>CM060964.1:235610607-236268107 GCA_030765045.1 Tenodera sinensis
TTTGTAATATAAATACTTGCTTGCTGTGTGCCGAATAGCACCAGAAAATAATTCCATCTCATCATTGAGTGGAAGTAGGCAAAATATGATGCTCTTACGGCATTTTCATTAAGCAGATTCTTTAAATTTCTTAATGCAAAGCGTGCACTGCCAAGTTTTGGTAACATTATTTTTATTTGATTTTTCCAGTTGAGCTAGAAATTGAGTCATAGAAATTTAGTATCTCATACTTATAGTATAATTGTTGTATCTGATTGTTAATTCATGAACTTGCTTATGCTTTGTTTTAAATTGAATAAAACTTGTTTTATCATAGTTTAATTATAGCATATTTGCCTCAAACCAAATGTTGAGCTGTTCAAAAACTTCATTGACAGAATCTCTTAACTGTTGTTGTGACTTCTCAGGTGCAAGCACACTAGTGTCATCTGCAAAAAGTATCGCTGTTGACTTGTTGCCAAGATTATTTGGCAAGTTATTTATACATATTAAAAACACCAAAGGTCCAAGTATAGAACTTTGAGGGACTCCTTTGGTAATAACACCTGCTTCAGAGTCATAGTCATTTACCCTGTATTCTTTTTTTTTTTTTTTTTTTTTTTTTTTGTATTTTTTTTCTATGTACTTCTTGATTGCCCAAGATTTGAATTACATGGGAGTTTGTTATAAACTGTTATTGCAAGATATTAACATATTTTGTAGAATAGCTTTAACTATTTACTAGTCTGTGCAAATCACCTGTAGGGCTGTATCTGTGTTATACCGTGGTATATTTTAAAATTATCATATGTGTTTGCAAGATAACTCAGCATTAGAGAAGAGGTAGGTCAAAGATCACTGCAGGAGATAATTGAACAAAGACAACTGAAGTGGTGGGAACATGCATTCTTAATGGTAGAGGATAGTAAAGTTAAACAGATATTAGAAATTAAGAGTACAGGCAGGGAAAGGAAAGGGAAGACGCCGAATAATGTTGGGAGACAGAATGGAGAAGATTCGTAGAAAAAGGAACAAGACTGGGAGAAATAAGGAGAACGATGGGGGACAGGAATGAGTGGAGAAAATGGATTGACCAAGCCACCCCTAAATGCTTTTTCCATTTAAGTTGATTGATCTCCAGTCCCAATTACTTAGTATGAGAAACATCCTCTATGATATGATTTGCCGAGTTTAATAGTGAAGTCTGCAACCTATTCATTTTTTTTGTCCTGAACTATGTAAAATTTATTTGCCATAAATCATTGCAAGTTTATTTGGCCCAAACCAGATATTCAGAAGCTTTTTTTAGATAAGTGTGAGCTGTTCATGTGATTTGGAGATATAAGGATGATGGGGTGATCTGCAAAAGCACACATATTTGATTCCGTACAATAAATTCAATATTCCAGGTAAATCAGTTCTACACATTAAAAATAGTAAAGGACCCAATATAGAGTATTGAGAGATGTGCTGTTTAATAATCAGCTATTTAATCATAATACTCTGATTCACAACCATCAGTAACTTTTTTGGGTTCTGTTAGAAATTAAGGAAATATGAATTCTGTAAAAGCAGTTTATGGTTAATACTGAGACAGGATACTGTAAGACCCCAAAAGAAAATCGTTTATGTAAATATTTGTTAAGAGTGTAATTTGTTTTTGATGTTGGTATGAGTTGGTTAAATGACGAAAACTGTTACTAATGTTTATTGTTACAAACAATTAAGTTTGTTTAAAGACGTCATAAATATTTCCATATTTAATTTTAATATATATGTATAAATAAAAGAATTATATGTGTTCAATATTAAATGCGAAAGGAGGATAGCTAAAGATCGCTTCCCTAACAATGCGGGAACTATTTGATGGACGCATACGCGGATGTACACAAAAAGAAGTGTAATGCGGCGCTTATTGTCTAGTTATTAGCGTCGTGCCTTTGGTATAGATGGACGCATTTTTATGTGTGCTTGTCATAAAATAGTGAAAGTAAATTTACTAAGTGTTTAAAGACCGTTAATTTGTGTAAAATAAGTAAGACATTAGCTAACTTTAATAAGTTAGTTAATACGAAGTGTGCAATTAAATAAAAGGACGTAAAATAGACGAAGTGTAAAGTGATAGAAAACACATTTAGCGAAATATCGCTAAATTTTCAGACATTAAATCTCGGCGAGGCTAGGGAAGTCGATCCACTGAAACAAAAGACTTACTACTGTAATACGATTTAAATACTGTGAACAAGAAGGTGCGAATAAAATATTTCACTAAAGTTAACCCCGAGTGTATGTTCATTCCATCCAGTACCACGACCCGAGATAACGAAAGAGTCAAAAGCTCATCAGCATCACCTTCGTATAATCATAAAAACAGCACCAAATGGCTTGCCCAACGTAGAGCACGAATTTCGGGTGGAATGAAAATCTACGGGAAATGAACTTAAGTGAAATACCAAGTGACGCCAAATCTTCGCGCCAAAAAGGAAGAAGACGCCATTAGACAATCCTTCGAGATTCACGACTTCGGAGACGTTACCAAATAGGAAATCAACGACACAGTGTCTAAAAACGCCGATGAACGGATAATCCACGTGGGAAAACATCAGAGATAGTCTAGCGAGGTCAACCGCCCAGGGGATGCACGTAACGAGACCAATCAACGAGAAAAAGTAGGACCAAAAATTTTTATTTTTATATTCATTTCATTTTTATGTTATTGCGATGTGGTAAAATAGTAGGACTTTTAAGCCAAAGTGAACTGAATAAAAAAAACGAGAATGTCGCGAAAAGAGAGAGCGAATGTAACAGGAATAGGGGAAGGGGCAGATAGGCCTAGTTATCAGATAGAGCAGAAAGTGAGGAAGAGATAGTAATAGGAAAAGACCAAAGGTTACTAATGATAATGTTTGAAAGACTAGAACAAAAACTAGAACATAATAAAAAAGAGATAGGTCAGAAAATAGAGGGAGTGAGACAGGACATAGAACAAAGTTTAGGTCAGAAAATTGAACAGAATAGGATAGAATTAAAACAGGACATAGAACAAAGTTTAGGACAGAAAATGGAGGAAGTGAGACAGGACTTAGAACAGAAAATAGAATTAGGAAGACAGAACTTAGAACAGAAAATAGAATTAGGAAGACAGGAGTGTAAAGAAAATATGAAAGTAATGGAAACTAATTTGAAATTAGTACATAAAAACATAAATGAGATAAAGGAAGCTTTAGAAGCTAGGATAGAAATCATAGGAGATAGGATGGGAAAAATAGAATCGGAAATGAGAGAAAATAAGATTGTATTAGAAGGAGAAATTGGTAAATGTAGAGATGAGATAACAGAATGTAATGCAAGTGTAGACTGTAAGATTACAAATGTAAAAGTAGAAATAACTGAGGAATTAAGGAAAGAAATTGAGGTAGTGAAGAAAGGATTTATTAATGAAACTGTAGAACAAATTGTCATTCCTAAAATTAAGACTATGGCTGATGTAGTACAATCACAACGAGAAGCTATGAATGATATGAAACAAAGTCACTTAGAAATAAAGAATGATCTAAAATCAATTTGTGAAGAAATGAGAAAAGGAAAAGAAAGTTTGGCTAATGTAAATGATGTTGTGAATGCACTACAAAGGCAAAATGATGATTTAGATGTAAATGATGTACAAGATGAGAGTTATTTGAATGATGTACAAAATGTTGACTCACCATATAGAGAAAGAGGTTCACAATTAAACAATGACACAACACACAACACATGCTACACCAACAGCATACTACATGAAATCACACCACCTACATTTGACAAGGAGAAGGGAGACGATCCAAAACTCTTTGTTAAAGAGATGGAAGAGTATTTTAAAGTGAAAAGGATACCAAATGAGCTTAGGATGATGATAGTCAAGAAAAGCTTAAAAAACAAGGCATTAGAATGGCTCAGGTTAACACTAGCTGGCCATCAATCCTATAGCTCATTCAGACATCTATTCCTATCAAGGTATTGGGGCCCAGCTAAGCAAAACCAGACCAGGGTAGAGCTAGCGACAGGTAGATATGATCCGACCAAAGGGTTATCGCTAGTCGATTATTTTATGAAAGTAGCCAACAAAGGGAAGCTATTAGACCCTAACCTGTTGGAAGCAGAGTTAATTACCAGCATAACAAGACATTTCCCAGACACAGTGAGAACAGGGTTAATTGTTGCGAGGCCAATAGATTTTGCAGACATGATAGAATTACTAACAGCCTTCGAAATGCAAAATGGTTGGCCTAATGAGCATAGACATAGGAACGGTCACCCAAACTCACCTATCTTAAACAGGAGCGCGACTACAAACAACCAGAATGAGAGAGAAGATAGAAATACTAGGAGCACCCATGACAGGGGGAGAGGGGCACACCATTTCCCACAACCACACAATCATGGCGAAAGGATGGAGGACACGAGACAGCGGTACCACGACACGATACCAAGGGGTGAATCGAGACACCAAACATATACATATGATCATGGGAGACCAGAAGACCGTACCCATCAAGTGAACCACATACGATTCTGTAGGGAATACTTAAACAACCGAAGACCGCCATACAATAGGGATTCACACCAAAGGGGCGGAAACCAATGGAACACTGGCAACATAAGACAGTGGGAAGTAGATTGAAATGTGCCAAATAGGGCAGATGTTGCACAGAATACAGAAACAACCACCACCAACACCCAGGGAAATTACCACAACTAAGTTCGCCCCAATCGAATTGATGACCAACAGAAAACCTAAGCGATTGACAATTGACCTCGACACTGTGATGGCTGCCCAAAGGGAATTGACAGAAAAGGAAAAATGTCAATTGGCATTCAGGAGGTTGCAGCAAAAAGCAGAAAAAGGGAGAAATAAAGTAAAAAGGTTCATCAGGAAATAGTCCCCACAAATTGGAGAAAAGGTGCTCCTAAGAAGGCACAAAGCATCCAAGGCATCTGAAAAAAGATCTGGGAAAATGGAACTACTGTATACTAGACCACTGGTCATAACAAAACAGCTGGGCGACCATACATATGAGCTACAGAATACAAATGGCAAGTTGGTAGGAAGATACCATAAAAACAAATTAAAACCATACAAAGAAAGGACCAAATAGTCTTTGCCAACAAACATGTAAGGCAGGAACAGTAGAGATGATGAAAAATAATAATTTTTAATGGGTTTCGTATAGAAAATAATATACAGGTTGGAAAATACAACAAGAAAGGAAATCAACATAGTCATTGGCTATAATGACCACTGAGAGCATTGTCAACAAGGACAGATGAGAATACTGATTGTCATTAGAGAAGTGAATTATAACAACGAAAAAATGTGTTTTTGACATAAGGATGTCAGGGACAAATATAAAAAGGAATCAATTGTGATGACAAAGAGAAAATATTTTTGACACAAGGGTGTCAAGGGTGAATTAAGAAGAAAAATAATATAGTTGCAGAATAATTATAAATATAGAAGTTTTCTTTTATAGAGATAAGAGATAAAGAAGTGACAATTAGTGAAGTAAGAAAAACCATAGTCAGAAAAGCAATGCCCATGAATTAAGATGGATATAGCCAATGTTAAGCTTGAAGAAATGTCGAACTAAAATAGTGAATAAGACCCCAATGTCACAATAGCATCATTAGTAACATCAGAGTTTAAGAATTGACTCAATGACCTGCCTATACATAATAAGCTTGCAAGACAAAGAAGACAAAGAACTGAATAAAATTGCCATGAATATGATCATAATCATTAGCTCAAGATTTGTATCCTGTTTTTCTCTCCTCATAACAAGGAACATAAGTCAAAAGGCACACAATAAACCATAATACTTACTTACTTACTTACTATCTGGCACTACAGCCCTATGTGGGCCTTGGCCTCCTTTACAATCAGCCTCCATGCTTTTCTGTCCTTAATTTTTTCTCTCCATCCTTTCACCTTCATAGTGTTCAAATCATCAATCACTCCATCAATCCATCTCATCCTGGGTCTTCCTTTCTTCCTTGTTGAGTATAGTCTTTAAACACTCTCAAAGGTATTCTATTCGTCTCCATTTGTTCCAGATGTCCCATCCATTGTAGCCTTAGTGCTTTAATAAAGCGTACTATATCCTCTCCTTTTATAAGTTGGTTGATTTGCTCATTATAACGTATCCTCCCTACACCTTGTTCTACTACAGGGCCATATATTCTCCTTATTATCTTGCGTTCAAATTTTCTTAATTTCTCTTGGTCAGACCTTGTCAGTGTCCAGGTCTCTGCCCCATATGTAACTACTGGTCTTATCAATGTTTTATATATCAGGGTTTTATCTTTCCTAGTTAGTATTTTATTTTTTAACAATTTTAAATTTGCAAAGTATGCTTTATTCCCTGCTTGTATGCGGTCCTTTATAGTCATGCTCATTTTGGTTTCATTATCTATTATATTGCCCAGGTAACAAAACTTCTCTGTTCCTTGGAATATTTGATCACCAATTCTCAAATCCTGTAGCTTCCTATTCCCTCCTGATATCATCATGTATTTTGTTTTCTGCGCGTTAACTCACTCTTAATCCCATTCTCTCCGAGTTTTCCTGTAATTTCTCATACACTTCTATTATTTTATTTTTAGATCTGGCTACAATAGCAATATCATCTGCATAGGCACATATCTGACTCATCTTGTTAAATATAGCGCCTCTCTGACCTATCTCTGCTATAACATGATGCAGAGCCAATATAAATAATGTAGTGGATAATCCATCTCCTTGCTTTACCCCTTTATTGAACTGGAAGCTATCACTTAATTTACTATCAATTTTTACTCTAGCTTTCGTATTATTCATAGTCATCCGTATTAATCTGACTAATTTATTTGGTATGCCCATTGCCTTCATAGCCTCATACAGTTTCCTCCTATTGACACTATCAAATGCCTGTTGAAAGTCCACGAACAGTATATGAAGATTTATTCCATATTCATAATGCTTCTCCAAAATTTGTCTCATGGTGAATAGTTGGTCTGTAGTTCCTTTATTAGGTCGAAATCCACACTGGTATTCTCCTATTATTATCTCTGTGATTTGCTTAGTTCTTTCATTAATTATTGTTGATAATATTTTATACACTATATTCAACAGAGATATACCTCTGTAGTTATTACATTCCAATTTGTCCCCTTTCTTAAAAATTGGACAAATTATCCCAGTGTTCCAGTTTAGTGGTATTTCCTCCTTCTCCCAGATCTTTGTAATTATGCTGTATAATACATGCCTTAGGGGTTCCCCACCATATTTCACCAGCTCCACCGTTATGTTATCTTCTCCTGGTGCTTTATTGTTCTTCATTCTTTCCACAATTACTCCAATTTCCTCTAATGTAGGTGGGTCGATATTCCCTTCTATCCTGTCTCTGTTCTCATTCCTCCCCTCTTCCTCTACTTCTACTCTATCCTCTTCAGTTATGTCATTTAACAATTCTTTAAAGTGTTCTGCCCATCTTGCTACTACCTTCCTCTCTTCACCTATGGATTTCTCATCCTTGCTTCTGCATCCATTGACTCTCGGCTGAAACGCTCTTTTCATTCGATCTACTGCTCTATAAAATTTTCTGGTTTCATTTTGTGTGCTTAATTTCCCTATTGCTTCCATTTGACTTCGTATCCACCTTCTCTTTTTCTTCTTAATTATATTGTTTGCTTTCCTTCTTAATTCTTGGTACTTCTCACAATTTGCTCTGGTTTCTCGTTGCATCATTCTTTCCCTGGCTTTATTTTTCTCATTTAATGCATTTGCGCATTCGTCATCGTACCAATCTGCATTCCTTGCTTTTTCCTTTTCTCCAATGATTACCCTAGCTGTTTCTACTATTAACTCCTCTATGGCCTTCCATTCTTTATCCACATTATCAATCTTCTCACGATTGAACTCTGCTATCCTTTCTCCTAAGGTATACTGGTACCTTTTCACTTCTTTCGAATTCTCCTTAAATTTATCTATATTCCACACTATCCTATTCATTCTAGATATTCTTTGTACATTAGCAATTCGCTCTCTAACTTTAGCTTTTACTAAATAGTGATCTTAGTCACAATTTGGACCTCTACAGGTTCTTACATCAATCACTGATGTAAAGTGTCGTATTGTCACCAAAACATGATCGATTTGGTTCACTTCTGTACTACCTGGAATCTTCCAGGTACCTAAATGTATTTGTTTATGAGGAAATGCTGTACTTTTAATAAACATCTTATTCCTCGCTGCGAATTGAGCAAGCAGATCCCCATTCTCATTATTATATTCATGCAGGGTGAATGGACCAGCAACTCCTCTCTGCGCTTCTTTTCTTCCTATTTTAGCATTGAAGTCACCGAGAATTATTATCATGTCATGTCTGCTTACTTTATTGCATACCCCTTCCAAATTATCATAAAACCTTTCCTTCTCTATCTCCTCCTTATCTTCTGTTGGTGCATGTACTGATACTGCAGTTATGTTTCTAAATTTCCCTTTAATTCTAATTTTACATATTCTATCATTAATCATTTCGTATTCCATCATGGCTTTCCTGATTTTCTTAGATATCATGAATCCCGTTCCCAATTGTCCTGTTCTTTCCTTCGGCCCACTATATACCATTGTGTATTTGGGTTTATCTATCCTTCCTTCTCCTTGCCATCTTATCTCTTGCAGTGCTAGCAAGTCTATTTTGTATTTCAACATCTCATTTGATATCTCCTTCATTTTTCCTGCTTGTTTCATTGTTCTGATATTCCATGTGGCCATATTCGTGTCCTTTTCCTGCCTAATGTCGTCAACTAGTGTACCTCCAATCCGAGACTGATTATTAGGTTTCTGAATGTTATTGTTTTACAGGTTGGGTTGTTAGCCCAACCCCCAACCTGGAGGACCAGGTCCCACATTTATATCCCCTGGGACTGGGTGACCCGGCTATACCCCCAGGCACTGGGTACCCATTTTAGTCGCCAGATATTTCAAAGTGGCTCCAAGCAGTCATTATCGGTGTCTTCTAAATTAACTAAAAATCAATCATTAATCTCGTCCTATAAATCATCCTTGTCCCAATAAAACTGTTACAGTTTTTCAACATGTTTGCTGGGCCCTAATGACCTAGATGTCAATGGGCACTCACTCACTCACTCACTCACTCACTCACTCACTCACTCACTCACTCACTCACTCACTCACTCACTCACTCACTCACTCACTCACTCACTCACTCACTCACTCACTCATTCACTCAACATGTGTGCAAGTTATTTGCCAGTTTTCTATGTCACTTCTTGCAGTGCATTATAAAAAATTCTTTTACTTGATCCTCTTGTGTTTCTGGGCCCATATTAGTGCTATTGCTTTTAAATCACCATGGTGCAGTGTTAGTCATCTAATGGTATGGCCATGCACTTCTGCTGGGAGATGGTCTTTCTTCAACTTTATAAGTTCATACTTTCGAAGAATATGGATCAAATTTGACGTTAGTTTGGAGCCAGGATTGCTTTTCTGACTTAAGGTATGCTGAAGCCTTTTTCCCTACAGAAAGGTAGGTAGCATTATTGAGAAGAATGACACATTAGAGGGAATGTTTGGCAATAATTGGTTAACAAACCAGTCCTTACACATGTGCTGTTCATCTCTTCATGGTAGTCTTTGTACATTTTGATTTAAAACTCAGCAAGGCACTGGAAATGAAATATGTTGAACATCTTGCATGCAAAATTATAAAGTGTTGACCTTTTTCTAGGGCATCCAAAGAAGGAAATCTAGTTCATCTTCTTCACAAACCCAAACTTTTAGTATAATTAACATTAATCCAAGTTTCATCCAGGTGAACAATTGGAGAGCTACTGAACCTCAATTGTTTCACTGTCCTTAAAATTTATATCATTTCGAAATGTTGGGTTTTTCCATTAAGAATTTTCTTCTGTTTGCCTTTTTTTTTTTTACAAACTTTAAGTTTATTTTCCTCAGAACTTTTCTTAGTGAACTTACGCTGTCGTTGAACAGGTTGTGTTCTTTCAAAGTCGTATTACGAGGGGTGATCAGAAACTAAGGTTACAAAGCCTGTGGTGAAATGTTTACATTTTATTTTATGTAACCAATGTAGCCAACTTATAAGACGTACATTAAGCTATTTTTTGACATAATGTCCATATCGGTTTAGGCACTTACTGGTAAAAGTCCTGTTCTTGCATGTTCAAGCATGTTGTGTGAAGTATTTCACCTTCTTGTCTGAAGCGAATGCCTGCACCCTAGGGTTCCTTCAAGTGAGGAAAAAGATGAAAGTCACATGGAGCATGGTCCAGGCTTTAGGGAGGGTAGTTGATGTCCCAGTAAAACTGCTTGACGTTTTCTCCACTGCCCACAAATTTTCTACACTATTCTGTGATGTACCAGCCAGACACTATAGCATCTTCATAAACCTCAACCAGCTGCCAGTGAATTTCAGCTGTGATTACATTTTTTGGCCACAGAAATCAAACTTTGTGAGACCAGTTTTCCAAGCAAGTCACTATGTTTACATACAACTAGCTCTATAGGTGGCAGATGGCTGAAACTCTACACAGCTGCCAACCACATGTATTAGAATTACTGCATATGGAGACTCCAGGAATATCAGCCTTGCAACCTTAGTTTCTGATCACCCCTTGTATATTTTCCAAACTAAATAGAAAATCTGTCCTGTACAATGAATAGATTGTTTTCCTAATCGCTGTGGCACTAAATAAGTCAGTCTTTTTTGATACTCCATTGGAACATTTTTTCACGGGGTCCCTATAACACTATGACTTGCTTGCACTTTAGTTTGTTCTTTTAAAATCCTTATGACAGTGTAATAAGATACATCTGTAATTGCTGCAGTTCTTTTGATTGTGGTTGTCACCAGTATTGTTGGTTTTCCATTTCTCAGGGCTTCACATTCAATAAAGAATTTGTGGACTTAACTGTTTTTCCCTCCCATCTGATGTTATAGGTTTTCCTCTCTTTCTAATGGCAACAATAAATATTACCAACACAAAGAAAATGGCAAACAACGTTCATAACGTCAAAAAATATTTCTTACATTAGTTTAATAAAACTGCCAATTTATCACGTACACTCTTAGACAAACTAGAATTCACTTCTATCACAGTTGCAAACCACTACTGCTACTTTCACTGTCAATCAGGCAACTGATTTTGGCAAGAAAACGTTTAAGACATTTTTATGATAAATGAAATGTATATCTTGAATTTTCTGGGAATAGTCCCTGAAGTCCCTTTCATTCTGAATGACTTTGGCTTAGCTGGTAATCCGTGAGAGATTGACTAAATCTTACTGCACAAAACAATGTAGATATCATTAAAGCATACAACTTGTCAAATAAGTTCTTTGGAGAGCTAACTGTTTTTAGATATTCCTTGTTCTTGGTCTGAATTTTCAAATACTATACACTTTTCTCAAATAAGAAGAATTATTCATTTTTTATCTCTTGGCCATGCAAAGAGAACAATTTCAAAGCCATCACAGAGCAGCCAGCTCTTAAAGGAGTTCAGTATTACTCCTATTGTACTTTTAGGAAATATGTAATAAGAAAATGTATGCAAATGTTTATCTTCATTAATGTAAAGCAGACAGAAGAATAAAGTTTTGTAAGAATAGTTTGTTGAAGAGTGGGTAGATAGTCATGCAAATGCACCACATCATGCTTTTTTCATGTGATCGTGCAAAGTGCACAGAATTTCAAAGCCATCACATAGCAATATGCTCTTTAAAAATCTGAATATTGCTTTATCCATGGTATCATATAATAAAATGTGTAAATGTGAATTGAAAGTTTGCCTGGATTAACAAGAAGTAGCTATAATCTTTTGTAAGAAGAATGAGTAGAGAATGTAATGTGAATGTAACACATCAGAATAATAATAACTCTGAGGTGCAACAGCCCTTTCTGGGCCAAGACCTACCGCCCGATTGCAGCATCTCCTGCCTTTGTCCACCACAGGTGTCATGAGTGAGGTGCAGTACTGGAGGTGGGACATGGTCAGCACCCCAGTTCCTCCCGGCTCGTTACACGTCTTCACAACCAGGGTCTCCTACTTCTCAATCAGGTAGCTCCTCAATTGGCCCCTCAGGGAGCTAAAGGGGCTGAGTACACTCCGGACCAGGTCTCCCAGTGGGAGAAAATCCTTACGCTGATACCGAAAATCGAACTTAGGTCTCTCAATTGGTAAGCAACACAGCTACTTGATTAAGGAGATGATCCACACATCAGGATTTTTCCCATAATTGAGGGGTTATTGGCTATGGGCTCCCTTACCCCTGTCTGGACCTCGCAATGCATACAGACAACATTTGAATTGTTTAAGAGGGGAAATTTAAATATCAGATGACCTGGCCACAAGAGGCACTGCCTGCAGTAGTATGTGCACCTGAAGGTACTATACTGGGTAGAAGGGAAGAACATTAATTTAAACCAGTGGTAGATCTCGGTATTTGGAACACATTTTGTATCTTACGTTTTTGTCTCTGACCATTTCCTATGCAAATATTTTAGTTTTATCAAAAACAACCTGGCAACATTGCAGATTGTGTGAGTGGTCACTTTCCCTAGCTCTGTACATAAACAAACAGTATAACGGTGTGTTTTGAAAACAAACTCTTACCCTGCCTTGTCCTTCCGTGTTTAGTGTGACAGTGTAGGCCAATCACAAGTGTTAGCTCCCAAAACATTACCGAAAGCTAAAGCTGTTTACATCCACAAACCAGGTCAGTTTCCTGATCAACCTCAACACAACATTGTCGAGTTACGTCATCTCTGAAATACCAGCTCAGAGTATTCCTTCACGTCTTTTAAGTGATTAATTATTTCGAAACCCTGTGTGATGTCCCATAATTACTATCGAAGTTATGTCAGAAATAAGTTACTCGATGCATCTTACAAGTAACAAACTGTTATCTTTGCACATTCTTGTGGAATTACGCATGCAACTTGGATAAAAAAACTATTTATTTTTTCGAAATTGGCTGATCAAAGAACAAAATACCTTTCAACTTTTTTGTTTGTAATGCTTCTATGAAGCACATATTAGAAGGAATGTACTGACTTCTCTTCCATCCTGTATTTATGCTTTGCTAATATACCTTTAATTTTTGTTGCAGACAAGATCTTTGGTTTCCAGCAGTAGCAACAGCAGCAGCTATGTCATTCATACCAATCTACATGCATCCACCGAAGAAGAAAACGAGGAGAATAAAGATGTTACCCCCGTGAGAAGCAGAATAAATACAGACAAATATTCAGATCGGGTGAGTCCTTGTAGAACATAGGTTGTCTAATATATTGTAGGAAAGAAAATAATTGTCTTGACTTTGTTTGAACATTTTATAAGAGATAAGTATATTCTAGATCTAAAGCTATTGTACATTTACTGCAAACTTGTGTATGGAGATTATTTATGCCAACAAACTTACTGTCATACTGGCAAGTTGTCACAGTAGCTCAGTGGTTAGAGCAGCTGCATGTGAAGCGGAAGGTCTGTGGATCAAATCCCAGCTGTGGCATTGAATTTTTCAGTTCCTATTGTGTATGTAGTTTTGTTTCATCTATTTTGTTGATAGAAGGGGAAGTTGAGTATTGGTATACTATATTGCCAGTAATAATAATAAAATTATAATCTTCTCTCTTATTAACCACATAGAGAATACCTTGTCAAAAGCTATACCTCACCTGTTAAGATGAAAAATTAGTAATTAGAAATGAACACTGTTTGAATCTTGTTGTATTAGAAGTAATATTCGTAAACGTGTATCATACAACACAGTCCAGTTCCACTTACAGCTGCAGAACTTATCTTTGTCTCTCCTCTTACACATTTTGGTTTGTCATGTATAATCACGTTATGCTTGTACAATCAGTAGTTCCAGATGGTTTATTTAAGGAAAAAAATACATTACATATACGGTTTGAAAGCAAAATCTAAGGCAAATAAAATCTTGATAAACTAAATATATTTCTTTCAAGAATTGCTTGCCTTCCTTTCTAGTCCCAGTACACACAATTCTGACCTTATTAGTGCATTTGGCCATAATATTTTCATGCTGACCTGTCATGGCATGTAATACGTCCTCTGATTGGTAAAATCAGAGGATATGGTCTGTGAACTTATTTTGATAATTCTCCCGGTCAGGTAGGGGAGACCCGTAAACCAACGACAGGTGTGGTTCTCCAGACATTCTGGGGGTTGTGCGAGAGCAATATAACCGCCAAAACATAAAAATATGGTGCTCTCTAAAAAGTGGTTACTATTACTGCTATTGTTCTCTTAAAATATTGGAGAGCAAGAGGATTAATGACTTCATTGTCAGAAATCCAGCATTAGCTAACAACATATTTTCACAGCACTAACCTGTCGATCTATGATTAAACTATTGGCAAAACTTCTAAGTGTGGGTCCAGTCTTAAAAGTGAACAAGAAGTACTAGAATATGAATAAAACTTACCAGAGTAGCCTAAAGCAGAGGTGATGTGACTACTTCGAGCCTGAAACCCACCCATCCACCCTATTTAGGAAGTTTTCTTTTAAGGAAAATTATGGTGTAAAGTCGACAAAACAGGCCATCTTGCTGCTATAGCACATGACCAGATGCAAGTGCCAGCGTAATTGAGGGATTGAAACCTTCTAGATTGCCAACAATTATGAATCATTGGGATTTGAAGCTTTCACAGCGAACGTTATGGATCAAGGCTTCACGGGTGATCAGCCGTGTTAGGTTTATAAAGGTCAAGCTTTCCGGCTGGAGAAGTCTGAAAAGTCAGCAGTAGCCCAACATTGCATAGAGCAGGTCCACAAAATAAACTTCAAAGACACAAAACTTCTAGAAAACACAGAAAATTACTGGGACAGATTCATCAAGGAGGCCATCCACATCAAATTACACCCCAACAATTACAACAGAGGTGGCAGACTCAAGCTAAGCTCCACGTGGACAACAGCCATTGGAAACACCTACAAAAACAGCAACACCATGGACCCCGAACAAAATATGTACCCGTGGGAGGACACCCCAACCGGCGACCCCGGACAAAGTTCGTACCCGCAGGAAAACACTTCAGCCGAGGATACATACCTCATGACAGCAAGCCCAAGCACAGACCATCACCATAGAATACGCAGGTGCATTATTGCGGTACTGCAACACCGAGGTTTTGACCTATGGACTCTTCCAGTGGGTGTTTTTAGTGAGTAGGCTGCCCGGGTTCGAATCCCGGGTAGGAGTCTTACACTCGCATGCGTGCATGCGGTTAGGGCGTAAGTAGCCTTTTTCCCCACCACAAAAAAAAAAACAATGGCCGAAAGCTTGACCTTTATAACCTAGCACGGCTGATCACCCGTGAAGCCTTGATCCATGAATCATTGGGGTTTGGCATCTCTTTTTATTCTGGCAGCATTCTTGGGAAGAGATATCTGACACTCAATTGCAGACTATTAAAGACATACAACACTGGCTGATCTCTAGCAGGGCTTCTCAGTGGTCAGGTTATTCTAACGCGATTACAAATAGGTCACACATGTACCACTCATGGTCATCTTTTGCATGGTGACCCAGCCCCTGTGTGTCCCACGTGCGATATGAATCTGTCTGTGTCACACATCTTGCTTGATTGTCCACAATATGCTCCAAGCGCCAGTTCCTTGGCGTGGGTTTTAATCTGCTGTCCATTCTAGGGGACGACTCAGTATCCGTAGATAAGGTGCTGCTATTCAGTTAATTGTTTTAGTTAAAGAAATGGACCAATAGTAAATGAATCTCAGTCAGGAATTATCACTTGAAAGGAACATACTCCAACCCCTTTTGTTCTGGACATTTGTTATTTGTATTACTGTTATAATTGTATTTAAAAGGATATAAAGTGAGTAATTATTTTAGTGCATTGATTTCTCTCTAAAAATTAAGCATTCTTTCATTTTACAGCGTAGGTGACATGTTATAAAGTAAGTATGTAGAAAAGTAATATCTTTTTTCAGAGAACACCATTAAGAAAGTCTGTGCTGAGAGTCGTAGAAAGAGCAACTCGAAGACTACGTCATACATGGTGCTATGTAGTACAACTGTACTTGTGGATCACTTCCAGAACATATTTGGTGCTTCAGTCTACTAGAAAAGCAATACATGTGGTTTGTGCTTTCAGCATTCTTAAGATATACTATGTGGGCATACAATGAAAACCCTCTGAGTCCAGAAATGGCAAAAATCCACTAAGTGAACCTGGACGCTGTCTCATGAGCATAAAACATGCCTATGTGGAGTTTGAGTAAAAAATAGCTGCTACAGCAATACTAATAGCTAATGGACTAACATGACCTCTCATTTAAGATCAAGCAGTGAGGGGCTCAAATATGAAAAATCTAGAAAATAAAGGGAAAAAAGACTTAGTGGATTTTCTTTGTATACCCATGACTAATAGTGTAATAGCCTAAATCCATTAGTCTGCCATTGCTTCAGATTTCCGCGCTAACATGGTTCATAAGAAGCTCTTAAATGTATGATTAATGTGTTGGATCCTTCTATAAGTGTTTTTGCTATCATTTGTTTTCTATATGAAGAAGTAATGCATTACACACTGTCAAAAATGTGGAATGAAACACATGTAAGCAAATATAGTTTAAAACCAAATTACAAAGGAATCAGATGCACACTCATTCTTGTTTCACTTACCAAATTTTAACTTAGGACATTTTTCCGATACTGATCATCTGCATCACCAGCTACGTCAGTTAAAATCCTCTAAGTGAATCAAAAATGAATGTACTGTGGACTCCTCAGTAATTTGTTTGTGAATGTTGTAAGATTTTGAGTGAAGAAAGGGGTAAGAGTTTTTTTCCATGCATTGGAAAGCTAAGTGCCATGCTTTCACTTGTCAACTTTTACAGTTTGCCCATAAAATGTAAGAGAGCTAAGACCTTTACACAACTTTATGACAAAGGAGGCATTTTGTGGGCAGATTCAAAGTGTTACAGATTATCACCATAGATATAATGAAGCATTGAATTCTATTGCATTATGTTATAACTTAAGATTATAGACTGAATGTGCTGTACTAATTGGTATACGGCAGGGGAAGACAGGTATCGCTGCTGTGGCGTCAGCTCACTGAGCTCGCATGCTCCCATCAATGGCCAGTTGAAGGTGTGACGTCACAGCGGGAAAGAGGAAATGCCATACAGTACATCGTAATTTTAATGCTGACTGTTTCAATTACGGAATAGACACAGATTATAAATAATTACATTTTGGCTTTATGCCATATATATTCTAGATTATGTGAACAGTCATATAACGCAAATAGAACAGAAATTATAACTACTTTTCCTGAACTAGAGGAGAGCTATACAGAACTACTAGGTAGACATTTCCGACATTTGCCTTTTCGCTTTTCTTTAACTAGTTTGTCAATGTTAGGGCGTAATGTACGGCACATTTGTAACCGAAGACTGCATGTTAGATTGTGATCTGACAATACGCTTCGGGATTTTGACTTAGAAAGGTTCATAACAGAAAGAATTGTTCGCACACATACATAGAACCAAACATACATAATACCCGTGCAACAAGGGCATACAACCTCAGAAATCTGGTTTAAGGAACATTCTTATAAAAATCAGCCAAGTCTTCCTTGTGTTTATATTCGTCCTTCAGCAAATCATCGCACTGTAAATTTATCAATTCAATTTGCTACCTGCTAGAAACATTGTTAACATCCAATGAATACGGGGTCGCAAAGATCTGAAACGTAGTTGACAATGTTTCTACATCTTGAAGCCTGGTCTCAAACTGGTGTGAAACACGGGGAACTGAACACAAACACAAAACCACTACACACAACACTACACAACGTCAACAAAAACACAAAATAAAAACAAAATTCGCACTAAAGCGGTTGAGATTCCTCACACAACAAATAAAAAACCTCAGACTAGGCTGAAGAGGGTTCTCCCTAAACATGCCCAAATAACATTTTTCATATTCATTCAGTTTCGTGCAAGTATTGCTATGCTGATCTATGCAGCATAGCAATACACTGCTCTCGCCTGATGTTACACGACTGTACAAGCTGGCTCTTCGTTTAAATACGTCACACGGCCCGAAGTTGTCTTCCCCTGGTATACAGGCTATTATAGGCCAGAGCTTATATGTGTTATCCATCATGATCAAGTACAGTCTCATCACACTTTCGAGGTTGGCAATGCTAGATAGGTCATATTTGTATGTGTACCATAATTATGTTTAGTTGGGCAACCCTGAAATTGAAGCAGAATAGTGGTTCAGTTTGGTCTGCTGACATCTCTATAAATTTCGCAGACTATCACCATATTAAAATATATAAGCGCCTAATAGTGTAAAATACAGTTTTAATGGTCATAAAATGCATTGTTACAAGATTCGGATGCCAGGGAATAATGTAATTAGTGATACATTAAACAGAACAATGCAGTTGTAAATTACTTCAGTGGAAACAACCTTTGCACCTAGCAAGGTTGCCATGTCGTTTATTTCCAAGCACTACACAATGTTGCCATGACCCCATCAACTCAACTCAATTTCTAGCAGTGTGCTTTCATCCGATTCTCCATTTGTGATAAAAAGCTGTAGAGAATTAAGCACGTTTGTTAATTTTGTATTTCAGAAAATAAACATGCGAAAGGCGAGGATCGAACCTCTGGCTGCTAGAAGTTCTGAATTCCAGTGTCAGCACCTCGACCTCTCGGCCATTCTTCAGCTGAGCATTCGTGCTGTATCATATGATGTTAAGGTTGTTGCCACTGACTTGGCAGCTAATTTCAGCGCAAGGTGGAAAGTTTGTAGCACTTGTGATGATTTGCAGGGGCAGTGATATCTAAACATAAGATGTGATATCTGATAGGTATTATAGTTTACTAAAATTAATTTAGTAGTCAAACCCTCCACGCTGCGCAGGAGTAGACAACTGCTTTATAAACTGGAGATTAAAATCAAATTTAGTTTGCAAGGAATCGGTAGCTTTATCTTCCTTTCAGGATTTCAATCATGTCTGAATTTATTTAATTTTAACACCCATAAAGAGTCATTCATCTTTAGATATGAGTTGTTACTTGGTATAAGTAATTATTAAAACTGAAAATTATATTTAACTATTATTATATCTAATGGCAGAGTTACGGCAAAAAGTTAAGAGTATATATCAGTTTCCAGCGCGTGTTTTGTAAATGAGAGTGATAAATCATGATCATTATACACCAATGAGATGGTGAAGGTTATTTCTGTAGCTGTTAATATTTAGGCTGGCCCAAACTTTAAGGCTCGTGTGAAAAATACGAGAGCACCTCTGCGGCAGCAGCTTCTAACATTTTTAGGAAATTTAATGAAAATAATCTTTCAGAGCATGATGATTTATAAACCTTAACTGAAAATATAAAGTACTTAAACATTTTCTGTATGTAACGGAAATCAAAGGGATTATTGGTGCTCCATTTTACACGACGTGAAAAAATAAAACTTTGTGCAGTGATAATCACTTTATTTGCACAGAAGGCCAAAACCAAATGAGACTCTTATATTAAAAGCACCTTTTAGTGCTAGAAATATTAAATAAAATGAATGTTTAATAAAGCCTTAAAAGCCTTTTTGAAGATAGGTAACGTCTTAAGGACGTTGCTGTTCTTGAAGATAGGCATATATTCTGTGTAGGTAATAAATATAAATTAATTATTGATGTTAGCTATTCCATATTCCATTATCTTTTGTCTGTCAGTACTAAAACTAAACCAAACGGACTTAATCTCCACACTGAACACTGCAATACTTGTGCTTGTTATAGAACTATTCTCTTTTCTTATTCCTCTAAGTAAATGTAAGGGAATACCTAGAAAAAAACCAAATTTTCAAACCATTTCTAAAGGTGCTAACGAACTTACCGCCTTGCAGTGAAATTAGCTGCCAAGTTAATGGGAAAAACCTTAATATCATATGATACAGCACGAATGCCCAACTGAAGATTGGCCGAGAGGTCTAGGCGCTGACACTGGAATTCAGAACTTCAAGCTGCCGGGGGTTCGATCCCCACCTTTCGCATATTTATTTTCTGAAATACAAAATTAACAACCTTGTTTAATTCTCTACAGCTTTTTATCAGGAATTGAGAATCGGATGAAAGCACACTGCTAGAAATTGAGTTGAGTTGATGGGGACATGGCAGCATTGTGTGGTGCTTAGAAATAAACGACATGGCAACCTTGCTAGGTGTAAAGTTTGCTTCTGCTGAAGTAATCTACAACTGCACTCTGTTCTGTTTAATGTATCACTAATTACATTATTCCCTGACATCCATATCTTGTAACAATGCATTTTATGACCATTAAAATGTATTTTACACTATTAGGCGCTTATATATTTTAATATGGTGATAGTCTGCGAAATTTATAGAGATGCCTTTGAATGTGAATATTTAAAGGGAAATATTAATTTCGGGAGGCATGATTGACAGTTGAGGTAGGCGTGTTCCCTGCTTGTTTTCAGCAATTGCAATTAAAGCATTCTGTTTTAAAATTGCAATCATGCTGCAGCATTCATAAGACGGGGGGAAAGTTAGAACGCTATGCAGAATAAAAATATGTAAAGAAATAGATTTCATTAGTTTGTATAATGTTATATTTCACACGGGTTATATAAATAATGATGTTCCCGTTAAGAAAGAAACAAGGAAAAGGGAAATAAAAAAATAAAGAATGTTGAGCGGGATTTGAACTATGTAATGTTAGCCCACCACTGTGGTTTAAAACGAACACGCCTTAGCCAATTGTTCTATAGGCAACACACGAACTTCGTCTCGCTGATTAAACTCACATCTCTAAGTCTAGCACCCAATACTGGAATCATTTTAGTTGTAGTCCACAATTAATAAAACACCATTAGAACACCTTTTCTGCAGGTGCACTGAAGTTAAATTTGCAATGTTTGCCCATTAATGTAGAAGAAATGCTGAAATATTGCTTTTTAAAACTGTGAGGAGAGTGAGCTGAGGTGACATGGCTGCCACGTCCTTTGGCCAGCAAGGGAAGCACATGACTAATTTAATTCTCATACCATCTATGCAAGCACGCCTGACGTTTAGGTGACCCTTCGTGCAGGTTTAGCTGAAGGTGGGTATTTACTTTTGTGAAAGATAGTACATCTAGTACATAAGTTCAGGTTTTAGCCCCAAGTCTTGCGAAGCATTGCTCTGCATATCCATAATGACTTCTATGCTTTGGCAATACTTGCCTCTAAAGGTTCCTCCCATGTTAATCCTCAGTCTAAAGCTACACCAAGGTCACAAATGAGTAGGTTAGTCATAACTCACATGATCCAAAAAATACAAAATGGAGGTAGCACTATGTTACAATTCAGTTTTCTGAATATGAATCTTGAGAAATTTGGTTTCACTTCTCACTTGATCCATGTTTAAATAGGCGACAAACTTCCCAGTTTATGTCAAAACTCTCATGATCTTTTGGATCTTGTGAATTTTGTTCCATTGCTTTTTCAACCAATCAGCGATAGGTAGTTCACTCACCTCTTTCACCCTTTGCCATTGTATCGCTCTGTATTTAGATTGAGGAAGGACTGTGCTCTCAGTTTTTTATAAATACCATCAAGTTCAGTGATTAAATTGTAAAGATTTTCAAGCATATAGTGATGGAGAAAAGGTGCCACTTATTGCAACATGGAAACATGCAGCTGCTTCAGAAATGTGGAAAAGAAACCAAGCCAAATTAGTAAGGTTACCTGCAGAAGTTGCTATCTATCAAGTTGCAAAGATAAAGGAAGCTTTACCATTCCTAAACAGTTGTTTAATTAATTTTAATTGATTATTTAATTTATTTCAGTGGTCAGCTAGCTCCTTTTGTTGGTGACTTCAAGTGTTGTTCCAAACGTTTACTATCAAATCTCAGATTTTCCAAATTAGTCATTTTCAAAACCTACATGTTCCAAAAGGGTACGTTTCAAAACTCACATGATCTATTATTTAAAGCCCAATAATTTAATTCTTTCACAAATAAGCAGAATTTAAAAAGTAATTTGTAATATTTAGGCATGTTTTTTCATAATAATAGCTTCCACACAAGAGGAAATTGAGTTTAACCAATACAAAATTAGTTTTTGGTTGTTTACCAACATTTAGGTTTTTGGATCATGTGAGTTATGACTTTAACCTACTCAAATAATGTAGAGACCACAGGCTTCACTTATCTTAAATAGGTGGTGTAAATTATAGAAACACCGACTAGTTTCGTCATATCTTCCTGACATCCTCAAGGTGAATGTAGATCAAGAAGATCTGATGAAACTAGTAGGTGTTTCTATAACTTACACCACATATTTAAGATAAGTGAAGCCTGTGCTCTCTACATTATTTGTGATACTGGTGGATTATATTTGCTTAACTGTTAATAGCTTCAGGCATGAGTGTCGGCAGACTTTTTTCCAGGGGGGGCCGCATGTTGGAAGTTTGCAATCAGATAATATTAAATCATTATTTTATAGTCAAAATTAATAATATTATTTGCAAATAACCGTATTAATTTGTGCTAAATAAAAATTGTTTTTTACATCAAAATTAAAATAATAGTTTAATAGTCAGTAATTGGCTGCACATTAAATCCACCAACTTCCAAGGGGGGGCCGCGGCCCCCCCTTGCCCCCGCTTGGCTTCAGGTGTGAATACTAATTACACCAAGGTACTAATTCACCCTATCAGAGAATTGAAATCTTATTCCTCCGAGGTTCAGTTCCTTAAGGCCCTTCAAATCTCTGAGTCTAGTTAAGGGTACAGTTGTCATCTTATTTGGATTAATAGATCATATCTATCACACCAGTGTTGGACCTCCCTCAGAGCTACTGTGGTATCTCTGAGACTGTCCCAGGAAACTTACCCTAAGGACAGCCCCTCATAGCCAACACCAAGAAGGTCTCTCTAGATATGGTACTGGTTATTCTCCTAGTTATTAACATAGAGCCAATCTACTGAGATACAGTGTCTGGAACTCCATGTTCAGTGACAGCTTTAAGTAGTGCCTTGGTAGAAGTTCTGTCAAAAGCACCCTCAGTGTCAAGAAAGGCTCCAAGAGCGAATTCTTTGATGCAGCGCCTTTTCTATTTAATACAATATATTTAGGGCTGTTTCTGTTGAATTACTGGGTTGATAAGTAAATTGATACTTGTGTAAAGGGGCGACCTTTAGACAGTTATCCATAATGTAGCTACCAAGTTATTCCATTTGGTTCTCGAGAAGTAGTCCCGGCCCGGAGATCCGAATGGGGGACTACTTTAACTCCGGAACATTTTACCCCTTGAGTCATATTGCATAAATATTGAAGAGACTTAGCAATAAATGTAACCGCTTTTTAGAGAGCACCATATTTTTATGTTTTGGCGGTCACATCGCTCTCTCACAACCCCCAGAATGTCTGGAGGACCACACCTGTCGTTGGTTTACGGGTCTCACCGACCTGGCCTTGAGAATTATCAAAATAAATTGACCGACCATATCCTCTGATTACCAATCTGAGGACGTATACATGCCATGACAGGTCAGGATGTTATGGGTTAAGATTTTATAGAGAAATTAGAGAAATGGAGAGGTTGAAAAAACAAAGACTCCCTAGCCCTCAGGAACCCTAATAGCATCGGGGTCGGAAGAGAACAAGAGTTGACCAAGGTAAGGTCAGATAGAAAAGTTACAGTGAGGAGCAAAACACCAGTAAGTGGAAGTAATGTTCTGCTCAGCTTGGGTACCTTGTGGTCGCTATTCACATATCCCCTAGATGGAGACCCCTGAGTACAGCTCACATAAGTGGGTTGGTTAATTATTCATAAAACTCTCTTTTGTAATTTGAAAACTTTTTCTGACATCTTTGAGTTGTCCCAGAAGATGATGCCATAATTTAAAAGGGTATGCAAGTATGCAAAATATGCTACTCTTACTGTATCCATGTCTGATATCATTTTTAATGATTTTAAACATAACACTGTTTAATTTAAAAGGTGAGTCAATTAACCTCTTGAGGGATATCAACGTGAAATCACGTCCATTTAAAATGGCGGATGAGCGATATGGGCGTCCTGTGCGTTTAAGCATTTAACCCTTATTTATCCCTTATCCAACTCAACTTATTATAATTTTCCCTTTATGAAACATTTTAGTAAGGTCTATATACTTTATTGGCTTACCTTAATATGTTCGTTCTGCAGTGATTTATCTCAAAACAGGGATAAACACACAAGGGTAGGTACATCTCCACATTCGCGAATTCCCTTCTTGCGGCACACAAAACACTTTCGAAATGGGCGGGACTTCTTTGCTGTTGGTGGTATCCTTTTAGGATAATGTTTTCCTTGAGGTCTGAGGGGTGCAGGGGTTTTGGATTTTCAACCCCCAACGTGGTATTGTTCAATTAGGCTGCGAGTTATTTATAGTCAGTAGTCAAGGTCGGTCATTGTCCTGTGTGGGTTTAGAGAGCTGTCCAAATCCCCAAACAATTGTATATGGTTATATCCAGTTGGTGCAAAAACACCTTTTTATACCACTTCTTCCTTCAGCTACAAGCAGGAAAGAATACGTATGTATTTCAACAAAGAAAGACACGGACTCTACTCAGTTACGAAACTCGCGTAAGCAAAAGTTGTAATGTTGATCTATTCTGGTGACTCAAGAGGCCACGCATGCAGTAGCGATTTATTACACAGTATGCTGACGCATTAGTCACACATACAATGGGTGTTTCTTTACTGAATCTTTCCGAGAACTAATATTAGATGCGTATGACAGAGCAAAGTTGACTTTTCACCACAGTGAAACAAAATTGTGCCATTTCAACGTTTTGTAAATACAACTCAACTTTGCTGATGACGTACATTTATACTGCAAATAACGAGTTTTATACCAGTTTTTGTTTCATTAAAATAACTTAATATTTACACAAAATACAGCTGTGTATATACAAAGCGCATTTAAGAATTTAAATGCTAGCAGTTCTTGGCCCGCAGACGTTTAAATGGCCATCGCTCAAGAGGTTAATAATACTAAACAACACTTACAACATAATTATTAATAACATTAAACAACACTTACAACATAAATTAAATTGATTATAACACTGTTTTCAAACTTCTCTGAAAGGAAGATAACATTGTTTACTTAACTTTTTGGTAAGATCTTCTACATGTACAATCCAATCCAAGTTTTGATCTAACCACACACCTAAAAATGTAGTGTCTGTTACGTAAGTGATTTTAATACCATTTAGATGAAAGTCTGGAAAAGTGATACTTGTATTTGCTTTATGCCAAAAACCTATTGCTATTGCTTTTTGTTTATTTATACTTAGTCTATTTTGAGAAAACCATAGTACAGTCTTATTCATTTACTTTGTTCACGTTCTGAAGTGTCTTTGTCATTACCAATAATGGGTATATTTGTATCATCTGGGAAGATTGTAAGTTTAACTTAAATACTTCAATTTTACTGGTTTTCTACTACACCTACTACCCAAAAATAGACAGATAAGTAGTGGAATATTAGTTGGAGTCAAAAAGGATATTAAATCCTCCTTTGAAATTGTTAAAGAAATGGATAACAGAGACAAAAGTGAATTAATAAAGCTAAATTTTTGGGATAACAAAACACATCTACATTTATACAGTATTTACAATCCTCCCAGGAATGAACCAGATCTCTCTCTTATTGACCAATTAAATAAAACAATCGTAATTGGGGATTTCAATGCTCATTCCAAAAGATGGGGTTATGAAAAAGTGGATTCTACAGGGAAGATAGTGGAAGAATTTTTGAATACCACAACTTTTGAACTGATTTATAGTAAAGAAGATCCCACAACCTTCATACATTACTCTGGAGCAGGCAGTAACCCAGACCTCTTGTTAGCTACAACAGATATTGTTTCAAAAATTAAAAAACAAGTTATAGAAGATCCAAGTTCTGGTCACAGAGCAGTAATTGCTGATATAAAACTAGATAAAACAAATAATAGTCAATGTCACACGAATCTGTATTGGAACTTCAAAAAAGCAGATTGGACCAAATATAAAACTGAACTGGAACATAAATTTAAAGAACAAACAAACTCACAGCTACATGACCAACCAGATCATTTGAACAAAAATTTCTGTAAAGTCATCCTAGAAACCGCAAAAAAAAAAACATATTCCTCGAGGAAGAATTAAAAATTTCAAACCCTTTTGGAACCCCCACTTAGAAGAACTGAAAAAGCAAAGGGATATAGCTAGAAATACAGCTGAACAAACAAAAAACATATCAGATACACAAATATGGCGGAAGAAATGTGCCTCACTAAAAAAAGAAATTAATACTGCTAAAAAGAATCACTTTAATAATTTCTTAGAAAAAATGGATTATAGGACAGATGGTAACAAAGCCCATAAGTTCATAAAAAATGTCAAGGACAGGAAAGAAAACAACAGTATACCTATCATACACAACAATAAAATATTAGTAAATTATGCAGTCATAGCCGAAACATTCAATAAATATTATGCTAATTCACATAAAGTAACAAGAAATAATAAAAAGGAACGTAAAGAATTTAAGAAAGATTTGAAACAAGAAAGAGAATGTGATCCTAACACTCAGTGCAATATCTTTTTTCAAAATTTTAATATGCAAGAACTGAACATTGCAATAAATAATCTAAAAAACAAAGTCTCCTGGACCTGATCACATACATTCAGAGTTCATAAAAAACCTTGGAAAAACAGCAAAACAACAACTACCAAAACTCTACAATCTATCCTGGAAAACCACTGTACATGCTGAATGGCGAAAGGCAATAATTGTCCCGCTCTTGAAGATAGACAAAACAGCGTCAGAAATAAAAAATTATAGACCAATAGCTCTTACTAGCATAATAGCAAAAGTGATGGAAAGAATGGTGTCAAACAGGTTAAATTGGTTTCTAGAATCAAAAAATTTAATTTCCCCATGTCAAGGTGGATTCAGAGAGTTCCACTCTACAATGATCACATTCTTACTTCTCAGTCAAGAAATCAAAGACTCCTTCAATAGAAAAGAAGATAATTTATCAGTTTTTATTGATTTCCAAAGTGCATATGATTCTATATGCAGAACAAAACTACTAAAGAAAGTAAAAAAAATAGGGATACAAGGTCCAATGTTTTCATGGCTATGTCATTTCCTAACACAACGCTTTATTGCTGCCAGATATGGAAGAAACATATCTAAATACAAACAAGTACACCGTGGCTTACCACAAGGCGCAGTGCTCAGCACAACACTTTTTAATATATTTATTAACTATCTGCCACAACAAATACAAGAATCAGGTGTGAAGTGTGCACTATTTGCTGATGACTTAGTAATGTGGACTTCAAAACCAAAAAGCAAAAGTACAGAACTAGAAAAAACCATGCAACAATCCTTAACCAAATTACAAAGGTGGACCAAAGAAAATTTAATGACTGTTAATACAACAAAATCAAACTACCAAATCTTTTCACTAAGAAAAAAGCCACTAAAAATAAAACTAAATTTTGAGGGTCAGCAATTACCAGAAACAAAGGAAGCAAAGTATTTAGGAGTTACATTTGATACTAAACTTACATGGACCAAACAAATAGAAAATGTAATACAAAGAGCAGAGAGGCGCCTTTCACTGTTAAAACGTCTAACAGGAATGAAGTGGGGATGTTCCAGAGCAACTCTTAACACAACATACAATGTATATATAAAGCCATTATTTACTTACTGCAGCGAAGTTCTTGTAACAGCAAACACAAAAAAAATTCAAATCTTTCAAAACCAAAGTCTGAGATTAATTACAGGTGCTATCAAAACCACACCAATAGCAGCTATGGAAATACTAACCAACCAATGTCCCATTGAATATGAAATAGAAAAACCGGCTCTTATTCAACACGAAAAGTTGATCAGACTCCCATTCAATACATGGCACAAGAGAAATTTTACACATACACTAAAGACTCAGGAGAGCTTTCTTTCCAAAATTCAAGACATCAAGAAGAATGTATACCTTCCTAATTCAAAGGAAAACTTCATATCTAAAGTCAATCTGACACAAACATTAGACATCACATATTATTTACACCTGACAGAAGAAGTTAAGAAAAGTGATGCTCCAACTAGTGTTCTAAAATTATTGGCACTAGAGACAATCCATACTAGATTTCCAGAACACGAATGGCTCCATATTTATACTGATGGATCATTAATATCAAACCAAGATGGAGCAGGTGCTGGAGTCACATGTCACCTCTTTTCCTATTACAAATCTTTAAGTTATGGAACTACGAACTTTGATGGAGAAATTGAAGCAATTCGAATGGCCCTACAAAATCTTTTGTACAGAATTTCACATTTTCAGCAAGCAGTTATTCTCTCAGATTCCAGGGCAGCAATTATAGCAATTACTTCCAAGTTGTCACCAAAAAACCAAACAATTATAGAATGTTGGAAAATCCTTACCCATCTAACAGCACTTCAAAAACACCTAGTCTTCCAATGGATACCAGCTCACTGTGGACTGAGTGGTAATGAGAAAGCTGATTTTCTTGCAAAAAAGGGTACAGGCAATGTGCAGAAATCTATAGTTAATCTACCATTTTATGCAGCTAAAAGATTAGTCAACTCTGAATTCAAAAAAATTATTGCAAAATATTACTATGAAAAATCAAAGAATAAAAGATGGAAACTACCAAACATTCAAACAGTAATTCCTGAGTATCCTCGAAAAACAGTAGTTGCAACCTTCAGGTTGATTACAGGACATGATTGTCTGGCAAAACATTTAAACAGAATTGGGATATATTCTTCACCACTCTGTCCTCTATGTGATCTGCAAGAGGAAATGGATCGAGACCACCTTCAAATATGCCCGGCCACTTATAATGCCCCATCCATCAGTGAAAAATATTGGAGAGCAAGAGGATTAATGACTTCATTGTCAGAAATCCAGCATTAGCTAACAACAACAGTTTTTCCATTTTTTTTCAGTGGAAAAGATTAAAGGCTAATTGGCCTGAAAGCCTTGGCATCGTCATTAGACTGCCCAGGTTTCAGTATATACTCTTATTTGCCTCCAGGACAATGATATATGTCTCAGAGCCAAGCTAGCACTGAAAATCTTGCACAATAGGGATTTCATACAATTAATCCCTTGTTGCAGAAGTACAAGTATCAGTGAATCTGGCCCTGCCGATTTATATGGTATGACTGAATAGCCCATCTAATCCTGGTCAGATCAAAAATCTTCAAGGATAGGTCCCAATCTTCCCTGTTCACCACTCTGACTTACAGGTACAATGGTTCCTGTTCAGACTGGACTCTGTCATCCATTTCTGTAGATTCAGGAAAGCGTACCCTGAACATCTCCTTCAGTGTCTCCTTTCCTGTCATGGTATAGCTACCATCTGATAGTCTTATGGTGCTTAACCCATGGGCTGCATTTTTTGCCATCAGTTTCACAAGTCTAGCACTGCTTGGAATTTCTTCAATATCCTCATAGTACTTCCTCCGTGAATCCCTTTTGGCCTTTCTTGTTGCAGTGTTGTAGTGTATAAGTACAACTTTGTAGCTGCTCCAATCACCCATCTCTTTGGCTATATTAAATAACCTCTGTGTATTGTGTTAGCTCAACTCATTTGACCACCAAGGAGCATTCCTTGGCGAGCTAGCAACCTTAGCGTTACAATTTAAGTCATAGGATTGGATAATAGACCGCTGCCTTTGGTCAGCAGCTAACTCCAAATCTACCACTAATCGTATGTTCTTTGTTATTCCTAGAACTAAGGCTGATAGGTTCCCTCGATAAGAGTGCCAGCCATTGTTCTTTTGGAAGGTAGGTCACCCATCATGACCTGTGTCCTTAAGTACAGTTTTGCACTTACTAAAACGTGTTGCTTGACATTCATAGATAGACAAATGCACCAGATTTAGAGGAACAGTGGTTTAAGGGACAGAACTTACTCCTTGGTAAAGTACATCTCAAACACATATGACTCATTTACAGAGAGCAAATTCGAGGTTTCCAGCCAATTTTACAAACTTTTTATAAAGTATACATAGCAATGCAATTCAGTGAACGCCTCTGATAAAATGGACCTATAATATGAGTACACTACAACTAAAAAGAAAATGGCAGATTCTTGCACTTAGAGCTGGGATTGGCTGCAATAAATTAGGGACATGCCTCGTCCACCAGGGACTCATTCAGTCAAAACGCACACATTAAATAACGGTTTATTTAAATTTTGGTGTAAACTATGTCTCATACATCTCAAATAACATGCATAAGTAATAAGTAATATTAAAATGCCCAGCAAAGGATTAAAGGTATCTCAAAGGGCTAAATGAGATATGAAAAGTTGTGAAGTAGTAATGGCATAGTGCCTGGCATAGAAGTTCTACAGTTGAACTCAGAATATGCTTTTAGTCAAGCCTCAAAATAGCTGAATAGAATTATGACTGTATCTGTGTACTAATCCCACAGAGACAGGTTTGCCTCTCTGCATTGTACAAAATTGGAAACCAAATTCACAATAATCTCATTTTAAAGTCCCTGAGAGTTTAGGACATAATTTAAATCATTTATGGTGGTCTGTATTTTGTAATAGAATAGGTAGAATGACTTCTGCCCCATTGGACTGTCATGATGCAGTGTTATGAATGCTGACTCCCTTCATTTTCCATGCATGTGCTGTCACACAATATTTTGTGCCAGTGATTCACAATTTATTTGACAGATGAGAACGCTGATATGCTTTTGATGTATGGAGAAGCAAGAGCCAATGCAAAAGCAGCTCAGCATATATACCAGGAAAGATATCCTAATAGACAACCATAATACCCTAAAATGGAAATAAAACAATTACAAATTAAAATAATAGCAGTTTTAAACATAATTGTTCAACCGTTATTTGTGAATGTTACATGGTAAAAAAATATAGTACATGTAGGGGATTTGAACTACCTCTACAGCACACGGATTACTTACATATTGTGTGCTCATTCCAACTGAGCTAATTGATAGATAAACATTAAATTTAACAAGTATTTGCAGGTCTCAGTGATACAAACATCACCAGTCTAATTACAAGTATATTAAAAGGTGATGCTCTTAACATCTATATTGGCACTAATTTTGTTGAGTGTGTAACCAAAGTCATGCATGTTAAATACTATCATAGGGACCGATGTTTTCATGTTGGCATATAAAATGCAGATTGCATAAAACAGGAAAATAAGGGGCAGCTGCCTCACCTGATTTCACAGGTTCAAACATTTGCAAACCTATCTTAATGCATATGTATCTATAATCTGAAAGTGAGGTCTCATTTGACACATGACATTTTCCACACGGTCTGCTATGAACCTAGGTCCCATGGTTATGTCAGTGACCTCTTCTCACCGCATTGATGAATGTATGTTCATTGCCTTTATTAAGAATATGTAGGCGTGTACTTGCCAAATATTCCAGTAGCCCTTCTCTTCTTCTGTTGATGTCAGTGCTTCCCCAGAACGTGTGGTGTGCATTAGCATCACATCCAAGCAGAAACTGTTTCCCGGATGTATTCCTGTAGTCAATGAGGTCCCCCACCATCAATGATGGTGGGTCCTCATCCTCATAAGTTAGATAGGCAGAGGTCAGTAAAACTACCTCCTTACCCTCTTCCACATGTAGACGTACCTCTAACTGTTGTAATGTCCCTAGAACTGAACCTTAATATTGGTGAGAGGTAGAACTGGAACTTAAAAATTCAATGCCACAGCTGGGATTTGAACCACAGACCCTCCGCTTACTAGGCGGGTGCTCTAACCATTACACTACTGTGACAACCTGCCAGAATGACATTGAATTCTCAAACCAGTTCACATTTTTCCCGGTAAACCACAAAGGCAGTCTCACAAAGGCAGCTGTGGCATTGAATTTTGAAGTTCCAGTTCTACCTCTCAAACATTATCCAAACACGGCTTGTGTGTTTAAAAACACCAACAGTAGGTTTGTTGGCATAAATAAATAATACTTAATATTGGGTGTTTCTTTTAACCAATTCTTAATATAAATACGGGTCCTTGGTTTAGCTGTATTACTGGAACTAATTACAGATCCATTAAGGTTGTTTAAGCCTCTTATCCTGTTCCTATACACATATGGTTCTTGAATAAGTGCTATATCAACATTGTCAGCAGGTAATTTTCAGCGTAAAGTAGCTGTTGCTGGCTTACTATGATGGTTTATTTGTATAACTGAAACCTTGTGCATGTGTAAGTATATAATAGCACTTACCTTAAGCAGTCTGTGTCCTGAGTATCCATGATGTCCTCCGTCCCCTTTGCCATGGCCTCTTCTGTCACCTCGACTCCTTCCTTGCTTGGTTTATTTGGATTGGCTAGGATTTTAAACTGACCCCTGTCCAATCCTGTATAGACTCCAAAATTTGCCTCCTTAATGGCATTGGGTTATTCCGGGTCGATTAAAATAATTAACCTTTGTCCTGCCGAATCAGCCTGCATGTCAAGCACCTTCCAGCGCTCTATATAAGACCTTTATTAAATTGTTTAATCCTGTGGAAGAGTAACTTCAAATCCCTGGTTTGAGTATCCCGTGTTCTAAAAGCTACTTTAACAAGCTTGGGTTAGCATCAGTCACTTGGAGGCTTTTCCCCACTTTGAGTTTTACCTCAGAGGTTAGTCTTCAGCCAATTACAGGCATTTTGGTCCTCACAATAATAAATGAGCACTCCATCCTGCAGAGAATAAGTCCTAAAAAGGGATACAGGATCCCCTTAAGGGGTCCTATCCACTCCTAGTATCTTATCAAGAATTTCCTTAACCCCGGCTTCTGTGAGCCTAAGTTCTGGAAACTTATCTGATAGTATGGGCTTCTTTAAGATGCCAGTGCCTCCCTGTAAGAAATTCCAGGTTCACGAGTGCCCCTATGTCTCTTCTGGTGTAGCTTGGTGGAAAGTAGTGTATCTAATGATTCTGTGGTTCTTTCATAAGTCCCAGGTTCTGGTGTTGCAACAGAAGATTGGCCACACTGCTCTGGTTACTTTGCATCCCCAGTGCCAGACTGAGTCAATCTCTGTTTATTCAGCTTTCTATTGCTGCACCTGATGACTTCTTAGCTAAAGGTGCATCCTATTTAAACAAGAGGCCGAATGGCCCAATTGAGTGTCCTCAGGTTTTGTCAGAATTGCTGTCTCCCTGAGGCTTATCTTAGACATGTCGCTTTTTTGCTGTTCATACCCACCTTTGTTTTCTCCTTCCTTCTTTTGATTTATAGGTTCCATTTTGGTCCCAGGAGTATCAGGTATTACTCAGTCACCACCCACAGTCATGATTATGGGTGAAAGGCTAACTATGAGAGGGTTTCGCCTGGAGCCCTGAAGGGATCGTTCTGGACACTAGCTTTACTGCCCCAGTGCCCTGAGGGTCTCAGCACAATTCCTTACTTCTTACCCTGGGCGGATCAGAGCTCATTTTCTTCTTGGTCTTCCAATTGGAAATCCCAGATAGTTCTCCAACTGGGAGACCTAAGGGTTGGGTTTTAAAATGGTAAGCCACTTATTATTCTGACACCTCTCCAGTGACCTCCCTGGTATGAGTGATTGTACCGATAAATAGTACCGCTGGTATAGCTGAGTTGATCTCAGGTGTACAAAGCCCCTCCCATTGCCAAGGTCCTGCGGCTTCTAGGAGGGGTCCTCTGTGATAACTAATCCATTCCTCACCTTGAAATTGTGGGTATGCAATTGTATGGTGTATTAAGCTTTGTGAAAGAAATTGAAAGTGAGTTATTGAGCATACAAGGAAATATCTGACATGTTTATGAAAAAATTAGGTTGTGTGTGTGAAAGCTGGGTATACAACATTGTTGATATTCTTTGTGCCAAAGAAGCAGGTTTGAATGAAAATAAACCAGAACTTTCTGCTAATGATTTCCCAGTTAATGTTCCCTTATTTCAAGTATGCCCTCATTATGTCATGTGATGTAAAAAAAGTTTGTCCAAGTACAAGACTACTTGCTGACAACCAAAGATCCTCCTAGTTTGACTATCTGAAACTGCATGTCATTACTCAGCGCAACTCTGCTGAAAATGAAGGTTAAAGAGATATGAATTACTATTTATTTATGCCAACAAACTTACTGTTGGTGTTTTTAAACATTCAAGCCGTGTGTGGGCAATGTTTGAGAGGTAGAACTGGAACTTAAAAATTCAATGCCACAGCTGGGATTTGAACCACAGACCTTCCGCTTACTAGGCTGTGCTCTAACCATTAAGTGTTCTATCCCAGGGACCCGCATGTGGTATTCGTGGTGGACGAAGCGGCATCAGGGCGGGTTTTCTCCAGGTGCTCCGGTTTCCCCCGCCATCTCATTCCACCGGTGCTCCATCTTCATTCCATGTGTCATCAGTGTCACCGCCTGCAGTGCCGTAGTAGTAAAAGTGGGCGTTAAACACTACAACAACAACCATTAAGCTACTGTGACAACCTGCCAGAATGACATTGAATTCTCAAACCAGTTCATATTTCTCCTGGTAAACCACAAAGACAGTCTCACATCAGAGAAAATTACCCCAGTTACTAAACTTACAGTATGTTTGTTGGCATAAATAAATAATAATAACTACCATCTGAAGGTTAATTAATCCTGAGACGAAGTACTTACAATAGTAAGTCACCATTGGGGTAATTGTCTCTGATGTGAGACTGCCTTTGTGGTTTACCAGGAGAAATACGAACTGGTTTGAGAATTCAATGTCATTCTGGCAGGTTGTCACAGTAGCTTAATGGTTAGAGACCTGCCTAGTAAGGGGAGGGTCTGTGGTTCAAATTCCAGCTGTGCCATTGAATTTTTAAGTTCCAGTTCTACCTCTCAGAGATATGAATTATTTCATCTGTAACTATTAAAAGCAAATACATTTTCTTTGGCTTTTGTTTTAAGTTTTAGGTCATATTTTCAGAGCTTTAGGTCATATTTTGGTAATTTTTATACCATAAATACATGCATATTTCAGAAGGTTTTGCACCATAGAAATTAGAGCCCTAGTCCTCAGAACATGGGCCTTGATTGTGAGGATCATTGGACATAATAGAGTCTGTATCATATGCTGATTTTCTAAATGATAGCACAGAGACTAAGTAGTTTAAAAGCTGTTTTCTGTAAAAAGCAATTTAAAGATCTCTCTGTTCTGAACAAAATTGATATATTTAGAAAGGACATATTACAGCCATTTTAAATTCTGATAAAAACAGTATTCCTGGAGTGGAATTACTCTAAATTTATCCATTTTGATGCAGGGGTACTCACATCTTATAATGTTGGTGAAAAAGAAGTCTTCGTCTGCAGCTGAAGCTTCCAGCATCCCATGTGCATGTGGTTGCAAGGATTTGAATGAGCGTGTAACCATCATGGAAACTGAATTAGCAAGGCTAAGAGAACTTTTGTCCAGCAAGACAGTGCAATCTACAGGATCATTGTCTTCAGTACTATCATCATCTCTTCCCCACCCTCCACCACCTCCACCACCACCACCACCACCACCACCACCACCGCCGCCACCACCACCACCACCTATGAGTTCGACATCTATTCGTGCACCACTGACCACAGGAAAGGAGAAGAGTACTGTTGTTTCCAAAGTGGTTGCAAGGCCTAGTATCACTGTTGAGGACCTACAGAGAGTTCAACTCAGGAAGACTCCTTGCTCAGTAGCTGTAAGTATTTTTTGTACTTATTAACACTAGAATATCTGGCTGTGCCAAGCACCCTTGTATGCCCATTGGAATCATTTTGACTCCCCATTGAATTTATTAAATTGTTCACATGCTATGTGCAAGTTAGCACACTTTAAATAAGTGTATGCTTAAGAGGTAGAACTGGAACTTAAAAATTCAATGCCACAACTGGGATTTGAACCACAGACCTTCCGCTTGCCGGGCGGACGCTCTACCACTGAGCTATTGTGACAAACTGCCAGAATGGCATTAAATTCTCAAGCGGAAGGTCTGTGGTTCAAATCCCAGTTGTGGCATTGAATTTTTAAGTTCCAGTTCTACCTCTTAAACTTTGCCCACACACGGCTTGTGTGTTTAAAAACACCAACAGTAAGTTTGTTGGCATAAATAAATAATAATTACCATGTGAAGGTTATTTAATCCTGGGATATAAAGTACTTGCAATAGTAAGTCACCATTGGGGTAATTGTCTCTGATGTGAGACTGCCTTTGTGGTTTACCAGGAAAAATACGAACTAACTTGAGAATTTAATGCCATTCTGGCAGTTTGTCACAATAGCTCAGTGGTAGAGCGTCCGCCCGGCAAGCGGAAGGTCTGTGGTTCAAATCCCAGTTGTGGCATTGAATTTTTAAGTTCCAGTTCTACCTCTTAAACTTTGCCCACACACGGCTTGTGTGTTTAAAAACACCAACAGTAAGTTTGTTGGCATAAATAAATAATAATTACCAAGTGTATGCTAATTAACTGTCCTACTACTACTTTTTTTTTTTTAAAGATTTACAGTCATTCTGACATTGCAGTCTTGCAATGACCATACATAAAAATACATTATAAATATCACTTTACAAGTGTATACAAATATCAGATTATAAACATTCATGGTAAATCAGAGAGTTTTGTATCCATTAAAAACTGTAGTGCCTTGTTGATCATGTTGGATCTGTTAACTGCATTAGGAAGATTGGAGATGCTCACTTCTTGTCTACATCTGTTGTATTGTGGGCAGTCTACAAGGATATGGTGAACGGTTAGAAGAATGTCACAGTTGGCACAGTTCAGAGGTTGAACCTTAGTGAGAAGATAACAGTGCATTAGTTTGGAGTGTCCAATTCTAAGCCGGGTAATGTTAACTTGATCTCTTCTTTTGAGTGTTAGGAAATGTAGAAAAGGCTTTATGCAACTTGAGCGAGCTTCATGAAGTTTGCTGTTGATTAATGACAGTATCAGCTTCCCTCTTTGCATGTATGTGTGTTTAATGAAATTGATGACGTTTTGGTGTGGAGAGGCAGTCGATGCATCACACCATGTTTAGTTGCTTCTTTTGCAGCTTCATCTACAATTTTCTTACCTTTTATGCTAATGTGAGAGGAAGTCCATACAAAGGATACTTTTTATTGGTCTTATTTATATTTTGACATGACAACAATCGGATTTCGTGGATCAGTTTGTGGTTTGGCTGAAGTTTTGTATGGCAAGCAGTACACTCAAGGAATGGCGAAGATGGTGTAGTGACTTTTAGTGGATGAATTATAATCTTCGCAAAACTTAAAGGCATATGGAGGCGGGGCATACTGCGGACTCCAGCGAATCCTACGCTTGCCCCTCCTACCAGCGCTGCCGAATGTGGTGCATGCATCTCACACAACCTTATGTACAGACCGTCTGCCGGTACACGCACTACGCTTGGCAACATCGCTCTGCTTGAGCATTGGCCAGCGTTCACATGCCTTTAACTTTTGCGAGCGGTATAGTTATATGTAGAAGAGCTTCCATAATGGCAAGTGCTTCACTAGAAAAAATGGTAAAGAAGTGAGGCAAGCTGTAGAGCACTATCTGATCAGGAATACAATTGTGCACCCTCTTCCCTCTTTAGATGCTTATCCACCAGTGAAAATGTTTGTGTTAGTTATATTTATCCAGTTAAGAACTGCACATTTTCTTAAGGATACAAGAAGGTGTTTGAAATTTTAAGTGAAGTGAAAGACTGGTATCAATTGGTGGACTTTGTATATGCCAGTAGGGCGTGGAGCAACCAATATAGCTGGGATGGATCATATAGATTTTTAAATCTATTTCTTTCAAGTATTGGAAAATTCTAATATGAAACAGACTTCTGCGTCACTCTGTTTGCATCTGGCAAGCTTTGTGTAGTGGAAAAATATAGCTATGCATTTTATGAGATGGATGTGAGGTAGTCTTAATGGCATATGTTAGGCTTAATAATTTTTTGTGAATATTTAAAGGTGACTCAATATGCTTCCATTTGAAAGCTTGAGATTGGGCTGGTAACAAATGCCAATGTTAGAGCAGTAAATTGAGTGGAGTCTAGAGTTTTGAGAATTGGATGCTTTGCAGAGTTGTATACAGTTGCCCCATAGTCCAGTTTGGATCTAATGAGAGCCTTGTAGGTTTTGAGAAGTGTGAATAAGTAAGCACCCCAATTTCTTGCGGCAAGAGTCTTGAAAATATTGAGTTGTTTTGTACAAGCTTCGTTTAGGCTTTAACATGTTGGTTCCATGAAAGCTTTTGGTTGAAAATGATACTCAGAATTTTTGTGGTTGTAACTACTTTGAGTTTCTCTTCAGTAAGATACCGTTCAAGGTACTGTTCAGGAACTTTTTTTTTTTTTTTTTTTGAAGGTGACACATTTAGTTTTGCTGCTGGAGAATTTTTAACCAGCAGTAGATGACCATTCTTGGAGGCCATCTAAAGCTGACTGAAGTAGTTTTTGAGTGATAGCTGTTTTTACTGTGATTTTGAGAATGCATTTAGGATTTCTGTTTGAAGTGTAATTATGGTGTTGGTGGTTGAATGGTGACAGCAAAAGCTGCTTTGAATTTTGATAAACTTCTGTTATTCTAAAAATGAATTTTAATCTTCAGGTAATAATGTTCTCCATTAGTTTGGGTATGAAGGTCTTTGTTGGGTTTTGGTATGGTATCAATTGTTGCTAGCTGGCACTGGTTAGGGAATGATTTATTTGTCCAGATAAAGTTGTATATTTCATTAAGATTTGTAAGTTCTTCTTGAGGAAGTTGCTTTAGCACATCATATGCTATGTTGTCAAATCCAGAACTTTTTTATGTGCACAGTTGCAGTTTGCTCATTAGTTCATGGATAGTTAATTCTTCATTGTATCTATTTTCACAATCCTCAGATTGTGTAGCCAACCCTGGTTCTGGTTTAGATGCTTTTTGTTTTTATTTATTTAAGGTCACTTTATAACTACAAAGGTCACTAGCGACCACAGTAGTATATACATAACAGAGCAAATTACATTGTAGACAAAATACACATAGCTGCAGTACAGTAGAGATCATATACAGAACAATTGAACTTTGACAGTAATATAATACAGTAAATGTACATTAAATAAATAATTATGGTGGTAGCAATAATTGGATTTAACGGTATACAAAGAAACTAAAATTAAATAGCAGATAGCAATTGTGGTACCTCCAGTAACTTAATTGCTCTGCATCCTTCAGCTATTTTAAATATTGAGCTCAGATCACTACTGAGATTTAAGGCACTTCTGTGATTCACTAAGGTAGGGCATTCAAGGGTAAGATGTACTGTAGATATTTCTTGAGCTCCAAATTTTGAGCAGGGATCTTGTTTTCCTCATCAGATATTCATGGCTGTGACTGAAGTGACCAATGTGTAATCTGGTAATCAGGACTTGCTGTCTTCTCCAGAAATGAATATTTGGAAAAGCCGGTTCTTTAACAGATTTCCTAACAAGCTGCAACTTTGAGGGGGTCGATTTCCATTGTTCATTCCAGAGGTTCACAAAACATTTCCGTAACACCTGTTTGACATCCTGTAGTGAACCATCCGCATCAGCTTCAATTTGTTGCAGCAATGTAGCAGATTTAGCTGCTACATCTGCTTTTTCATTTCCAGGTATACCTATATGTGACGGAATCCATGCCAAAGAGATTTGAACACCAGTCTTGTAGTGATAAAATTTCTATGAATCCACTCATTCAATTTGTTGAATGAGTGGATTCATAGAAAATGATTTGCAAAAGCAGCAATAGTTAACATAGAGCCTGAAAGAATTATGATTAGCGGATTATTGTGATTTAGAGTGCTTGTTTCAATTACCTTGAGGGCTGCCCAAGCTTCACATGAAAAGATGGAGAAGTAATCCAGTAGGCGATAAGAGTAAGTTTTTAGCGGTGAGTTAGTGACCTATGGCACTTCCTGATCATGAGTCACATTTTGATCCATCAGTATATACTTTGTGATGTTGGTGGTACTTCTGGTGGAGCAATGAGATCGTTGATAGGATAACCGATTTGGGCATTGTTGTGAGATTTGGTATTTGTAAAACCTCCAAATTAATAGATGGAGTAAAAGGCAGCCATGGAGGGATAGGATGAAGACGTCTCAGAAGTAAAGAAAGTTTTTCAGTTTGAAATTCTGAGTAGTATTCCAGAAATCTCTCAGCAGTGGTTTCGGATAGTTATGAAGAGAACCATAAAGTTCTGGTTTTGAAGCATTAAAAATGTATTTGTTGGGCGGATTGCTTGACGAGCAGAAAGTTGAGTAGAAGTTAAGGCAAAGTTGTTCACGTCGCAAGTCCAAGGGAAGAAGACCAGCCTCCACAAGTAAACTGTTATTTGGACTGGATCTAAATGCCCCCAAACTTAGAGTAATGAATGAGTTGGACTCAACTCGAAACTTGTTAGCACCAAACAACTTGGAATATTACTAAGATAAGTGAAGCTTTTAGTTTCTAATTGGTTTTTAGTTTAGATGCTCTATGCTTGTTCTTAAAAGCAATTTTACAAGATTCGTTCCACATGGTAGACATCTGTTAGTGTTAGATGCAGTGGTTTGTGGAACACTACTGCAGATGTAACAATTAATGTTGCAGTTTCAGCAATAATAGTATGAGTTTCATCGGTGGAACGAGTAGCGAGTGGAGGATTTCTCCAGATACCTTCTCTAATATGATTTTGATAAGCAGTCAATTAGCTATTAGAACTTTCCACATAGTATTGAAGGTGTATGGGCTTTTGGAACTATTTAAGGAAATGGTTATTTTGTGAATGGTCATTACCCAACAAGCATGAATGTGGTGCTGTCCTTTTATTAGGTTGTTTTGTATGCGTTGAGCTATGAGATTCTTTTACTACCCCAGGTCGTGGTATGGGTGAAATGAACGAACACAGGATGTAACTTTACCATATCGCTTTTATTTACACCTTTCTCATTGAATATTACACTCGTTACATTTAAATTAACTTTCGTTGCACATGAATATACTTCCTTGATAGTCTTTTCACATTATTAGTTATTTTAGACCACTTTTAACGTCCACATCTACGCATGTCACAAAACGTGTCTTCACTTTTCGGAGGCTAGGACGCTAATAAAGAAAAAAGTTGGCGTCTCTTTACATAATGCGTTTGTATTCATACGCGTATGCGCTCATTTCCCGCGAAGCACACTTTGAAACTCTCCTACACACTAAATAGTTCCTGTAATGTTAGGGAAGCGATCTTTATCTATCCTCCCTACACTTTTAACAATAAATATATATGGTTCTTATATTTATACATATTAAATTTGAACATGTTACTTAACTATCTTCCTTTCATAGAAGTTTGAAAACACTGTTGTTGTAATTAATTTAATTTAAAAGGTGAGTTAATTAATAACACTGAACGCTTATGTTGTAAGTGTTGTTCAGTGTTATTAATTAACTCACCTTTTAAATTAAATGTTACTTAACGTTTGACATTTTTAAACAACTCTTTTTTTATAACAATTGAGACAATGGCAATACATTTTCAGTACTCAACAAATCCTTACTAACATGAAAAATAAACTATATTTACAACAAATATTTACATAAATGCTTTTCTTTTCGGGATCTAACTATATATTCTGTCTCACATGCCCCTTGTTTTGTTTTTCAAGTTGTCACATATATTCACAATCTTGAAACACTATTCCTTTGATACAATTTTTCACTTTGTACAATAACCTTTTTCCTTTACAGCCTTCTTTGCTGTATATTTTTATCTTTTGTTTTGGCATGTCACAGCAGGCCTTTATAATTTTAACATATTAAGTTTGAGACGGGAACTTCTATGTATATATATTTGTAATTTTAGAATTAGAATGTAAATATAAGACTTTTAGGTATAAGTATAATTTTGTATTGTGCAAAGAAGCTGCCTCTAGAAAGTATGTTGACCTGAGCACATTTCTGAAGGCCAGAGGACAAAACCTCTTTTGTCATCTCGCGCCGAGGCACGTTTTGCCTGAAGTCCAAGGACACAGCTGGGGAAAATACACCCCTCCTCCATAACGGGACTAGAGAGAAAGTACGGGGGTGAGATATATAAATAGGAAAACTTGGGAGAGAACGGGTCTGACACTCTGTTTGTTGCGAGGTCGCTACGAGGGTGAACCTGTATCGCGAATATGTATAGTTTCGCACCAAAAACGTCGATGTGTGAAAGGCGACAGTGATTAGCGTAAGGAGAAGTAAATAGCAATCGTACAACGAAATACCAGAAACTCTCTCAGGTCGGCACTTCGAGGCAATGATGTGGTGGAGAATAAAATTAGTAAACGTCTGTGCTGTGTCTGTCATCCAACCTCGCGCCTGAGAAATATCCTACTCATGCATACCTAATCCCAATCAAGATCAACACAGCGGCGCACAGCGGAGAGGCAGCTACTGCACCGGATGAGCTAGTGAGGCATTTCATGTGACAGAAAAGAATCCGTCACAAAAGTGGCACCCAACGTACTCTGTTACAAGTGGCTACCCAACCCCGTTACAAGTTATTACACAACGCAATACAATACCATGAATATTCCTAAGTTTTTACATTTGACATTGACACAAATACTATTTAAGTGTATTATGATTTAATATGTGCCCTTCGACTTATGTTCTTTGTTATGAGGAGAAACAGGATACAAATCTTGAGCTAATGATTATGATCATACTTGTGGCTGCTTTATTCAGTTCTTTGCCTTCTTTGTCTTTCAAGCTTATTATGTGTAGGAAGGTAGTTTATTCAGTTCTTTAACTTTGATGATACTAATGATACTATTATGACATTGGGTTCTTATTCACTATTGTTTAGTTCGTTGACATTTCTTTAAGCTCAACATTGGCCATATCCATCTTAATCTGTGGGCATTGTTTTTCTCTGACTATGGTTTTTCTCTCTTTACTAATTGTTATCTCTTTGTCTCTTATCTCTATAAGAGAAAACTTCTATATTTATAATTATGCTGCAACTATATTATTTTTCTTCTTAATTCACTCTCGACACCCTTGTGTCAAAAATATATTCTCTTTGTTGCCACAATTGATTCCTTCTTATTTTGTCCTAGACATCCTTATGTCAAAAACATATTTTCTTCGTCGCCACAATTCATTTCTTTTATGACAATCAGTATTCTCATCTGTCTGTTGACAATGCTTTTGGTGGTCATTATAGTCAATGACTATGTTGATTTCCTTTCCTGTTGTAGCTTCCAATCTGTACATAATTTTCTATAAGAAACCCATTAAACCTTATTGTTTTTCCTCATTTCTACTGTTCCTGCCTCACACATTTGTTGGCAAAGACTATTTGGTCCTTTCTTTAAATGGTTTTAATTTGTTTTTATGGTATTTTCCTGTCAACTTGCCATTTAAATTCTGTAGCTCGTATGTGTGGTCGCCCAGCTGTTTTGTTATAATCAGTGGTCCAGTGTACAGAGCTCCATTTTTCCAGCTCTTTTTTCAGATGCCTTGGATGCTTTGTGCCTTCTTAGGAGCACCTTTTCTCCAATTTGTGGGGACCATTTCTTGATGTACCTTTTCACTTATTTCTTCCTTTTTCAGCTTCTTGCTGCAATCTCCTGAATGCCAGTTGACATTTCTCCTTTTCTGTTAATTCCGTTTGGGCAGCCATCATGGTGTCTATGTCAATTGTCAATCGCTTAGGTTTTGTGTTGGTCATCAATTCAGTTGGGGCAAACTTAGTTGTGGGGTTCACTGAATTGTTGATCACCTCTATGTAGCTGAATTTTTCGGTCCAGGTAAGGAATTAGGTACCATCATTTTCCACTTCCTTACATCGTGTCCATGTAACTTAAACAAGATGTTTCTAAACTTTCCTATCTTGGCTTCCAATTTTGGTACTATTTCTGGTGCCTTGTCGAATAGCCTCTTCAATTCAGGGTCTTCTTGCTGTAGCTTCGTCATGTTTTTGGAGTCTTGTAAAATTCATTGTTTTCCTTGCTATTTATGTGCATACTTTTAATTTCATGGTGAGGGTTAGATATTGTTTCGGGTATATGACTTTCTGATTTTAGCCTAGGTAATACGTCACTAAAGATGTTTTCCTTGCCTGGAATATGTCTGACCTCTATGTCATGTGACGTTGTTTCATGTATGTACCTCGAGATCTTGGAGTTGGTTAACTTGCATTTCTGGATGAAGGACAGGCTTACATGGTCGGTAAAAATGATTATTTTGTAGTGGTAGATATATTGTCTGAACTTTTGCAACGCAAAATGGATTGCACCTATTTCTAACTCTGTTATGCATGCATTGGCTTCTATCTTGGTTAGAAACCTAGAAGCTGTGGCAATCACATGCTTGTTGCCGTCTGCATCTTCTTGTGCCAATATTGCCCCATATGAGTGCGCACTAGCATCGGTATAAATTAGAAAAGGTGAATTCGGATCTGGTCGTTCAGGAGAATACTGTGTTTGAAGAGTTCTTTGATTTTCTCAAAGGCTACTGGTGTTTGGTGTCCCATTTCCACTTAGTGTCCTTTCTCAATAATTCCCTAAGGGGTACTAACTCCTTAGCGTAGTTAATCACAAACTTTGATTGGTACTGTAGAATGCCCAGAAACCTTCTTAGCTGTTTCAAGTTTCGTGGAGGTGGTATACATTCTATGGCCTTGACTCTCTCTGGATTAGGTTGTATGGCATCAGGTGTAATGATGTGGCCCAGAAATTCAGCCTCTTTAATGAAGAATTCACATTTCTCCAAGTTCAGAGTCATGTTGCTTTCCTGGAACTTGGATAGCATGTCTATGTGACGCAAGTGTGACTTGGGATCCTTGTTGTATACTAGAAAGTCGTCTACATATTGTGTCAACAAAAGTCTTGGTTGTATCCCTGAAAACTTTGCAGAGTGCCCTCAGTAGTGTACTGCTACTGGTTGATAATCCAAAGGTGCACTTTAGAAATTGATATACTTTCCCTTTGTGTAGGAAACAGGTATATTTCCTGACGTTTGGGTGAAGAGGAATTTGCCAGAATGATGCTGTCAGGTCAAGGCTGGTAAAATGTTGACCTCCCTTTAGATATCAACTGGTCTACCCCCTCAGGCCTGTAATGATCTGGCAAGGTATGTGCATTTATTTTCCTCGCGTCGATGGTCATCCTTAATTTGCTTTCTTTTTTGTGGACCCATACCACTGGATTCACATAACAGGAGTCCAACAGTTCTATGATTTCATCCGTCAACATTTCCTTTATGACGCGGTCAGTTTCCTCCCTGATGGAGTTGGGGATGGGCCTGGATTTATGCAAGTAGGGGTGATATCTTTAACCTTAAAGGTATGCACGTACTTGTTGCATGTACCTGGCTTTTTTATTAAAAACTTTCTTGTTTTTAATTAATATCCTCTTAAGCTGGTTCCTTTCCACTTCGGTGATGCTATTTGCTCCCCGGACTTTCTCACTAATTAGCCGTGACGTCAGTTCCTCTTCATCTGTTGGTAGTACTTCAGGTTGGTAGGTGTTCGAGGTGGCGTATTCGTCGTCTTCTGTGCAGATCCAATGGCTGCAAACATTGGTATTTTCCTCGCTCGTCCAACCTGTCTTCTTCTCACTATGCTCAGGTCTACCAACCTATTTTCGTGGATATTGATGCTCTCCACAAAAAACTGCTCGTCCGGATGGATCCCTGTCTGGTGTGGTTCCTCATGGCATGTTTTCTCCAGAAACTTTGTGGTGCACTCTGAGGTTTCCTCCTTGATGATGAACTCATGTAGGTCATAATCAATTACCAACCTCCAAAGATTAAGCAAGTCACTGCCAGTGATCAGAGTAGCTGTTAGTTTCTGTATCACTAAAGCAACAAAATCTAACTTCCAGCTTTTAATCTCTATTACCAGCCTTACTTGGTATTTAACATGTTCCTTTTTCTTGCCTATCGCTGTGCTGCAATATACTCCACACACAGGTAAGAATTCGGCATTTCTCTTCGTTATTAGTTCCTGGAACAGCTGCTCGTCACATACTGACGTGCTGGCTCCTGTATTGATCATTGCTGGTAATTCGATGGTGGATTAGTCATTTCCTTCCTATCGCTTGCCTGTCTCCTCAAGGTACATACACAATTTTGGTCAATATTGCCCCTACTGCCACACAGGTCAACCTCCAGGACACAAAGTTGACTTGTTATTGGTTTTCCTGGGTGTTAGTGCTGATTGTTGTTTCTGTGTTCTGTGCAGCATCCACCCTATTTGGCATGTTTTCAACTACTTCCCGCTGTCTTATGTTGTCAGTGTTCCATTGGTTTCTGCCCCTTTGGTGTGAACTCCTGCTGTATGACGGTCTTTGGCTGTGTATTCTCGACTGAATTGTATGTGATTTACTTGATGGGTGCGGTCTCCTGGTCTCCCATGATCATACCTGTGTGTTTGGTATCTCGATTCACCCCTTGGTATCATGTTGTGGTACCGCTGCCTCGTGTTTTCCATCCTTTCGCCATGATTGTGTGGTTGTGGGAAATGGTGTGCCCCTCTTCCCCTGTTATGGGTGCTCCTAGTGTTTCTATCTTCCCTCTCGCTCTGGTTGTTTGTGGTCGTGCTTCTGTTTAAGATCGGTGAGTTTGGGTGACCGTCTCTATGTCTTTGCTCATCAGGTTGACCGTTCTGTGTTTCGAACGCTGTTAGCAGTTCTATCATGTCAGCAAAATCTACTGTCCTCGCAACAATTAACCCGGTTCTCACTGTGTCTGGGAAGTGTCTTGTTAAGCTAGTGATTAACTCTGCTTCCAACAGGTTAGGGCCTAATAGCTTCCCTTTGTTGGCTACTTTCATAAAATAGTCGACTAGCGATAACCCTTTGGCCAGATTGTATCTTCCTGTCGCTAACTCTACCCTTGTCTGGTTCTGCTTAGCTGGGTCCCAATACCTTGATAGGAATAGATTCCTAAATGATCTATACGATTCATGACCAGCTAGTGTTAACCTTAGCCATTCTAATGCATTGTTTTTCAAGCTTTTCTTGACTATCATCATCCTAAGCTCATTTGGTATCCTTTTCACTTTAAAATACTCTTCCATCTCTTTAACAAATAATATTGGATCGTCTCCCTTCTCCTCGTCAAATATGGGTGGTGTAATTTTGTGTAGTATGCTATTGGTATAGCGTGTGTTGTGTTATTGTTTAATTGTGAACCTCTATCTCTATATGGTGAGTCATCATTTTGTACATTATTCAAATAACTTTCATCGTGAACATCGCTTACGTCTAAATCATCACTTTGCCTTTGTAACGCATTCACAACATCATTTACATTTTTTTATATATACATATATATACACTTGCACAATTACAATCTGTTCATTAGTTGAACAATAAGTAACAATGATAACATATTACTTTTACAAACTATGGCCCATTGGCCATAAATTTGCTTATAATTTGGGTGCAAATCTGTACTGCAATTCCAACACTTGCTTTCTCTGTAGTTGGCTTGTTGTGCTGCTGCTGCTTGATTGATTGATTGTTTGATTGTTGGGAGTTTAAAATCATTGTAGATGTACTTATTACCGATGTACCAGGGGATCTTACCAATGGTTCGCAGAGTTTTGGTTTGAAAACGTTCTAGTATTTCGATGTTTGAGTTGCTTGCTGTACCCCATAGTTGAATTCCATATGTCCAAATTGGTTTCAGTATAGTTTTGTAGATGATTAGTTTGCTTGTCACTGAGAGTTGTGATTTAGGTCCAAGAAGCCAGTGCATTTTGGAATATTTTAAATTTAGCTGTTTGCGTTTGGCGCATGTATTTTTTCCAGGTGAGTCGTCTGTCAATGTACATCCCTAGATATTTCATGTCTTGTGCTTCTGGAATAATCTGATTGTTAAGAGTAACAGGTGGACATAAGCGTTTATGCAGTGTAAATGTTACGTGGTGACTTTTAGATTTATTAACTTTAACTCTCCACTTCTTAAGCCAAATTTCTATGTCAGAAAGATGGTCTTGTACAATTTGGGAAGCAGTAGTAGGATCTTCATGAGCTGACAGAATGGCTGTATCATCTGCAAAAGTTGCTATAGTTGTGTTTTCTTTTGTTGGTAGGTCAGCAGTATACAATATGTATAGAATTGGTCCTAGTACACTACCTTGTGGTATGCCTGACTTAATAGGATGAAGTTCTGTAAGGCTATCTTGGAATTTTACTTGAAAATTTCTGTTTTCTATGTAAGATTTTAATAACACATAAAAATGTTGTGGCAAAGATTTCTTCAGCTTAAACTTTAGTCCAATGTGCCAAACTTTATCAAATGCCTGATAAAGAAATACTCCTGAGCAGTACTGTCGTCGTTCAAATGCGTGGTTAATCACTTCAGTTATTCAATGTATTTGTTCAATTGTGGAGTGTTGGGGTTGGAATCCAAACTGGAAGCTGGGAATCAGTGAAGAGAAGTGAGGTTTCAGTTTAATGAGAAGTAACTTCTCAAATAATTTAGAAAGCACTGGGAGCAAACTAATTGGTCGGTAAGATTTTACTTCATGTGGAGGTTTTCCTGGCTTTAGAATGACTATGATCTGTGCTATTTTCCAAGCTCCAGGGAACTAACCAGTCCTTAATATAGCATTAAACATACAATTTATGAATATGACTGCTGTAAATGGTAGCTGCTGAAGCATTCGTCCAGTGATGAGATCATATCCTGTGGTCTTTTTCGCATTTAACTGGCTTATAACTGTTCTTGTCTCTCTATATAATATAGGCGGAATTGGAAGTGCCATTTGAAATGGAGTATAGAGATATTCCTTAATCTCATCTTCGTCTTTTTTCTGGATGCACGAAGGAAAGAGTTGAAATACTGAAGAAAGATGTTCGGCAAATAGGTCCGCCTTTTCTTGACTACTTCTTGCCCAAGTGCCATCATTTTTTGAAGTGGGGGTATCGGCTCCGTTGGTCGTTTCAACTTTTTTGTGGCCTTCCAGAGCGAATCTGTAGCTTCTGTAGGAGTTAAATTTCTTGAGTATTCCTGGATATTCTGATTTTTAAAATCCTGTATCAGTCGTTTTAGCTCTTGTGAAGATCTGTTAAATAAACTTTTATCGCTAGGATACCTTCTATCTTGCCAGTTTCTTCTTAGTTGTCGACGTTCTTTTATTTTTTCGCGAATAATCTGTGGATATTTATTAACAATTAAGGAATTATTATGGTTCAATTCTAGAGTAGCCTTCAACACAGCAGAATGAATTAGCGTGGTAAAGTTGGCTACATGTTCTTCTATTTCTTCAGATGTTTTAAGGCTAACGTTAAGGTTTATGTTATCCTCTATGATTTGTTTAAAGTGATCCCAGTCAGTGTATCGGTTACTCAGAGTGAATGGTCGTTGTTTCAAAGCTACAGTGGTGCTCAACATCATTACTATAAGAGAATGGTCGGAAGACAGGTCGAAGCATGACTCTATTGTCACATAATCTGGTGAAATTCCCTTTGTTATAAAGAAGTCTAAAAGATCCGGTATTTTGTTTCTATCCGACAGCCAGTATGTTGGTTCTCCAGTTGATAAGGTCTGTAAATTATTGTTTGCTATTGCAAAATAGAGCTGTCGGCCTCTGGTGGAGGTTAAACGAGATCCCCAAAATGTATTCTTTGCATTCCAGTCACCGCCTGCTATGAATTTATTGCCTAGAGTCTCAAAAAACGCTTCAAATGCCACTTTGTTTATGGAATGTCGAGGACAATAGATGGACGATATAGTTAAGGGACCTTTTGGTGTGGTTACATTTATGCTTGTAGCCTGTAGGAAGTCTTTATCGTTTTTAGGCATTTCGTGATGAACAATTGAATTTCTTATTATAATGGCAGTTCCGCCATGAGCTCTACCTGAGGGATGGTTTGTGGTGTATATTGCATAACCTGCTATTCTTAAATAATTTTTGTTCGTAAACCTTGTTTCAGAAATAAGCATGATATCTATATCTTCTGTTTTTAAGAATAATTCTAATTCTTGTCTGCGTTGAGACAAGCCGTTGGCATTCCGTGATGAAATTTTTAGTGAGTTAATCATTTTGTTTTCTGCTGGCGATGGTCTTGATGAGATCGAACATTCTATCCATCATTTTGTCCATAATTTTTTCTACAGTTTTTTCAAACCTTGTGAACATCTATTCCATAGCAGAAAGTAGTTGTGTGGTTTCATTATTATTTGAATTTATGCTTCCATTTGTCATGTCTGCGTAAGTCTTGCCTGATACGGTAGGACTTTGTATGGTGATATGTGCCGCTGCTGGTGGCATGTTAGTTGTTAATGAAACACGTTTCTCTCTAAGTGGTGGAAATACCTTCTCCTTATATTCCTTATATGTTAGACATCCTCTATAACTTGCAGGATGGTTTTGGTTGCAGTTGATGCAAGTAGCTGGAGTGTCAAGCTTTTTGTTACATACGGCAGTCGGATGATCGCCACTGCACTTAATCCATCTGAAAGGGCGATTACAGTGGTTCTTGGTATGTCCAAACCTTTGACGTTTACATTGAACAATTTCCCTTTTTGTGTGTGGTGGCTCAAAAGTTACTATCATATTGTTTAAGTGTTTCACCTCAAATATTGTTTTGTTGTTAGAAGCTGGTTCTAAATCGATAAAGAAAAGTGGCAGAGGCTCTTTTGTAACTCGATGCAACACATTTAGTATATTTCTTACTGTGTGCCCTAGTGTGCCTAGTTCTTCTTTAATCATGCTTACGTCCTCCGTGTAGTGCATTCCTCTAAGTACTACCCTATACGCTCGTTCGTGTTTCAGCTGATAAGTGTAGTGACTGATGTTTTCTTTTAAGAAATATTCTCTAATGAATTTGTAGCTCTCTATGTCCACTGGCATCAATTTCACAAGATGTCCAGATCTCATTGTAGTTAATGTGTATTTCTCTTTAGAAATTACACAGTCCATCACTTTTTTAAATTCTTGGATATTCCTTACACCTGTTACAAAAATAGGTTGAGCTTTAGGTGTGTATGCATCAAGCGTTTCATTTGTCTCCTGATTCTCCAGGTCGCTCAGTGCTGCAAATCTATTTGAAGTTGGTAAACTATAAGTCCTACGCGATGGGGATGCATGTAACATTCCTGCGTTAAGCTTAATAGATGGCACCTCATCTTGCTGCCACTCCTTTGAGGGATTTAAAGTGCGCATTTGCTTTCTGTTTGGTGTTGTGGGAGAATGCTGGTAATCATGCTCCATTTCATGATTTACTGACTCCGTTAGTGAAGCATTTTCATTCATATCATTGTCTGCATTTGACGGTATCATTGCTAGGCTAGTTGTTGGATTATCAGATTCGTGTAATTTTAAGGTTGGAGCACGTATGTAATTCTTAGTGGTCTTACCAGGATCTAAATCGCTCTTGGTCCTCCCCATTTATTTCCAAGAGGAATAAAAGAAGAAATCCTTATTTGTTTATAAAACAAAAACAAGTTTTGCTTTTGTTTACTCCTCGAAGCAGTTGGCAACAGATATGGCAGCAGCTTATGTTTGGTTAGAAATCTGATATTTATAAAAACCAAATAACTTATTATATTATTTAAGAAAAGTGTTGCTAACACTTGCGTGATGAGATTAGTCTCAAGGCTGCAATCTAATTAGAAGATGGTGGTTATAAAACCGATACACTGCTTTAAAAAGAAATATTTCACGTAGGCACTAATCTAGCAATAAACAATATTCGCATGGCCTACTCCGTCTATCATTTACATTAGCCAAACTTTCTTTTCCTTTTCTCATTTTTTCACAAATTGATTTTAAATCATTCTTTATTTCTAAGTGACTTTGTTTTATATTATTCACAGCATCTTGTTGTGATTGTACTACATCAGCCACAGTCTTAATTTTAGGAATAACAATTTGTTCTACAGTTTCACTAATAATTCCTTTCTTCACTACTTCAATTTCTTTCCTTAATTCCTCAGTTATTTCTACTTTTACATTTGTAATCTTGCAGTCTACACTTATCTTACACTCTGTTATTTCATCCCTACATCTACCAATTTCTCCCTCTAACACAATCTTGTTTTCTTTCATTTCCATTTCTATTTTTCCCATCCTATCTCCTATGATTTCTATCCTAGCTTCTAAAGCTTCCTTTGTTTCATTTATGTTTTTATGTACTAATTTCAAATTATTTTCCATTACTTTCCATTACTTTCATGTTTTCTTCACATTCCTGTCTTCCTAATTCTATTCTCTTTCCCAAATCTAGCTCTAATTCTTTCCTATTATGTTCTATTTTCTGTTGTAAGTCCTGTCTCATTTCCTCCATTTTCTGTTCCATTTTCTGACCTATATCTTTTTTATTCTGTTCTAAGTCTTGTTTCACTTCCTCCAATTTCTGACCTATCTCTTTCTTATTCTGTTCCATTTTCTGACCTATGTCTTTCTTATTCTGTTCCATTTTCTGACCTAAACTCTGTTCTAATTTCTCAAACATGTTCATCAGTAATCTTTGGTCTTTCCCTATTACTACTACTTCTTCCTCACTTTCTGTTTCTATCTGAAAACTAGGCTTATCTGCCCCTTCCCCTATTCCTCTTTCTATTTCTTTTCCTTTTTGTGACATTTTCGTTCTTTGGTTCGGTTCAGTTGGGCTTAAAAGTCCTACTTTCCTACCACTTCTTAATAACATGTAAAAATAAAGTAAATTTTAAATAAAAACTTTTGGTCCTACTTTTTTTTTCGTTGGTTTATTTCTTTACATCTGTTCCCTTGGCGGTTGGTTTCGCGAGGCGTCCCTTGATGTTTCCTGCCTTGATGAATAAGCGTTCCTCGGCACTTCCCACGTTGATTTCAGCTTAATAATGTCTCCTGTCGTCCTCAACTCCAATGGGTTGTTTTATGGCATCTTCATTTGTTTTCCTGCGTAGATAGGCGTCACTTGGTATTTTGCGTAAGTTCATTTTCCGTCGACCTTTATTTCACCCTCTATTTGTGCCACGCGTTTGGGCAAGCCATTTGGTGCTGTCTTTTTATTAGGTTGTTTTGTATGCGTTGAGCTATAAGATTCTTTTACTACCCCAGGTTGTGGTACGGGTGAAATGAACGAACACAGGATGTAACTTTACCATATCGCTTTTATTTACACCTTTCTCACTGAATACTACACTCCTTACATTTAAATTAACTTTCGTTGCACATGAATATACTTCCTTGATAGTCTTTTCACGTTATTAGTTATTTTAGACCACTTTTAATGTCCACATCTACACGTGTCACAAAACATGTCTTCACTTTTCGGAGGCTAGGATGCTAATAAAGAAAAAAGTTGGCATCTCTTTACATAATGCATTTGTATTCATACGCGTATGCGTTCATTTCCCACGAAGCACACTTTGAAACTCTCCTACACACTAAATAGTTCCTGTAATGTTAGGGAAGCGATCTTTATCTATCCTCCCTACACGTTTAACAATAAATATATATGGTTCTTATATTTATACATATTAAATTTGAACATGTTACTTAACGTTTATGACATTTTTAAACAACTCTTTTTTATAACAATTGAGACGATGGCAATACATTTCAGTACTCAACAAATCCTTACTAACATGAAAAATAAACTATATTTACAACAAATATTTACATAACTGCTTTTCTTTTCGGGGTCTAACTATATATTCTGTCTCAAATGGACAAGACCAATTAAGTAGCTCATAAATTTCAGGTAAACAAATTGTTAAATCAGTACTGCTTGATGTTCCATGAGCTAAGTCATAATGGGTTGGATCTCTGGAATTGAGCATAATCAAGTCAGTCTTCTAGTAATTGTCCTATAATCTTTCCTCTTCTGTCAGTACAGCGACTTCCCCATAAGTTGTTGTGACTGTTGAAATCTCCCAACAATATGAAGGGTTTTGGTAGTTGATGAATTAAGTTAATTAAAACTTCGCTGTGAGGTGCATAGCTGTTTGGAATGTAAACATTACAGATACAAATTGATGGAGGAGACAGATGTACTACAATGGCTATTGCTTCTACGTCTGTGATTAATAGGGTTTCTGTGGTATTCAAATTGTTTTACATACGTTGCCACACCTCCACTTGCTTAAAGGGCAGTTGTACGGTTTTTATAGCATTTTAGTTGGAAACTAAACTGTTGCTAAAGTTTGTTTCTTGGAGACAAATAATATCTGGCAGGTGATAGTTTATTAGAAGTTGTAAATATTCAAACTGTGGTCGAAAACTGCTAATGTTCCATTGAATTATTGTTGAGCCAATAAAGAAGAATAAAAATTCCAGGAACCTTTATGACCATTATTGAGATAGGAGGATTTATCCCTTGAATACTCTGGTATGTACAGTTCTCAATCCTTTATTTCCTTTAATTTCCTTCCAACTGTGGCCTCACACAAACTTTCTCAAATTACACTCTGACACTCTTTTTGCACATAAACTTCCAACATGGCCTTTTCAAAACTCTGTCTGCTACTCACTGCATCCCTGGCAACGGTGACATCATGCCAAGGACCATTCCACTTTGGATGCTTTCTCCAAAGAGATCTGAAGCAATGTCAGCCCCCATCCCCTCAGTACTGCTCACCTTGAGCAGCACCACCAGTATTTTCTTTAGGGCAACCCCTAGATAAAGTAGACTGCATCGCCAATCCTTTCATCCTCCAAGTGCAGGCCTTCCTGCGCCCACGGGTTTCCATGACTGCTGACCTTTCCTAGTGCACCTTCACGAACACTTTGTTTCTGATAGGCCCTAATATAACCTCCTCCAGGGTTACCCTGCAGACTTCAACATTTTGACGGGGCTTTGAAGCCTTACCTCATCCTGTCCGACTCACAGGACCCTCCTGTTGATCACTGCCTCATGACTCTTACGGACGTCCAAACCCAGGACCACCTCCTCAGTCACTCTCACTACGTATACCTACGCACTTGTAACGCTCTGCCCCCAATAAGGTCCCTCCTCCACAGGCAAGGTATCGCCCAATGGTAGTACTTTTGTAGGGCCAATCTGGTTTCCTTGATAACAAGCCCTCCACCACATATCATGATCTTGGCTGCACCCGTGTCCATCATATTTGATACCCATCTGTCAGTAATGATGTTGTCCATTATCCTACACAAAGCGCATCACATCACTCTAGGGTTGGCAATGACAGCTCCTATGTGCCCTTTCTCACGCTGGTACTTATTCGTTTACCATTAGTTAGTCGGCTAGGTGTGGACTGGCCCTCACCAGAAGTCCTGCCCAACCACACTTGCAACACACACCTTTCGGAGATAGTCTATGTCTTGGGGTGTTCCCCATCCCACACAAACTGAATACTCCAGATCTTCCACTCGAGGACAGTTGTTACCTTGACTGCCTCCATCCACCTGTTTTCAAGAGCCTTCCAGATGTCTTGGGACACCGCCGACATCAGAATCACATTCAGTATTTCAGCTGCTTGTCCCTGGAGGCTAGCTGTCAGCTGTACAGCTTTCTTTTCTGTAAACCACTGTTTGCAGCTGCAACAGTGGCAAATTGTCTGTGGAAGACTTCAAGGGTCGACGTGTCATCATACCTAGGTGGCTTGACTTGTGGGGGTGTTGTGTTGCATCCTGGCATCTCGACCTCCAGGTCCTTAGTTTTGCTGAGAACTTTTTCCACGCTAATGTTCGATTGCATGGTGTTGCTGTCAACACTCCCTTTCGAGGTGCTAACAAGTTGGCTGACGTCTTTGACAGCTTCCTTCTTGCCGTCCAATTGCCAGTCAATCTTCACAAATAAGTCTACCCTCAACTCGGCTATCTCATTTTTCATTTCGTCCATTTTGGATAAAAATTTACTTCATCAGTTCTTCCATCTTGCCATGGTTTCATCCCAATTCTAACACCAATGTAACAACGTTCAATTCTCAATCCTTTATTTTCCTTCCACTATGGCTTCACTTACACAGACTTTATCAAATTGGTGCTGTTTTTATGTATTACAAAGTTGTGATGGTGATGAGCTTTTGACTCTTATGTTATCCCTGGTCGTGGTACTGGATAGAATGAACATACACTCGGGTTTAACTTTAGTGAAATATTTTATTTGCACCTTCTTGTTCACTGTATTTAAATCGTATCACAGTAGAAAGTCTTTTATTTCAGTGGATCGACTTCCCTAGCATCGCCGGGATTTAATGTCTAAAAATTTAGCGATATTTCGCTAAAAGGGTTTTCTATCACTTTACACTTCGTCTATTTTACGTCCTTTTATTTACTCGTGCACTTCGTATTAACTAACTTATTAAAGTTAGCTAATGTCTTACTTATTTTACACAAATTAACGGTCTTTAAACACTTAGTAAATTTACTTTCACTATTTTATGACGCGTACACATAAAAACACGTCCATCCACACCAAACACATAAACGCTAATGACTAGATAATTGGCACCGCATTACACTTCTTTTTGTGTACATCCGCGTATGCGTTCATCAAATAGTTCCCGCATTGTTAGTGAAGTGATCTTTAGCTATCCTCCTTTCGCTTTTAATATTGAACACATATAATTCTTTTATTTATACATATATATTAAAATTGAATATGGAAATATTTATGACGTCTTTAAACAAACTTAATTGTTTGTAACAATGAACATTAGTAACGCGTTTTCGTCATTTAACCAACTCATACCAACATCAAAAACAAATTACACTCTTAACACATATTCAGATAAACGATTTTCTTTTGGGGTCTTTTAATATTCTGTCTCACATGCCCCTTGTTTTGTTTTTCAAGTTGTCACCTATATTTACAATCTTGAAGCACAATACAACACTTCTCCCTATTCCTCTGATACAATCACTTTGTACAATACTTTTTTCTTTACAGTCTTCTTTGCTGTATGTTTTTGTCTCTTGTTTTGGTATGACACAGTATGTCTTTATATATTTCACATATTCAGTTACTACACAATACATATTCAGTTATTATACGACACATATTCAGTTATTATACAACACATATTCAGTTATTATACAACTCTTAGAATATTCCTAAGATTTTACACTTGACATTGACACAAACATTATTTTTTTAAGTGTATCATGGTTTATTGTGTGCCTTTTGACTTATGTTCCTTGTTATGAGGAGAGAAAAACAGGATACAAATCTTGAGCTAATGATTATGATCATATTTGTGGCAATATTTTATTCAGTTCTTTGCCTTCTTTGTCTTGTAAGCTTATTATGTATAGGCAGGTCGTTGAATCAATTCTTAAACTCTGATGTTACTAATAGTACCATTATGTAATTGGGTCCTTATTCACTATTGCTTAGTTCGACATTTCTTCAAGCTTAGCATTGGCTATATCCATCTTAATTCATGGGCATTGCTTTTCTGACTATGGTTTTTCTTACTTCACTAATTGTCACCTCTTTATCTCTTATCTCTATAAGAGAAAACTTCTATACTTATAATTATTCTGCAATTGTATTATTTTTCTTCTCAATTCACCCTCGACACCTTTGTGTCAAAAATATTTTATCTTTGTCATCACAATTGATTCCTTTTTATTTTTTTTTTTTTTTGTCCCTGACATCCTTATGTCAAAAACACATTGTTTTCTGTCACTATAATTCACTTCTTTAATGACAATCAGTGTCCTCATCTGTCTTTGTTGACAATGCTCTTGGTGGTCAATATAGCCAATGACTATGTTGATTTTCTTTCTTGTTGTATTTTCCAATCTGAACATAATCTTCTATAAGAAACCCATTAAAAATTATTATTTTCCATCATCTCTACTATTCCTGCCTTACATGTTTGTTGGCAAAGACTATTTGGTCCTTTCTTTGTATGGTTTTAATTTATTTTTATGATATCTTCCTACCAACTTGCCATTTGTATTCTGTAGCTCATACGTATGGTCACCCAGCTGTTTTGTTATGACCAGCGGTCCAGTGTACAGTAGTTCCATCTTCTCTTTGTGCAGCCATTAAGGGAGTCGATATCAATTGTCAATTGCTTAGGTCTTGTGTTGGTCATCTACTCGATTGGGGCGAACTTAGTCGTGGTAATTTCCCTGAGTGTTGGTGGTGGTTGTTGTTTCTGTATTCTGTGCAACATCTCCCCTATTTGGCACATTTCCATCCTGTTCCTGTTGTCTTATGTTGCCAGTGTACCTTTGGTTTCCACCCCTTTGGTGTGAACCCCTGTTGCATGGCGGTCTTTGGTTGTTCAAGTATTCTCTACAGAATCGTATGTGGTTCACTTGATGGGTACGGTCTCCTGGTCTTCCACAATCATATGTATATGTTTGGTGTCTCGATTCACCCCTTGGTATCGTGTCGTGGTACCGCTGTCTTGTCTTCTCCATCCTTTCGCCATGATTGTGTGGTTGTGGAAAATGGTGTGCCCCTCTCCCTCTGTCATGGGTGCTCCTAGTATTTCTATCTTCTCTCTCATTCTGGTTGTTTGTAGCCGTGCTCCTATTTAAGATAGGTGAGTTTGGATGACCGTTTCTATGTCTATGTTCATTAGGCTGACCATTTTGTGTTTCGAAGGCTGTTAGTAATTCTATCATGTCTGCAAAATCTACTGGTCTCGCAACAATTAACCCTGTTCTCACTGTGTCTGGGAAATGTCTTGTTATGCTGGTAATTAACTCTGCTTCCGACAGGTTAGAGTCTAATAGCTTCCCTTTGTTGGCTACTTTCATAAAATAATCGACTAGCGATAACCCTTTGGTCGGATCATATCTTCCTCTCGCTAACTCTACCTTTGTCTGGTTCTGCTTAGCTGGGCCCCAATACCTTGATAGGAATAGATTTCTGAATGAGCTATACGATTCATGACCAGCTAGTGTTAACCTAAGCCATTCTAATGCCTTGTTTTTTAAGCTCTTCTTAGCTATCATCATCCTAAGTTCATTTGGTATCCTTTTCACTTTAAAATACTCTTCCATCTCTTCCACAAAGAGTTTTGGATCGTCTCCCTTCTCCTCGTCAAATGTAGGTGGTGTGATTTCATGTAGTATGCTGTTGGTGTAGCATGTGTTGTGTGTTGTGTCATTGTTTAATTGTGAACCTCTTTCTCTGTATGGCGAGTCAACATTTTGTACATCATTCAGATAACTCTCATCTTGTACATTACTTACATCTAAATCATCATTTTGCCTTTGTAGTGCATTCACAACATCATTTACATTAGCCAAACTTTCTTTTCCTTTTCTCATTTCTTCACAAATTGATTTTAAATCATTCTTTATTTCTAAGTGACTTTGTTTCATATCATTCATAGCATCTTGTTGTGACTGTACTACATCAGCCATAGTCTTAATTTTAGGAATTACAATTTGTTCTACAGTTTCATTAATAATTCGTTTCTTTACTACCTCAATCTCTTTCCTCAATTCCTCAGTTATTTCTGCTTTTACATTTGTAATCTTATAGTCTTCACTTACATTACATTCTGTTATTTCATCTCTACATCTACCAATTTCTCCTTCTAATACAATCTTATTTTCTCTCATTTCCGATTCAATTTTTCCTGTCCTATCTACTATGATTTCTATCCTAGCTTCTAAAGCTTCCTTTGTCTCATTTATGTTTTTATGTACTAACTTTAAATTAGTTTCCATTACTTTCATATTTTCTTTACACTCCTGTCTTCCTAATTCTATTTTCTCTTCTAAGTTCTGTCTTCCTAATTCTATTCTCTTTCCCAAATCTAGCTCTAATTCTTTCCTATTAAGTTCATTTTCTGCTCTGAGTTCTGTCTTCCTAATTCTATTTTCTGTTCTAAGTCCTTTCTCACTTCCTCCACTTTCTGACCTATATCTTTTTTATTTTGTTCTAAATCCTGTCTTATCTCTTTTTTATTATTTTCTAAGTCCTGTCTCACTCCTTCTATTCTCTGACTCAATTCTACGTTATTTTGTTCCATTTTCTGACCTAAACTTTGTTCTAGTCTTTCAAACATGATCATTAATAACCTTTGGTCTTTTCCTATTGCTACCTGTTCCTCGCTTTCTGGTTCTATCTGATAACTAGGCCTATCTGCCCCTTCCCCTACTCCTGTTACTAGCTCTCTCTCTTTTCACAACATTCTCGTTTCTTTATTCAGTTCACTTTGCCTTAAAAGTTCCACTATTTTACCGCTTCGCAGTAACATAAAAATAAAATTAATATGAAAGTAAAAATTTTTGGTCCTACTTTTTTCTTGTTGATTTATCCAGTTACGTGCGTCTCCTGAGCGGTTGGCTTCGCTAGACGATCTCTGGTGTGTTCCTGCGTTGATTATCCGTTCATCGGTGTTCCCGAAGTCGTAGATTTCAAACGATGTTCTAATGGCGTCTTCTTCCTTTTTGTCGAAGATTTGGCGTCACTTGGTATTTCGCGTAAGTTCATTTCCCGTAGATTTTCATTCCATCCAAAATTCGTGCTCCACGCTTGGGTAAGCCATTTGGTGCTGTTTTTGTATATTACGAATGTGATGGTGATGAGCTTTTGACTCATATGTTACCTCGGGTCGTGGTACTGGATGGAATGAACATACACTCGGGTTTAACTTTAGTGAAATATTTTATTTGCACCTTCTTGTTCACTGTATTTAAATCGTATCACAGTAGAAAGTCTTTTATTTCAGTGGATCGACTTCCCTAGCATCGCCGGGATTTAATGTCTAAAAATTTAGCGATATTTCGCTAAAAGTGTTTTCTATCACTTTACACTTTGTCTATTTTACGTCCTTTTATTTACTTGCGCACTTCGTATTAACTAACTTATTAAAGTTAGCTAATGTCTTACTTATTTTACACAAATTAACGGTCTGTAAACACTTAGTAAATTTACTTTCACTATTTTATGACGCGTACACATAAAAACACGTCCATCCACACCAAACACATAGACGCTAATGACTAGATAATTGGCACCGCATTACACTTCTTTTTGTGTACATCCGCGTATGCGTTCATCAAATAGTTCCCGCATTGTTAGGGAAGCGATCTTTAGCTATCCTCCTTTCACTTTTAATATTGAACACATATAATTCGTTTATTTATACATATATATTAAAATTGAATATGGAAATATTTATGACGTCTTTAAACAAACTTAATTGTTTGTAACAATGAACATTAGTAACGCGTTTTCGTCATTTAACCAACTCATACCAACATCAAAAACAAATTACACTCTTAACAAATATTGACATAAACGATTTTCTTTTGGGGTCTTTTAATATTCTGTCTCAAAATTATGCTCTTAAACTCTTTTTGCAGATGAACTTTCAACATTTCCTTTTCAAAACCCAGTGTGTTACTGCATCCCTGGAAATGATGACTTCATGCCAAGGAGCATTCTTCTTTGGATGCTCTCTCCAAATAGAACTGAAGCAATGTCCCAATATTCTTTGTTGTGTATATTTGAATAAGCTAATAACAGTAATGTGAATCGTAAATTATAAAAATTGAATTGGTGTTGAAACACTTAATGTCACTTACATGTCAATATTTATCTTGACCAGTTACCGAAATTGGTCTTCTAGATCTGTATAGTTGGGTTTCCATGTGAACAGGACTTTTAGAGCTCTCTGTCTGAGTAGAGAAAGTAGAGTCTGTGTTTGTTTTAGAGAGTTTTGAAGTAACTTGAATTCCATCCAGTCTCTTCACAGAATTTGTATCTTGAGTACTTCGGGAGGCATTTTCCCTTACTGGAGGTGAAGGGATGGATATGTTCTCTTCATCTATAGGTTTTGGCTTTGATACTGTCTCGTTAAGGATGGAAGAATCTAGATTTCCATTAGATATGCTATGATTAGAACGTGTGCTTTCAGGTGTTTGGTTGGTGTAAGGCAGAGGTTTGCTAAATGTTCCTCATTTTTACAGTGAAAGCGGGAGTAAATGAAGTAATTCTTACCATCATGTTGGATTTGAAGAATTAGAGGGAGCTTATCAAAGTTTTCATTGTGGATGTACATCTTTCTTCGAAAGCTTAATATGTGAGAAAATCCTGGGATCAATAAACCAGCTCTGATTGATGATATTTTTGACATCCTTATGCCGAGTTTGTTTAATTCCTCTTCTATTGCATAATTAGGAATAACCAGACATACATTGAACAGAATACTCTTATTTTTTGTTAGTAGGGTTCTGATTTCTAAGAAAACTTTTGATAGGAATTTTGGAGTGCTTTGTGGTGATTTCCTCTGCATATTTTTCATTGGATAAGAAAATGGATATTCTTCCATTTGATATACTGGGAACATGGCATATATTGCTAGGTATAGCGAGTTTCTCTAGTGCAAACATGTAGTCTTTGATGGTAATCCCCTCATGAGATTCAATAACTATTACCTGTTCTTTTGTAGGGTTTGACATTGTTATATCAGAATAGCTTGGTTTTGTAGGTGGTACAAGTTCATTAGTGGGAGATTCCTTTATTTTGTTTGGATTTCTGTGTGTTTGGCTACTAGTAGTATCATAATCAGCATTATGTGATATATTTTCTCCATTGTTAGTTATTAGTATGAGTAACATTTTTACAATCAGTATTGGTTATACTTTGGTTAGGACAGTCGATGTGAGCTGTATTTTCTTTCATTAAGTTGGTATCATTTTGCCTACCTCTGTTAGTAGAGGTGGCCATGCAAGTGTTCAGCATTTGTTTCTGTTGTTCAGTTTATTTTAACAACAGATTTTTTATAAATAAAATGAAGTTAGTGGTAAAGCCCCACTTTTACTTAGTTATAGAATATATGTTGCGGCATCAAACTCAGCAATCATCACAAATGATGCCAGATTTTAGATAATTACACCAAATTAAAATGCAGAATAACAATTTTACTCGTGTAGCATTCCCGCTATCACTTGTTTTTCCTCTACTACAACTTTCAATACTTCTGAATGCAATATTTCCCCATACTTATCTAAAGTACAGTGATGAAAATAGATCAGCTACTATGACATTAGGATTCTAATTGGTTGTCCGGGTAGTATTAGAAAGAAAACACGTTGAGCATTGTTACATGCAGTGTTTTTATTCAACAGTGCATTTCTTACAAATGATACAAGAAAATGATGAACATATTAAAAATAAAAACAATGATGTATATTCCTTCAGAATGCCATGTAGTACATTTGTGTAAACAAATTCAGTTAATTTATTGTCCATAGAGATCACAGAACTCTATTAGACATTGTCATTACAGCTAAAATATGAATACATAAATGTATACAGGGAAATAAGTGCACAAACTCTTCAACTGAATAGTATGCCATATTTACTAAATATCTCTTTAAATACAGAAAATTCAAAATTTAATGGCAAAACATGGAGTAACGTGTAGCATAACTAAATATTGTTGTAATATATGGGTGAGGATAGCATACATTTAAAGTGTATACCTTCAGCTTCAACTTCGTTAGCTAGAACACAAAAAATATCACTACAGTTGATAACTCATGCATGAACTGATGGTTGCTATTGCTGTTGTGTGGTGGTTCTGAGCCACTACCAAGATACAGCTGTTTATGGTAAAATATAAGCCAGATGCCTTGCTTGCTCAAATTGATTTAAGAAGTGCCACAAGATGCTGTAGGGTTTTTACTATAAAATACCAGACCTTTATATTCCTACCTTAAAAAATTTTTTTTTAAATTTTGGCCATCTAAATTGGAAAATCACACACTGTGCATTCAGATGATTTATTTCTACACATTGTGTTCAGTTTTTTTAACACGTAAATACCGAATTTTGTGCCAGTCTTTGAATTCCACATTTTTCTAACTTGTTGACCAGTGATTTTTAAACAGTTTTGATAAAACTATACAGATTGCAATCAGGGATTTATGGTCATTTAAAACCTTTATTATAATATTATTAGCCTGTTGTGTTGCTTTTATTGTGGATTTATGCTTTTGAAAACCATATGACAGGTAAAGTATAAGAGATACACAAAAATGCACTGCACAAAAAATTTAGATCTCTTTAAAATATACATTTTATTTCATATAAGCTTTTTATACCATCAGCCACTTCAAAGATATCTGTGTGGTTTGAATTTTTCAAAACTTAATTTGTTTCTCATGTCAAGATCACAGAATTTCAAGGCCAGTATATAATGATCAGTTGACTACACAGATTATACCAGATGATCAACTCTGTGTTGTGGGCTGAGGTCACAAATGGCGCTGATGTCAGATGTTTCGACCGGTTCTTTTGCGAACTAACGATTCCGTCGGTAATGCCGTAAGCCTCTATGTCAACTGAGCTGCGCTACGTCACCTCCTCCCCTCCTCTTTGCCAGCATTGCTTGTCGATTTTCTTTCGTAGTCACAACTTCCGCACTCGTGAATAGTTTACGGTACTTTTCGAATATTAACATCTTAGCCCAATACGCGTTACGTGAGCTGCGTGGAAGCCATATGCTGTAAACGATTCTTATCCACGTAGCTGATGTAACGTATATTACGCTAATATGTGATATGTGCTGTAAACAATTCATGAGTGCGCGAGATGTGACTTCGAAAGAAGTTCAATTAATTCCTGAATATAAGATCGGCAAGAAGAAGCCACTTCTAAACTTGACATTTTTTTCTATGTATGAATAGTTGTGTCCAATTAATCATAACTTTAGTAAGCCGATGGAATGTGTCAGAGCACACAAATTGTTGAGCTTATGCAATATATTTTCTTTCTGTCAAGAATTTCAAAGCTTACAGCAATTATAACTACACATTGAGTTAATGGCGGAGGAAAACAGGAAAGGATATCACAAAGTTATGTGTAATGCAATTTTTTTTTGTACACAGTAAATTAGTAATAATGTTAAAACAGACTTCTGAAAGATAACCTTAGTGACCAAGAAATAAACTAAATAGATTCTAAATGAAAATACACCAACAACTATGTACAAAAAAACCAGCACTATTTCAAAAAAAAAAGAAAGAAGTCATGTTAATGCCTATGTTTAATGAGATTTTGAAAAGCTATTACACCTTGATATATACATTATTTTCTGCACAAGTTTACCAAAGAATGTATTAAGAGAAAGACCTGAAATTTGAGATTGTCTCATATGGCATTCATAGTTTATTTAAACGTTTAAAATTAGTACATGAGACAGTGTCAGCAACCAAGCAGTATGCAAAATATACACAATACATATAACACTATCCAAGGTAGGTGCTGCCAAATCCAATTATGCTCTCCTGAAACAAACAACAGGAAACGGTGCAAATAATTCATCAGTATTTCATAACAATATCAAGTCCCATCTTAATCAAAATTTAGTTTGGTACAATTTCCTACTCTTAGTGTGTATTCTATAGTACTACTGACACATTTTATATCCTTTGCTATCCTTTTTCCTTGTGGGAGTTGGAATGTCGGAGTAAATCTTATTCTTTTCACAAACCTGATCAGTTCAAAACATATTAAATTATAGTTTCTAAGCCTGCTTAATACAACACAGATTTGTTTCTATATTGTTGGTGTGACTTGGCTGCACACTGATTGTTTATTTTAGACATGTGCCCTGGGTGTTTGAATGTGGCTGAGGGCGAGGATTTTCAGGCATAAAATTTTCTAGCGCAACTTCCTTCAGAAGGGAAGTATCCTGTGTTGTAGATATGCAGCACAAAAAAGAGCTCAAGCCTAATTAAGGAGGCCTCTGAGCAAAATTAAGCAATCTGTCATTCTCAACATAGTATGGGACGCTGAGAACTATATTAGTTAAAATGCATCCATAAAAAACTAATTTTTTCCTGTATATATCTCTAACACAAGAATAGCATTGTTGTAATTATACCCCAAACTATTAAATGATCTCGACCAACAACAAACTGTCAAACAGCTATTATACTTCACCTAGTGCAATGTCAAAAAATATATTTACATTTAAATGAACATAACCTAACACAATGACAAGCACTCTGAATAAATTGAGCAATAAATGACTGAGTAAGAGTATATCTAAGATCATTAATTACAGTTTTGTGGCTAAAGTTCTGTTTCTGGGCCACGTGAAAACTCTGTTTACACCTGTGCTGCAAATATAATTTTAATGCAACACAGAACCAAATACAATTATTGTAACAACAGCTCTATGAATATTGAAAAGAAAACTGTTTTCATTGGTCCAATTATATTTCAACATGTTTATATGAATGGCTAAACCGAATGACATTTGGTTTTTTCAGGATACTATAATTTAGTTGGTCCATCACTAACTATAAAATATCCTGACACTTATAACACTCTCTCTTCATTTTCAGCAACTATTGTATGTTCATTGCTCAGCAACAACACAGATCAAAACTTCTCTAATTTTGTAAATGCAACATTGTAGTACCACTTATTTACCATAAACTTGTTTCTTTATTTCAATATTTTTACTTATGCTGATGTCCACGTTCTAACATATTGGTCCAAAGCATTGTATACAACTACAGACCATTGTAGGACATCAAGAGTTGGATACAATTTTGTTGCATACAATTTCTATCCTATTTTTTGTATCCAATCTGTTTGTATACAATGTGATATAGTTGTATCTAATTTTTCCATCAAACAACTTGACAATAGTCAAATCAGCGTCAGTAACAAAGCAATATGGCAGACTGCAGAAGCAACATGTAGTCAGCTGTTTTATACGTATGGCTCATGGTTCTTTTAATGTGATGGGTGTTTTAATAAAACGTTTTAAACTTTTTCTGCCAGATTCAATAACAATTTTTCATGACCATTAACATATATTACTAAGGTGGCCATTACATAGCTAAATTTCATAAATAATAAGAAACCCAGTTAACAGTATGTTCAAATTTTACATTATGAAGTGAGTTCAAATCTCCTGTCCATGTATACTAAGATTAAAACCATTACAATTGTACCTTATCTCTTTCGCACAGTAATAGTTTGTCTCATATTTGTATCCTGATGTGTAATATTGCCTTCTACAGGATGTAAAAGGTTGAGAAATAAAGCTTTGCCAATTTGTAGAAAACTGCCATAATTTTCCAATTCCTCTAACCTCAATTTGTTCTGTAGCAGACCCAATATACCCAGGCCTGTGTCCTGTTCTCATGACCATGCCCACCATCTTTTACTTGTAATATATATTTTCTTCCTACATAGACTTGTGGAAATATATCCCAAACCTATACTTAATATAGTAATCGCTAAATTAATATTTGCTTCTGCCATGTTTATTTTTCGCACCTGCTACGTGAACTGTCATTTGTGTTAGACCAAAATTCATCAGTATGACAGACACTGTTTCTTTTGTGTACAATTTCATTGGATACAAAAAGTTTGGACCGTGGAACCCCCGCTTTAATCTCATATCACTGGTTCTTCAAAGAAATGATACCATAAGCTATGTACCAGTCAAATCACAACAATATTAAGATAGTGCAGACTGAAACATTGCTACAACTTATGAAGTATGAATACCACACATTTTACCACATCTTTCTTTACCGAAGTTTGAAATTTAAATGATTTCCTTGATAAAACGGCAATATTATTTTACAAAGAACTTTATCTTAGCATGTGATCCTAAGCCATGTCATAATGCTGTACCCACAATATTCAGATTGTATGCACTAATCTCTCACAGTAATAAAATTAGAGAAAAGATAATTTACTAAAGATGTAGCAATGAGTCTGCCATTGGGTTATTGCAGCAAAGTGGAAATGTATTAAATATAACTTACTTCAAATGATAAATGAAGGAAATCTGTGCCATAGTCCTGAAGATGCACTTCTGGAGATGTCGAGCACTGCAGTAGTTCATTTTGTAATATGCACCATTCTGAAATTCAAAGAATGCAAAAGTGAATTTAATATTAAAATGGGAAAGCAAAAACTTTCAATTCCAATCTTCTAACAACTACATGCCCAAATAGGTTTTCGAGTGGACTTTTCTTGCTGACTCATAGTTCATGAACTATCAAGCTACTGTTACTTATTATTAATGTTATCATTCTAAGCAGAGTAGATTCGAACTACAGCTGATTCGCAAAAAGCAATATTAGTCAATTCCATACCAACACAGTTCTATATTGAAAATATGTACTGCAGATACATTACAATTCAGGTTATGTCCTGGTATTTAACATTTATGTATTTAATACATGCATCATACTTACCAACGACCTTTTGACAATATATTCATTTCCTCTTGCTGCCCATACGCTCTAGCACATATTTAAAATCTTGCGAGTTTTACAAATACAAGAATATTCTTCCAGATTTATTTTCGCTTCGCTGCCGTTAACCATAAACGTTAACCATATTTCGAATCAAAAATCACTTTTAAATAACGTCACTGCGTGTCGCATCACTAACTTACACTCCATTAAATTACGAAACTAGGTCTGTAATTTATGCATATTTGGGATTGACTCAGTGCGGTCATTCGGTAATTCCTTTTGTTGTATGATTTATTCCTTCTTTTTATTGTTTTATTCAGAATTTTCTATTAAATTGTTTCATAGTGCGATACTCCCATAATAACAAATATTGGCATCACTGATACTCGCTCTACCTCCATTGACATCCGGTACAAAGAGACGTGCAGCGCTCGAAATGTTTGGTTCTCCTCGGAATTTTTTGGAAGCTCGATGCAGAACCGGAAGTGGCTAGTCCAGTTGACAGACCATGGTTGACTATCACTATTCGCTTTGTGTCTATAATGAATGTAATGGAGCTATTTATGCTAACATACATCTCAATTGACTCAAAGTAGATAGAAGAATAAGCATCTGTAAGAATGGTTTGTAGATACTATGTAAACAATGCATGATAGTATTAGTCATATTAATGTAACCCATTAGAATTCTTTCCTTTTCAATCTCACTGTTTGTCACATTCACAAGCATCTAATGAGTCAATCTCAAATGAGTTTCTGTACCTTTAAAACCTGCTTTATATATTACAGTATTCATATAATAAGTGACTTCAATTCTTCTCCCATATTTTCCCTATGACGCCACTTCATTGTGATGGTAGAGGATTGCCTTGGATCCACTTCTTAATGCTCTGTCTTTCCTTAGCCAGAATGCATAACTGAGTCATTTTCCTTATTCTCACTCTCGCCTATTGTACTACTTACTTCCTCCCAAGTAATCCTTGGCCTAAGTTTCGGATTAATTCTTTTCTTCTATTCATGTTGTGTTAACCATAAGTTTTTGACTAGAAATCTTGAGCAATATGGACTTGATAGCTTGCTGAATAGGGAAAACAAATTTCAATTGTTTGCATACTGTGTTAGTTTTTGCTACCATACAGAAAACAAGAGTTGTGTAAAATACTTAGTTGTAGTTCAACCTGGAAGAGAGAGATAATGAACATTTTGAATATGGCTAGTGCTGCGATAAGAAGTTAGACATAAATTGTATAGCTGTCCAGCTTTCGATCAACACACCACCTGTGTCAAAATTTTGGGTTGCAAGAAAGCAAAAGGCTTCATTGCCAACTGCCAAATATTAGACACCAACCAAACAAAATTGAATATTTTGATTATCTCCACATTTTTCAATCAGAAGTTTTATCTGCTATGGTTTACCAGTGAAACAAAGTGATAGAAAACTTTGAAAGGTAAAATCAGAACTGAAAAATTCAGTGCCATAGCTGGGATTTGAACCAGGGATCTTTCAAAATTTGCCTACATACAGTTTGTGTGTGTCAGAACAATCATTCATCTTTGATTGGTCTTTTAAATGAATGTTCTACAAAACTCATCCTCAGTCAAGAAGATGACATGCTATAGGATGTGCATTTTATTAGTCATATAAATGCCTTTAAAAATGGTATCTTAATACAAATTATAATCATTTCTAAGAAAATATGGTATTGGCAAAATATTCTCCATGTAAAGGGTAGTTGGAGATGGAAGAATTTACTTCAAATTGAGGGAGTCAGTGCAACAGTGGTCTGATGATGATGTTGTAGTGTTTAACGCCCGCTTTTACTACTACGGCACCACAGGCGGTGACACTGATGATACATGAAGATGGAGCACCGGTGGAATGAGATGGCGGGGGAAACCGGAGTACCCGGAGAAAACCCGCCCTGACGCCGCTTCGTCCACCACGAATACCACATGCGGGTCCCTGGGATCGAACCCGGGCCGCCTAGGTGGTAGGCGAGCGCGCTAACCGCTCGGCCACGGCGCCGCCATGCAACAGTGGTCTGACCCATCTTTTCTAAAACTGGAAAATTTTTTTTTGGTACATAACAGATTTTGTGGTGTGCTGCAAATCTTTTTCTGGGTTGGACCACTGTTGCACTGGCACTTTTTCTTCTTGTGTTACTATGCAAAAAAAATCTTGCAGTAAGTATATACCTTTCTTAACAAAATGAAACATGTTTAATCCATACAATTTTTAAAAGCTTTAAAGTGTTAAATGGTATGACATATTAAAGGGCATTAAACATGCTTGATTCATAATGCTGAACATTCAGGTATATCAAAATGTGGAAAATTATTTTGCACTATCCATCTCATTTTCACACACATAAGCAGTAATAATTTTCAGCTGTTATTAAATGTTTAGGATATATTCAACGGTAATGAAATGTGTTTTATTCATTCAAGATTTTGGAAGTATGAGGCTTACAGTTTTATTTGCACGTCTGTTTTACATGAGCATGTCAAAAAATTCTCCATCCATCTCATTTTCACAGTTTTGAATAACATTTTCAGAAATCAAACTATTATAAAATGTATAATAAACTGGTGGGACGTATTTTAAAAGGTCATTAATATCCTTGAGTTTCTTTGGATTTACTGGTCTGGGTTTGACATATTTCGGTTCAAGCTTAACATTGCTAAGATCCAGGATGTGCTTATCCTTTCTTTTTTTGCTGGGTTCTCATTGGTTATTTATAGTTAGACCATGGTTGCACTCCACGATTTTCATCTGAGGGAAAATATATCTTTGCCGGCCTTACTTTAAATGCAGTGTAAACAAAGTGCAATATTGTATTCCTTCTCTGGGACCCTACGATTGGCAAACATATGGTGCAAAATGAATTATATAGCACAACTTAACATGTGCATCATGCCAACTGTCATGATCATGTAAGTAGCTTCTGGGTTTTGAATTCTGCATTGCATGGGAGCGCTGCTACCATCTAGCAGCTTTTACTTACAGCTGTAGAAGGAAGAAAGAAACAGATATATTCTACAGTCTTGCATAAAATAAAGAATAACAGGTTATAAAATGTATCATATGCAGTACACATTTAAATGACTAAACCCTCCTCAAGTAAAACATGGTTGGTCATTATGATATGGGAATTGTTTAAAGCAACATTAAATAAGTAAAATAAACTGTTGAATTGCTTTGCTTACACTTCACCAAGTCTGGAAGTAATCATCATGCAAATATGAAACACATTTTGCATTAGCTGAAACTGTAAACGGGCATTGAAATCTCCTACAATGGCAACATGTTCCCCTAAATCGAGGATTTATTTGAGGTCTCTTAAGAAAAAGGGTGAATTAGAAGACCGGTAAAGTGCCACCAATGTCACCATTTTGTCGTTTATCTGTGGTTTTAATGCCGTGCACTCCAGTGCATCTAGTGTTGGAAGCGGGACAGAAGCATGAGCAACTGTGTTTTTTAATAGAATGGCGGTGCCTGCCCCCTGTCAACCAATTCTGTCAGTCCTAAAAATGTTGTACCCTTGGAGTTTAAAAGTAAACTCCAATTGTAATTTTGTTTTGCAAATGAATGTGACTTCAATTTTGTTACACGTCAGGTAGTTGTCCAGCTTGTATTGCTTCCTGAAGAAGCCATCAGTATTCCTCAGGAGAGCTCACGTTAAAGGTGTGCTTCCCCTTGGAGTGGCCATTTACTACAGGATGGTGGTGAGGAAACATATAATGACCTTGAGTTTTTCCCAAGTGCTTGTACAGCTCCTGAATTTTGTTAGGAAGGGTTTAATTTTGGGCAGAGGTGCTGGCAAGTTAAATGATTTTAATAGGGAAAATATTTTGGAAAGATCTCCCAGGTCAGATGAGGACCCCTCGGAGGAAGAAGGTTGTGTATGAGGGCCAATAGGTGGCGGTTGAGGTGCACTTTCCCCTCGGGTTGCCCCATCAAATGACAGTCCTGTTTGCACCAGGGCAGGATTTGTAATGGGCTTTGGCCTGGTGGAGTACTTTGGGTTGTCCTGGCAAGTGCAGCCAGTTGATGGCAGTGGCATTCATGCACGAACGTTTCACACTCCCTATAGCTGGCAGGATGGGCCTCTCCGCAGTTAATGCAAAGGGGTACTGTGTCATCCTTAGCCTCTTTCGGTCAGTCAGATAGGTGGTGGAAGCCACTGCAAAGGATGCACCGGGAGGTCAAATTACAAACTTAAACATGTGCTCCAGTTGTTGGCAATGTTACGTTGTTGTTTGTTTTGAGGACCTCCACAATGACCATCATGTTAAAGATAACCCGCTCCTTAATGAATTCCTAGTTCTTTTATGTGTGTGCTAATGTGACCTGAAAATTTGGTAGGGGCTGCCCTCATGCTTTTAGCTGTCTGATCTGCACTTCTGTGTAACCTTTTTCCCCAAGGTCCTACTTGAGGAATTTGATGTCTGGGTCAGCTGATAGTCTTTTAATCACAAAGTGCAGCGGTTGCTCACTGCATGATGCGAAGCTGTAGTGGGGGATGCCTGCCGCAGCGAGTCGCTGCGTAGTGGGCTCAGCATCTGCTTTCCGCTTCAGAAACAGTTTTATGCAGCTGCATGTATACTGCAGCTTGAAGGCACTGGTTGGCAGAGAGGCCCTGAGAAATGGTCGTGGTGTGGGCGTCTTGCTGGTGTCAGAAATGATAATCCTAAGGGGCTTCTGATTCTGTGCACAGAGGTGCTGACGTGGGAGGAGTTTGGAGCATGGTTGACTGCCTGTTCCCTTACAGGTTTTAGTGTTGGTTTTGGCTAGCTTCGTTGTCTGGGGAACACTGCAGTGGCTGCGGTAGCGGCATCTTCGTCATTCTCCATTGAGCAAATTGTGGTGGTTTCCCTTTGATCAGTGGGCATCAGGACATGGAACCTGTTTGACGTGTTGATGGTGTCAGTAAATTCCTGCTGGGTTTTCTTATTCCTGGTCTTAGGGCGTGGTTTCTCGACATCAGAGTCGCTGCTGTCATGCCCACTGCTGATTTGAAGACGACATTTAAAGTGTCCACTGCACTGCCAGCCTTCTTCTAATTCAACCAGTTCTCGCTTCTTTAGTTGGTGTTCGCAGTAACAGAAGGTTAGGTTTACAGCAATTTTTCGGAAGTCCTCGGTTCGTGGGTTGACTTCCGGAAGCAGACCTTGATAATAGGTGATTTCACCTTCCAACTCCCCTACCTTTTTTTGGAACTGTTGGTAATGCTGTTCTTCCATAAAATCAGTTGCCATGTCCATGTCAGCAGCCTTGGTGTTTGCTGCTTTCACTGTAATTTCTTGCTCAGAAGCTATAGGCACTGCAGTAAGTGATGTGATAGCCACTGCTGTGTTGTCATTGTTTACAGTGGTAGACGCCATTTCCTGAAAGGTCATTGCTGGCTTGGCACAGGGGCACACTTGTGTGAGCCACAATGGCACAGGGCTGCACATCCAGTGCAAGTTTTGTTGAGATATCACTTGTACTGCTTATTGACTAGCAGACATTTGAGACAGAATATTAGAAGACCCCAAAAGAAAATCGTTCATGTAAATGTTTGTTAAAAGTGTAATTCATTTTTTGATGTTGGTATGAGATAATTAAATGACGAGAACATGTTGATAAGGTTCATTGTTACGAACAACTAAGTTTGCACAAAGACGTCATGAATCTTTCCATATTTGATTTTAATATATGTGTATAAATATTAGAATTGTTTGTGTTCCATAATAAAAGTAGGGGAGGATGATCAGAGATTGCTTCCCTAACGAGAAAGAACTATTTGCGCGGATGAATATGAAAAAGGCGGTGTCGCGTCAAAACGACGCCAAAAAACTGTTCACTAGCGTCTCCGTATTCGGCATGGATGGACGCATTTTTATGTGTACGCGTCATGAAATAGTAAAAGTGAATTTACCAAGTGTTTAGAGACCTTTGATTAAATTTCGGCGATGCTAGGGAAGTTGATCCGCTAAAATAAGACTTTCTACTGTGATACGATTTAAAAATTGTGAACAAGAAGGTGCAAATAAAATGTTTGACTAAAGTTAAACCCGAGTGTATGTTCATTCCATCCGTTACCACGCCCTGAGGGAAATAAGAGCCACATCGCTCAAACAAGAAGCCACCCGCGAATAAAAACAGCACCACATTGTACACGAATTGTACACTATTTTAGTAATCATTGAGATGATTGCACACTGTTGATGTTGTAACGTGATACAAACTATTGAGTTTTGCTAATTTGTCACTGAGGAAAACACATGAAATACACAAATTCAGTAAATATTCAGTTGCAATGCTTGCAGTTCCACTGAGCACCAGCTCAGTGGAACTATATAGTGACTGTATAGTGACTGTAAATAGAAACAATATATTACACTAGGAGCAAAAACTGATGATAACTCACTCTTCACTGCCATTCCTGTAAAGCTGCCCAGGTTTGCTGACGCTTCTTCATAGAAGCACCTTCGAGCAGCCTCACTTCTCTCATCACTCTACTGAACCTGATGATTGTGCCTTACTAAATGCAGCTTAAGCTGTTTGTCCTATAATTTAATTCACTTCACTCTGTCCGTTTCTTCTTTTGTCCCCTGAGGTTAGTTAACCTAATTATATTTCCATTTCACATTAGCACCCTTTTTTCTATATTTCATTTCACTCTAACACTCACTTTTCATGTCCACTTTGTTCCTGTTCTACCTTTAGTTGTCCTAATAATTTGCTTCCACTTCACTCTATCACACCTTATTTCACTTCAAGCTTGTTTGATACTCTGGGCTAACACACCAGTTAGCTATGCAGTACAAGCTGTTATTTCCTGGCTAGTTGCGGCTGGTATTTCTCACAACACAACATTTTGCAAATATGTTTAAAACAATTTGCTTTTCAATACTTTGTAATGGTTTTCCTTCACAATGCTTTACATATTCCATAGCAGATGCCATTTTGAACAAATTGTATGTCCCGTTCCTTCACTTCCATGATTGCATGCATATGCATTTCAAATCGCAGTTAATAATGCTTATGATATGCAAATTTATGTACTCCATTTATTCTTACTATAAGATTTTCAAAGTGTTTTTGCAAATAATTCTTGTAGTTGTTTTAAATTTAACCCTATTTTGCATGCTAATTAACGGGCTATATTTTCATTTGCACCTGCTGACATGAAAGTTGTGCGGTTCGATCACCCAATGAAATTACTCAATCACGTGCTGTTGTTTTCATTGCAGTTTAAAGTAAAGCCGGCAAAGGTATAGTAGCTTCAATTGAATATAGGGAATGGGCTTTGGTCTAAACCATATAGTAGAAAGATAGTTCACATTAAAACCTGACAGATGGTGTCAGTATTACAAGTTGTGTATTGGGGAGGGTTAGACCACTTGTGCTGACCCCCTCAATTCTTCCCTTGGCATTCTTAAACTGTGTGAGACTCAAATATGAAATTTGGTATTTATCTACTTTTAGTTTGAGCTATGCTGTTTCTCCCTCTCCCTCCCCCCTCTTTCTCTCACACATACACCCACCCTTCCTAACTTTTTTTAAGGTACTTTTGTATTCATGGAACCTTAAAATATGCATTTCCAGTGAAATCTCAATTTTTTTGGGATACAGTAGTTTTTCTACTTGCTATAGCTGTTAGAGAAAGTAGAAATGGCAAAGCAGAGGTGGAATTTTCACTTTGTTTGCATTTCCTGTTTTCACTTGATTTGCTGTATTGGGAATCAACTTCACATAATGTTTCACTTGAGCTGCTTATCCCTTTATGGTATGAATAAAATATTTGCACACTGTGACGGGACAAATCAATCTAGTAACAACAACAACGATAATAATAATAAACATACGGTTGTTAAAGGATGCAAACAAAAGGTCCGCTAATGGGAAATGTAGAACTGTTGATAGAGGGAAACTATGGGTCATTGTCTGTAACAAAATTGGAAGGCACACAGAAATTGCACATTCCACAACATTCATTGTAACACTTGCGTCAACAGAAGCTGCATGTCTCCATCTCTGACTCGCGAATGAACAGTCTTTGTGAGGGTATATGGTTGCTAAAAAAAAGAACTAATCTGTGCATAACAATATATGTGGCATGGAAATAAAAGTTTGCAGGAGAAATTAATTCAAGAGTTCATTATTCCACCAATTCTCTACAACCCATGAGATAAGAGTCACAATTTGCAGACTAAGTTATCCGGCTGCAAATGGCACCCAGTATGTGGCACTCGAAATAGAGGCAATAGTAGCAACCAATAACAACCACTCACGCAGTCCGGAAGGAAGAAAGAAGCTGAGAACGAGCAGCGCAACAAATCCAGAAGGAAGGAATACTATACCCAAAAAGCCAAATACGACATAGACAGCTACCTGCAATAATATCTAGAACATTCCAGAAACTTCCAGAACTTTGTAGAGAAGTAGTAGGTCAAAAATAAAAACTCAATCTAAGTGAAAGTGTATAGGGAACATTAAGTGTTTGTCTTTCAGGTTACTAGCGACACTATTGTTAAGAGGTAAATTTAGGAAAGAAGGGCTTCCATAAAAAATATATGTAAACAACTGATAGGGCAGTAATAGGATCTTTTATGCTTTTGAGAAGCAGAAAGTGTTATAAAAGTATCACTAACATGGAATGCAAAAACCAGATGTCCACAGAAGGGTCAGTGATCGCGAGAAGGGAAAGTCAGGGTCGGGTATATGAAGGAAGGGCAGGGCTAGTTAGGCAGGTAATGGAGAGTAATCAGGGGATTAAAGGGGAGATGACAAAACAGAAAGAGGAAATAAGGGAAAATTTAAGGGAAGAAATGACAAAACAGAAAGAGGAACTAAAGGCAATTTAAGGGAAGAACTTGATAAAAATAGTAAGGAACTGAATAGAAAATTAGAGAACAAGCTAGCATGGCAACAGGAGGTATTAGAAAACATTAGGGTAGGCCAGAATCAGATGCAGGGGGACTTCTTATTATTAAGGCAGAAATGAAGGAAACACAAGCAGAAATAGAGAATGTAGCAGGCAAAGTGGAAGTCCTTCAACAGAAAAACATAGCTGAGACAATATGTGAGCGAAGGGTTAAAGGAAAACTGTGTCACATTGGAAATAAAGCCACAGAATTAGAAAAGACAGTAAGTAAAGAATTAGAGTCTATCAAAAATGATATGGCAGAAACTATGGCGCAGCTATCTGAGACCTAAAGAGTCAATAATGATTAGATAGCCCAAACAGCCCATGAAATAGCTGCTGTGAGGGCACAAATGGAAAAGATTTCGGTGAACAGTGACTCAACAAATGGCAGCACACACACAGCTATCTCACGTGAGGTGTCGAATATAAGCAATGAGGTAAGGGAGGTTTCACTGACGGTGACACATGAACATGACTTAAATATTCTACCGGAAAATACTAATTACTTACAAAGCATGCGTTTCCAATTTTTTAATGAAATAGCTATTCCATCATTTGATGATGCACAAGATAATGTGCGACAACATATCCTAGACCTTGACACTTATTTTGAACTAAAATCTTGTTCTTGTTGTTGTTGTTGTTGTTGTTGTTGTTGTTGTTGTTGTTAGCTAATGCTGGATTTCTGACAATGAAGTCATTAATCCTCTTGCTCTCCAATATTTTTCACTGATGGATGGGGCACTAGAAACACTGTGTAACGGTTAGCACTCTGGACTCTGAACTAAAATCTGTCCCTGAGCAATTTAAGTTCATGGTAGTCAAAAAAGAATTAGTGGGCAGATGTCTGAACTGGTTTAGGCTTACACTAGGCAACCGGGCCAGATATGATAAATTTAATGCAGGATTCCTCACCAGGTACTAGAGTACCCAAAAACAATGTAACATAAGAATGAGGGTAAATAATGGAAAATATAATAGTCGGAATGTGGAGAGTATGGTAGACTATTTTCTGAAACTTGTGTAGGAAGCTAAACTATTAGAGCCCCCATCAGGGAAGAAGAATTTATCACTTTGGTAGCACCTCATTTTCCCGAACACATACGCAACCATCTCCTTGTTGTGAAACTGCAATTTAAATGACACGCTAGAGCTACTAACAGCATTTCAGGGAAGAACGATAGATCAGAAGTATAATCTGAAGGAATATCCTAGTGAGGGCTGGGCAAAACCCGCCCACGATTATCAAAATAGATGGCACAAGCGGTACCAAGAAGGAGGTTGGTATTGGGAATCCAGGCTGCAGCACCCAGCAGGTGACAACAAAAGAAATTACAACAGTCAGAACCAAAATGCCGCACCAAGGAACAAAACGTATAATTCAGGTAGAGACGGTAGATTAAATTTTATGCAGTACAATAGGGACCATAGTAATCAAAGTAGAGTGATAAGATGGCCCAGAAAATGGACGGGCAGATGCCCGAATATGAGAAATACATACCAGTGAAGCCAGCAGTGTGAAGGGGAAAGACCATCGACCCTGGAAGAAAGGGGGCAATGGATAAGCACAAATCCATCCCAGAATGTGAGATCAGGCACTGCTACAAAAGAATCACAAAAATGAAGGGGAATCTTTAAACCAATGAATAGGGACATAGGTTCTCCTGTATGTGCCTTGAACAATGACAACCTAAAAGAAACTAAAAAAGAGAATGAAACGAGTCATATGAACATTAATGGGAATATAGGGTATTCAAAGGATGATAAAAATTTGGGAAACAGAGTGCATGACACTGTTGAGGCACTTAGAATCGCAATTATGATTGGGGACATGGATTGTTATTCAATAATGGACACCGGATCGAATGTTACGGTGTGTAGCCAGGAATGGTTCAGTAATTTAAAATCACGTGGGTTAAAACTACAGACATTACCGGTCTCAAATGTCTATTGTGTGTTAGCTATCAGGAGGAGCAAAGTGTGAATAAGCCAACAAGTGTTATTAAATACAAAAATTCAAGGGGTAGAGATCAATGTTATTACACTAGTTGTACCAAAATTGTCAGCAGAACTCCCAATCGGGTCTGATTTCATAACTGCCATGCAAAGGACACTAAAATTTGAATACCAGAGGATGAACATAATAATGCTGGAAAGAAACACCTGTTCCCTTTGCCCAGGTAACCAAAAAAAAATACAAGGAGTTTAGAAAAAGAAGAACCGCAGAACGCAAAATTCTTTGTAGAAAGGTCATCGGGGGTGTGGGAAGTGCTATGGAGAAGAAGATAAGGAGAGTCGGAAAAATGATGACCAGGATAATGATGAGGATGTAGAAAATGAACTTCTTCTTCACGAGGACAAGATCGGAAATCTAACCTTCAAAATAAGGGAAATAATAAAAAAAAAAAAATTTGGGCCAGTGTAACATCTCGTTATTAGGACCTTTTAAGGAACCGAATGATATAACAGAAACGAGATTAGATGCAAAATAATGCTCCACGCCTGCTATGGCATCATCAAAAGAAGGATGCGTAGAATTAAATCTTACAAGAGAGATTCTTGTAATAATGATTGTAAATAACAAAAGTAAATATCTATAAATTAAATTTGTTAAGCTGAAATCACAGTCATGTGTAACCAAAAGGTGGAACCACTCGGGTAGACATTAAAATAAAAGAAATAATTGTAACACCAAGGTAATTCTATACGGCCGGTGACTGTGTGCAGAGACACTATTGCAAGTGCAAAACCAAGTGCTAATGAATACAACTGATCAGTCATTAAACGGAGTAAATAACACATTTGCCACATGACCCTCAGGCATAATTATGTAATTCAACATTAAGAATCTAAGGATGTATAGATAATTATTGTGTGAAAAGTCAAAGGGTTCATATATATGTATGATATTGTTTAAAAAAGGATGTGATGCATAATATTCCAAGGGTTGTTTGTATATGGATGTGTAACATGTAGTATGTAAGAAGTAAACTAGCAGCATATACCCATCGCACCATAAAAATATTAGTAATGATAATAATACTCATAAATAATAATAATAATAATAATAATAATAATAATAATAATAATAATAATAATAATAATAATAATAATAATAATAATAATAATAATAATAATAATAATAATAATAATAATAATAATAATAATAATAACAACAACAACAACAACAATAAAGAAATACTAACATGTCGATAACCTGAAAAGGGTAACGAAAAAAAAAAAAACAAAAAACAGGTTTAGTGGGAGACAGGCCATGAAGAATGCAGTGCTTGTGCTCAACGCATCATCAAATTCTTCATAGTAGGGCATTTGTGACAGGACAAATTGACTTTGTAATAAAGCAATAATCATATCGTACTAATAATAATCTCATTCTAATAATTATTATATTAATAATAAGAAAATAAACATGCAGTCATTAAAGAATGCAAGCAAAAGGTCTGCCAATGAGAAATGTAAAACTGCCGATAGGAGAGGGAAACTGTGGGTCATTGTCGGTAACAAAATTGGAAGGTACGCAGAAAGCACACATTCCACCACATTCATTGTAAGATTCACGTCAACAGAAGTTGCATGTCTCTCTCCGACTCGCAAATGAACCGTTTTCACGAGGCTATATGGCTGCTAAAAAAAAAACTAATCTGTACATAATAACAATATATGTGGCATGGAAATAAAAGTTTGCAGGAGAAATTAGTTCAGAGTTAATTATTCCACCAATCCTCTACAACCCAGGAGATAAGAGTCATAGCCGAGGTAGAACTTGCGGACTAACAATTACCCAGCTGCAACAGCTCTGCTAAGGAAACTTGTGGGGGTTAACTTTGTGAATTAACCATTTTAGAGTATGAATAAATGTATTCTATGAATGAATAAATTGGTTTATTGAACACTAAGTATGCATTTCAATTTTTGGCTGCAGATGAACTAGGATTCCAGTCCTGTCATCTGTGGGCAACCTATTACTGCTCTCAACATTTAGATATTTGGTAGACAAGTACTAGTTCTTTTCTTTTTTCTTTTCTTTTCTTTTCTTTCCCTTATTTCTCTTTCATGTTCAATGTTTGCTCCTATAGTCACTTTTCCAGTTTTGCCCTTTTTCATCTCTTCTCCTCCTTTACTAACTTTCACCTCCTAATTTAGACCTACCTGTTTATCACTTTTGTTTACATCCATTGTTTACTTTTCTCCCTACAACGTTCACCCTTATTTGTTTCTTTTCTAGTTAATTCTAATCTTTCCCTTTCCCTCCTTTCTTCATCTCCCTTGGTCTTTCTAACCATTTACTAAGTCTAGTTTCCTGTTGTGGCATATCATTTCCTTCATTCCTTTTCTGTTTACTACTTTTCACTTTTCCCTTCAGCTTCGTACACATACAAATTAACCCTTCATCTTCTATATAGCGTTTCACTCTTAGAAGACAGTATGGAGTTAAATGGGACATCTCTGTCTCTATCTAGCGCATACAAGTTGCCATTAGCCGCGTCCTTTTCTACCCTCGCTCTGTTGCCAGATTCCTAATAGCATGGTATAAATATTCATTTGTTATAAATTTCAGGTTTGAACACATTATCCTATGCAGAATTTTTTTCTCTATCAGGTTATATCCTTTTTAGAGTCATTATACATTTCTATAGGCCCAAATTTCTTCAGAAAACGTTTTTTTCAATAGAAGTCCGATATTTGCTGTTTCTACACTCATCACGCACTAACTAACAAACTAACTGCTAGAATGCATCTATATTTTTTTCTTAGGTAGAGTAAACTATAGTGCTACTACCTGCCTACTTTGAATTCTCTATGTTTACCCAGTTAAGTGTTATAATTTTTTAAATTAAATGTTTTCGGAAAATTTTATATATGTGCACTGCAAAAGTTACGCAGTGTGAAACTTTTTTGTTATTGAGTTTACATCAGGGAACCAGCGAGAACAAATGTTGAGGAAGGTTGGAGAAAGTTTTTAAAATAAACCAAAAGGCAGTAACCTCTTTCTTTTATCCAGTAGGGCAAACAAAAGGTATTCATCTATTCAGCGTCAGGCCTGACACAGAAGATAGTATAAGGAGCAGCACTGACATTAGTTCGAAAGAAGCCGTGTGTGTAACTGTGAGCTGTTATTGCGTTATTTGTTTAATATTTTTGTAAATATTTGTAGTTATGGAGGGTGAAGCTAGGAAGGGATAATATGTTGGTAAATAAAGAAGTAAGGAATGCCAAATAATTATGAATGTGTTAGATTATTTTTGAAGTAAAATGCGTTTAAGGCAGTAAAAGAAACAGCTAAGGCTGTTGAGTGTTCAGAAGCAGTAGTGTATAGGATTTAAAAAGGAAGTAATGAAAGGACTTCTAAGAACGCCATCGAAAAAGAAAGCAAAAAGGGCGGGACTACACAAAACGCTAGGTTAACGCAATATGATTGAATAGTGCAAGGTGGAGTGCGACGAATTGTTCATTCTTTACTGTTTGCAAATATTCCACCCACGCTGAATATAATTTTGTCACAGTTCAACAGTGATGAGACCCTACCAAATTTCTCAAGGGCCACTCTGATTTGGGGTTCGAATATGAAAGAAAGGGTAACAAGTGCATATTAATAGAAAGAGACGATATCGATATCATCAGATGGCGACATAAATATCTAAAAGACGTAAAAGGTTTAGGGACCAGGGGAAATCAATTGTTTATACAGACGAGTCATTTGTAAATTTAGGTCATACAGTAACAAAGGCGTGGAGGAATACCAAAGTTAAAAGTGCCCATCTCGTCAAGCAGCAATTGAAGGACTAAGTACAGGACTCAGGCCACCTCGAGTCGCTCGCGGAGAAAGATTCGCAACTAGTACATGTTGCAACACTGCGCTCCATTTAACGTGTACTGTCTTTTAAGGGTGAGACGCGCTTTACATGCAAATAACATACGTCCTGATCTGAATCTTCAGTTTCACTCTGTATTTAATCACCTGTTTTCTTAAGAATCGCCCCCTTACTACCTTTACTCATTGCCACACTGACCTCGTTTTCCCTTCCCTCAGTGCACTACATTCACTTTTCTTTTGCTCCTCTTCTCTCGTAACCTCCCTCTCTACAGTTAGTTTCTGGCTGGCAATCTGCTTCATTTAGCTTGTGTGGTATGCTTTTTGCTGATGTATTCACTCTTGTCGCCTTTAAGTTCGATGCACTCTGTTCATTCACCCTGTTGTTCACCCTTCCACTTGCTTGCATATCCTGTCAATCATGTATCCACAGCTTAAAATTACAGATGTATGCTTTTTTCCTTGATTACGCTCATGTCCTCTTTATTCCTCTGCTCATATGTCCTTATTTATATAAATGTCTGACCCTTTTAGTTTATTTGCCTGTCTTAACACTTAATTTCTCAGTTGGCTGCTTATAATTTTGCTAGTATGTTTCATTTCCTCTTTCTTTTCCTATTTTCCCCAAATCTACAAGCATCACAGATCTCGTAGTTTCTTGTGCTCATCTTAAATGTTCTATTCAGCAATTTCTGCACCTCTTGTCTTTCTTGCATCGATCCTACCCCTTTCTTCTATCCCCGAAATCATTATGTTTAAAATTCTTCTGTCATCTTCGAATTTCACCACTCTGCCTCTGATGTCATGAATCTCCTTTCTAATTTCCTCCAATTTCTTGTATATTTCTTCTTCCTTGCTTCAGTTCCACCATTCCCCTTCCACCTATTCTCTTGAATAGCCAGAATTTCTTTTAATTCGTTCAATTTTTCCATCACTATATGTGTTGTCACCTTGGTTGCCATTGTCACTTAGCTGCTTTTTCTTCCTACTCTCAGGAGCATCACCACTACATGTCTACTCCCTCTCACTGCTTGCTTAGTACTCACATACTCTAAGTTTCAGAGATACAAGTCATTATTATGCAACTTAATATTACTGATCTGTGTATCAGTCAAGCATTAGGCCAGTAAGCTGTATAACAATACAAATGTGTTCAGTAAAATAATTCCTGATGCTTCTGTTTTTCTATTGGTAGAAGAATAGAAAGGACAGGGAAGACAATAGGATAAATATTAAAAACAGAAGCACTATTAACAGTGCAGTGTTCATGTTTGAGTTCCATCTTTTTAGTCATTTGTTTACACTCACCTTCACTGGAAAATGTTGGAAGAATAGAAACGTTTTAAAGATAATTCAATCTCATCCTCAGCCATTGGTGTTTTCTTTTTCTTTCTTCTCCTGGTCATGCAAAGAGGATGGAATTTCAGTGTCATCACATAGTGACTACCTCTTAAAAGATTTTGACTGTTGCTTAATACTACTGTATTTCCCTATTGTACGTACAAGAAAATACACACTAGGAAAACCATTTATGCAAATGTTTATCTCAATAAACATGAAGTAGATAGAATAGTCTTTTTTGCTTCACTACATTTAAGTAGGCAAAGTTTTGTATTCAGCCCAAAAATGCAGTGTTGAGACTTCACCAGAAATATATGTTTTGAGGCCCCCTGAATCAAAAACGAACATTTCTAGAACGGTGTGTGTGTGTGCATGTGTGTGTGTGTGTGTGTGTGTGTGCGCGTGTGTGTGTGCGTGCGTGCACATCACTCAGTTAAAAACCAAAGTTAGTATTTAAGTTCAATATCTTTCAAGGATGCAACACAAAGATTTTAAAGAAAATTCCTAAACAATCCTTTACATGGAAAATTTTTCAAAAATAACAATCTTCTCAAAAATGGCGTTAAGGATTTTGATTAAAATGCCATATGCTTAAGACATTTTTATGGCAAATGGAATGTACATTTTGAATTCTCCTTTCCTTCTTTCATCGCAAGTGCTCGCTATTAGGATGGAAGCACTTGAATGCAGTTTTTGCAGATATAACTATGAAGTTTTCGGTTACCTTCAACTATGAATATAAAAATCTGTTGTGAGGCAATTAAAGATTGGGAGCTGGCCATCAGCACATTGAACTTTGAGGGATTACCATTCAACTGTAAGTGCGAAACTGTTTAATTTGTATTAATTATTTCTTATAATAATGTTTTGTTATTTTTATGTCCTGGCCATGTAAAGAATGTCAAAAGCATCACATAATGACTTTTGCTTAAGCCTATTGTGTTCGCGTATTCCCCTTGTATCTACAAATGTTTTTCTTTATTAATGCAAAGTAGAGAGAAGAATAAACATTTTAAGAATAATTATTATTTATTTATGCCAACAAACTTACTGTTGGTGTTTCTAAACACACAAGCCGTGTGTGGGCAATGTTTGAGAGGTAGAATTGGAACTGACAAAGGTTATAAGTTTGCACATACATAGTACCAACATTCTGGATCAAGTAATGTTTCAGAGATGATCTTGCTCTAACTTGAACAGTGTCTCTAATAATTCACCATTAGAGCAGTATAACCTAATTGGATACAAACCTGGCTAGCATGAAAATATGTGAATACAGCTCCATAATTTTCCAGTTCGATTACATCAGCATAGAGAAATGTGTTCTTAAATTATTTTATTTTGCAGGGATTGAAAAAGACTCCAATAGTACCTAATGCACCAGTAGTATCTGTGGAGATGCTACAATCTGTGAAGTTGCGTTCCAGTGCCTTTCGACGAAAGAGCATGGAGCGTAGAAATGTTTCAGAAACTCGGACCAACTGGCTGAATACTCCAAGGTGAAGCTCTTATAATTTCCTATTTTTAAGTATGTCTTTTCTTTTCAAAGAGCTTTTAACTGTGCATTATTATTATTATTATTGTTATTATTATTTATTATTATTATTATTATTATTATTATTATTATTATTATTATTATTATTATTATTATTGTTATTATTATTATTATTATTATTATTATTATTATTATTATTATTAAAGTTTCACGGGCGATCAGCCGTGTGAGGTTTGAAAATATTGAGCTTTCGGCCATTCTAAACTCCATGGCCTTCGTCAGAATGAAATGACCGTTATTTTCCCACTCCCCCTATATATACAATGTTAGATGAGAGGGGGTTCCGTTGCCCTGGCCAATGAGCGGGTGACGATTTGTGATTGGGCCTGCTGTTTCGGGCTATGTTTGTCACCGGCCACAGTGTTTTCTTGAGGGTCAGTACTTGGACCAGAATCACTATAGTTGCTGTTGTGAATGTGTTTCAGGCAGGGCTTAGCTGAAGACCGCGGTCCCTGTTGTAATTGTTTGGATGTAGTTTGATTTGAATGGCTTCCTTAATGACTCTGTCCCAGTATTTATCCGTATGCTCCAGAACTTTGATGTCTTCAAAGTTTATTTTGTGGACATACTCTATACAATGCTCGGCCACTGCTGACTTATCTGGTTGTAGGAGCCTGATATTGCGTTGATGTTCTTTACACCTTTCTTCTATTGTGCGTCCTGTTTGGCCTACATACACTTTACCACATTCGCAAGGAATCCTGTAAACTCCTGGGACCTTGAGTCGAAGTGGTTCTTTTACCGGTCTAAGGTATTCTTGGATCTTCTTTGGAGGTGTGAAGAAGGTCTTGATGTTATACCTAGCGAGTATGCGGGAGATCTTGTTTGAGACGGAACCGTAGAATGGTATGTAGGCTTTGTTCGGCCAGCTATCCATCCTTTGAGTGAGGCGTTGGGGGTTGTTTCGATTGTTTTCAACCTTCTTGCGTGCCTTTTTGATGTCGTTATCACTGTATCCGTTTTTCAGCAATGTGTCTCGTAGGTATTTAAGTTCCTGCTTAATGTGGTCTTCATCCGCAATATCGAAAGCTCGGTGAAACAAGGTGGAGATAACTGTCTTCTTTTGAGTAGGATGGTGGTGACTGGAGGCGTCCAAGTAGCGGTTGGTGTGTGTTGGTTTCCTGTATACCGTGTGACCTAGGCTGCCGTCCGGCTTCTTGTAGACCAGAACATCTAGGAAGGGGAGTGAGCCATCGATCTCAACTTCCATGGTAAACTTGATGTTCGCATGTAGGTTGTTGAGGTGGTCTAAGAAGGTGGAAAGTTTTCCTTTTTCATGTGGCCAGATAACAAAGGTATCATCCACGTATCTGAAGAAAGCCTTTGGTTTGTCTGAGGTGGTATCCAGGGCAGTATGTTCAAAGCTCTCCATGAAAAAGTTGGCAATAGCAGGTGACAACGGTGAACCCATGGCTACCCCATCCGTCTGTTCGAAGAACTGGCCATTGTAATTGAAGTATGTGGAAGTGAGCGTGTGTCTGAAAAGCTGGGTGATGTCTTCCGGAAACCGTTCAGATAGGAGCTGTAGTGAGTCCTCTAGCGGCACTCTAGTGAACAAGGATTCCACATCAAAGCTCACCAAAATATCATCCGGGTCCACTTTCAGCGCTGAAATTTTCTGTATAAAGTGACTGGAATTTGCAATATGGTGTTGACAGTCACCCACCAGCGGATTCAGTAGCGTAGTAAGATGTTTGGCAAGCAGGTAAGTAGGTGAGCCTATGGCATTCACAATGGGTCGAAGGGGTACTTCAGGCTTGTGAATCTTTGGCAGTCCGTAGAGTCTAGGTGGAGCTGCTGCGTGTGGAATGATGTTTTTCTGTACTGCAGTGGTTAGGCTGGAGTTTTTTATGAGACTTGTAGTTGTTCTGGTGATCTTGGTCGTCGGATCCTTATCCAGTTCCTTGAAAGAGGGATCTTCAAGTAGTTTCGTAATTTTCTGGTGATAATCCATGGTGTCCATGATGACCGTGGCATTGCCCTTATCAGCAGGAAGCACAGTTAGAGTCGCGTCTTGTCGCAGTGCTTTCAGCGCTCTAAATTATTATTATTATTATTATTATTATTATTATTATTATTATTATTATTATTATTATTATTATTATTATTATTATTATTATTATTATTATTATTATTATTATTATTATTATTATTATTATTATTATTATTATTATTATTATTATTATTATTATTATTATTATTATTATTATTATTATTATTATTATTATTATTATTATTATTATTATTATTATTATTATTATTATTATTATTATTATTATTATTATTATTATTATTATTATTATTATTATTATTATTATTATTGGTGGTGGTGGTGGTTGTGATAATGCACTTTTGGTTGGATATTGTAATTTTATCACTAACTATACACTAGATTTTATGTGCACCAAACTATAAAATCTAGAATTGTAACTTAAACCTGCAGTTTTCATATCTGCAATGAATCCAACTTTCTAAAAATATACCTTATAATTTAAGCTAAAATGTGAGTCAATTAATAACACTAAACAGCACTTACATTTATAATTTTCTGGAACGCATTTCGGAGTTTAACTTTCCCAGTCATTGTCCGGTCGATAATGGAGGAAAGTTAGCCTCTGAAATGCACTCCGGAAAATTATAAATGTAAGTGTTGTTTAGTGTTATTGACTCACCTTTTAGATTAAATTGATTATAACAACACTGTTTTTAAACTTCTAAGAAAGGAAGATAGCTTAAAATACTTGGGAAATAGTTAAATAGGCCTAATGCATCTATTGGAAAATTAGATATATTTATATTGTGAAATAAAATGTGACAATGTGAATTTGTCAAGATCATCGCATAATAATGCAAGCTCAATGTGTTTGGTGTTAAATGGTTTCCACCACCATACTTGCACAATTGTATCAGCTATCTACCAAGGCTAAGTTCTTTTTCCAATCCATTCTCTGAAATAAAGTCTGTACGGGAAGTGGCATTGAAGACAAACTAGATCAGTAGTGTATTAATAAGCAGTCACTATACATTGTTGTTCTGTACTGGTTGAATTGTAGCTGACATTATACCTAAAGTGAGCATTACTGCAAAGAAAGGGCTTTTGGATTAAAAATTATATGCATTCAATCCAAAAATCATGTGTGTCAATACTGTAACTTCAATATCATGGGACAGAAAAGATATATGTATCAAGTGTGTGCAAAGTGAGAAACACCTATTACAAAATAGATTATCTACAGCTAGTGCATCCTCTTGTCTTAAATGGCAACAGAGTATTATAGAGTATATATTGGCTGCAAACAAAAGACTTATTGCAAGGGATAATTTTGCCAAGGAGTCTACAAAGACATTTCTTAACACAAATATACCGCCAGAGAAATTGGAGGACCCTACTATAAAAGAATCGATGAATGAATTTATTGAAGGTATGTTAAATAAAATACAATCAGAGGAATAATAATAATAATAATAATAATAATAATAATAATAATAATAATAATAATAAAATCATTTATTATTATGATATTGTGTTTGTCCCCTCAGAAAAGGTTCATAATATGAATTATTGCTAACTTTTTTTCATAGAACATCTAAGAGAAGTGAAAGTCCCTTGTTATTCTGTGGAAACAAAAGTGCTCCAAGTGGGTTGGGATGGAACTAAAGTATGACAAATCACACTCCCAAATCCTCACATTGCTGGTAGCTCCTACGACTGTATTGCTACTGCTGGCACATCAGGTTTAATACGTGAGCTTCCATAATTGTGATTACAGTTTTTAAGGTTGCTGCATATTAAAGCTCATGCAAATTAACTTTTGTTTATATTCAAGATGCTCTCGGGCTTCGAGCCAGGTATAGTGATGAAAAGACATCAACGTTTCGGGAGTGTACATCTCTCCCATCTTCAGGATGAATGACTAGCAAGAGTGAAGGGACCAGTACTGTCAGCCAGTACTCGAAGCCCGAGAGCATCTTGAATATGTTCGTCGCCAGGAAAGCTACAAATCTTATTTAACTTTTGTTTGCTGTAGTAAATGCCACACGCTTAAAAATGGCAATCACAGCTATGGAAGCTCACATATTAAACTTTGGGCATCATCGGAAGCAATATGGCATTAGGACATACCATCAGCTGAGACTGGCGCCCGCCTCGGTAGCATAATGGTTAATGTGTCTGCCTCACGATTAAGAGGTTGCGAGTTCGAATCTCGCTTAGGGTATCTTTCAGAGGCCCAAAGAGATGGAAGTCTGAAGGTGGACTGTGCAGTGGATGTGGTAAAACAGTCCAGCCAAACAATCAGTTGTGAGCTTGCAAAACTGGTGTGGGACCTGGCATTATCATGTTGCAGGTGAAAGTTGGTCTTCTCTGGTCTTACCCTGGAAATTTGGATTTTCAGCTTAGCGTCGTCTTGTAGCATGCTGAATTTACAGTTGCTCCAGACTCCAGGACATCCAAAAGAACTACAGAACAGTCTTCTGGCTATCCCAGAAGACTGTACACATCACTTTGCCTTTAGGTGGCTGTGTTTTGAATTTCTTCTTTGTCGGAGAATTCGCATGTCACCATTCCATGACACTGTGTTTTGGATTTTGACTCGTAGTGATGATTCCGGTTACAATGCTATTCAGAAAATTGTCACCTTCAACTTCATATTGGTCCAGAAGGTCCTGACAAATTTCCTTTCTATGATGAGAGGTAGAACTGGAACATTGCCCACACACAGCTTGTGTGTTTAAAAACACCAACAGTAAGTGTTGGCATAAATAAATAATAATTTCTTTCTATGAGTTTTTTGTTCTTCTGTAAGCATCCGCGGGACCCATTTTGCACAGACTTTGTGATAACCAAGATGTTCCAACATTGTTTCCAAGGCATTACAGCCGACATTCAAGTTTGCACACAATTCTTTAGTCATTATCCGCCAATCAGCATGGATGAGTTGACCAAGACGCTCTTCATTGTGAGGGATGACAGTTGTGCAGGGTCGACCAGGTCGTGGCTTGTCATGCGCACCCTTTTCACCACCTCTAAAATGCTGTACCCATCGCCTCACATAGCTCACATGTATTGTTTTGTCTCCATACACCTTTAGCAAGCATCAATGGATTTCAATTGGCACAATTTCTTCTGCAGTGAGAAATTCAATCACACATCTGTTTTATGCACACATCTATATCAGACTCCATTTTGGAACACTCCTCTGCTGGTGCCTACTACCTCAGAACAACGGAACCACCTGCAAATGAAAGAGGAAGGTTCAAGCATTACCACTACACTAACCACATCTAGCTCAGACATCCAAAGTCAACACAAAAAAATAGGAGGCATTAGTTTCGGAACGACCCTCGTATGAAATATTAATGAGTTCTGTAATGGTTGCAGGTTCAAGTGACTAGTTTTCTTAATAGCAACAAAATATGTTTCTTCTTCAATTCTGAGGCTTCCAATAATTACTCTGCATGGCATAAAGTAAAATACTTTCTACTTTAATGAGCTGCCTCAAAGTTTTTGTGTGAACTTGCAGCCAAACTGTAGGATGTGGCATTTGACAGGGAAATGGGAAGAATTACACATGTTTGACACTTTTATTTCTTCTAGCATCCAGATAGCATAACATAATTTGACATATTTGCATAACAAACACAAAGAAACTCACAAAGAGGTTTCTGCATACATTATATACAACATTGTATTGCTCCATATGCGAATGCCTGTTTTGTCATTCACAAGCTCATTATCAGCATAGCAACAAATGTACTCAACAGTTTCATGTCATTTAACACTTTCACACCATTTCACTCCAAATTCAGACTTTAAGCACCAGCACTGGACACTAAACAGGCACAGCTTGTGAAGTTATACACCCACCATTATTTTCACAATCACAGGAATACCTTTAACTCCAACTTTCCATTGTGCATATCCTAGAAATAAACAAAAACAATGCAATGAATAGCAACATTTATGTATAACTGGCAGTCTAAGTAATAAAGGTGCTGAGTAAAGAAGGGCTAGACCATTATCCTGTTTACATTTAAAGTATAGATAATTTTAGGTGGATTATAATTAGGCTTAGTAGTCCGACTACATTAAAGAGGAATCAAGTTATTGGCATTCGTAGTGCATGTGGCGACACAGTGTGGGGAATTGTTTTTTTCCGTCTGTTCTACAGGCAAAATGTGCACAACTTAATTCTTTTGGCAGCTCACCTACTAAGCTTAATTATAATCAGTTTCAGTAGTTGTAAATGTGATTACCTAGCAAGTAAAAAATTTTCTGTCAAAAGTCGCAGGTTTGCAGTCTTATCACTCTCGTGACAACTTTAGCCAACATTATTATAATATCAGTATGCTCTATTAAACATATAATTCAGTTAACGGTCTTGGCACATACCACTTGGGTATTTGATATCAGAGTGTGATTATCTTGTTTTATAGGCATTCATTAAAATATCCATCATAGATTTGAGAGGTAGAACTGGAACTTAAAAATTCAATGCCACAATTGGGATTTGAACCACAGACCCTCCGCTTACCAGGCGGGTGCTCTAACCATTAAGCTATTGTGACAACACACGGCTTGTGTGTTTAAAAACACCAACAGTAAGTTTGTTGGCATAAATAAATTATAATTATCCATCAGTACCTGGGCGACCGAGCTGCGCTCGGCGTTTTTCGCCTCTGTTTTTGTGAAATCTGGTTTTTTGTGGGAGAAGATACTTATTTAGATAAACCTGAAAGGCAAAACGTTTACTAAATAAAACTACTTGTCGCAATTGTTAAGAGTAATGTCCGAGATACAAGAGATATAGAAATACATAAAAATATTTCATAAACACCATCATTTCAGCTGTAAAACATGTACTGCTGAAAGCAGGCCTCCCCCATAGATATCCACCCAGCTTGAGGTTTTCGTCCAGCATTTGTTCCATTATGGAGTTCAGTTCTTTGCTGCTGTGATTGACTCCAGGACGTTAACACGTTGGCCAAGGTCCTTCATACTTCCGTCGAGTTCTTCCATGGCTTCCTTAACCCCAGCCAGTCGCTCGTTAGTATTCTTCGATAGACCTGTCTTCATATTGGAATTCCCGTCTTCATCTTTTCCGTTTCGGAGTTTACATTTTCAATTTGCCTTCCATTTTTGTTCCCATATATTCTATTCCGTAGTTTACATTTTTCCAATTCGGTTTTCATATTTGTTTCCTCTGCCGCATTCCGGAATTCATTTCATTTCCCATTATGTCCAGCTTGGCTAACATTTGTTTCATCAACTGTTCGATATTGTTCTTTTCATCGCACTCCAGACACCAATTGTGATTACTTTACTTTTTTTAACTATTTCTTTATTTTTTATTAAAACACCGGAGCGACACTAAGCAAAAGCAATGTTGAAGAATAACAAATAGTACAGAAAGAAAAGCTGATTGATAAAGCCATGTGAAAGTACTATGCATTTATGTTTCAAACATATAGAAACTTGTATGTATTGTTCGTAATTGTTCGTCGAAGAGGGAGTAGTGAAAGAAATGTGATTGTGTTTTACTAAAGAAAAATGAGTAGAAAAACCGTGTGAATGTTATACGTTGCACTTATATTTCAAGTGTATGGAAAAGTGTATGGATTGTTTGCAGAAGAGGGAGTAGTATGTTAGGTAAAAGAAAAGGGAGTAGAGAAAACCATGTGAACGTAATACATTGCGTGGTAAAATGGATTGCATAAAAACCTTCACCATGAAACAAATTAGATATGTCACTTTTCATGGCGATCGGTCAACCTATTTTGAAATTTAATCACTCTTCAACATAAGATATGTAAAGACCTTGGTATGTATGAAGTTGATAAACCATAGGAATAACATGTGAATTGTTACGTAAAACAAAAGTGAGTAGAGAAAGTAATATGAATGTAATACGTTGTATTTGTTTCAAACATATAGCAAATTGTATGAATTATATGTTGAAGGGCGAATAGCGAAAGAAGACTGATTGTGTCTCGTAAAGGAAGAATTAGTAGAGGAAATCGTGTGAATGTAATACGCTGCATTTATATTTAAATCCTAGAATATTATATGAATTGTATGTTGAAGGGCAAACAGAGGATACATGAATGCGCTACGTAAAAGAAAAGCGAGTAGAAAACCATTTGAGAGTAATATATTGTGTATTGTTGCTGTAGTGTTTAACGCCCGCTTTTACTACTACGGCACCACAGGCGGTGACACTGATGATACATGGAATGAAGTTGGAGCACCGGTGGAATGAGATGGCGGGGGAAACCGGAGAACCCGGAGAAAACCCACCCTGACGCCGCTTCGTCCATCATAAATACCACATGCTGATCCCTGGGATCGAACCCGGGCTGCCTAGGATATATTGTGTAGTAATATTGTTACCATAAAAACTCTCCATGGAAAAAAAAAATACATATACGTGCCGAATTTCGCCATGATCGGTTGAGCAGTTTTCGAGATTAACCGTTAGATATATACAAACATTCAAGTTGTATAGATGATATGAATTGTTTGTAGAAGAGTGAATGGAGAAAGACATGTGAAGGTGTTACCTAAAAGTGAGTAGAGTAAACACTGTTAATGTAACATGCAGCATTTCTATATCAAACATGCACAAAATTGTATGACTTATTTCTAGAAGTGTAAGTAGAGAAACAGTTATAAGTGTGTTACCCAAAAGCAAGTAGAGAAAACAGTATGAGTGTAATATGTACCATTTATATTACAAACATGCACGAAATTGTATGACTTATTTGTAGAAGAGTGAGTAGAGAGAGATGTGAATGTGTTACCTAAGAGTGAGTAGAGAAAACACTATGAATATAATATGTAGCATTTCTGTTTCAAACATACAGAACATGGTATGACTAATTTTAAAAGTGGGGATAAAAGTGCTTTTTGGTGCAAAATCACGTTTTTTATGGAAAATTGTTTATAGAAGGGTGAGTAGAGAATGAGATGTAAATGTGATACCTAAAAGTAAGTAGAAAAACCACTGTGAATGTAATATGCAGCATCTCTATTTCAAACATACAGAAAATTGCATGACTTATTTGTAGAAGAGTGAGTAGAGAAAGAGGTGTGAATGTATCACCTAATAGTGAGAGGAGCAAACAATGTGAATGTAATAGCACTTCTGTTTCAAACATACAGAACATGGTATGACTTATTTTAAAAGTGGGGATAAAAGTGTTTTTCGGTGCAAAATCACGCTTTTTATGGAAAATTGTTTACAGAAGAGTGAGTAGAGACAGAGATGTGAATGTGTTACCTAAAAGTGAGAGGAGAAAACAGTGTGAATGTAATAGCACTTCTGTTTCCAACATACAGAACATGGTATGACTTATTTTAAAAGTGGGGATAAAAGTGTTTTTGGTGCAAAATCCCGTTTTTTATGGAAAATTGTTTATAGAAGACTGAGTAGAGAAAGAGATGTGAATGTGCCGCCTAAAAGTGAGTAGAGAAACCACTGTGAATGTAATATGCAGCATCTCTATTTCAAACATACAGAAAATTGCATGACTTATTTGTAGAAGAGTGAGTAGAGAAAGAGGTGTGAATGTATCACCTACTAGTGAAAGGAGAAACCAGTGTGAATGTAATAGCACTTCTGTTTCAAACATACAGAACATGGTATGACTTATTTTAAAAGTGGGGATAAAAGTGTTTTTTGGTGCAAAATCACGTTTTTTATGGAAAATTGTTTACAGAAGAGTGAGTAGTGAAAGATATGTGAATGTGTTACCTAAAAGTGAGAGGAGAAAACAGTGTGAATGTAATAGCACTTCTGTTTCAAACATACAGAACATGGTATGACTTATTTTAAAAGTGGGGATAAAAGTGTTTTTCGGTGCAAAATCACGCTTTTTATGGAAAATTGTTTACAGAAGAGTGAGTAGAGACAGAGATGTGAATGTGTTACCTAAAAGTGAGAGGAGAAAACAGTGTGAATGTAATAGCACTTCTGTTTCCAACATACAGAACATGGTATGACTTATTTTAAAAGTGGGGATAAAAGTGTTTTTGGTGCAAAATCCCGTTTTTTATGGAAAATTGTTTATAGAAGACTGAGTAGAGAAAGAGATGTGAATGTGCCGCCTAAAAGTGAGTAGAGAAACCACTGTGAATGTAATATGCAGCATCTCTATTTCAAACATACAGAAAATTGCATGACTTATTTGTAGAAGAGTGAGTAGAGAAAGAGGTGTGAATGTATCACCTACTAGTGAAAGGAGAAACCAGTGTGAATGTAATAGCACTTCTGTTTCAAACATACAGAACATGGTATGACTTATTTTAAAAGTGGGGATAAAAGTGTTTTTTGGTGCAAAATCACGTTTTTTATGGAAAATTGTTTACAGAAGAGTGAGTAGTGAAAGATATGTGAATGTGTTACCTAAAAGTGAGAGGAGAAAACAGTGTGAATGTAATAGCACTTCTATTTAAAACATACAGAACATGGTATGACTAATTTTAAAAGTGGGGATAAAAGTGTTTTTTGGTGCAAAATCACGTTTTTTATGGAAAATTATTTATAGAAGGGTGAGTAGAGAAGGAGATGTAAATGTGATACCTAAAAGTGAGTAGAGAAACCACTGTGAATGTAATATGCAGCATCTCTATTTCAAACATACAGAAAATTGCATGACTTACTTGTAGAAGAGTGAGTAGAGAAAGAGATGTGAATGTATCACTTAATAGTGAGAGGAGCAAACAGTGTGAATGTAATAGCACTTCTGTTTCAAACATACAGAACATGGTTTGACTTATTTTAAAAGTGGGGATAAAAGTGTTTTTCGGTGCAAAATCATGCTTTTTATGGAAAATTGTTTACAGAAGAGTGAGTAGTGAAAGAGATGTGAATGTGTTACCTAAAAGTGAGAGGAGAAAACAGTGTGAATGTAATAGCACTTCTGTTTCCAACATACAGAACATGGTATGACTTATTTTAAAAGTGGGGATAAAAGTGTTTTTTGGTGCAAAATCCCATTTTTTATGGAAAATTGTTTATAGGAGACTGAGTAGAGAAAGAGATGTGAATGTGTTACCTAAAAGTGCGTAGAGAAACTGCTGTGAATGTAATGTGCAACATCTCTATTTCAAACATACAGAAAATTGCATGACTTATTTGTAGAAGAGTGAGTAGAGAAAGAGGTGTGAATGTATCACCTAATAGTGAGAGGAGCAAACAATGTGAATGTAATAGCACTTCTGTTTCAAACATACAGAACATGGTATGACTTATTTTAAAAGTGGGGATAAAAGTGTTTTTTGGTGCAAAATCACGCTTTTTATGGAAAATTGTTTACAGAAGAGTGAGTAGAGACAGAGATGTGAATGTGTTACCTAAAAGTGAGAGGAGAAAACAGTGTGAATGTAATAGCACTTCTGTTTCCAACATACAGAACATGGTATGACTTATTTTAAAAGTGGGGATAAAAGTGTTTTTGGTGCAAAATCCCGTTTTTTATGGAAAATTGTTTATAGAAGACTGAGTAGAGAAAGAGATGTGAATGTGCCGCCTAAAAGTGAGTAGAGAAACCACTGTGAATGTAATATGCAGCATCTCTATTTCAAACATACAGAAAATTGCATGACTTATTTGTAGAAGAGTGAGTAGAGAAAGAGGTGTGAATGTATCACCTACTAGTGAAAGGAGAAAACAGTGTGAATGTAATAGCACTTCTGTTTCAAACATACAGAACATGGTATGACTTATTTTAAAAGTGGGGATAAAAGCGTTTTTCGGTGCAAAATCACGTTTTTTATGGAAAATTGTTTACAGAAGAGTGAGTAGTGAAAGATATGTGAATGTGTTACCTAAAAGTGAGAGGAGAAAACAGTGTGAATGTAATAGCACTTCTATTTAAAACATACAGAACATGGTATGACTAATTTTAAAAGTGGGGATAAAAGTGTTTTTGGTGCAAAATCACGTTTTTTATGGAAAATTATTTATAGAAGGGTGAGTAGAGAAGGAGATGTAAATGTGATACCTAAAAGTGAGTAGAGAAACCACTGTGAATGTAATATGCAGCATCTCTATTTCAAACATACAGAAAATTGCATGACTTACTTGTAGAAGAGTGAGTAGAGAAAGAGATGTGAATGTATCACTTAATAGTGAGAGGAACGAACAGTGTGAATGTAATAGCACTTCTGTTTCAAACATACAGAACATGGTTTGACTTATTTTAAAAGTGGGGATAAAAGTGTTTTTGGGTGCAAAATCACGCTTTTTATGGAAAATTGTTTACAGAAGAGTGAGTAGTGAAAGAGATGTGAATGTGTTACCTAAAAGTGAGAGGACAAAATAGTGTGAATGTAATAGCACTTCTGTTTCCAACATACAGAACATGGTATGACTTATTTTAAAAGTGGGGATAAAAGTGTTTTTTGGTGCAAAATCCCATTTTTTATGGAAAATTGTTTATAGGAGACTGAGTAGAGAAAGAGATGTGAATGTGTTACCTAAAAGTGCGTAGAGAAACTGCTGTGAATGTAATGTGCAACATCTCTATTTCAAACATACAGAAAATTGCATGACTTATTTGTAGAAGAGTGAGTAGAGAAAGAGGTGTGAATGTATCACCTAATAGTGAGAGGAGCAAACAATGTGAATGTAATAGCACTTCTGTTTCCAACATACAGAACATGGTATGACTTATTTTAAAAGTGGGGATAAAAGTGTTTTTGGTGCAAAATCCCGTTTTTTATGGAAAATTGTTTATAGAAGACTGAGTAGAGAAAGAGATGTGAATGTGCCGCCTAAAAGTGAGTAGAGAAACCACTGTGAATGTAATATGCAGCATCTCTATTTCAAACATACAGAAAATTGCATGACTTATTTGTAGAAGAGTGAGTAGAGAAAGAGGTGTGAATGTATCACCTACTAGTGAAAGGAGAAAACAGTGTGAATGTAATAGCACTTCTGTTTCAAACATACAGAACATGGTATGACTTATTTTAAAAGTGGGGATAAAAGCGTTTTTCGGTGCAAAATCACGTTTTTTATGGAAAATTGTTTACAGAAGAGTGAGTAGTGAAAGATATGTGAATGTGTTACCTAAAAGTGAGAGGAGAAAACAGTGTGAATGTAATAGCACTTCTATTTAAAACATACAGAACATGGTATGACTAATTTTAAAAGTGGGGATAAAAGTGTTTTTGGTGCAAAATCACGTTTTTTATGGAAAATTATTTATAGAAGGGTGAGTAGAGAAGGAGATGTAAATGTGATACCTAAAAGTGAGTAGAGAAACCACTGTGAATGTAATATGCAGCATCTCTATTTCAAACATACAGAAAATTGCATGACTTACTTGTAGAAGAGTGAGTAGAGAAAGAGATGTGAATGTATCACTTAATAGTGAGAGGAACGAACAGTGTGAATGTAATAGCACTTCTGTTTCAAACATACAGAACATGGTTTGACTTATTTTAAAAGTGGGGATAAAAGTGTTTTTGGGTGCAAAATCACGCTTTTTATGGAAAATTGTTTACAGAAGAGTGAGTAGTGAAAGAGATGTGAATGTGTTACCTAAAAGTGAGAGGACAAAATAGTGTGAATGTAATAGCACTTCTGTTTCCAACATACAGAACATGGTATGACTTATTTTAAAAGTGGGGATAAAAGTGTTTTTTGGTGCAAAATCCCGTTTTTTATGGAAAATTGTTTATAGGAGACTGAGTAGAGAAAGAGATGTGAATGTGTTACCTAAAAGTGCGTAGAGAAACTGCTGTGAATGTAATGTGCAACATCTCTATTTCAAACATACAGAAAATTGCATGACTAATTTGTAGAAGAGTGAGTAGAGAAAGAGGTGTGAATGTATCACCTAATAGTGAGAGGAGCAAACAATGTGAATGTAATAGCACTTCTGTTTCAAACATACAGAACATGGTATGACTTATTTTAAAAGTGGGGATAAAAGTGTTTTTTGGTGCAAAATCACGCTTTTTATGCAAAATTGTTTACAGAAGAGTGAGTAGAGACAGAGATGTGAATGTGTTACCTAAAAGTGAGAGGAGAAAACAGTGTGAATGTCATAGCACTTCTGTTTCCAACATACAGAACATGGTATGACTTATTTTAAAAGTGGGGATAAAAGTGTTTTTGGTGCAAAATCCCATTTTTTATGGAAAATTGTTTATAGAAGACTGAGCAGAGAAAGAGATGTGAATGTGCCGCCTAAAAGTGAGTAGAGAAACTGCTGTGAATGTAATGTGCAACATCTCTATTTCAAACATACAGAAAATTGCATGAGTGAGTAGAGAAAGAGATGTGAATGTATCACCTAATAGTGAGAGGAGAAAACAGTGGAATGTAATAGCACTTCTGTTTCAAACATACAGAACATGGTTTGACTTATTTTAAAAGTGGGGATTAAAGTGTTTTTCGGTGCAAAATCACACTTTTTATGGAAAATTGTTTTCAGAAGAGTGAGTAGAGAAAGAGATGTGAATGTGTTACCTAAATGGGAGAGGAGAGAACAGTGTGAAAGTAATAGCATTTCTATTTCAAACATACAGAACATAGTATGACTTATTTTAAAAGTGGGGATAAAAATGTTTTTGGTGCAAAATCACGTTTTTTATGGAGAATTGTGTATAGAAGAGTGAGTACAGAAAGAGATGTGAATGTGTTACCTAAAAGTGAGTAGAGAAAACACTGTGAATGTAATATGCCTGTGTACAAAAAGTTAACCAAATCTTTAGAGCCGTTTCTGAAATACCGGGAATATATACAAGAATTGCTCTGTAGCAGTGGGAATAAAAAATGTTATTTTTTATGTAAAATCGCGTTTTTTCAGGAATTACACCTATATAGATGAACTTAAGAAGCAAAACCCTATCTGAATACAAAATTTGATCGAAATCGTTAGAGCCATTTCCAACTTTCACGGAATAAATATATGTATATATTTACGAGGGCCATTCAGAAAGTAACCTCCGATCGGTCACAGTGCGGGTAGTGGGGGGAGTAGCGACGCCATCTGTGCATTCACGCACTCAGCAGGTCAGTCGGCATCAAGCCGTGGTCGAGTGAACATCGTACCTGCGCTAGTTTAGTGTTTGTGGCTGTTTGAAATGTGTGCTGCAATAGAAAACCCCGCCAAATGTGAAGTGCGTGCTGTTATAAGGTTTTTTACAGCCAAAGGATATTCTGCAGCAGCTATTCATCGTGAGCTTTGTGCCGTGTACGGACCAAGAGTTATGAGTGAAGGAGTGGTCCGTGAATGGGTACGTTTATGTAACAGTGGACGAGAAAACGTTCATGATGAAGAGAGGAGTGGTGGACCATCATTGGTGACGGACGAACTCGTTCAGACAGTTGATGCAAAAGTTCGTGAAAACCGACGTTTCACAATGTCGGAGTTGTCTACTGATTTTCCACAGATTTCTAAGACTCTCTTGTACGAGATAGTGACAGCAAGATTGGGTTACCGTAAGTTCTGTGCACGATGGGTGCCCAAAATTCTTACCGACCACCACAAAACTCAAAGAATGGCCTCTGCATTAGACTTTCTGTCACGTTATGAGGACGAAGGTGAACCATTGTTAAACAGAATCGTGACCGGGGACGAAACCTGGATTAAGTACGTGAACCCTGAGACAAAAGAACAATCAAAGATGTGGGCACATTCAAATTCGCCTACCAAACCAATAAAAGCCCGGCAAGATTTTTCTGCCCGAAAATTGATGGCAACGGTGTTTTGGGATGCAAAAGGGGTGTTGTTGGTTGAATTCATGGAACGTGGGACGACCATTAATCAAGATGTGTACTGTGAAACACTAAAAAAATTACGACGGGCTATACAGAACAAACGCCGTGGTATGCTGACTTCCGGTATCGTTTTTTTGCACGATAACGCCCGTCCTCACTCTGCTCGTAGAACAACAGCCCTTCTTGAGTCCTTCAAGTGGGACGTTGTCAACCATCCACCTTACAGCCCAGATCTGGCGCCAAGCGATTATCACCTCTTCATGCATATGAAGAAATGGCTCGGGTCCCAGCTGTTTGATGACGAAGAGCTCAAAGATGCGGTCACAGGCTGGCTCCAGGCACAAGCGGGTGACTTTTATGCAGAAGGAATTTCAAAGCTTGTGAACAGATACGATAAGTGCCTCAATCGTTATGGAGACTATGTAGAAAAATAGTGCAAAGATGTAGTTGTAAGATGTATATATTAAAATATTTTTATTTAACTTGGTGAATTTTTTGCAATCAACCGGAGGTTACTTTCTGAACGGCCCTTGTATATACAAGAATTGCTCGTTTAAATATATAAGATAGATGTCAACATACTTATATATAAATGTACATGTGAATTCATTTATGTAAATTTGGTTTGGTTTGGTGGTAAATAGAGAACACTGAACTCTTGAAGGCAAGGTCGATGACTTACTTGTGAAACAATTGTTTCACATGACAATTCTGTATTTGTTGAAATAGGTTATGATGAGCACAATTTCTGTTATCCACACATACTATATAGCTTGATGCATCCATTTGTATTTTCTGATGTGGTTGTGTTATTGCTGCATATGCTTATTAATGTAATTTAAAATATGTGAAGTGGTGATAGCTAAGAGAACTGAAGAATATAAAGAAAAGGGTATTATATTTATTAGAAAAGGTTTAATGTAAAAATACTGATATGAATGAATTAAGCCTAGTTCACAACTACCCAGTAGTGATAACCAGAATGGAAACGAGAACAAGAATGCATATTATCAAACTGCATATTGCAAAGTAAAGGTTGATGTTGTGCATTGTTAATTCATTTGTTTCTAATGCACCATTGATACATTTTCTAGGTTGTGACTAGATGGAGCTCCGAGAGCTATTTCACAGCCACCTTGAATAATTCCTACATCAAAAAGTGTAATATGCACAATATGAGTCTAACATGCCCTGTTAAGTAGTGAGAAAGAGAAAGCTAAATCGTGGCCAATCTTCTTTCCCATTCCCTTATGAACACTCCCATTTTAATACATTTCAGCTTTCTCGTTCTGATTATTGTTACCTGTGGTTGTCAACGTAAATGGACAACCAGCTGAAACATACTAAAAGAGAAAATCCATGAGTTGGATAGCTGTCCTATTGTAGGATTGTCATAAAGACACAAATGCTTGTAAATGCATACAAAGACTTGAAGAAATTAAACAATCTAGAATTCTGCACTAGTATTTGGCTAATAGTGTTAAGTGCAAAGGAAATATGTTAGAAAACCTAATGTACTACACAATTTATTTATGCCAACAAATTTAATGTTGGTGTTTTTAAACACACAAGCCATCTGTGGTTCAAATCCCAGCTGTGGCATTGAATTTTTAAGTTCCAATTTTCTCAAATACTACACAACTTGAACATCATCATTATATGTGCACTGAAATTATTTCTGACAACGTTCATCAGGATCAAGATACAAGTAGCTAGGGATGTATATTTTATCAATATGAATAAATCAACAAGTGGGTACTATCTATGCAAATAGACGAGAGCAGTGTAAACATGATGTGCAGTGGCATGAACTGATTGCTGTAGTCGTAGTGCATGTAACTGGCATCTGTCTGTCCAGCACCATGCAAACACGAGCATATATGTATATTTTATCAATATGAATAAATCAACAAGTGGGTACTATCTATGCAAATAGACGAGAGCAGTGTAAACATGATGTGCAGTGGCATGAACTGATTGCTGTAGTCGTAGTGCACGTAACTGACATCTGTCTGTCCAGCACCATGCAAACACGAGCATTGTTCCATGTGACACATAGCACAGATAAAAATAGACTAAACAATGCCACCAGTTTAGAGAAAATTACAGGGATAAGTCTTGTGCAGTCAGACATGAGAAGTGATTGGTAATGTGTATGAATTTATGATCAGGGAAGCTACAGAGGGGACCCCCTATTAAATTCAAGTTTGTACAGAATCATATAGCAAAAGTCACCGGTGTATTATTTAGCTTGGCCTGTAGGATCAAAGCTGAATTAGAACACAATCAGTTAGGTGAATGTGTGTCTTTCTCAACATGTCATAAACACCCAGAAGATCCAGGAAGGCCAATTTAGACGATTTTAAAGATTGCATTGTTCGCCGTACAATGAACAACTTTTATATACGGGAGGGACACTTAAAACATCCACTATAGATTAAAAGCATGAATTGCTTTTGATGGCAGTATTAATACACTCCAGAAGATCTTACTTATACTTCAGTTTTAAATAATTTTAGTGCACACGTTTTCTACTAGTGCGTGTTTGTCATCCCTGTCCTCGTGCTATTTCGTGCATTTATTTACTGCTTCCCTATTGTTTCAACACTCTGCACTCTCTCATCCCATTCCTTGTACTGTGCATGTGACTTCTCGTCTAATCAAATGGACAGCATACATATTTCACAAAACCTCATCTCTAAGACATGATATGAATATTTGAGGATCATGCAGAGTCAGACAAAAACGTCAATGCTGAGCCTTGGATTCAAACCATGAATTTTCAGCTTACTTTGCCATTTCATGACTTTTTCTACTTACTATAATTTATTTACATAAATACTCGACAAATTATTCACAACTCAATCACAAGGATACCAGCGTTTGTTACACTCATGTTGGCAGCTCTGCATTGCCAGTGAGATAACGAGTAGGTAAACAAATGAGTTAGCAAACAGAGGCACTTGATTATCTCCAGCCAAGTAAAAAAATCTTCGCCAAAACATTAGGTGCCCATTACTTCATTACTTTGCACAAAAACCAATATGCAATTTTTTTTTAAATACACATTTCTTATAATACCCTGCAATTTTGATTACTATTGCACATCTCCAAAGGGAAGATCAATTATGTATATTACAACTTGTGCAATAAATGGCTGCAATTAACTGCCACATGTGCGCACAATATCACTGTTAGAGTAAGAAGCTCTTAACACTTACCCTTAAGTTTCTTTCTGAAAATAAATAACGTACCTTTAAATTCTAACTTAAGTCTCCACTGGGGATTTACACTGCAGTGCTGCAAGGCATATCCCACTGTCTGCATGGCTGAAAATTAAATACAAATGAATACAATTATCACTAAGATACAATGTTAACACTTCCACTAACAATAACTTGTTTCAAGCATCTTACACCTAATTGCTATGTACTTCGGCAATATTAATAGAGAATACCAATATTACACACAAATATATTAAGTAGAAATAATGCTAATATTGAAGATCATTTTGCAATGAAAAATTTATTTTACCAAAACCCAAGATGGCTTGCTTCCTATTAATTTGTTAATTATTTCTAAACTTGATTCAGCCAGTCAGACTTCTCCTACGAGTACACCAGCGTTCCCCATGTCCAGTTAGGGAGTTAGTGTTTCGTGTTTCCAGTTCCCCAATGTAAGCTTCACCGGTATGCTTTTTTTACCTGGTACTAGAAATTGACGACAAGCTAAATTAAGAGAAAGGTATATACCAGTGTTGAGAAAAGAAAATCAGCAAGTGAGAACAGCATGCACAACTGCACTTTGTTATTGCAGAAAATGACGAGTCAGGAAATCGCACCCTCTCAGTTCTTATACAGAACATTGGATTTGCTCTGCTGTATCTGACTGTTGCAGGAGCCCTGCAACGACCAACTACCTATATTGTTGGTATAAGGAACTTAACAGCTTAGCCACTGTTCTCAGCTCTCATCCAATGCTGGCCATGGTTGTTGCACAGGCCCTGCAATGACCACGCATTTATACATGTTTAATGGAGCATTTCTTTTAGAAAAATCACTATCTTACATTAGAATTCGTAAAATGCAAAGGTGGAATAATTTTATTCTTTCCTCCATTCTAAAATACAATTAAATTAAAATTATTTAGTGATTTGATGTAGAACAATTTAGAGAAGAATCTGTTCATTGCACAACATTGCAATGCAAGCAACAGCTGCCACTGCACAGCCCTAACTGCAAAGCCATTAAATACCACCTGCTGGGAATCGGAAATTGTAGGCATTTTTTTCCTTTGAGGTATCATGTTAGTGAATATTAGGGATGGGTTGATACCAGTTTTTCTCGATACTCAAGATCGATACATGATATGTTCCACAATACCTGATACTTCGATATTCGATACCATTATTTCTACTTCTAGTTTCAATACGAAATAGAATGTTGGGAGAACTGTGTAATGCCAATGAAATTACTTATTTAGGTGCACATATTTAAGGAGACAACTTAAAACCATTAGTGTACTTATTTTTAAACTCTACCTTAGACATTTAAAAGCAAAATGTGTGTTTGAAGCAGTCCACTTTTGTAAGTTTTTGTTCAAAAATACTAGCATTCTTACTCTTTTGGGGTCAAGTCTACTTCTTTTTCTGTCACATATGAGTCCTGCTATGCTAAATAGTCTTTCAGAGAAAACTCTTGCAGGTGGAATACACAAATAATTTTTTTTAGTTTTGGAAATTTTTAATATGTTTTCCAGTAATCCAGTGCACTGGAAATAGGAGGTGACAAATTATCATTGAGATATGCAGTGATTTCTTCTTGAGAACTGTTAACTGGCAGTGAATCTGACACATGATTATTTTCTTGCATAATATTACTGTACAGGTACCACATGCCTGGCAATTTCTCGGGCTTTGCAGCAGGTGACATCTAAAATAAAATAAAGAAAAGTTTGTGAACTGATCGATTTTTATGAGTATGTCAGTATTACATGACTATCTCTACATAGATATCCGAAAATCTGGGGGGGAAAAAAAAATAAATAAAATAAAAATAAATTTTACCTGATCATTTTTGGATGCAGGAAGAAGTTGTCTGTTTACCTGTGTACATTTCTATTCATCTTCAGACAAGAAGCACTTCCTAGTAAGTTCAAGTCAACATGTAATTAGTCAGGTTCTTGCCTGACTTGCAGTCAGGTAATTAGATGTTTGGGTTAACCCTTTTTGCACTGAATAAGCAGGAATTGAAGGAAGGGTCTTCCTGTCCGTCTTCGTCTCTACTGTTTACGTGGTCATTGCGGCCACTTTAAAATGTTCTACTTGCTGCAATAATATTTTGGGATTTTAAAATAAAATAAAAATAGCAGAATCGCCCCAGAAGTATAGAAAAAGTACCAAATTTTCTGAAGTATTGTTCGATGTCAATACCATGCAAGTATCAAGGTATCGCAAGTATCAAAGACCCATCCCTATTGAATATTATGATATTTGATAGAGATTGCAGATGATGAGTCATTGGACAAAGTGATAAGACATAAAAGATATGCTCTTGCCCTTAAATTCAGAGATACTAAAACTTCTATGTTACTTATATGGCACTGTATTTTAAATGTATGAAATTAACGTTCCTAGTAAAGTACTGCAAAGCACTGAAATGGACCTTTCTATTCCTTATCAATCTTAGGAGATGTTCTCCAAAGCCTTAAGAATCTCAGAAATAGCGGGCCATTTCAAAATTGTCTAGTTGATACTAGAACACTTGCTAAAAGCTTGAGGTTGACCCTGGTTTCAAACTACCACTTGTGAATACAAGAGTGCATATCTGGGAAACACAGCTTGTTTATGAGGCAAGAGATGAACCTATTTTGGATTCAGAAACTAAATTTAAGGTAAAACTTTTCTTCTGTATTTTTGACATTGCAACAACTTTTTAAAAAGATTTAATCAACCAGAATAACATGATTCTCAGCTTTCTCTCATATAATATCCCTAACCTAAAATCTGAGACCATGAATGAACTTCTAGACAAATGCGAAAAGTTAGAAAGTGTTTGTGTACACAAGCAGTACAAACAAGTGACGACACTTAAATGTCTGAAACTTTGCAGTACATCATATAAGGAATGATGCTTCACAACTCTCAAGTAATTTGGCCAATTTCATGACATTTCTGGGTCAGTCTGAGACATTCAGAATACCCCTTGAATTTAGAACTGCTCTTTCACTGAAAGTTGAGATTGCCCTGAAGGTATGCATGAATAAGATAAAACTTTGATGTACATTTGTGGGCATAGCCACTGATACAGGTGAACTTCGGCAAATGTCCCAAACATTTCATAGGCTACTGACCAGCAGTCAAGCATGTTATATTCAAGCTGCTTGCCAAGCATGATGGCTCCAAACAGATGGGTAAACATGAAAGAAAACATACCATGAAATAAATTAACTTGGTACTTATTTCTTAAAGAAGGTGCTGGAAGTATTGGCCTTCAAATTGTTCGTTCTGCTTACTTTTGTGGATAAAACTTGGCACAGTTTGTTTTCAGAAATTCACATTTCGTAGTTGCTGGTGACTAGGCCTCTGACTTTTAGTTCCCAAAAATCTTAAATTAGGTACCTAAAATAGGTTCTATCACAAATCAAAATAGGTTCTAAAATTACAAAAATAGGTGAACAAAAAATGAGATTTGTTTATTTCCCATTACGAATTAGCCGAAACATTTGACTGTCTTTATTGTATATGTGCATAATTAGAGTCGCAGTAAACAACTGACACCTTTTCTAAGTTTTCCATCAAGAAACTGCATCGCTTGTGAGATAACACAAATGAGCGTTCCACATCAACTGATATCACCAGAGCATATTTAAATGTTGGTATTAGATGCAAGGGAACAGCATATTCATGTGTTCAGGTGTTTTGCCAGACAAGATGTCAGCAACTGTGCAGAGAACTGTCAGCCCTGGGTTTGTTTGAACCACTGATTTTAATTTTTCAGGAACTTTTTCACCAGCATAACCAGGAACCAAGTTGATTCTTTTCTGTTACCTCTACTGTCAATCCCAGTTGCATGTAGACAGTGTCACACTAGGAGTGCAAAATGAGTACCTAAAACTTTTGCATTTGTAGTGCTTAAAATTAATTGTGTGTTTTTAAAGTATAATGTTAAAGCAAAATGAATATACTCAGTACTTTTGCACATGCAGTGTTGGAAATTAAATTATGTCTTTCAACTTTTGCACAATAGTGCTTGAAATTAGTTTGCTTTTCAGTACCATACTATTCGTAGGTGTATTGAATTTGGTACTTTCAAATACATACTAAAGTTACAGCTAATTTAGCTTTTTGCAATTTAAAGTCAGTGTTTTAAACAAAGTGTCCAGTGATTGCATGAGTATATGTATACCAAAGCCGGGAGGGTTCGGTGTGCTGACTACGTCCTTCCCTCCAGTACTGCACCTCACCAATGACACCTGTAGTGGGCAGAGGTGGGGGACGCAGCAGCTGGGCGGTAGGCCTTGGCCCTTCATGGGCTGTGGCACCAGGGTTTAGTAATATATACAAAAGATCCTATAAATTCCTAAATTCAACATATAAGATCCTATAAAATCCTAATACACTGATACATAGAACCAAATTTTAACTTTTTAGAACCTAAAAATCTGGGACTTATTGATGACATATGGCATATGAAAATAAGGCAAAATTTTTTATGCTAGAGTTACTACAGACATCATATAACCATCCTAGTTCTCCTACCTCATCTCCTTGTGATGTTTATCTGGGGAGAATTAAAAGGTAGTAAAGGTACAGATAAAACCTGCAGGTAGAAGAACTGAAACAAAACATTTACCATGAAATTTTGTTAATTTCTGAAGAGCAGTGATTGGAACATTTTTCAGCAGATGTAAGGAAGGCATACATGGTGAGACACAACACTTCCAGCACCTTCCATAAGGGATAAGTACCATCCCTTTCACCACATGCTTAGTTTCATGTTGGTCCACCAGCTCAGAGTTGGTTGTACTAGGCAAGTAGTTTGGCTACAATAGTTTCTGCTACTGTTAGCAGCCTTTAAAATGGGTGGACTTGCCAAAATTGACATATAGTTAATTTGACCCTGCTCTATCTCAGTGAGTTTGATGGTCTGTGATATGAACTCCATTTTTATTTTCTCTACTGGTAAGTAGAGGAAGTATTGTATTCCACCCAAAAATTTGATGTCAAGATTTCACGAGAAATATGTTTTGAGACCCCCTGAATCCAAAAAAAGCATTTTTAGAAAGAGGTCTGTGTGTGCGCGTGCATGTCGACAGCATAACTCAAAAACGGAAAGTCGGTTAAAAACCAAAATTGATATTTAAGTTTAATGTCTTTGAAGGATGCAACACAAAGCTTTTGAAGAAAACAGCCCCATGCTAAACTACCCTTTACATTGAATATTTTTCGAAAATTTTGATTTTCTTGAAAATGGCTCTAACAATTTTGATTAAAATGCCATATGTTTAACATATTTCTATGACAAATGAAATGTATATTTTTAATTTTCTGGCTATAGCCTATGGAGTCCTATTTACTCTGGATGACTTTTGAATAACTCGTAAACCGTAAGAGATGTACAAAATTTTACTGTACTAAAAATGTAGATCTGACTAAAACACACAATTTAATTCCAAATATATTTTTTTGTAGAGTGAACCATTTTGGAGACATTCCTTGTTATTTATGTGAGTTTCAAAACTTTCGTGAAGTGGAACATCATTGTTCTTTTTTTTTATATGTTAAGCATGCAAGGAGAACGGGATCTCAAAGCTTTAAAAGATTTGACTATCGCTCAAAGCCTACTGTATTCTAATATTCCCCTTGCACCTACAAGGAAATAAGCAATAAGATAATTTGTGCATTGTTTATATCAACTAACATGAAGAAGATATAGGAATAAGAGTTTGTAGTTTGTAAGAATGATTAGTACAATAGTAGAGAAAGTCATGTGAGCGCAGCACATCAGATTTTTTTGTACTGAGTTTTTCAGATATCGAAATTTCCTTCTTGATTATGTCTACATTCTCTCTTTTATTAACTATTTATATTCATAAGGGACAGTACTGAAGATTGCTCTTTTGCACTTAATTGAAAATATCATATATATATATATATATATATATATATATATATATATACTGAAAGACTGTATGCTTGTCTGTTACAGGACACACCGGGAAATGAAATAAAAATGCAGAGGAACTTCCCTACAAGCAACTTTTTGATACATTATACAGCTTTATTTTTTATACTTGTGAACATTGCCCTACTGACAAAATCACTGCATGGCTGTGCTTTGTGCTTATTTTGAGTACATTTGTATTATTATTGTTAGTAAAATTTGTTATTGTACATTGCTTATTGTCACATTTTTATAGGCTACTTATATAACATGCTAAACTAACAAATTTTTGGAAGCACAAGAGGTATAAAGGAAACAAATTGGACAGATATGGTGCTAAATAAAATTACACCCACGTTTTGTTTTTGTTTTATTTATTTATGTAATAATATTGAACTTGTATGGCAGTAAAGTGATCAGTGTTTACAGATATCAGTGCATGAAACGTAGTAAAGAGGTTCCTTATTTGGGTTACTTTGACATGTTAATAGCCATGTTTTGTCTTCACTTACAGGATGTTAGCTGAGAAAAAGATGATTTGACCCATGTTTTATTTATTTTTATTTTTTCTATCATTTGTTTAGCCATCTTTAACAATTAGGTTCCTACACTGACCATGGAAAAATTTTGCATTAAGAAGCTCTGAAAAAGGCTTTCTTACCATTGTTAAAAATGCATATTGTAATTATGTTTTTCCTATTAGAATTGTGTTGTTGAAAATCACAAGTAATGTTATGAAATTTTTTTGTTATTTTAACATAGGAATTTTTAAATTATTATCTTGATAAATAAACTCTTTTTTGCATCAATTGAAAGTGTTTACAACAATTTTGAAGACGTTTATGAAATACAAAATAAAATAATAAAAACCACCATTTCATAATATATGCAAGACTTGAAATTAATGTATCCTCTAAGTTACAAATTCTGAAACATGAGAACTGTAAATTTCAGCATTGCTACAAGTTATATAACATCATCTTATTTTCATTCTGCTTTTCAACCTTTTCAGTTATTGTGCTTTTGATTTAATACCTCTTAACAAGCACATATTTCACAATAATGCATGAGACCAATAAATACACGTATATTATGCATTAGAAAGGAAAAACTATATAAATAAAACAAAAAAACCAAATACTAAAAACCTGAAGATTTTCACCTGTCCTGAACCCCTTATAATAAGGTAGTGGTACCTCAGTGCAATGGGGATACATTGTAAGAATTTGTATGGATTCACCATTTCCAGCTTTTTATAATTTTTAATTTCTCTACTATTTGGGTATAGTACAGAGGTTTAAAAATTAATTAGACTCAACATACTTGTTTACTATAAAAATGATTGTACACTCTGATTTAGAAAATAATTTACAAATATCTACAATGAAATCTAATGTTAGGTGAATGCCTGTCAGCTATTTTACTGGAGAAACATCATTTTCCAACCTACAACCTACATAGAATGAAAGATACACATCATAGATCAAACATATTCACACTGAGACATGAAGACCTCTTAGGGGGTACACATATTATACTGACTGTATGTGTATTTTAAATTTTGTTTCCTAAATGATCACAAATAACGAAAAATAGTAACATTTAAAATATGCATACATTCAATATGTTTCTTGAATAATCACAAATAATGAAAAATATTTCAGCCAGATAGGTTTGAATTGCCCTGTGTCCAAGAATCTATTTTGCTTACTCTACCAGTCTACCAAAGAGTCTATCATCTTACAAATGTCTCGCTAATCATTTGTATTCTTTGTTACAAATGCAACAATAACAGTGTCTGTGAATGTATGTTACCAATTGATTTATATTTCAGTTCTCACATCAATTGTACAAATTACAAGTCCACCAGACTGACAGCATGTCTGGACAACATATTCACAAACATCAATCAAACCTTAGTAACTTGTGACACTAATGTCTTTCCGTATTCTGACCATGACTCTGTTTGGCTTAAAATTAGTAATATAAAAACTATTAACAATAAACCAACAAAGTCGAAGATTGTAGTAACTAGACCTATAACTAATGACAAAATTTAATGCTTTATGAAAGTGCTAAGCGAAACTGAATGGTATGATATGTTGTGTAACTCATATCTTTGTAGCATATTATCTGCAAATGATTTATTTGAAAGATTTTTTACAATGTTTCTAAATATCTATGAAACATGCTTTCCCCAAAGAAAATTTAAAATTAATAATATTGATAAAAAGAAAAAAGTTGTTAAAAAGGAAAGGAATAATTGGTACACACCTCAACTTGCAAACATGAAACATAAAGTGATTATGTATTTAGATTTATATAGGGGGGATAAGTCAGACAAGAGCAAATCTGCCTTCCTCAAGATCAGAAAGGAATACAAGCATGCCATAAATGAAACTAAGAAACAGTATAATCTTCAAAGCATTGAATCGTCCAATAATAAATGTAAAAAGGCGTGGAATCTGATAAACTCGACAGCGAAAAGAGATAATAGGGATGATATCGAGATAACACCTAATGAATTTAACAATTTTTTTATAAAATCAGTGGATGATATAGGACATAACTTAACAAAGCCCAAGGAATCAGCAATAGAACTAATAGAAAAGTGCGAACAGAGATATGAACAAGGTCTCTTTGAATTTCAAGAAGTGACCTCAGAAACTATATTAAATACTGTTAAACAACTGAAACTATCTGATACAACGGACATTTATGATATATCTAATAATCTTCTTAAACAAGTAATAGAACACATATTGCATCCACTAACATATTGTATTAATAAATGTTTGTCTGAAGGAAATTTCCCCAGTAAATTAAAACTCTCAAGGGTCATCACAATTTACAAAAAAGGAGATAAAAGCGACCCATCAAATTATCGACCAATAACGTTAGTTCCGATAATTTCGAAAGTGTTTGAAAGGATTATGTACAATCAACTTTGTAATTATTTAGAAGCAGCCAACATAATTAGTGAAGTCCAGTTCGGTTTTAGAAAAGGCAGATCAACAATTGATGCCATAGTTCTGTTAGTGAAAAAGATACTCACTACTTTTGAAACTAAAAGCATAGCTCAGGCCACCTTCTGTGACTTGAGCAAAGCGTTTGACTGTGTGAATCACACTCACCTTATAAATAAACTTAAATTTTATGGTGTAGGAGATATGGCATTGAAACTCTTTCAGTCTTATCTAATAAATCGCTACCAAGTTGTATGTGTGGGAAGTGATAGATCAAAAATGTCAGAGATAAAATGTGGAGTGCCACAGGGTTCTGTTCTTGGACCTTTACTGTTTGCATTAATGATCAATGATCTGCCTTCGTTTATAAATACTCATACAATATTATATGCAGATGATACTACCTTCTTTAATACCAGCACAGACTTTTTAAATCTAAAAACAATTGCTGAGGATACCCTGAGGCAGGCAGATCTTTGGTTCAGGGCAAATGGCTTCTTACTTAATGAACAAAAGACACAACAACTATTATTTACACTAAAAGACCTGCCAAGCTTAAATAATACCAAAGAAGTCAAATTTCTCGGTGTAATAGTTGACAATAAACTCACTTGGGAGCCTCATATTAAACATATCACTGCTAGGCTCTCAAGGGTAATATTTCTCTTAAAAAACCTAAAAAGCTCTGTACCTGACACTTACATCAGAACTGCTTATTTTGCTTTCTTTCATAGCATTATAACATATGGTATTATACTTTGGGGTAATAGTAAATATATCACTAATATCCTACTATTGCAAAAGAAGACCATTCGAATAATATCGGATGCAGATAAATTGGCACATTGTAAGCCACTATTTGTACAACTAAGAATAATGACAGTAGTGAACTTGTATATCTATACAGTCCTCATTTATATAAAAAAGAATATATCTGATTTTCACTATAGACAGGATATCCATAACTAATAACACAAGAAATACAAACCAAATTGATACAGCTTATAATAGACTGTCAAAATCACAAAATAGCTTTGAAGCATTAGGTATAAAAATGTATAACGCACTATCAAATGAGGTAACTCAACTGACGTATAATAGATTTGAACGTAGACTTTATGACAGATTATTAAACAATCCGTACTACTCTCTACAAGAATATTTTGAAAATTCAACTCAGCTGTAAATACCACTGTTATTGTAACTTATCTTTGAAATGTACATTGCCATTCAACAAATGGATATATCCATATACACTCCATACTTGGCTCTATAAGACAACTGATTGTACTATAAGTAATATATAGTAGGTCATAGTGAATATCGGTAGCATTATTTTTATAACTGATATTTGTAAATATGTATGTATATATAATTTTGCTAGAATCTATTTAGTATATATAACATGTAAACTACACTGACGTCTATTGCTGTAACAGGCCTAATGACAATAAAATCTATTATTATTATTATTATTATTATTATTAATAATACAATTCTGCGACGGTTACATGCAGGTTGTTTTCTTTACTCAAAGTCTCACATCTTATTCTTTATATCTGTAAACTGATTTTCGGATTATTACTTGTAAATACCAGTCTGTCATCCTTCTGTTTACTGTGCATTACGTGGGAGCCATTGATGAAGAAACAAACAAATTTGAAATTATCATTGATTACATGACAAAAGGTGGAGTTGATGTTGATGTGCTTCTTAGTCTGTTTCAAGGATTACAAGAAGATGGCCACTGGTTCTATTTTTAGCATTTTTGAACTGCAGGCATCAATTCACAAATATTTTGTAATGATGGAACGATATCACTATTTCTTGATTCCAATACTCGATACTTTACAAAAAACTGTAAGGGTGATAGCTTGTTCACTTAATTATATTCCTATTAGTGTCTTTTTGTTTGTTATTTTTTTTTACTCTCTCCAATGTATACTAAATACACCTCATCTTTGAGATGTGACTGCCAAAACATGCAACAAACATCATACTTTTTATCCATCATTTGTAAGAAGAGGAAGCTCGTAGTGAAACAATGAAAACGTGTTATCAGCTAAGATACACTACGAAGATAGATTAGTGGTTTTTTGTGTATATGCATGTAACCAATAATTTTTTCTCATCATTTTTAAATGTTGCAGTATCTTGTTCTGACAGCAGCACAAAACTTGTGCATTGCTTTCTCAATAGAGGTTCTGTAAACTTTGCTTGATGTACCTATAAATGTAACATGCTTCTTAGTTTTTTTTTTTATTATTATGTGACTTACCACTGTGCAAAAATGTTTTGCTGCATATTTCACACACTGCTCTGTTAGTAGTACAGTGTACTTCAAAATAGTACCACTCTTCTCCCATGTTTTATTCAGTATCACTATTGTACATTGGTAAAACAAAACATTTATGAAAATGAATTTGTACGGTATATCTGCACGGTGCCATTATGATTCACATTTGACTTGTAAAACACTAACAGATGGAAGGAAAGAACAAATATTTCCATATCGTGGATTATCTTATGTTCTGATTTCTTTCTGTTGGATTCACAGATTTTGGTCACCGGAGTAGGTAAATATGAAAGTTGAGAGTGTGTTATCAAGCCAGGCTACTGCAGAAACATGACTTAATAACGTTAGCTAAATCAGCTTCATTTACAGCTCAGTAATGCTGCACATAATATGGGTACCCCTGCCCCTCCCATTATTTTGCATGTTTTTATTTCAAGACTCCAGGAATGTTGCATTCATTCACTCACAGGAAACACAGTCAAGGTCTATCAAGAGCTATTGTCCAGTAACTCTTTGAAGACGTGTGAGGCAGCAACATAAGATCTTGACTCTTTTCAATCCTTATCCAACATAAAGCTAAGCACAAGAACTTTTAATAATGCCAAAATTAAAAACTCAGAAGTATTAGACTTACTTTAACACCATAGAGTATTGACGCTATCAAGATCTTGTCCCTACTATTTTCATTTGTTAAACCAATGGCAGCTTAGAAAACATTTTTCTCAAACAACTAGCAGGGTTTATGAAAGAACAGCTAATATCTAGGGCATAACTCTATACCTTGCCAGCTAATTTAACACTATTATGACAAAATCCAGTTTTCATCTTGTCATTAACATAGTCTACTATCTTTTGTGATCCACAACTTGCAACTATTTACTTCTCGTAACCTTTACTCAGTCCTTTCAATGTCTTCTCTGTCGCTAATACAATCACTCAATGCTCGTTAAATCTTCATGAGGACCATACCACAGACAGCTCTTCCATGAGACAGTCCACGATAGTCTTGGCCTCCTGGTTTGGGACGGCATACACCTCTGGCCACTTAGTGAAGTAGTCCGTGACCACCAGCAGAAATTTGTTGCCCCAGTCAGAGACAGAGAATGGCCCAACTACATCAATGGTGATGCGTTACACTGCTGCATGCGACCCCAACTCCTGGTCTGCAGGCTGCAACTTGCCGCACATACATGACATTGGCAGCACCACCTCTCAGCATCCCCCCATATCCTCAACCAGTAGTATAGGTAATGAGGTAAGACATGAACAATTCTTGCGCATAGGGGAAACTGCTTTCCTTCCCTCCCTCTCTGCAACGGCTGAGAGAGCGGGGAATAGACATCAGTTTGCTGCGTAGCACTACAACAGAGCGCAAGTGAAACAGTTGCAGTTCACATGAAAGTTATTGTTGGCACATGGCTATAGTTATAGCGAAATCGCTTTGTTCGTTATAAAGCTAAGTGCTATACATATATGTCATTAGCAATATCCACTAAAGCTATGCTAGCGAACTTTACTCCTTCGTGGACAGAAACATTATGACTTCTGCACATATGTGATTGCACAACTTCCCCCATCAGTCTTTCAGATGAAGAGTGCCACTGCACATCTAAGTGAATCACTCACATCTCACATCACGACCTATACCTTTGTCGCAACTTGTCGATCGTGCAGTTGGGTCCAAGACACCCTCCAGCTGAAACCAAATGTACCTCCTCCAGGACCTCCATAACCTTACTCCGAGCAGCTGCTCTCTCTGTTTTTTTCCATCAGGTGACTCCCAGATCCGGTACAACACACCATTCTGTATCCTCAGCGAGTCCCATTGTGCCCAGTACGACTTAACACTCGCTGCTCCTAGCTGCAAGGTCCTCCCAACTTGGCTAGGTTCCTGCTTCCACTTCTCGGAGGAGGGGCCCTACATGGGTGTCAGCTGTGACATGCTCCCCTTCCATCTTATTGCAGTGGCCACACTCCTCTGGGCACGATCTTCTTCACAAGGAATCCGCATTGGAGTGGCTCCTTCCCTTCCAGTGTTCTGCGGTGAACTTGCACTCCTGGAGTTTCTGGACCCAATGGGCTGTCTGGCCCGCTAGGTTCTTGAAGCTCAACAGCCAGGTGAGAGCGGAGTGGTCAGTCCTCAAATAGAATGGCCTACTGCAGAAGCACTTATGGAAATGCTCCAGCGACTTTACTACTGCCGGTTAACGCAGTAGTTCCTCTCGGCCTTGGAGAGCGTCTTGCTGCAGTAGGCTATCACTTGCTCTTGTCTACTGTGGATCTGGGATAGCACGCCTCCAATTCCACTGTCACTAGTATCAATGTCCACGATGAAATCACAGTTCGGTTGCAGGAAGCCTAAAACAGGAGCACTGCAAAGTGCTGACTTCAATGCCTGGAACATGCCCTCGGCCTCTTCCGTCCACATATAAGACCTGTGTTTTTCCGTCAGACGAGCGAAGGGTTTGCAATGTTTGAGAAGCCTCCGACGAATCGGCGGTAGTAGCTGTACAGACACAGAAAACTGCACAGCTGTTGCCTGTCAGTCGGGCAAAGCCAGAATCTTACAGCCTGAACCTTCTCCAGATCCATGACCACCCCTGACGTTGAAACTATGCGGTTCAAACAGTGAACCTTCTTGCTGAACAGCTGGCACTTCTTGTTCAGCTTCAAATTGGCCCCTCATCACCGACTCCAGGAGGTGCTAAAAGATGTCTGGGGCATTGTAGAGGCCAAAGGGCATAACTGTGGATTGCCAGAGTCCTTGGTCCGTCGAGAATGCACTCTTCTTGTCTCTGGGGTCTAGAGCCATCTGCTAGTACCTCTATTTCAAGCCCAACATTGAAAACCTTTGGGCACCAGCTAGAGTATCCAGAGTGTCGTCAATCCGGGGTGAAGGAAAGCAGTCCTTTCGGGAGACACCATTCAGCCTCTGCTAATCCACACAGAAGTGAAGCTTGCCATTTTCACCAGGACCACAGGGGAATACCAAGGACTTTCGGACTCTTCAATGATCGCCTTAGATCTCATGTCGTGTACTTCTGCCTGCTTTGCCAGAGCAACGAGTCTTGGTGATCGCCAGATAGATTGGGCGTCTACAGTGGTGGAGCAATTGATTGATGAGACCATAATTGCCGTTCCCTAGGCTGAAGACTGACTGATAACTTCCAAGTAGACGTCAGACTCTCCAGTTGCTCTCTGGTCAGATGGTCGGCCACCCTCATTAAGTCTTTCAGGCGAGACCCCAGGTCCTGTGATGGGGCTGGCCCCACTGGTTCATCGTATGATGTCAAACAGTTGGCTCACACTTATTCAGCTCAGTCCCGGCTTGTATCTCCCGATCGCTGTCCGAAGGTTTCAGCAGCCTTACTGGTACTTCCTTCTGGCAAGGCAACAACACCCTGGCAACGCATAATCCGTTCAATAGCATCTTCCAGTCCAGCACCACATTCCTTGACGGCTTCCCTTCCCACCTCACTTCTCACAGACACTACCACGTTCTTCATCAAGGTCACCGTGCCCCAAAGTCAACTCCTGCCAGGCCTCCTTTATAGACAAAGTGCTGTCCAATGCCTTCACTATCTGGTAGGGTCGCTCTGGTTTCCTCAAACGCAAGCCATTCACCACATAAAGTCGGATCACGGTCACGTCTGCACCCATGTCCACCAGTATGTGGTATCACTTCTCCTGTATCCATCCATCCGCAAAGAGGCTGTCGTCCATCCTGGACAAGTGCATAACATTCCAGCGGGTGGCGATGATGGCCCCCATGTGACCCTTGTCATGCCGGTACTGGCTGGTTTTCCGGTTGCTCATTGACCGGGTGTAGACAGTCCATCAGATATCCTCACTGGCCACACCACTGAAACATCTACATCGCCCTTCGGTGGTTCTTCCGTCCCCGTCATACCATATGCTGCTGGTCTTCGAGATCAGGGTGGTTGTTACCTCAGGTGCTTCCATTCTCAGTGCGGCCGTCAGCGCATTGTGGATGGTCTTGTAGTCATCGAGCACCCCGTCGATGATGGAGCAGGCAGCTTCCTGGGACACGAATCCGGTCGGGAGGTTCACCAGAGCCTTGTTCACCATTTATTCAATGGCCAGGGTGAACTCCTGCAGCATCTTCCCTGGCTCCTCAAGCCGTGACTTGAGCTGACTGCGATAGGCTGCAGCCAGACGGTGATTACCGAACCATTTTTCTAAACCCTCTCAAATTTCTCTGGATATTGCCAATGTCGAAATTGCATTCAGCACTTCTGCCTCCCTTCTCTGGAGACTAGCTATCAGCTATGTCGCTTCTTCCACTGGCCCCCTTCCAGCGAACAGCCGGTGGAAGACTTCAAAAGTTGATGTGCCGTCCTACTTAGGTGGCTTGACGTGTGCAGATGTTGTATCTCGTCCTGGCATCTCAATCTTTAAGTTCTTAAGTTTTTTGCCAATGATTTGTTCCACCTTGGCATTCAGTGCCTTGGTGCTGCCATCGACTCTGCTTTCCAGGGGATTAAGCCGTCTGTCAACGTCCTTAACTTGTTCTCCGAAATCCTCCAGGACGCATTGGCCAAAAACTTTCATTTTCCTGCAGTGTTCTTTACCCCAGCTATTTGGTCGTTAGTCTTCACAAATAGCTCCATCTTCATCTCGGACATTTCTGTCTTCATCTTTACCATTTAGGGATTCATTTCTCCCTTCACTTCTTCCTTTATGCCTTTCATTTCCGTTTTCATTTCTTGGGTCACAGAGTTTGCTGTTCCTTTGTTTTGCACCACACCCGGTGATACACCACTTCTTACACAGTTTCATGTTGAACCATCAGTTCCTACAGATCAGAACCCTGAACCTCTGACGAAGTAATGAGGGACATGCATCATATACAAGTTTTGAGATGCGAGAAAAGTTAATCCACTCAAATTGGATGCAGGATGGGATAGCCCATCCTTTGGGGGTAAACTGATATCAGGTAGACATCCCCTACTCAAGGAATTCCACATTTCATTTCCCTCATCATCTTTTCAGGTCTGGTTGTAAGTGCGGTGGTTTGGACAATTATGGGCAAATGGTGCAGGGAGCTTGTTATAGCTGTGTGCTGCAGCCCAGGCCTAAGTTCACTTCGATACCCTGTCTGAGTAGTGATGAGGAGCTTCAGGTGGCACGCCAGATGGCTATCTGTCCAACGTTAGGGACTTCTGCACATCTCTGTGGCAGTGCCCCATCTCCGCCCTCTGCCAGACTTGTAGCCTTCCTTTGCCTCATCTCTTCTTCCCAGGGTGTGGTAGCCTACAATAGATCCATACCCAGTAGCAGTGGAGAGGTGTCTCCCTTTGTTCCAATAGGTCATACTTCATGCAGATTTATTTGCAGATCAAGAATTGGTATCCAAATTGGCATATATTTTTGTATACTCGAATGAACTAAACATAAAATTGCAAGGCAGAAAGGGAAATACTGTGATTAGTATGGATAAGATTCAAGCATTTATTAATATTATAATTTATTAATTGTGGATACAGACAACTGAAAATATGCTATGTGAGATGCTCCTAATTGTATGGCTCCTTGCTGACAATAAAATGTTGATGTAACTGGTAAGGTCAAAATTTTCAATTTTTTGAATTTGTTAGTTTTTTAACATTCAATGTTTTCCTCAGTCCTTAAATTTTAACATGGTATTCCAGCTCTGAATGCATTAAAAATAAAATAGATATTAGTGCACTGATACTGCCAGGCCCACTTTTTAATTAAAATGAACTCAGCTGGAATCACAGCAGCTACTGTCAACATGTTTTGCAGATTCCAAAGCCAATATGGTGTAAGGTGCACAAAATATTTTGGGTGTGATTTTTCATCCTACAAATATACCTTGGATGCATATCCTTATGGCTATCTAGTTGAAAAACTGAATATATTGGGGACATTCAGAAAGGTGCTGGTGGAAGACTGTCGACTGCTGAAGGGGAGAAAGGGTGTTCTTTTGGAGAATGGAAAAAGTTTACAAGGTAAAGGTAGACTGAATATAAAGGAAATAGATTCTCTGCAGGTTTACTGTGGAAAAGTCATAAGAAAAATTATTCCAGTGTAGAGAATAAGGAAAGTAGTTTGGGCAATTTGCTTTCACAAATTGTCAACCGACCAAAAATCTATGCACCAGTTATGCCCCAAAGAAGGATGGTGCAAGTACAATATTGTCAGACACACAAGCATTCACTCCCAGAGGCAGTGCTAAATGAAATAAAGGCAACAGAGTTCTCTCACATCCTGAACTTTTGCAAAATTGTGTGCATGGTAAAACCCAGAATAATAAAGAAAGTTTTAACAACTTAGTTCAATTTTTTTCAAAAACCATGTTTGGTGGTTTAAAAGTGCTGAATATTACTGTGAATGATGATGTACTATATTATTATGAAGGAAGTAATGGCAGAATTAAAGTTTTAAACAAAGCTGGACTGGAACTGGAGTGTACACAATAAAAATAGTTAACTACATGAATCAGAAGTGGATAGCAAAAGCAGAATCAAATATCCTGAAATTGCACCAGTAAGCAAGACAGCAGAAGAGACCCAAAAGAAAGAATCAAGATGTTGATGAGAAATATGCATATGGTGGCCACTGAGCGTTGGTAGTTTCTGAAAGTAAGGATATTTTGTTCATACACTTAAAAAATAACTTTAATTGCTCATTTCTGCAACTTACATCTTTCATTACATATGTTCCTTTTCCTCAACAACCATTACCACTAGGGATATGAAACTTTTATGAAGTCTTCATAACTTAATACTGAAGCTTGTCCTCTAAAAAGAACTTAAATGGGGTACTAGAACTATGTTTATGAGTGTAAGTAAAGTGTACAGCATATTTAAAAACAGAAAGAAGTTAGAAGAGTAATTAATTTTTATTTTAGTATTTATCTCACATAAAAATCTTTAGAAGCTAAAGTTTACCAATAAGCAACAGTAATTCAGTAAAATATTCACAAATTTCAGAGAAAAACGAATATAATTTCTAATCATATTTTCATGTTTTAGTTTTAATATATTGCTCAACCTGTGTAAGAAAAACTCACCATTTATTTTTTTACATAATACATTGTCTGGATAACATGTGTACAAAATTTTAAAAAGATACCTTTCACAATAAGCTAATGGCAATTTCTTAAATGCATTAGTGCTTCTGAGTTACACCCCCCTTAATTAAAGAACATCTAGTACTGTTGCAGCATAATTTCAAAAAATATATTTTGAGAGTGTGTTCAAGATTTTGACTGGGTTCACGATCCATTCATAGATTTGATACATCAACCGAATACTTTAGGTTTACAAGAGGAACTAGCAGATTTGTAATCAGACTGACATTGCAAGTACATTTTTTCGAAATTTTCAGAAACATTTTGGTTTCAATAAGCAGTGAACACCCGGCTGTGTCCGAAATGACAGTTATTGTGTTATTACCATTTTCGGCTACATATTTTTGTGAACTGAACTTCTTGAAGTTGACAAATTAAAACGTGAAAAAGAGACAGAGACTCAAATCCATCAATGAAGAAAGGAACCCATGATTCTGCCATGAAAAAGCCATCTGTAATGCTGCTTAGCAAACTCAAAAATCACATTAAAGCTATGGGTTGAATTATTTACTTTAAAATTCATGTTAGAAACGTGTATTTTCTACAGTGAAAAGAAATGTATAAGTTGTTAATGAATGGTTGTCTTCCTATTTTATAATAATAATAATAATAGCTCAGATTTTTAGGTGCTAAAACTTGGGAAACATTTATTATGTGCTAAAAGTGTCAAAAATATGTTCCAAAACAAAATGTTTTTTTTTAAGATCTGAATGGTTGAGCTAATATAAATGTAAGTGGTACTCACCAGACATAGTTCCTGGAAGGGATCAGCAAGTACTGCAGAGTTGCAGAATACGACCACATGCTTCCTCAAATTTTCCATCCCGAAAAATTGGCAATTGTCATGATGAAGTGTCATGAATTTCAAAAATGAACACTCCACATCACAAAAGGTAAGTCTAGTATAATTATAACGTGGAATGTCACTCACATCAATAATTTCTTCATGTTGCCTATCCAGTACATTTGAAATTTTACACATTATGTTAAATCCACTATTATTTTCGAACACTTCCTTGCATTTTCTTTTAAAGTTTTGTGCTGCAGGACCAGAAAGAACATACAGTTTTTTTCCACATCCTGAAGTACTTGAACTCTTCTCTCAAAGGCATTCCTACTGATTCCAGTTTCTTTATGGAATCACAGAGGAAACAAAGATTTACAGAAATTTATGCTAGGTCACTTCTTAACCCTCCAGTGGTTGCTAAGGGCCTGGGAGACCCCTACATTTATTTAAACGTTCTAGTTTTCGAATGAACCTATGCAATCGTCGACTAGGATATCTGATGTTACACCTTACTCTAATGTTTGGTGGAGCGACAACCTGATCTGTTTATTTATTTAACTCCAAGAATGACTAATCAGCAGCTACGGTTCGCAGAGGGCAACCAAACTCTGCGCACTTACTCTCATTACATATTACTGACATGTTTTTCCTCGTTAGTTGTGCAATATATCTTTGTGATCGCAAGTAGATGTTACTAATTCTCAAAAACAGGAATAAAAGGTACGATTTACAAAATTCCAAGAATTTGGAAGAAGTGCATCATCTACCTTGTGACTTATCCATGTATGACAATTTGTGTGAATCATATGATTCCAATTCTGAAGATAAACTGAAAATGAGATCTTTAGATTCAGAAACTGATCATAAAGAAGAGGATGAAAGCAACCTATGTCCTAATAACATGTACTTTGTAGGTAACATCAAATGCGTGTAAAAGATATTATGATTAGAGCGAGGATAAATATCCCATCGCCTACAATGTTCACGCGCTCGTACTGTACACGCTCCGTGGTGACTGGCAGACGGCGTAGCACAGGAGTTCAGAACATGTAAACAAAAGGGCAGGGCTGTGTAAGAAGCTCTAGTCCATTTACATCAGTTCATATCGTCATCTATTCGTTCCTCAAAAACATTGTAGTGAACAATAATACATTTTTAAATTGTTCAAAAGTAAAACTTGTCATCTAAACAATGTTTATACCGCAAGAAACTTCTCTCAACATCACATGATGTAACGGGAGCAAACATAAGATATTTTGCCTTGTGTTCGTCATACGTAGATGACATTTTGTCTAGCTTTTGTAAACCAATTTTTATATGAACCATTGTAGCGTAGCCAGGATCATTACATGATTTTACATGATCTATTTTGCACATGTCTTAAAAAAACTCCGATTGAAGTGACAAATGGTCGTGTTCTTTATTCTTTGATGCTGCAACAAGTGCTTTATGTTTTTTGGTACTACAATGTTGCTTCAACAATTTCCGTTTCTCCTTGGAATCTCTAATTTGTGAATAACATAACTTACAGTGTATCGTATCACCATTCAATACAAAATTATTTCTTCCAAATTCTTCCAATAACTTATTTAATTTACCATCACCTAAAGCTGAAGACATTATTCACCTCGTATGTAAACACGGATTGCACAGAAAATAACACTCCCTATCTGTACGGTACAGCTGTCATACTGAACCACAGCACGCTGTTCACCCCTCAGTCTGAGGTAGCAGCGATGACGTCAAGCAAGCAATTCGTCGTGCAGTCAACCTGATTTCTTCTTCAGTGGATATATGTCCTCACTCTAATTATGATGGTGGTGTCTGCGGCGATGGCAATTATAATGATGGTTGTATACCTCAACATCACAATTTATCTTTCCATGTAGTGCAGTACAAATTATAATGTATAGTGTACTCATACTACTTTTTAATTATCTTTGATGTATCTAGTAAGCTAATGCTAATAAAAACTTTGCATATTTAAGCTAATTGAAGCTAAACATGTGAATGAAGGAAAAATACAATTAAAAAAATAAATGCAAGCATACAAGCAAAAAGTATAGCAAGGGCCTACTAGGCCCTGTGGGACTATCAGCGTTCTACCAGGGCTCGCGCCTAATGGAGGGTTAACACAGTATCACGTAAAAGCTACTGAAGAATTTTAATTGAATTGGCATCTTTACAATTTAGTTCATTTATGACAGCAGCAAAACCATCCAGGTTTTCTGTGTAGTATTGAACTGTGGCTATCCATGTTCCCCAGTGAGTCACCACAGGCACAGGAGGCACCAGAGTGTTTGGATTTTTGTTCTGAAAAATTTCAATCCTTTTAGGTGACTTGAACACATTTGTCCTATTAGACATCAATTTGTTAATGTTAGGAAACATGGCCCTAATTCCCTCACATATTATGTGCAATCCATGCACAAGACATGTAACAAGAATCATTTTAGAATAACCAACTGCAAGTCCTGCTGCTGCCTTTTTCATATATGGTGCAGCTTCAGTCAAAAATAGCAAAATATTGTCATATCATATACCACTTGGCCACAATATTTGCATTGCTTCATTAAATAATCTAGCAACAGTCACATGGTTTGCAGCAGCCATGTCGTGACAGGACAGTAGAAAAGATGACTTTGAAATTTGGAATCACTCTTCAATACCCCTATAACAACATTTCCAATTTTCCTGTCAGTCAAATCTGGAGTTTCATCTATGCTCACCCATATTTTTCATTAGCTCACATTTTGCATATATACGTCACAGTTCCTTCGTAGCACTTGGGAAGGTAATGTTTTTGCAAAGTTGATTCGTCAGGTGTGTCAACATTTGTATATTTTGTCAGGAATGTTTTAAACTGAGGTTGGCTCACTTTTGAGATGGGTATGTCCAATGAAACTTATACCCTGCACAAATCTCACAATATACTGACAATTTGGAAGGTCCTGAAGTAGGTACCTGGCACTGGATCATTAATAAAAGTTTTTTTTTTGTAAAGCATGAAATAACTGCCTTATTTATGTCTTTTACCACTTAAATGTTATATCACTTGTGAATGTTGGTCTGTCGTTATAGCTTTACCACATGGCTGATAATACAGGAACTGAAAATGTCCTTAAATTTTGTGGCATATTGCTGCACACGGTAACTTGCACTACTTTTCACTCTGGGCATGTTTAATCCACTGTGAACTCAAAACTGTTGATGTGCAACTTCCCAACACAACTAGAAGGTTGCATAAACTTGTGGATTCACAAATGACTAATTGCCTATACAGTTTAACAAGTTATCAGTGTATATATTAGCCTGGCTGTGAAGCGATAACAGGTATTTATTTCAAGCATATGGCAGTGGAGGAATTCCTGTTCTTGTCTCGCACGCTCATGTAGCTAAAGAAAGCAGGATGTTTATATTTTCCTCCAACAGAAGGGATACTATAGCTGACATATCAGTTCTTCCAATAATGAATAACAAATTGCGTGGTCTGGCATGTGTAATTGAGCATTAAAGAAGTGGATAGTGGCTTGTTTAAATAATAATTCTGCTGCTGCTTTTATGTGATTTTATGTAAATATGTAAAAATTATTTTAAAAATGCTGCTTTTATGTGATTTTTGTGTAATTTATGTGAATATCCAAAAATATTTCATTAAAAATCTGATGTCTTGCACTCACATGACTTTCTCTTGTACTAACCATTCTTACAAACTCTTATTCCTATATCTTCTTCATGTTAGTTGAGATAAACATTTACAGAAATTTGTTATTGCTTATTTCTGTGTAGGTGCAAGGGGAATATGGGAATACAGTAGGCTTTTAGTGATAGTCAACTCTTTTAAAGCTTTGAGATCCCATTCTCTTTGCACACTTAACATATAACACCAACAATGATCCATTTCACGAGTTTTTTTTTTTTTTTTCCGAAACTGACACACATAACAAGGAATATCTCCGAAATGGTTCACTCTACAAAAAAAAATTTATTTAGATGTAAATTGTCTCTTTTATCCAGATCTATATTTTTTGTAGAGTAAGATTTTGTATATCTCTTATGGTTTACAAGTTACTCAAAAGTCATCCAGACTAAACAGGACTGCATAGGCTATGGCCAGAAAATTCAAAATATACATTTCATTTGTCATAAAAATATCTCAAATAATGAAAATCGTCAGAGCCATTTTCAAGAAAATCAAAATTTTCCATGTAAAAGCTAGTTTAGGGTGGAGGTATTTTCTTGAAAATCTTTGTGTCATTGAAAGCCATTAAACTTAAATACCAACTTTGCTTTTTAACCGACTTTTTGTTTTTGAGTTATGCTATCCACAGACTGACAGACACACACACACACACACACACACACACACACACACACACACACACACACACACACACAGACCTTTTTCTAAAAATGCTTTTATTTCGGATTCAGGGGGCCTGAAAACATATATTTCAGGTGAAATCTTGACATCAAATTTTTGGGTGGAATACTATACTTCCTCTACTCACCAGCAGAGAAAGTAAAAAAATCAGAAAATATGTATATGCTGCTGCCATGCCATGACCACGACCACCACCACTACTACTAATAATAAATAATAGTCGATTACATAACAAAGTAATATTTCGTAATTATATTAAAATTCTTGTAATATGATTTTGAGGGGCAGACATTTTGGTGTGCCACTTTGAGTCCAGGCCTATCTGGGCTGAGATGTGAGAAAAAAGAAAGGTTGCGGAACACTGATCTAGGCTCCGACTTCCAGTGCAACATGGAACTGTGGTTTACCAGGCGTGTTAGTTTCAGTTCTCTATTGTGCTCTTAATTCAGTGTATTTGTAGTTTTTCTTGCATTTGTACCCCTTTCCCTCACACTTTGCAATGAGTAATGATGATTTGATTATCCATCTTATTAAAACACAATTATTGTTCCTTTCTTTCAAAGAAAAGTGTGGTTTGAAGAATAAGAGACATACACCACATTGGAATATTGTACCAAAGGATGGAAGCAAAATAAGAACTTTCCAGTTTCAATGGTGCACTTGGTTCCATATATGCCGTCCCTACAGATTCATGTAGCATTTCACCAACCTTCTCAACGGGCACATACATAACAGGGATGGGCGTGTAGTAGTAGTAATGTTTTAGGCGCACAACTGCTGGGGTTATTAGTGCCCAAACAACACAAGATGGGGGCGTGTGGAGCATTCTGCTTTGGTTGTTTTACAAAGTAGTGGTATGTGTTAGGGATTCTGGGACTAAGTTTTTAGGTTAAAATGACAAAAATTTTTGTTTTTAAAGTATGCTATAGCTATAAATATTCTATAGACACCTGTGAGTCATTTTGGTCAAACATTTTTCTCAATCCACCTTTTTAAACGCCCAGCAACATGTTTTAACCACACTAAACCTCCCACTTCCCCTTTCTGTTTGTTTCTTTTTTTTCTCAGTTTTTTTTTTTTTTCCGTGTGAAATGTATTCTTTACATTTATTTTTTTTCTTTGATTTGCATGTAAATTTGCTTGTATGGTCTTATACCTGCTATCCAAAGATTCAATTATGCATTTTATGAGTGCTTGATTCATTGGCTCACAAATAATTTATCCCGGAAAAAAGGAATTTTAACTCTAACTACATAAAAACAAAAATGTGTTTCTCTGCAAATAATAGCATCAATTTCAATCAAATAATTCAATTCATTTTCACCACTGAAATATCAGAAAATGGCACTATCACACTTCACCAAAAAATGTGAATGTGCAAGACAGTTTTCTAAAAAGGAATGCATTTTTATGCCAATTAAAATATTTAATTGCATTACCTAGGAAACTATTTGTGCTATAGCTTTGAGCTTTCGCACCATAATGTCTCTATTTACTCACATTTGAAGCTAATTAATCGTTGTTGTTTGCTTCTTGATGTCTCGTTGATACTTAAATGTGGTTGGTGACGTGATGTTGCCCTTTGATGTGTTTCGCTCCGGCTAGTCCTGCAAGAGATCTCTTTATCTCGGGTTTGCGTAAGTGTAATGGACAACCCAAGAACAACTTTGCATATAATTTATTTCAATTTAAATATTTTCAGGAGCTATGCCGAAAATATTTGTATCTGTAGAGGAATCGCACTCACATCCGCGCAGCACGACCTGCCGTACTGGTCTCTGGTTGAGTAGTGACGCTTTCTAGCTTACCCACGCTAAGAAGCCGTTCACTTCAATTTTGAATGTCATGACGTCATCCAAGAAAGCCTCGTATCCAAAATGCTATTTCCCTTTCCCGCAATTTAGAAATGTCCCTTTCTATTATAACATGTTCTTTTATGAATTTCGAATATATAATTACCTTTTTAGTATTAAACGATGTTTACTTTATATTTTATTAAATATATCGCGCGACTTTTAAGGTTAGTAGAACTGACTTTCGAACGTGTATTTAAACTATGTAGTATGACGTCATGACTCGTTAATTTCAAACCAATAATGTGTTTATCCTACAACTTTAACGACTATTATTTACTCATATCTTGCTCACCTTACAACACTTTCTGCTCTATTATCTATTTATGTTATTACTTAACACTTATCGCAAATCTCACATCCGGCAATTAAATTAAAACGTGTCTTTTTCAAAAGCCCATTCGATCGGAAATCTAAATTTCGGTATCAAATGCCCCCATTTATATTATTTTATTATTTCATAATAAAATAATGTAAATGTCTTGCCCGAAAAAAATTAAAAATTACTCCTGTATTTTGAATAATCGGCAACACTCCCATTATATACAATTTTCAATTACACTGTTTTGAAATTGGTGATTAACATATTTTCTCATTAATCTTTTTAACATGACAAACAATTGTACACTTGACTAAACATTAATCCTTAAATACTAATTACAATATATTATGGTTTCTTCTGTGAAGCTTTTATATAAAGGTTAAATTTCAAGAGTCTTTCTTTATACTTCCTTCTTTTAGTTCATGTTTGCTCACTTCGCTCTCACTATCACTTGCACTGTGATTTTTTTACTTTTGTTATTGTAACACATATCTGTACTATATCCTTTAAGCACTAAAAGGTACATATATTTATATAAATCCATTACACTCTTCAGACAAGTTCTTTCTTTGTCTTTCTGTGATAACTATCTATACATCTAAATATTTTAACAAATGTTTACAAATTAAATATTCTGTTTTCTCTCTATGCGGAGATGAACATTTTAACAATCTTTCTGAATCTGTTATTGTGAGCTCTATACAATATATTCTTAAGCTCTTTGTAGTATATAGCAATTCACATTCTGCATTTTTCATGAATAGGTAAGTACCTGACCAATATATGATTTTCAAGTAAGCTAACATTTACATTTTATCTCAAAGCTGATTGGGCGCCAATAGACAAATGACACTTCCAATTTTTCTTTTACATTAAATCAAGGTTCCAAGGCACCACACGGTTTCTTGTATGGTCGAAGGAGTTGTTTATGCCATCTTCCCAGACATTTTTCATTTTTAACATCTTTTAATTCATAGGTATGATAACCAAATTTTGATATAATTTCTGCAGGACCTTTATATAACAATTCCATCCTTTTGTTCCTACCTCGCAATGCACTTGATAACTTATGGTCTTTAACTAGTACCCAATCGCCTATCTTAGGTTCCCATTTATGTTTTCTACTTTTTTTCTTTAATTTTCGCTTCTCTGCCTTTTTCTTGATTCGTTCAAAAGCAATTTTCGCTCTTTCTTCTTCACTTAACTGAATGTCATTAATTTTCAGTGTTTTTGGTACCCCGATCAATATTGGTTCTGGTTCAATTCCTAACATTAATTTTATTGGTGCAAACCCAGTAGTTACATTAATGGTATGATTGATAATCTTTTCTATCAATGGACAATATTTCACCCAATCCTTGTGATTATGATGTGTAAGTACACGTAAATAAATTCCTATATCTCGGAGGACACGTTCTGTTGGATTCCCTGATGGAAAGTATGATGAACAATAATTTAGTTTTCTCGAGTCTAATGTCACCCTGATCTTTCCATTGGCCTTATTTATAATACATAGGGGATTCACAAATTCTGAATTCGAAATCTCAATAACCTCATCTTCTAACATTGACTTTATAACTGCATCTACCTCTTCTCTTATTGTACTAGGGATAGCTCTCGCTTTATGTGTAAAAGGTTTGATGGGTATCATCTCAAACGAATGAGTATAAATATTACATTTACCAGGTTTCTCAGAGAATACTTCTTTATTTCGGATTAATATTTCAAACAGTTTATCCCTCTGTTGTTCATTTAGTTGATCAGCCTGAGTTACTTTTTCCCTCAACAATTCTTCTAAGTCTTCACTACTCTCCCTATCATAGTACCTAGTTGCATCAGAAAATCTCAAATTGTCTATGAAATCATTTTTATCCCATTCTACATTTTCTTTATTATCGACACTGTACTCTTTGACATTTACTTCAGTTAATTCCATAGCTCCTACTTTAACATATTCTACAAAGAATGTATCCCCTTGGATTTCTTCTTCCTCTTTTTCTCTTACAATAGTTTCTGAACTACTATCTTCCACAAAAGGCACTATAATGATCTCATCTTCAACTTTCATTTCTAGAATCATGTTTTTAAAATTCACCACAGCTTCCCAGGCATAAAGACAATCACAACCTATTATAATATCTGTCACAAGTCTTCCTACAATCAGAAATAAAATTCCAAGTATTCTCCCATTTATTTCAATATTTATCATTGCTTGAAATTTTACTCTCTCTTTTCGTTTTCCCACAGCTAGCGAGCAATATATCCCATTAACTGGTAAAGACATTACTTTAAAGCCACTACTTTGTAAATTATCATAAAAATTTTGTGAGCATACTGTGCTATTTGATCCCGTATCTATAATTGCATTGTATTGTTTTCCATTTACTCCAATTTTGATTTTAGGTGGATCTCCTACTTTTTCGTTTTCGTCGTTTCTATTTTTCCATTCTCTTTTCTTTTGTATCATCATTTGCCTTCCAGGACTATTTATTTCCGAGTACTTATCACAATCATTACTAGGATACCCAGTTCTCACTGAAGGCGCGTTTGACCGGGTCTGGCGTTTCCCTGATTTTTATGTATTGCTCCTGTACTATTTCCCGAATTGTTACTTCTGTTTTCCTGCATTAAATCGGGGTTACTTCCTACCATGTTTTTGACCGTGTTAATGGCCTCGACCATTTCCGCATTTTCGGGGGAATTTCGTCCATTAGAATACCTTTCTTCCTGTCTTGGTGACCTCGGTCTAAACTCATTATCTCCGTTTGTCCAATACCCATCATTTGAATTTCTACTATGTCCAAAATAACGTCCCCGTCTACCTCGATCAAATCTATTTGTATTCATATAATTCACCCTTATATTTCTTCCCCTTAGATTACCATTTCTATGTTGGTGATGCCCTTCCTGGTTATATCTACCTTGATTTTCCCACCGGAATGATTCCATCCTTGGTACTGGTCCTTTATATCTTTCCCTAATCTCACTTCTATTCTGATAATACTGTGCCCCTTGCCCGAAAGAATTTACAGTTTCTTTTTCTTCATATTTATTTCCAAATGCGTGTTTTGGCTTATTGACTTCTAAGGCTGATAATAATTCGATCATAGCTGCAATGCTATCGGGTCGGGCTATGATTAGGTAGTGTTGAAGCGTTTCCGGAAAATGTGGAGTAACTATATTTATTAGATCTTTTTCATCTAAGGGAGGATCCAACATCTTCGATTTTCTCGCTATTCTCATAAAATAGTTTACCATCGATTCCTCCGATCTAGGATTAAACTTTCCATTGCTTAATTCAACTCTAATATTAGCCTGCCTACTAGCTCCCCAATATCTGGTTAAAAAGATGTTCCTAAAGGTCCTGTAGTCATTATTGTTACCCATAGAAAGGCCTAGCCAATTGGCAGCATTACCTTTTAAGCATTTTCTTACTATCACCATCTTGTACTCCTCTGGTATACGTTTCACCGTGAAGTACTCTTGTAACCCTTCTAAAAAGGCTTTAGGATCATCTGAATCTTCATTTTCAAAAACTGGAGGTGTCATTTCATTTAAGACATGGTTAGGCCAATGTAAATTTGAATTGTCACCTATCCCTGAGCTATTTCCGAGATCAGAATGGGAATTACTGTTACCCCTATTTTGCATCGAAATGTCAGCTGATACACCTGGTATTGCCTCGTTTCTTGCAACTTCATTACTAAGATTGTTGTGATTACATGCATTTTCATTTAATTTCAAATTTTCTAAGGCCTCTTTTACCTGAGTAATTTCTGTTACTACCCCTTTTATTTGGTCTGTAACATCCTCCAAATTTCTAGCCTGCCTTTCACTTTCTACATCAGATCTTTCTATTCTAACTTTACACCCCTGTAACTCTTCTCTAATTTCTTCCCTGTCTTTATCTAACCTTTGTACTACCTCTTCCCTTTGTTTGTCTAAACTATATGTTACTCTTTCCCTTTCTTTATCTAATTTTTCACTAACTTGTTGACCTAATTTCTTTTCAGAATTCTTTACTTCTTGCCTTATTGTCTCTAATTCTCCCTTAACCTGTTCTCTATTTTCTTTTACTTCACTACTGACTTTATTAATTTCCTCCCTAACTTCTTCCCTAAAGGTTTCTAAAGCTCTCTTCTGATTTTCCAATTGCATTCCCAATTCCTGTTGTCCCTTCTCTAATTTCTGTCCTAACTCTGTTCTTAATTCTTTACTAGTTTCATCTATCTTTTGACTTAACTCTGTACTCATCTTTTTCATTATCTTTTGAAACATATTCTCTATTTCTGACATAATTGCTGGCCTTTCTGAATTACTATTAAACATTTCTGAGCTACCTCTAGGTGTTTCTTTAACGTTCTGATCTTCTAATTCTTGGCATATTCTGCTACCAATTACATTCTGATTAAATTCTTCCATCCTACTTACACTTTTCTCAATTTCCGGACTTTCAAAACCATGAAAATCGGTATCACTGTCTTCCATTTCTAAGCTATTTACATGTGTTTTTCTACTCACCAAAATTTTCAATATTTTCACTATTTCACTTTAACTGCACTTAAACTTGTTCACTACACGTTTCACAGATGTTGACACGCTGGGCACCTTCTTGTCTGCTGGTTCGATGCTGATCTGGTCGTCTTGGGGGTTTGGTCCATTCTTTCGACGCCACACGTTGGGATGCCAATTTGAAGCTAATTAATCGTTGTTGTTTGCTTCTTGATGTCTCGTTGATACTTAAATGTGGTTGGTGACGTGATGTTGCCCTTTGATGTGTTTCGCTCCGGCTAGTCCTGCAAGAGATCTCTTTATCTCGGGTTTGCGTAAGTGTAATGGACAACCCAAGAACAACTTTGCATATAATTTATTTCAATTTAAATATTTTCAGGAGCTATGCCGAAAATATTTGTATCTGTAGAGGAATCGCACTCACATCCGCGCAGCACGACCTGCCGTACTGGTCTCTGGTTGAGTAGTGACGCTTTCTAGCTTACCCACGCTAAGAAGCCGTTCACTTCAATTTTGAATGTCATGACGTCATCCAAGAAAGCCTCGTATCCAAAATGCTATTTCCCTTTCCCGCAATTTAGAAATGTCCCTTTCTATTATAACATGTTCTTTTATGAATTTCGAATATATAATTACCTTTTTAGTATTAAACGATGTTTACTTTATATTTTATTAAATATATCGCGCGACTTTTAAGGTTAGTAGAACTGACTTTCGAACGTGTATTTAAACTATGTAGTATGACGTCATGACTCGTTAATTTCAAACCAATAATGTGTTTATCCTACAACTTTAACGACTATTATTTACTCATATCTTGCTCACCTTACAACACTTTCTGCTCTATTATCTATTTATGTTATTACTTAACACTTATCGCAAATCTCACATCTGGCAATTAAATTAAAACGTGTCTTTTTCAAAAGCCCATTCGATCGGAAATCTAAATTTCGGTATCACATTAAGTATGCCAATTTTCAACTAAATAACTTTACAATTTAAAAAAGTCAGAAAATTCAGTCCCAGTTCCCCTAAATGTAGCTAACGCTATGTATACAACATTGTGGATGTGCACAGGGAAGAGTTGTGGGTATATGGGAAGCCAATTTGGCATTTGAAGACACTGCTCAAATTTATATATTCGTATTTGTATAATCTAGAGCTGTGCACGTAAAACATGACACCACTACTCTTCCTCCATGTTATACATACTCCACTTGTGAAGTCAGTCTGGGTAGCTCAGTTAGTTAGATGCTGGCCTACTTATCCCAAGGTCGGGGGTCCAAATCCAGCCCAGACCGATGGTTTTTAAGTGTGCTTAAAAACGACAGCTCCATGTCAGTAGATTTACTGGCATGTAAAAGAACTCCTGCAGGACGAAATTCTGGCACAACGGCAATGCTGATGTGATCCTAGCAATTGACAGCATTGTTCAACACCAAAATAATTTTTCATTTTTTCCACCTGCGAAGGTCAGTAAAATACCTCCCAAAACTGCAGAGAGGGCATCAATGAAAGGGAGCATACAGTGAGTACCCATGGCTCACACCAGCTGTAAATAATATTGTTGTGTTTGCATGTTATTTGGAGGAGAAATTGAATGGAGTAAAAGTGGTATACACAGTGTTCATAGAAGAAAGTGAAAACATTAAGTTTTTAAAATATATAATTATATCAAACAGCAAGTGTTTTCATCTTCTTGGAAATTGTAGAATTGATCATGCCTTATCAGAAGGGGCACGCCTTTCAGTTCTAAAGCATAACCAACCGTAACTCCCAATGAATGATTCATTGGAAGTTCAATTCAAGTAGTATGTTGCCTAGGAGTAATAGGGTAACATGAGTTTCCCTTCCATGGGCACGACGAGTGAATACTCTGCTAATAAAGGCAGTTATCTTGAAATGCTTGAATTGCTTAGACAAGAAGAACAGTTAAGAGAGAATTTGGAATCTACCTGATGATTTAAGAGGAACCTCTAGTGATATTTAAAAAAATGAGTTTATTGAAGGTATAACTCCACTATAAATGAAATTAGGAAAGAAATCTCAGCTTGTGAACTTAAATCTGTTCAGACAGATCAAACTTTGAGTGTGTCTTGTCAGTTCTAGATGAACTTTATATTTTGCTACTGTGCTGGCAGTAACGTTCAGGTGAGATGTGTGGGTTTTAAGTTCCAACAGATAAATGTATTCTTGGACTTTCAGGTGTTATTTTAGATATCTTAAGAGAACAGTTAGCAGATGAAAAATTAATCTGCCAGACCAACGATGGAGCTTCTGTGATGTCGGGTTCTGCAGAAGGAGTCCTAAGCAACATCAAACAAGAGTGACTGATTCAATGTTCATTCATTGTTATGCACACAAATTAAATCTAATGCTGCTGCATGGGGAAAAAAGCAATAAAGTGCATCCCTTCGATTATGATTTGACACCCTTCAATACTTATTTTAGCAAATTATCAAACACAAATCAAGTCCTGAGAGATGTAGGTTTGAAACTGCCACAGGCATCCACAACATGCTGGAACTTTCCCTCCAAAGCAACAGCTGCATTAGCGTGTCATTTAAAAGAGTTAAAAAAAGCTCTCGGGCACATAGTTGACAATGATAAAAAATGTGATGCTAAATTTGTAAATGGTGCTACAGCATTGGTTAAGAGATTGGAAGACCCTACATTCTCCTTCTGCTCTGTTTATAAAAAAGATATTTTGTTTCACAGATCATTTATTTAAGGTGCTGCAAACAAAGGGTACATATAGTGGAAACATGTGCAACCATGAACTAAAACTAATCATACGCAATTTGCAATATCTGCACAATGAAGACACAGTGAATGATTGTTTTAATATCAGTGCATAACCGACTGAGTCACTCAGACAAAGCCTGCTCACTATGGCCATGAAATAGTAAAGCGGCTTGAACCACAACTATAAGGTTTCTAATCACCCGAACATTCTCATTAAATAATTTAATGCAATATCTGGTTGATTTATGTAATGCATCGCTAATTGAGTTCAGGTTTGTTTGTGGTTATTTCAATTGTAATGCCGGCTTTAAATGCTCACTTGGATCCGAATGTTTATGAAAAGCAGGAGTGGAGTTTGAGAAGTCACTAAATCCTGCATTATTCCAAACATTCTTTTTCACTCCTAGTGAACGAGGAAACACGAGAAGGGTTTTTGTAGGAAAATGTTATCATGCAACTAGTTATACTCTCTATACCGGTTACCTTTAAATTGCAGTAGATAAGACCTTCCCGAATTTCTCTCTTTTCTAACACTCATGAATACATGTGGAGCGGGGTTATTGAATACCAGCAAGTCTTTCTTGTTTCCTTCGCACCAATGAGAAAATGGAGTCTCTAACAAACTACAAACCACATCGTTTTCTGGGTTCATTTGTAACCCAGTTATTAAAATAAAGAACATGCCAATAAACAAGCAAAATTGTCCATGTGTGAATGCTAAGTAACTTGTTTTTCTCAACTAGACACAAATAATATTGACCGCACAGATGAACCTGTTTTCGAGGGCATATGAGGCATTCATGTATATACACAGGGTATAAATGAATAACACCGCATGAATTTTACTGGTAATAGAGGGTTCACAGACAGTGAATTTGAGATAGGAAACTATTGGTCTGGGACGTCAAATTAATAAGTTACACGTATTCAAAGTAATTAGAGATTGTGGCCAATACATCATAAACAGAAAGAAATATATCAATATTATCTACTGGAATCGAAATAGTGTTTATTAGGAAGTTAGTAAAGCCTGTCTGCTGTCTCTCTGGAGAAGCATTTCTAAATTGTAGCGTTACCAAAATTGCTTAAGTTGGAGCCTTAACATGTGGTTGCACGCCACTGCAATGGGTAACCGGTTGTAGCGAGCGGCTATAGAAATATAGGGTAGTTTCTATAACGTGTGGCTTGGCTGCACAGTTAAGTCGACTGATTGTGGACCAAATGATTGAGAGAAATCGAGTTCAAACCCAGGGAGGGGTAAACTTTTTTTACCCCCTTTCTTCTCCGTTTTGAGAGCAATGTTGTGCTTATGCTTTAAAATAGCAAAATACCACCATGATATACAGTGCACATAGTATTGTTTACTTCTATTAAATAATTTGCTTCCTGATTGTTTCTCACTCTCCAATTCTGTGCACCACAATTTACAGGTTCAAACATTTGTCTGAATACCTATTTTTCTCTCGTTCATCATTCATTGTTCATTGTGGTACACCAAATCTCAGACCCATAGGTTACTGCTGGTCTTTAATGGTTTATAAACCTTGGGTTTAGTATTTCTGGCTATTATTAGAGAAAATCTTTTTATTTGCATAATAAGCTCACTCCCTGCCTGTATTCTCTCTCTTATTGTATTGTTCAATTTATTATCAGATTTAATTAAGGTACCAAGATATGAAACCTGCACTTCCTCTTTATTTATTTCCTTACCTTTTAATTCAATCTATGTTTATAATGACTCAATCGCATGTAGCTCTTTCAAGTGCTAATCAATTATTTATTTGTTTCTAAACTGCTAGTTAAGCTTGAACCATCTCATTTAAGTGAAAACAAAGTTCTCAGTGTGTTGATACTATTTAGGTCATGCGGGTGTAAATAATAGTTAAACAAAAAGTTTAAACATTAGCTAAACAAAAAATTACAATGCAACACAAATGTTTCCTGTAAATCAAATTAAATTAAGCATGCGCTTATGAAGAAAGAACCAAACAAACAAACAAACCAACAAACCTATGAACAAACAAACAAACAAAGTAATGAAGGAAGGAAGGAAGGAAGGAAGAAAAGAAACAGGAAGTAAGGAAGGAAAGAGGAAGAAAGCAGGAAGGAAAGAAGAAGAAAAGAGGGAGGAAGGAAAGAAGAATGAAGAAAAGAAAGAAGAAGGAAATAAAAAAAGAAGGGACAAAAAATATGGGCTTGTGGGTATTTGAACCTGCACTTTTAACAGGTGCATACTTTCGCGTCATTGCACCATATCCATTATGCTAAAGAGAAAGGCTACAGAATTTGCCCGATTGTTCCCTCATCATGCTTTACAGCTGCAGTGGACATGATTAGTGGCGTGCATACCGTCAAACAATTTTAAGGCACAGTTCTGTAATTTGTAATCCTAGATCATAGATTTTGTATCTCAAATTGATTGTCTATGAACCGTATATCACCAGAAAAATTTGTGAGATGTTATTCATTTGCATCCTGTATATATGTACACACACATACATACTTAGAGGGTGTCCCAAAAAACATTGACAATGCTTAGTATGTTGTGCGGGATGGCAAACTGATGGGTTTTCAAATAGGAACCCCTGCCCCGAAATGCACAGTTTGGATGCTGTAGTGCATCAAAATGTGAGATGGTTGTATGTTCACATTTCATCAATAAACCCAACATAGAGCAGTCTATATTACAAATGGGCTTCAAACTGTGTACCTTCTGCGTCATTGCAGAGCCTATATCGGCGGTGATGAGTCTTATGTACAACACCCAATACGTGCTTGAAGATTTTCAATTGCTCTGTAGACTGAGCAATAACGTTACAGGAGTGCCATATACCATACTCTTCATACAACCCCAGGAAATAGTCGAGAAGTGTCAGATCTGCCGACCATGCTAACCATGGAACTGGTCTACCTCTACCAATCCATCTGTTGTTGTAGTGTTTAACGCCCGCTTTTACTACATACGGCACCGCAGGCGATGACACTGATGATACATGGAATGAAGATGGAGCACCGGTGGAATGAGATGGTGGGGGAACCCGGAGGAAACCCGTCCCAGCGCCACTTCGTCCACCACAAGTCCCACATGTGGTGCCTGGGGTCAAACCCGGGCCACTTTGGTGAGAAGCAAGTGATCTGACCACTCAGCTACTGCACGGCCGTATCAATCCATCTATTTGAACCATCATCATTTTACCAATCCATCTATGTGACATTGAGGGGATTCCGCACATTTACAATTTACACCAAAGTATGCTGGAGCTCAAGTCAGCCATCTCTGCAGCTGTGTTGGTACACGTTGCAGTGCTGTTAAAATGTTACTGTACTGGAAACTACACATGTAACGCAGTAGGATGCAATCAAGGGACCCTATGGAGGAATGTAGTGCATGCACAGGAATGTTACTGTGCTCAGGTCGTTCATCCTAGTGCACAGATGACTAAAGGGTTGTATTACCTTCCGTATTAAAGTTACCAAAACGAATGTTAACAAACTGTCACAACCGTTCATTCTCAAACTTCGATGCTCTCCAGGTCCAAACCATGCATTTCCGGACAGGGATTCCCATTTGAAAACCGATCAATTTGCCATCCTGTTGTCTGTGTTTTTTTTTTTTTTTTTTTTTTTGGGTGGTGGGGGGGGGGGGGGTACACGGCAAACTCATCAGTTTTCAAATAAAAGCCCCTGTCCGGAAAAGTATAGAGTTTAGATGCTGTAGTGCATCGAAGTGTGAGATTGGTGTATGTTCACATTTCGTCAATAAACTCAACATCGAGCTGTCTACATTAAAAATGGGCTTCAAGCTATGTACCTCCTATGTCATTGCAGAGCCTACATCAGCGTTGGTAAGCCCCATGCACATGATCTAATACATGCGGTTGTCTTTGAAGACTTTCAATCACTTAGTGAACTCGAGCCATAAGACCCTCTGCTGATGTTACAGAAGTGCCATACACCATACCCTTCATAGAACTCCACAGAAAATAGTAGAGAGTTGTTAGGTCTGGCAACCGTGCTGAACATGGAATTGATCCACTTCTACTTATCCATCGATTTGAATATGCGACGTTGAGATGCTTTCACACATTTACATCAAAGTACATTGGAGCTCAAGTTGGCCATTTTCGCAGCTGTGTACTGGTACTTGTCGCACTGCTGTTAAAAACGTTAGTGTACTGGAAACTACACAAGTAGCACAGTAGCGTGTGCACCAAGGACTTTATGGAGGAATTTAGTGCATGCGCAGGAATGTTATTATGCTCAGGTTGTTCATCCCAGTACATCGGTGGCTAAAGGCTTACATACCTTTTGCATTAAGATACTAAAATGAATGTTAATAAATTGTCACAACCGTTCCTGCTCAAATTTCAATGCTCTCCAGCGTCCAAAACGTGCATTTCTGGACAGGGGTTCCTGTTTGAAAACCAATCAGTTTGTCGTCCCGCACAACATACTAAGCATTGTCTGTGTTTTTTGGAACACCTGTGTAACCCAGTATATTCTGTTGTTTAACGATGCTGTCAATTGCATATCAGCATTGCTGGTGTGCAGGAATTTCATCCTGCAGTTCTTTTACGTGTCAGTAAATCTACTGACATGGAGCTGTCGTTTTTAAGTACACTTAAAAACTGTCGATCTGGGCCTGATTTGAACCCACAACCTTGAGAGGAATTAAGGGGTAAGGCTATTATTTTCTAAGAGAGGAGCTGAAAAGCAGCTTTTCTTTCAGAGAAAGTTCAGTGTTCATTACCATGGCAACCCACCAAAAGCGCTGTGAGAGAGTGGGAGAAAAAAAGTAGCTTTTGCCAGAAACCTGGCTCCTAATGCAGCTAGGAATGAGAGGGGCTGATGCAAGGAACAGGTAGGAAAGAAAGAGATGGGAAATGTACAGTGCTGTTCCAATGCAAGAAGATGCCAGACCAGGCACTTCATGCCTTCTCAAATTCTAATACAGTAGAATCCTGTAATAACGTGGTTGTTGGGAGACATGCTTTAGCCCTGTATTATAACAACTCTGTGGTGTATCGATATGTGAGCTTTCCCATCACTTTGCAGTTATGGCCTACTGCTACACCCTTGTGTTTATAAAAACATTCTTCAGCTATGCATTGTGATTTAAGGCCTTCGGCACATTTTGCTAGACTTATTAATTATGTATGTGCGTTATAGTTGTGCAACATGTGCATTGCAGGTCATGAAACTTCTATCAGTCATATGCAACATTCCAACAGAAATCAATCTTAATGCAAATTAAGTAGCATGCTGCAATGCAAATATTCAAATCTGTGGATGCAGGCAATGCAAGTGACATCGGTTTAAGTGTAACTTAAAAATGCAGGATATCCTGGACTGCTGCTGAACTCATCTTCTTAAAGTTTAATGGTAGCAATAATATTTTAGGCTTCTTATGGGAATGCCCAATTTTTGCAAACATTTCACTCTCATTTGTTAGCAGCTCTAAGAGGGTTGTGGCTACATGCAAAGTCATTTGGATATCCTGAACAGTGACATTGTTATTATAATTTACTTTTGGAACCATATTAGAGTTAACTGTCAAGGATAGATGCCAATAGTAAATGAATTCGTTTCCTAGGCAACGCAAAACAGATATTTGCTAAGACAAGAGGAAGTACCGATATTGATATCATTCGGGTTCAAATCTGGCCCAGACTGATGCTTTTTAAGTTGCTTAAGAACAACAGCTCCACATGAGTAGATTTACTGGCATGTAAAAGAACTCCTACGGGATGAAATTCCGGCACACTAGCAATGGTGATATGATTCTGGAAATTGACAGCGTCATTAAACAACAAAATAATTTTAATTTTGATATAATTCACTTACATATTTCAAGCTCCACAGTAATTTTTTTGCTTTTGGACATTTTATTCAACTACCACTATAGTCACTTTTATGAACTGGACATGGTGTATGAAAACAGAAATTCTGGAAGCTTTCTTGAGAATTATTGTACTTGTAATCTGATAGTAAGTGCTGGTTCTGATTTAAATTAGCAACTTCAGTATGCGTTCTGAGGCTTTGAAATTCCAAAGTGGTTGCAGTTTATAATGCATGTTTTCACCATTTAAAATATTTTTTAATGATGCAAAAAACCTTCCCTTAGAAGATGTGCAATAGTAATCAAAACTACAGGATATTATTAGAAATATATATTTTCAAAAATTACATATTGGTTTTTGTTCAAGTATAAAAGGTAGGCACGATAGTGGGTTACGCATTTTCAAAATGGTAAGATCTCGCCACATAATTCCGAATCTGCTGTTGTCAATATTACTTACTTTTATCACCCTTGGTTTCTCTAGCCGAGTATAATTCTACACCAATATTTTGAATGTACTTAGCCTCTTAAGTGACTGTTTATCATTATAGCTCTGAAGTACATAAAAATAGACTTATGAATAATTTGTAGAATATTCATGATAATAAACTATAGCGACTAGAAAAAGTCAATAAATGGCATTGTAAACTGGATTTGTGGTTTGAGTCCCAAGCAGGTGTTGAGTTTTCTTTTCTTCTCTCTCTCTCTCTCTCTCTCTCTCTCTCTCTCTCTCTCTCTCTCTCTCTCTCTCTCTCTTTTTTTTTTTTGTGAAGCTGCATAATCTTTATGTTTGTATCATGTCTTAGACACTTAATCAAGAAGGAGATTGGAAACTTTTAAATGAACAGGAGGGATGGATACATCAAAGTGGTCATCATAGAAATGAAAAGAGGAACCAATTAGGGCAAAGACGTTTTCATAGCAAAGTCTATATTGCTGATGTTTTAAAAGGTGCCTGACGAACAATCCAGCAGTAACATAAACTGCACACCTTGTCTTCTGCAGGCCTAAAAACAATGCCTTCCTTTAGCATTAGGTTGCAATGCTTGAATCAGTGTGCTGACAAGTTAGTTTGCATCATTCTGTTTATATAGTTATTTTCCTTGTGTTTACGAGTGTCTGAATCTGTGTATCTGAGCGTATGTTGCACGCATTTGCAATTGTCTAACAATGAATAAAATGATATTTGGTATAGGCAGTTAAAATATTATGACCACCTCTGTAGTGCAGCTGGTAGCATGCTTGCCTCTGGTGCGAAGGACCCGGGTTCGATCCCCTGTACCACCATGGGGATTTTATCTCCTCTGGGAGGTCTGGCACGGGGTGCACTCAGCCTCGTTAGGTCCTGGGGGGACCAATTGAGAAGCTACTTGATGGAGAAGTAGCGCCCCCATGTCGAGAAGACTACATAACTGGCCGAGAGGCCTCGGGGTGCTGACCACATCCCACCTTCCAGAACTGCACCTCACCAATGGCACCTGTAATGGGAAGAGGTGGGGGATAGGCCTTGGCCCTTCATGGGCTGTTGTGCCAGGGTTTTGTTTAGTTTTAGTTAGTTAAAATATTATATAGTCAATGGTATTGCTACAGAACATGGTCACAAAGTAGTTAGGACTCTCCTTATCATTGCTATTTTAGCGCAATTGAATTAATCTGGATTGAAGTAAAGGATTATATTGGGCGAAACAAAGATTTTCAATGTCATCAGTAATAAACCTGACAGAAGGGTCACTATCAGGGAATAAAAGGTTACCCATAAAAAGGGCGTAACAAATGTGGCATGGGAAAATGAAGTTCTTTTGCAACAAATGATAGAAAAGCTAGCCATATCTGTGTGGAGTTCCACCAACAACAGTGATGCAAGAGATTAGGATATCAACAGCATTTTCCCAGTACAGTCAGCATCAATATTTCACAGGTGTGTTTCTTTTCTTAGTGCAAATTTTTAGACTGGTATATACTTGCATGTTCTATCCTTAGTGTGTAGATTCGTTATTTTACTATTGTATTGGTATATGAATCTTACATATTTAAACAAGCAATTCTTGTATATATAAATATATTCCACGCAACATGAAATCGACTCTAATGACTTCAATCACATTTCGTATTCAGACAGGATTTTGCTTGTTAAATTTATCTATACAGCTGTCATTCCTGAAAAAACGTGATTTTATGCATAACAGTCACAATTACTCTAAACCTTATTTTGGCCATAATTTCTCTGTTAAGGGGCCAATTTAAACAAACAAGCCAGCATATTAAAGGTCTCATCAAGAGCTTTCAGAAAACCTAAAGAAAGTTGACTTAGCTATCTTAGTCTACGCATAACAGTCACAATCTTGTATATTTAAATGAACAATTCTCGTGTGTACGTATATATAAGTATATTTTGCAAAACTTGGAAACGGCTCGAATGATTTTGATCAAATTTTGTATTCAGACAGGGTTTTGCTTATTAAGTTTATCTACATAGGTGTCATTCCCAAAATGACGTGATTTTACGCTTAACAGTAACAATTACTCGAAACCTTATTTTGGACATAATTTCTCTGTTAATGAGCCAATTTAAATAAACAAGCCAGGATGTAAAAAGGTCTCATTAGGAGCTTTCAGAAAACCTAAAGAAAGTTGACTTAGCTATCTTGGTCTATGCATAACAGTCACAATTAGTCAAAAACTTATTTTGGCCATAATGCCTATGTTAATGGGCAAATTTCAATAAACAAGCCAGGATATTAAAGGTCTCGTCCAGAGCTTTCAGAAAACCTAAAGAAAGTTGACTTAGCTATCCTAGTCTATGTGTAACAGTCTCAATTAGTTGAAACCTTATTTTGGCCATAATTTCTCTGTTAATGGGCCAATTTCAACAAACAAGCCATGATATTAAAGGTCTCGTCACGGAATCGGCTCCAACAATTGGGATGAAAATTTTTATTTTGTTAGCATTTTGCTTTTCAAGTTTATCTAAATAAGTATCTTCCCCCCCCAAAAAAAAAAAACAAAAAAGGAAAAGAAAAGAAAAGCTGAGCAAAGCTTGGGCACCCAGGTACTACATATAATAGCTGCTTTAATTCCAGGCACCCACCATCCAGTCGTCTCCATACACATAATTCTAACATGCTCTACACATGGTCACGATAAGCTGCAATGTGCCCCCCCCCCCTCTCTCTCTCCACAAAATATCAGTCCCTTTCTTGGTTGATGCTGATTATAGTTATATATAAATACTGCTCTTCATTGCATTGTATTTTTATTTATTTCTAGGCTATATGCAATGGAAAGTTGGAGTTGAAGTATTCCTGTGATTATGAGAATAACACTGTTTGCCAATGTTTTTGGTCCTGGTGAAATAATGCATGTTTATTGTCTACTTATCTACCCTCAATCCAAAACTGGTAATGAAATCCCTCCATCACCCACAGTTTTCAAGAGCTAGAGACATTATCGCAAAAATATCGAATTTAGTATTGAAAACCCCTGCAGTTATGGATTACAAAACCTTTTAGATTAATTTTCTGGTATTTTTTTTATAAATTCTTTGTTTTAGACCATAAAAGAATACTACAATTTATCTTTTTTGTTTCTTAGAAAAATTATTTTCACATTTGAAGTCATACAATCTTAACAATGCACAAACACGGAGTTCTACCGAGTGGCAAGTACCTGGCCTAATGGGAATGTGGTGAAGTGGAAACTATATTGCTACCTTTTCTTACATTCTTATTCAAAATAGCCTGAAACAAACAGTGTCAACACAGAAACACATGCAGGTGGAGCATAGAGCTCCTTCAGTAGGTGTATACAAGTTCGGTGTACTGCAGTGCTTTTAACTGTGTTTGTTGCATGTGCTAGTGAATACTAAAAATATCCTGAACTTGTCACAATGTACCAGATATGTCCTGTTATATATGTGGAGGATTCACATTAAGGGGACAGGGTAGTGATTTGGGCTCAAAAAGTGAATTTTTTGTTTTTCATCTTTAAAGAACGTAGAAATCTTCCTCTTCAAAATGATATATACATTGTAAGGGTACCGGCATATTTAAGGCTTTAAATTACCCCATTTAAATATGGTGGAGTGCTGCGCCACACTGGGTAAAGAGGGCTTCAGAGATGACACACTTTTCTTTAAATGTAGTTTTCTGTAACTTGACATTTTTCAAACTCAGGTACACTTTTTTTCAAAACCACTGAACCTATTTGAATGAAAATTTTACACTAGTTCCAGAAGCATGTACTCTACAAACCTAACCCATTGTTATTGGAAAAATCCAAAACAGAAAATTTAAAAAAAAATATTTGTCTAAAAAATATTTACTTTTTTTTTTTTTACAAAAGTTATATATTTTTTCTTTTGAATATAGCCAGAGATATTTAAATACATTTAGGTTAACAGTTATGAATACACATTGCCTAGTGCACTACAAAAGTTTCAACACATATGCTTGAATGTTGTAGAAGGAATTTGTACCGTTAGTACTATATATATTATATTTTTTCAAAAACATGTTATCAGTTTTTGCCTTATTACATGCCCATTTTAAATAATTGTTTTGATGTTCTCTATATCAGTGTAATCACAATGAATCACTAAATATTCACCCCAAATTAAATTTTGATCTGAGCAGTAGAAGTTTAGATATCCTCAACTAAAGTTATGTTTTGAAATACTGAAATCGTGTACGAATCACTACCTTGTCCCCTTAAAATGTCAAAGGAAACCTCTATCCTGTCTTGCGAAATAAGCTTATAATCTGTACTTCATATGTAAGGTTGGTGATGACGATAAAGTATGGGCTCTAAACTATTATTGTAATACTACTCAAAGGGACTAACTAGATGGTTAAAAGGTGCTAAACAATCAATGCCTATTGCTGTTCCAATGGTATGGCAGGAATCTCATGATCATGTAACCGATTGTTATCTTTGCTTAACAAATGTTACTGGTTTCTCTGCAAAATCAAAGCACAAAATAGTACACCAGAATCTCATATCCCTACCATCTGAAATAAGACCTGTTCCCCATGTCGAATCAATGCCTGTGTCGAAACCACCAGAAGAATGCAGTCTGGACCTCAATGAAAACTCTGGACAAATGTCTCCTGAAGCAGGCCTAAGCACAACAGATGATGCTTTTTAAGTACAGAGTGACACAAAGCTAGATTGATTCACTCAGTCTCAGCTAAATGACCTAATTTGAGACTTAGATCTGCCTCAAAAAAGGCACTGTTGCTTGCATCAAGACTTCAACAATAGAATTTACTGGAAAAGGATGTGGATGTGTCACTGTGCAGGAAAAGAGAATCGAACATAATCAGTCTATTTTTAATGGAAGGTGAATTCGTTTACTGCAACAATTTGCGTGGACTGGTGGAAAAAATTGAAATTTACTACAATCCTGAAGAATGGAGACTCTTTATTGATGTGTCCAAGATTGGCCTCAAAGCATTTTATTGCATATTAGAAACCAAAATTCTTTTCTACTTCTTACTTACGTAGCTGGTATAAATGAAGCTTGCATATTATTAAACTATTGCTGGAAAAGATTGACATGAAGAACACCAGTGAAATATTTGTGCTGATCTGAAATTTGTGGCATTGGTGACTGGTTTACTAGGAGGTTACACCAAATATTGTTGCTTCCTGTGCAAATGGGATAGCCGACCAAAGAACCAACACTATCCTGTGAAACAGTGGCCACTCAGAGGAGAAATCGTTCCCAGTGAGAAAAATGTAGCAAGCCCAACATTAGTCAATTGCAAAAAAGTTATCTTACCTCCGCTTTGTATAAAATTAAGGTTAATGAAGCAGTTTGTGAAGGCAGAGAATAAGGAAGGTGGAGGATTTGAACATATAAAGCAGCAATTTACACATATCAGTGAAGCGAAGATTAAAGAAGGTATATTTGTAGGACCTCAAATTAATAAATTATTTAATGACGCTGGCTTCATGCCTGAATTGAATGATGTTGTAACAAGAGCTTGGAACTCCTACAAAAATCTGTGTAGCAACTTTCTTGGAAGCATAAAATCAGATAATTATAGAGAAATTGTGGAGGAACTACTTTCTTCTTACCAAGTAATGGGCTGGAATATGTCACTGAAACTTTACCTCCTGGACAGTCACTTGGTTTTCTTTCCAGAAAACATGAGAGCAGTCTCTACTGAATATGGAGAGGAGTTTAATTAGGATATTTCGTGAATGGAAAAGCGATATAGTGGAAAATGGAATGTGAACCTCTTAGGTGATTTTTGCTGGATGCTAATGTGAGAGACGCCATCCATGCAGTATAAGAGAATGAGGAGAACAAAATAAGTGTACAAGATATGGCTTTATCTATAAATAATATATTTTTTGCCTTGTGATTATGATGACGATACTCCATGCTCAGTTTAATTGTTCTGACTGCCCATTTTTGAAAGATCCTGAAATTTCAACCCCTTTCTACTGTCTTAAGAGATGAATTTAGAAAGAACCCTTCTTTGTAGTTGTGTACTTTGTTGAAGGAATTCACTTCTATAGTTGGAGGCTTCTATACCTAGTAGTTTGGGCCGTGCGTTGGATGAATAACCCAATTAGCTTTAGCATTATAATAGTTAAATTTCTTTAAATCTCAACCACCAAAAAATTGTGGGTGGTGGAATATGTTTCTGTTCACTTATTATTCAGGATGACCATATATACACAAAATACCATAATTTCCTGGACTAAGGAAAGAAATTTGCAGACCAGTGTAATGGGTGTAGAACTTATGAAGCTTTTAGTGTCCAATGCTGGTGCTTCAAGACCAAACACAGAGTTAAATGAAAGTGGAAGTGTTAAAAGAGGTGAAAGTGTAGCTAAGGACGATATAGGGAATGACAAAGTAGGTATTGGCATATGCAGAAGTAGCTACTGTAGTATATGAGGTATGCAAAACTCTTTGTGAGGTTATTCATGTTAGTTATGCAAATATGTGTGTATCTAATGCACAGAAGTAAACAAAGTCATTCTCATTCTAGCCTCCCACTATTCAAAAGTAATATCTTGATATTTCAAAGAGTTGTACATTTTTCCAGATGCTCCATATTTATTGTTTAGCCCTGTCTAAGGCCATGGGAAGTATGCTTCCCACTTGTGTTATTGTGTTAGAAAGGCCACAGGAAGCCTGCTGACCACTTCTACTGTGTGTTGGCATATAGTGGAAACTTCAACAAAATCAGGGAAAAATTGAATGCATCCTAGTATCGCTTCTATGAGGACTCAAAGAGAAAAGAGAATAGCAAGGTCATGGCTGCAGCCCCTTGTTTCACAAGCAAAGTAATCTATACCAATATGGTCATACAAATGCTGTCACTTGTGTTCCACCAAGGTGCATGATACAAGAATAGTACATGTACAAAAGTTGTAATGTTCCATTATGTGTTGATCCTTGTTTTATAAAGTCTTAGAAAGTTCCATGGAAAATACTTAACTGTAGGGATGAAATGGGGGAGATAATTTATGGAAGAGTTCAGTTTAGATTATAGCAAAATGTATCATTTTACCTTTTTGTAGTTCTATTATGATATAGTACTTGTATGCAGCATAGGGCATGTGTATTCTGTAAATATTTGATGTAAGCTAAGACTTTTCTCATGCATATTATGCACTTTTGTATGGACCTTGGGAAGTATACTTCTCACCCTGAAAGTGAAAATAGAAATTTGAAAAATTTGTGTAAAGTATACCCATAAACCATTATTATGCATACAACAGCAAACTTGTAATTCACAGAATGAAACGGCCCATGAAAGGGTTAGGATATGATAAACAATTTGGTAATGGCAGTATTGCAATTATATAAAGATGTTTACCCAAGCAGTCATGTCCAATAATGACCTGAAACATAGCAACAGCAGTTTTGCAGGGTAAATCAGGAACTAAGAAAGTCTTCCACAAGCTTCTTCAATTGAGAATTTTCATTATGTTTTATTAACTTAATAATATTGCTATATAAAAACAAATTTGACAAAAATATATTATATATAAAATCTGGATACTAGAAAGGGCCAAACAGTCATTCCTCCCATTTTCCTGTCAAATTCCACGTCCTATTGATAGTTGGTTGTGAGTTCACACAAGGCTTGTGTGCAGCAGATTTTCCTATGAAACATTCAGGAAACAGTATTGCAAGATTAGAACTTTACATTCAACCTCAAAGTTTGAGATTAGATGTGATTTACTTCTGTACAAGGGCACAGTAACATTCCAATTAAGGAATTACAAGGTTTTCAAGACTCTTAATGAACTTACAAAACTCATTAATATTACATGAATTCAATTTATGAAGGACTCTTATATAATTTGAATAAAGTTCTTTAATATTGGTTTAGCTGTTTAGCTCAGCTGATTTTTGTGCTAATATTGTATCGCTACTGATGACACAAAAGGTCAAATGACATGAGCTTTGGTAGTTGCACCTGCACCTCACCTGGACTATTCAAATTGCTTTTGTCAGTTGACAATAATAAGTTATTTTATGAGTGATACCATATTTGAACATACTATGAAAATGGCAAATCCAGTTTATGTCTCTTTATTTCCCTTAATATCGAACTACACTTCACGGTTCACAAATTGTGACTTAGCAACTCACAGCTGTTTTGTCCTACCGTAACCTTGACACAAAACACTGCTTAACTGTCACAGCTCACTCTGATAATTCTGCTCACTCACTAGCTCTCTAAAAACTGTCTCAACAGCAATATGACTGTCCGGCACGACTCGCTTATACAGCCAAATCCTCCGGGAGTCTACATTCTGCAAAGCTTCTCATAAAAGCCCAGCATTCAAAGCTTCTCAAACTGTCTGGAATCTGCCTTTGTTCTTAGCTGACATTGCCGGATGTTGCCTAGCAATATAGTGGTGCGAGGTAGCTGACCTCAAGCTTGCATTGATGTGCGGCCGGCATCACAATATGACCAGCTGAGCTAGACAGCTATGAAAAAGTCAGCACTTCTAAACGATTGGTTGTGTGGTATCAGTCAAGTGCATCTTTTTACTAAAGTCCTGATTATATGGCTGCCATAGCATGTGGGACACAGGACAATCAGCTGACTTAATATGCAGTATTATGGTGTTTGATACAGTGGCAAAATTGTAAAAGGTGAAAATAAAATGAAAATTAAAGGTTGTTAAATGATAAACATATTGTTTTATTTCACAATACATACATACATATACTGAAAAATGTTTTAAGTACATTCAACAAAAGCATTATCATACTAACCTTGGTTGTGATCTGTAAGATAAAAAGTAGTAGTCTGTAGGCATTTTATTTCTTTTTATTGTGTAAAAGACCATTATTAGTATTTTTACACTAACTTTGAGGTTTTTGTTTCTTTTCTTCAACTGTCATTCTTTTTGTTACTATATTTTTAACTTACAATAATTTTTCAAAATAATATTTACCATTGCACCACAACAAATCTCAATTATTGTTATCAGAGTGGTTTTACAGTTGCACAGAATATCTGCATTGATAACTGAAATTAACACCTTGTAAACAGAGAGGTATTTAACAATATAGTAATAAGTTTCTGAGTTTTGCATTTCACAATCTTTTAACTAGTATAAACCTACAATGCTCACAGTATGTCAATTTCTTGAAAACACTGCTACATAGCCAGCAATATAAACAAGACCATTTGTGTATTTTTATCAATTTCAACATAGCATGAATGTTCTACAGCACTTTCAAAACCATCAAGATTTTCTACACAGATATAAGTCTCACCTGAACAATTTATATTTGCCAAGTATTTTAACGTGAACTGGCCAGATGTGAAAGAATGCATTTTTAGCAAACCTAACATTTTCAGGTTTCTCTCAGATTCCAGCACTTGAGTAACTGACACATTGTAGTTTCCTCCACCCATCTGTCTGTATTGTCCGAAGCGAGCTCCTAGACTATCAGTCTGGAAGTATCTTAATAACACATACTTAAATGTATATGCTGACATGAGATGTTTTGCAATGCTTAGTAAACACACATTTGTATAATTATTATTTATTTATGCCAACAAACTTACTGTTGGTGTTTTTAAACACACAAGCCGTGTGTGGGCAAAGTTTAAGAGGTAGAACTGGAACTTAAAAATTCAATGCCACAACTGGGATTTGAACCACAGACCTTCCGCTTGCCGGGCGGACGCTCTAACCACTGAGCTATTGTGACAAACTGCCAGAATGGCATTAAATTCTCAAGCGTCCGCCCGGCAAGCGGAAGTTCTGTGGTTCAAATCCCAGTTGTGGCATTGAATTTTTAAGTTCCAGTTCTACCTCTTACACATTTTTATAGTTTAATGCTGTATGTATTTCTACTGACAATTTACTTGTTTGTGGACATTTGTACCAGGACTTCAAAAAACTATTAAATAGTAAGAGTAATTCTATGTTCCTGTCATTAATACTATGAATAGAATCTCATCTTTCATCTCTTAAATATTTACCTTTCAGAGAATGTGGTCGTCCTCCGTGGTCTACAGGTAACATGTTAACTTCTTTTTTCTGAGGTCACAGGTTGAAAACTGGTGGAGGGTGATAGATTCTTTCAAACCTAAAGCATGGCTTCCTTCGGAAGGGAAGTAAAGTCAGTGGTTGCGTCTCATAGATTTACAACACTTAAAAGAACCTGAAGCCCAAGAAGGAGGCCTCTGAGCAAAATTAAGTAGTCTTTCATGTCCAATATGGAATGGGACACTGAGAACAATAGTATTAAAGAGCACCCATAAATAAAACTCAGTTTCATTTCAGAGGATGCCAAATATTTACAATATTCCACCATTTGCCACTAATTTAAGCAGCTTTATGGTACCTTGAAACTGACCAATATAATTTTGTTGCTCCAATGCTGCTATAGTTTTGCCATAAAACACTTATAGTGAAATTTACATTCTGTCTTTCCATACTTGTGAGATACAATACTTTACGTCACAATAAAGGAGCTGTTTATACACAAATGTGTTTCTCTGATTCATATAGTCTTTAAATCTGCAAATTTAGCATGGAGTACAGAGCTACAAAATCATTCAAATAAGGAATGATAAATGTCTGTTTTCTGTCTTGTGGCTTATCCAATTGTTTCTAATACATTTTAATAGGTGTAAGGTGTTTAAAAGGAAAACCAGTGGTATCCCTTGTAGCACTGGGGTTGCTATACTAGCCTGCAATGAATTATCTCTTAAGCAATTACATGTTTCCATTTGCTTGTTCTCCACAATTAAACACAGTACACCAAAACCCACTTCCTTCAATTCGCCTAAAACACTGACTGTTAACTATAAAAGCACATTTGCAAAAGCAAATTTTTCACAAGAAGGATTGTCACTACATGTTTATTTTTAGATAGAAGATAGGATATCATGAAAATCTGTCAAACTATCCTGCTTCATTGCTGTTACACACTGTCACCGCATCCTTAAAACTTAGGACTGGTAGCAGAGACTGGCATGCGATAGTCCAGCCCTTACCTACATTAATGACCCGTCCCCTGAGAAGACAATAGGCCATACGGAAACAATCACTATTGTATGTTGTTCCAACTTCCAGGCGGCTCCTTTTCTGGCATTCTCGAGTAATCCACTTCTAGAACTTTCCCATTGTGAGCAATGGGGGTATATGAGGGTCTAGCTCGTGCCCAGAGATGAGTTGTTGTAGCGAAGTGCAAAGTGAAGGACTGAGATAGCCAGATAGTTTACAAAGTGCTCAGTGGACCTGTGAATCGTTCCAAGTGCAGTTCAGCATGATGTGATCTGGTAGCGACAGTTCAGTTGTGATTCTATTCAACAGTTAAGTTCTGTTGCTCTGAGCTTGTGTAATAGTGGTATAAGTGTAACATTAGCACTACACTAACCGATTAGAAGGTTAATAATATGCGATTAGCAGTAACTGGTGTTCCTCATTTGTTACACTGGTGTCAGAAGTTGGATTAAAGAGCCATGATGGAGGCTATGCTTGAAAAATTATTGGCCAGCATGGCGGAAATGAAATCCGAAATGGAAAAAATGGAATCGAAAATGGAATCCGGCTTGGGTAAGATAAAGACAGAAATGAGGGGTGTTATGGAGGAAATAAAGACTGAAATGCAGGATGTGAAGGAGGAAATTAAGACAGAAAAGAAAGATGTGAAAGAATAAATGAAGCATAGAACAAGAAATGATACAGCTACCAATCAAGATTGACGGGCAACTGTTCCGCGTGAAGGTAGACGCGGAAGAACTCGGCGGGAAGGTGTCAGCGCGTGGATGTCGTGGAGGACATCGGGGAAAGTCTTAGCGCCCTAGAAGGAAGAGTTGACGGAAGCGTCAAAGAATTGGGTGCCAGTGGTAGACTTGATAGGGTGGACCTGAGGAGAAAGCACCTGGCGGCCAAGGTAACAGTTACGCCCACCTTGGAGACCGGAATGCACGACACGACGGAGACAAAGAGCCAGCAAGGATCTCCCGACAGAGTGTTTTGGGGTGTATCCCAACAGAACATGTCGAGAAGAACTGTCAGCAAAGCCTAGGAGCGAGCGAAGGAATAAGGACTGGTTTGGCATGGGGCAACAGCGGAAGCGTCTGAGTATACCCATCAAGTGATGCTGAGTGCCGTGAACAGAAGAGTGGACGACATTACCAACGCGGATGGCAGCATACAAGGAAGCCGGCCGTGTACTAGTGGACACCAGTGCACCACGTCACGGTAACCAGACCTGACGTGGTGGAGGGATTGCAGTCCAGGAAACCCAATTGGTCATGCCAGCTAGTAACAGCCACGGTGTGTTGAGTATGATAGGTATCACGCACAGGTTTCTCTGTGGCACTCGCTCACTGTAACGTCATGCGGTGTATGCGTAGCTGTAGGTGTTCACTGCCGTGGTCATCGTTACACAATAATAGCTGCCTGAAGATAGAGTTGCAGACTTTCCGTATCAAATAAATTACCGATAAAACGGAAAACTTTGCTCAGCTCTAAACATCAAATTTAAATTATTGAAGGTAAAGGAGCAGCAATTGTTTAAAATATTAAATATAAATAATACAAGGCTAGTCTTGCGAGAACAAAAAAAAAAAAAAAAAAAAAAAAAAAAAAAAAAAAAAAAAAAAAAAAAAAAAAAAAAAAAAAGGAGCAGGTATACAATAAAATATTGTACGTGATCTAGTGTTGTTCTGCGTCACGCATCGGTTGTTTAATCAGTTATAGCACGCTTTCCTCATGTCATTTAATTTCTTTCTTGCCAAATCACTGAGGTTTGTTTCTGGGAATTTCTCTGAGTTTGTCTTGTTCATATTCTTAAGCCTAATAAATGTGGCCATTCGAACAAAACACTTTACGGCGTATTGTTCTATATCCGGATATTTAGCGTTAATTTATCAATGAGGGTCTTCATTACTTTTGGACACTTATTTAAGCCACTTCCACGAAAGTCAATGAAATCTTGCTGTAGATTAATGACGGAATAAAGCCACTGCTCAGTTGATTTAATTAGTGTTCCCCTTGAAAGCAACGAAACCCACGATTTATCTGCAGGAAAGTAGTTTGTATATGTCCCATACAACGAAGCAATTTCATCTGGTTTTGATTTTCTTAATCAAAACTAACATTTTTAAAAGTTGCACATTTTGAAAAATTGTGCCTGTGTCGTGATGGTTAGCACAGGAAAACAACTCATAATCGTCATATTCCTGCTGGTCTCTTATCTAAATTGCTTTCTTCCTCCCCTGCTTCTTCTGCCTCTTTATCGTCACTTACAGTTTCGCTGATCATCGTTTTACTTAATGTAATGCTAATGTCCCGTGCATAATTCTCAGATTTAATACCTCGGAACAATTGCGTCCAAGAAGCTAGGATTTTATTCTCTGATTCACGGTAGTTGGTAGGGGATAGTCATGAGATCTATCTAGACCCCTGATTTGGGAAAAACAACTCAGTTGCTTCTTGATTACATTTGTATTCTAAAAGATATACTGCTGCTGAACGTAGGTGACTCACATTTAAATATTTCAGTGTTCTAAAACGGTTCTGCAAGCCATGCTATCATAAACACTGTAATTTCAAACACAGCAAGCAGCTATCCCACCTGACGTCATTAGCACGGAAGTCTACTGCGCAACTAGCTGGTGATACCTACCGTATTATTAAGCATGCTGTGGAAACGTTGTCAGGCGACGCCTTGAGCTACTGGAGCTGGCTTTGGGGCGTAGCCTTTGAGTCTGTGTGAGTTCGTCACGGGGGTGGCTGAGGAGGTGACACTGGGATTGGACGCCCTCAGGAGCCACGAGGCAACGGTCGACGTCGGCAGGAGGGTTCTGCGAGTCGGAGAAGACGAGATGACGCTCCGAAGCCCCAGCGAGCATCTTGGGGTCAGTAGGGTAATCCTGATGGAGCTTGTTGTTGGGCCCGCCAGGAGCAAGGTGGCTGCCAAGGTGTGCCAGGGAGGTCGGTGGTCATGGAACCCGTGGGCTGTTTTCACTTACGCAGGATGGCCCGTCAACACACCTGGGAGAGGGGCAACCGGACGAGGAACCGTCCCAACCGGCGAGCTTGCCGCAGAGGTTCAAGCTGAATGGCGTACACCGTCCTACCCAGATTAAGGGGCGCTAGCCAACAGCGATGCCGAGGAGCAGGCAGTCAGACAATTAAACGTTTACGAAGCGTCAGTGGACAGCGACTGTAAATCATTCCGAGTGTAGTTCAAAGTGAGGTGTGTTCTGGTAGTGACAGTTCAGTTATGATTCTACATTTTGGTTAAGTTCTGTTGCTCTGAGCTGGTGCTATAGTTATCTAAGTGTAACGTTAGCGCTACACTAACGTTGTAGACGGTAACTGAACTAGAAGGTAAATAAAGTGTGATTAGCACTAGCTGGTGTATCTCATTTGCTACAATCTTTACCCTCAATTTGTCTCCCTTTATATGATAATTTTTGCGTTTCAAAAATTTCATCGAACATTAAATTGTCAATCTTCTCCTGATCTTTAAGTAGGCTTACTTGCTTGCTTTTTGTTTTTTCGTTAGGTCCCATTGCGAGCTGAGCTCAGGGACATTGAACACGCATACAGTTTGGAACATGCGTCATGACTAATAATTTACCCACTACCAATGGTACTCTTTTCCCTTCTATTTTGAATTATGTTAAAAAAAAAGTAAAAATTGGTAAGCCACCATCATATCAAGAGTAAACTTCAGAACAGACATTACAGTAGTGTAAATCACATTCTGCCCTATGTATTGAAAGTACCATTCTCCTCCTCTTCCTCCACAAAAGCAGTACAAGAGATGAATGAGTGTAAGTGTGTGCGCGTGTGTGTGAGGGTGGGTGGGGGTGGCCTTAAGGCTCCATCAACAACTAGGTCATTAGGATCTTAACAAGAGGTGATATAAACAGCTACATGCCTATATGTTTGATTTCGAACCTCTATAAGTTGTTTACAAAAATATTGACAAGAAGAATAACAAAAATCTTCGACGAAAACAACCACCTGAACAAGCGGACTGCAGCACTATCAACCGAATGAGAAATCCGGGGAGTTCCATCTGACACTGTACCTTGCCTTCATAGATCATAAAAAAAGCATTCGTTTCAGTTGAACATCTAAGCATGTTACAAGCACTAAACGTACAGGGAATAGAAGCTAAATACATTCGAATTTTATATAAAATTTACAGGCACAGTTTCGTGAAAGTGAGAACAGAAGAAGGCCAACCATTCCGACTGGAAAGAGGAATATGTCAGGGTGATCCGATCTCTCCCAACCTGTTCACTTGCGTGTTGGAGAACACATTTCGCAAATTGAACTGGTGCAAAAAGCCAGGGAATCAATCTAAATGGATGCCAACTAACAAATTTGAGATTTGCTAACGACGTGGTTCTGTTTGCAAAAGTACCACAAGAATTACAGTCAGTGCTACAATTGTATGAACTCAGCAACGTGCAGGCCTAAAAAGTAACATACTTAAAAAGCAGGTAATGTTAAATGGACCATCACCCTATGTATCAGTAGATGTACTACAACTTCGTTACGTAGAAAAATACACCTGACTTGGAAAACTAATCTCTTCCAAGGACAGAACAGAAAAGGAAATAAATAGAAGAATCTTCCTGTCCTGGAAGGCAGTTTAGGCCCTTAAATTTGTTCTGCTAGACAGAACTTTAAGTAGAAAAACTAAAATACAGGCGCTCGAAACCTGTGTGTACCCTGTACAAGGGCGGTTCCTCTGTACGTACTACTGTGCTGCAGCGCGCTAAGAAGTTTAAAAAATAACCAAGTTTACATGCTTTACAACAATGTTGTAAACAAGCTTTGCCCTCCTCTCCCTTTCCCCGCCTGCTCTGCATTCAGAGCTCTGTACACTGTACCCATAATCTGTGACCGTGCTTTAGCCAGTGACACACCTTCCGCTGGTCAGCTTGCTTGCATGTGTGCAGTGTGTTATTCTCCTCTTAAGCACGTGTGTTGAATTCAGTGGATTCTGTTAAACAATCCATTCTCTACTCGATCCTTTGAAGAAAAAATTCACGTTAAAAAAACTCATGGTTGTGAAATTTGAAATGCCCTTTTCTGTCTTTCTCTAGTTACCTTGCTTTTCTTGCCCGTTCGGAAGTAATCATTCCTGGTCACGAAGAGGCATTAAGGACCTAGACCTTTAAATGAATGTGTAAATAAGCATATATCGAGGAGGAAACACTTGAGTAACGTTCTGGAAGCCGAGTGGTTAGACCATTCGCTTCTCACCATAGTGGCCCGCGTTCGATCCCAGGCAACCGCATGTGGGATACGTGGTGGACGAAGCGGCGCTGGGGCGGGTTCTCCGGTTTCCCCTGCCATCTCATTCCACCGGTACTCCATCTTCATTCCATGTATCATCAGCGTCACCGCCTGCAGTGCCGTATGTAGTAAAAGCGGGCGTTAAACACTACACACGCACACACACACACACACTGTTACGCCTCCCTTGCCCTTTCCTTTCACCTACTTCCTTACCCTTTACTAACAACTTTCTTCCACAGGATCGAGACAGGATAATAACAAGTAACGCCAAGAAATACAACATAACATTTATTATAAAATGATCACTATAAAATATAAACATGTAAATATTAAAAGAGCACAACGAATTTACCCATAACTTTGAAATTAAAACAGGCAGATCAAGAAAATGCAATCTAATAGGAAAACCTGGCTTTCTATAATTGGGCACTGCAATTCTGTCCTCGCCCTCAACTGTTATCACCAAGAAACAACCTTGCCTCATGTACAAATCTTCCTTAAGGTCTTGATACAAACTATACACAAACATTTCATTTTACTAAGTTGCTCCCCAGTTTAATGATGAAAGGTATCTCATAATGTGCAACCCCGACAGTTAACTGTTCCTTTAGATTTTCCCTACTTCCACAAAGAACTACTATTAATTGTTAACTTGGTACTCATCCCTGTGTTGCAACTCGGGGCCACATGGTGCACGGCCAACGCCATGCCTGGAAAGTCAACGCCCTCGTAGTCAATGTAGGGCTGGTCTCTCTGGTTTCATGGACGCTCAGCAAATTCCCCTTTCCATACGAGCGCCGACTATTACTAGGAATTACTTTGCTAATTCCACTCAGAAGTCTTTGCAGCTCAGTTCCCAAAGGAACAACATAAACAAGGTTGAATAATATGTGACTTGCACGCCTGCCTAGGTTCACGAACAGCCCCTCGCCGTCTAACCAACTTGCTAAGGTCCCCCGTTCGACTCCGGGCTGCTTGGGACCAACCCACTCCAGGGCACAACTGACGGTCGACTCGCTAACACACAGAAAAAATCAGCCCGTCAAACAGCTTTTGTCTCTGACATAACACACCCGGCTGTTCCATCTTTGAGCCGCCACCCCCTTCCTTTTGTCTCTTCCAACGGCCCTTCATACCGTCCACCAAAATACTTCGTTACAACACACACACACACACACACACACACACACACACACACACACACACACACACACACACACACACACATGTATGTTCTGGATCTCATTACTCTTGGTGCAGTTAACAGTGGTGTACAGCTCAGTTATGGATATAGCGAGACTCTGAAACTAAAAAGGGAGGAAATCGAAAGAAATAAGTGTATTTTAACAAAAATAATAGACTGCAAAGAGCTGTGTGGTGCACTTGAATTGGCATTAAAGGGACACGACGAGACAAAAGAATTTGAAAGTTCCGGAATTCTTTCAAATTCTTTTGTCTCGTGTCCCTTCAATGCCAATTCAAATGCACTACACAGCTTAATGCAGTCTATTATTTTTGTTAAAATACACTTATTTCTTGAGTGCATTCAGCAGCCACGCCCACCCGCACAAGGGCATTTAAATCATGGCGTACCAGTCTTTTGAATGGTGATGAGGAGTAAACGACGGTACATTCTGAAAGTACAAGGTACAGACATAATTTTAAGGCAAAAAACGAAAAATCGCATTTTTCGTCATTTTTGTCCAAATTTCACCGATGTCTCCGCTTAACTTACTGGCTATTGTCCATCGTGCTGTAAAGGATCACATAGAGAGAAGTACCGTTGCTAAATGGATGTCAAAAACAGCACAAAATGAATTGTTACAATGTATGCCGGACGTCTGCCACAACAAAATAAAAGAACTGAAGGAGACAAAATTTGTGGCCTTAACGGCAGATAAGACTACAGATTTGTTAGAGCATCGGTAGCCGGTAGCTGTATGATTCAAGATTAAGGGTGACGTGTATGGGGTTGGGGTTTTTGAGCCTAATGGACAGACTGCCACAGAATTATCCGAGTGTCTGCTTACAGAGTTAAACATCCATTTCAACTGAAAACCAAACAAAATGGTTGCAAAAACATTTGATGGTGGCGCTGTCATGAGGGGATTAACAAATGTTGCACCATCTAAAATAAGAAAACATTATCCTCTGGCACATTATGTACACTGTTATGCCCATCAGTTAAATCTCTTAATGGAGAATCCTGCTTTGCAACACAAATCAGAAAGAGTGTTTTCCTCCATCCTGTCAGGACTCCTTGCTTGTTTCTCACGCTCGCCCCAGCATGTCAGTTCTCGAAAAAATATGTGAACGTCGTATTACTGCTGGTTCTGCCACTAGATGGAAGTCCTGGACAGTAAGTTGTGTTTTTGAAAATAGAGAAGCACTTATTGTATGTCTTCTTGCACTTCTTTATCAAAAGACACAGGAAAAGAAGCGAGAGTGCTAAGACACAACTTGCAAGACAGTGAATTTCTGTTTTGGTTAAATTTCTTTCACCATTTAATGCCCCATGTTAATTATCCTCTGGAACCAACTGCAGATGAGGGAAGCTGATTACATTAAAGTTAGCCACTTGGTGAAAAACACTGTGCAGATGATCGGCAGACTATGCAAGAATTTGTATACTGCCTCTATCAACATTATCGTCAGATCCCCATGGCTACGGCAGAACCGGAACATTGCTTCTCTTCACTAAAGCAGATCAAGTGCTTCCTAAGGAACACCATGAAGCAGGACAGACTCTTGGCACTCGCAATTGCTCTTTCTCTCTAGAAAGGAATCTAGTTTCGAGCATTAAAGGTCATCAATATGTTTGCCGGCATTAAAAATCGTCGGGCTGATTTAGTATTATAATTAGAAACAGGTGAGTACATTCACATTACCACTGTATGAGCATGCAGCACACTAATCCATTAAGTCCATGAGCCGCCACTGACCCTGTATTACTTTATGATAGCAAAACATGGTTGCTAACAGGGAAATTCAAACGTGTGAAAGGAAAATGATGTGCAAAATTATGGGCGTATCACTGCAAGATAGAATCCCAAATGTGACATTGTACCAACTAGCGGCTACAAAGGACACCATACATGCAGCTACAAATGGAAATATGGTGGACTCGTGGCCAGGTTACCAGATGACAGATGGACTTACAGACTCACCATGTGTGACCACGTTTAGGCAGGAGGCTTCAAGCCAGACACAGATGGGCCGATTTTTTAAGGAGCCAGCAGGTCAACAATGGTCCAGGGTTGCAAGAGAATAGAAGAAGTTGGAAATCCCTTGAGAGACAGCTGTGTATGTACTAAAAACTTCCCACCAACTAAAATACCTCTGCTAGGACCTTTCTGAGCTTCTTCTTGGGACTACCCAAACGGCATTACTTCAAGAAGAAGACGCTCGTAAGATGGTGATTACGGTCAACTATTGTCTCAAAGATCGTCCATTTCCCGGCGCTTGCGAGATGAAATATCATGAGCCAATTTGCTGACAACCTTCTAGTCTTGTGGGAAGCAGAGATTAACATGCGAGAGACGACTTTATCGGGTGTGAAGATGCCAAGTTTAGATGCAGCCTGGTGATGTTGCTGTCGCCATCGTACACAATCAAAAAAGGTGAGTTGCACGGTGTCAACGGCGCCGCAATATATTCACTCCGCGGAAGGACCGAGCACAAAGCGATGAAGATAAGCCTGAAAATAGCCGTGCCCAATAAGGAATTGTGTAAGGTAAAAGTTGACATCGCCTTGCTTGCGATTACACCGTGGAGTCAGATTGGGCATTAAGTGCTTTGTCCGGTGAGCAGTTCTATCGTCTGAGTTCGTAAGAGTATGCCACTACTTGTTAATGAGCCTCCACTCTGCCGATGTCGATCTGCTCACGTAGGAGACGCGCAGTAGCTAACAAAGAGATAGGTGGAGTGTTGGCCAGAACCAGTAACGCCTTGGTAGACGTTAGTCCTATATGCACTGGTAATTCTAATGGCAACTTTGCGTTATGCTCTGAGGAGCAGGGTAGAATACAACTTCCGATCTAGGGCCTTTCGCCAAATACCCACACCATATAACAGGATGGACACCATAATAGAGAAAAGAAGTCGTCGGTTCCGTGCCCTGGGACCTCCGTAATGCGGCATTATACGACTCAGGTGGGCAATGACACTTTCCGCCTTCTGAACTACGGTCCTGACGTGAACGCCCATAAACATGTTGTGGTCGAAATGGATGGCGAGATATTTGAGGGAATCCTGACTCGTAAGAGGTAGATTGCCAAGCTGGAAACGAATAGAATGAGTCATGCGGCCACCTACCAGTAGCACAATTCCTGTCTTATGTTGCGCGAGCGTTAATTTCCTGCGGATCAAGTAAGCATCAATAGAAGCCTGGGCTTGATTAGCTGCCGTCTCCAAGGCGTCCTTCTCCCTGGCAATGGCAAGAAGTGCAACGTCATCAGCGTAGGCCGTAAAAGTAATGTCTGGAGGAATGGGTAGATGCATTACCCCATCGAAGTACACATTTCATAGAGTAGGGCTGAGAACTGAGCCTTGTGGCAAATCACACGTCATGACAAGGTGCCTGTGGATACCCACAAGCAACGTCCGATGATGTAGATATTTGGCAAGTACATTATAAAGATAAGGAGACAGACCCCAAGAACTAAGGTCGAAAAGAATGCCGCCCCATAGAGCAAAGTTGTAGGCCTTCTTAACATTCAAAGTGACAAGGGCACAGAGAGGCCGCCTTCCCCAAGATCTGCACTTCGATTCCTCAGCGAGTTTTTGTACCCTCCTAAGGAAATTGAGAGTGGACCAACCTGCCCGAAAGCCATGTTGAGCGTCGGCAAACCCGCCGCTGCCTTCTAGTTCTTAGGTCAATCTATGCAGCACCGTGTGTTGAAATAGTTTCCCCAGCACTTTCAGCAGACAGATGGGGCGGTAAGTGGTAACACTAAAATCCTGCTTAGGTTTCGATAGGAGCACCAGTCGGGCGATCTTCCACACAGCCGGGAAATCACTTCGTAGTGGTGAATGATTGTACATCGCCAGACATTCAGTCGGATATTCTCTGACAACCGCTTTTATGGCCATAGGCGTTAGGCCATCCGTTCCAGGGGATTTGTTGTCCTTTAATTTGGTGACCGCATCAAGAAGTTCCTCAGGTGAAAATAAAGGTACCTAACCTTGAGGCACAGTATGTTTAATCCAGCAGACAGGAGCATGAGCCGGAAATAAATTGCGGGCAACCTCCAACTGACGATCATCTGTCAATAGCGTAGAAGACGGCAAGCGAAATCTGAGCAGAGTCGATTTCATCCAGGATCTTCTACTATGCAAGAAGCTTAGTTTCCAGTGTTGCTCTTTTAAGCAAGTTCCTGCTTTCACTGTATTGTTCTAAGCATGAACGTTTCTGCTCGTCATCACCTCTTTTATTGGCCCTAACCATGCCCCGCCGTCGCTGTAAGGATTGCCGACGTTTGGCTGCTATGTCAGCAGACCACCATTAGACAGGTTTACGAAAAGACCGGACAGCCTTCCTAGGAAAGTCCTTATCGCAGGTGCTCTGCAGAAGGTGAGAGAAATTCTGAGCTGTTAAGCTGGTGCGTTTGGGATTTGCAACAAACGGCCAGCCTCTGCCACCAAAAGACCAAGTGAGTCCGTCGCCACACGACAGACCGTAGTGCGCGGAGGACTGCCCAACTGTCGTGGAGAACAGTCAATCTTAACATCATAGAGAATATGCTGATGATAACTGAGAGTCTCCTCTTCCAATACTTCCCAATGAAAGATTCGCTTAGAAAGAGGGTTAGTGCTGAATATAATGTCCAAATAAGATGTACTATAGCTTCGGACAATGGTAGGTGTGACCCCATGATTATGAACAACGAGTTCATCTTTGGCTGGCCACTATGTCAGTGCGCGGCATCTTGGCATCTTCCATAGGAGAAGACCATTGATGTGATCTAGCGTTAAAATCTCCTGCCACCAAAATCTCTTTATTATGACACCTCATATCCAGTCGCAACGCATGTAGAAAGGCAGTGAAGGCAATCAACTCCACATTGGGGGAAATATAAGAACAGTACACAACTAGCGACGGAGTTTCCAGCCACACAAAGGTCTCACCGTTGCCGGTGTGCACGACCTTAATATCAGCACTGCTGATGTGCAAAGCGACGTCAAGATTGCAATCCGTATACCCTTGTGGATGGGCAACTTTTTGTTTGGTAGGTTCGGCCATTATTATCAAGTCCACACTGCACTCAAAAGCCGTCTGTACCATGGGATCTATAGCTGCATTCCTCCTGTGGATGTTACCCTGAAGTAAACGTATGAAAGAGCGTCTAGGAGGATCAGTGGCGACAGGAGAGCGGTGCAAACCTCGACGAACATATCGGTTAGGGACCACCATCGCTATCTAGGAGACGCCCGCAGGGGGCATGATTGGGGCAATTATAAGTGCACCAGCTATGGCCTCGCCGGGCGCGCGTAATACAATAAGGGTCATTGGTGCAAGCCGCAGCCAAATGACGCTCTTTCCCACACTTCAGACAGACAGCACCTCAGTTAGGTCTATTGCAATTATAGGCTCGATGACCAAACACTTGACAGCGGAAGCAACGGGGAATCGTAACCCCGGGTTCGATCCCAGGGACCCGCATGTGGTATTCGTGGTGGACGAAGCGGCGTCAGGGCGGGTTTTCTCCGGGTACTCCGGTTTCCCCCGCCATCTCATTCCACCGGTGCTCCATCTTCATGTATCATCAGTGTCACCACCTGCGGTGCCGTAGTAGTAAAAGCGGGCGTTAAACACTACAACAACAATCGTAACCCGTTGCTGGATCTAATAGGAGCACCAACCAATACGGACGTATCCAAGTTTAAGAAGTTTAAGTGAGACATCCGTGTGCACAGCGATGGTGGAAATCTGTCCCTCAGTCGTCGGCCTCATAGACCTCTCCTGAATGGCTGAAGCATCCCCAAGAACGCGTGAGAGGGCCTCCTGCACCTCTAAAGCAGTAGTTACAGCATCAATCCCATGAAAGTGGAAGAGTTTGAGATTACGAGCAGAACAACGAGCCGCCGTGTTAGAGACTTCAGCGGCTGTGGCCGAGCGTAAGGATTCCGCCGTGTCGTCGTCTACTTTGATGGCCAAGAGCATCTCCCCGCCACGGGTCTTCCAAATGGCTTGCACCTCGACTCCGAGACTCTCCGAGTTCACTTGTTGTTTGACTTCCTTCAAAATATCGAAATGGGTTCGCGGTGCCGGAGAAACAATGATAGTGGCGGTGGCCGGACGCGTTGAGGCAAGCTCGGATAGTGGGCCAGGTGGAGGCTTACCGGATCCAATCCTCTAAGGTCGAGGGGCATGCAGAACTACGGTCACGCCACACATATTCCAGTAGTTTCTTCAGAGTAGTAAGGTCACATCCGGCGGGCAATGGAAAGTGAATCTTCCATCCTCCGTGCTTCCGCGCCAGGTCGCGTAAGCGAGAGAGCCGGACGACTAGCAGCCTTGTGGTATCACCTTCCTCTAGGGACTGAGAGGAGGTAACTTTGAAAATGAAGCGCTCGGCTGCCCAAAAGCCTCCAGCCACAGGAATTTTTGTGATGGAGGTAAGATAGGTCACGCCGGTGTACTCCGCATCATGGTCTTCAAGCTCCAAGAGCTCCGGGAAACGTCCCCGGAAGAGGCGTGTAATGCCAGAGTTCATGGCCGAATCAGCTGTGAAGATGGCAAGATCACCTTCTGTACTTGCCAGAAGGGGATTGCTATATTCCGTTTCCACGCTTTGAAACGGGTCAGCCGGCCAGGGCTCAGCCAACAGCGGCGGCAGAAGGGCGATGTCGTCAATTCCTTCCAAATCGGGGCGGATGTCTGCGGCACTGCGGGAGCCCGAAGGCATGGTGCAGGGAAGGAACACCGGTGTTTCCGTTTGAGTGCTCACCAATGGAGAGATGATAGACGGAGTCTTGAGCTTGGACCTCAACATGGAAGGATACTCCCCAATAAGACAAGCGCTAAGAGAGCCAGTGATGAGCTGGACCCTTTGAATCTTGGTTTTAATTGCAGTCCTAGTGTTAACATGTACACTAATTAGGTTCACTAGGCCAGACGCCACTGTAGAGCGCTCGGTGACCAGTTGGGGTAAAAAAAAGTCTCACCATCAGATTTGGAGCTTGGGCTTTCGCGTTTCAGGCCTTCTCCGTCCGAGGTAATGCTGATGGTCGGCGAAATCTCTATCATAGTAGAAAAGGATCAATCGGATGTAGCTGTGGATGTGGTCAGTGTCTCCAAAGGGGTATTACCGGTCCCATCCGGATGGCGAGCCGATGAGACCTCATCATATTCCATTAAGTCACAGTCCTCAGTAGCAGAAAGAAATATCTCAGCCTGGGGAGTCACTGAGGCCTTCGGACAGTCGCTGGATGACGGTCGGGTATGGCCTCTAACAGCACCAACATCCCCGACCGATTCTGGGGATCCGAAGCCCCTGTCCCGTAAATCGTATTTCTTAGTAGAGCCTTCCATATGAAAATGTATAAAGGTAACCATTACCATTCCCAGTTCCATCCAAGAAGGAGAGGAAGGAGAAGAGGATAGGGGAAGGAGGATTGAAGCCCCACTCAAGACAAGAAGAAGAATGAGTGAGACCTAGCTAGGGCACCTAGCTTCAGTGCGCCAAGCCAGTACTAACAGTACTGGGGACCAGTAGCAGTGGCAGGATGCGCACCAAATACTCTATGGAGGAATTTAGCGCATGCACGGGAATGTTATTATGCTCAGGTCGTATATCCCAGTGCAGAGATGGCTAAAGCGTTGATACCATCCGTACTAAGATACCAAACCGAATGTTACAAAATTATTACAACCGTTCGTTATCAAACTTCGACAGTATCCAGCGTCAAAAAGGTGCATTTCCGCACAGGGGTTCCTATTTGGAAACTGGTCACCTTGTCATCCCGCACAACATATTAAGCGTTACCGGTATGTTTTGGAACAGGTATACAGGATGTCCCAAAAACACCGACAATTCGTAGTATGTTGTGAGGGACAGCAAAGTGATCGGTTTTCAAACAGGAACCACTGTCCGGTAATCCACGGTTTGGTCGCTGTAGCACATCGAAGTGTGAGATGGGGGTGCATTCACATTTCGTCAATAAACCCAACATCGAGTTGCCTACATTACAAACGGGATTCGAACTGTGTACCTCCTACGCCATTGCAAAGCCTATATGGGTGGTGGTGAGCCTCATGCACATGACCCAATACGTGCGATTGTCTTTGAAGGCTTTCAATCGCTTCGTGGACTTAAGCCATAAGGTCCTCCGCTGACGTTACAGGAGTGCCACACACCATTCCTTTATACAACTCCACAGAAAATAGACGACAGATGTCAAATCTGACGACCATGCTGGCCATGGAACTGGTCCATCTCTACCAATCCATTGATTTGAATATGCGACGATGCACGTTTACATTGAGTGTTCTGGAGCTCACGTAGGCCACAGCAGATGTGTACTGGCACGTGTCTCACTGCTGTTAAAACGTCACTGCACTGGAAAGTACACAAGTAACGCAGTAGGATGCGCACCAAGGACTCTGGGAAGGAAATTAGCGCATGCGCAGGAATATTATTATACTCAGGTCGTTCACCCCAGTACACAGATGAATAAAGGGTTGCATACTTTCTGTATTAAGATACTAACATGAATGTTAAATCGTCACAACAGTTCGTTCTCAAACTTCGACGCATCCAAACCGTGCATCCCTAGCATCCAAATGGTGCATTTCCGGACAGGAAAACCGATCAGTTTGCCATCCTGCACAACATACTAAGGGTTGTCGACGTTTTTTTGGGGGGGGGGGGCGGCGAGAACGTGTATATATATACATATATATACAGTATATTCAGATAATCTGCCACAAATACATAAATTTGAATCAATCTTTGATTTTTTTGTATGATTTATCCGCACAATTTTAAATTTGTATTATCATAATTATATACGATATATTTAGGAACCACTTGCATTGGATCACAAGTACCAGAGAATTGTCATCATATCATGATGCCTCAAGTAAGTACATTAGATTAGGCATCGTAAACAAACTACCTGGCACCCTGGTTATTTCTCATCTGCTATCTGTATATTATATTTCGTGTATGTCTATACCGCTATATCGAACGCTTGCCATAAAGCGTGAATGATGCATACAGACCCGCACCACAATCCCTCTTCAGTTCTTATGTTTCATGTAATCTGTACCTCTTGAAAACATGCCGAAAGTTAAATCAAGTTCTAAATCACGTCTTCAGCAGTACCTAGACGTATTTAAAAACATATTTCCCATGGACAGTAAAGTTTTGTTTTGCCAACCATGTGGAAAAACAGTAATTGGAAATCAACGTTCACAATTCACTCAAGAGTTATCTGGAAATAAACATGTTGTTGCTGCGGCCCGTGAGAATCCACGACAGTTAATCGATAAGCAAACTAGCTTTTTCAATTGTGAGACAATCGAAGTGTTTCCTGTATTATTTAGATTTATGAAGAGTATTTGTAGTAGCCAACATCCCACTCAAAAAAGTAGATAACGTTTAACGTAGGAACTTTTTGACTGAATAGATCGACATTGAGCCTACTGAAGAATGATCACTAAGAAAGAACTACCTTGCTAAGTCAAATCTGAAATTTTGCAAAAAAATTAGGATGGTATGTGAAAATGAAAACCTTTGGGTTAGCATCAATGAAACTCAAGATTAAAGTTTCAGAAAATGGGAAATGTCGGTATAATGAAAAATTACTGAATAGTTAGTGACCAGTCATATTTAAAGGCGTATAAAGAACTATCTGCAGCAAATAATACAAAGATTGTGAGGCTATTGAATGAAACTATGCATAAGCTATGGCCAAATGATATAAAATAATCTTCCTCACAGATGCTGCACCATACACGACAAAAGTGGTTGAAGTCCTTTCCGTGAGCTTTCGGAAATTGATTCATGTCACTTGTGTAGTCCATGCTCTTCATAGATTATGTCAATGTATCAGATTCCTGTATCCCAACCTAGATAGCCTTGTATCAAATGGGAAGAAAACATTTCTTAAATGACTAATGAGAACTGATCTCAATCCAATCTTTTCTATGCCTACGCCAGTTGTCACGCGCTGGGGCACTTGGCTTAGCGCAGTTTTGTACTATGGCACACATTTTTGAATGATTTGCAACTGCTTAAATGAGCTAGATAAAAATGATGTGTGATATATTGAAATAGTTCAGGCTTCATTGAAAGATGGCCAATTAAAATGATTTAGCGTTCATATTCACGAATCTAAACTTTTTGTGTGACTCCATATAAAAACTGGAAACCTTAAAAAATCTGCTGGGTGAAATACTTGAGGAGGTGCGGGCTGTTTAAATAAAAATTAATTCATTACCAGGGCTAAAAGTACTAAAAAATTTAATTTAAAGCTATGTAGAGTGGCTCAAGTTAGAGAAGGTTAACGAGTAGGTAATTTAGAGCGTGTAGGTGTCTCCAGACCCACAACATGGAGAATTTTTAGGCAGCTAAGGCTGTACTATGGGAGATGATCCTCCCATTTTACACCTATTTACCGCAGCGACCACATGTTGAACACTGGGTAACCAGAGGATTATACTCTGAGTGCACCCCAGAAGATGTCAGGTCTATCCTTTTGGAAGAACACGTCATTGTCGTCAACTCGATGGCACCGTTCCGAAAGACTGTCGATACCAAGGAAGGCCTCGTCAAGGTGCCAGTGACTCTATTTTTGGTCGTACTGGTTAAGGAGCGCCACCAAAATGTACAAGTCAATCGACACCGTGCGCAAGCTCATTTTCACTGTTGTGAACGTGGAACGCTTCCACGCCAGGGAGGGGTCAGTGCAGTGCCATTGCTGCAAGGGGTTCAACTAATCCAGCATGATGTGCGAGCGCAATCTGTCATGTCTGCAGTGTGCTGGATCCCATTTACTGGAACACTACACTAAGCCCAGGGAAGAGCATCAGTGCGCCAACTGCGATGGTGAATACGTAGGTGTATACAAAGACTGCACCACAAGAAAAGCTTAGAGAACCGTCGCAAAGGCTGCCTGGATGCATCCCAGGTCCGCCCAGGCGTATCCTTTGCTTCAGCACTGAATAAAGCTGAGACCATCCTGCACCAGCCAGATACAGTGGCGGCTGCACCTGTAAATGCCTCACCAGCTGTGCCACCACCTCCAGGTCCAACGACGATGGAGGAGGGCCTAGCCCCTACACCCCTGCACACAGATGCGCTGATTAGGCACGATAACCTCGACTATCCCAAAATAATCTCCCAAAAAGTAACACCTACCCCAATAGTCCCTCAAACTACCAATCATACTAATACAGGAATCTCTAAACACAAATCCCACACAATTCCACACAATAATTATAAAAACCCTAATAGATATTCCCACAATAGTAATCCATTTCTCTAAGTAACAAAATTATTAAAAATAATAGCAAACCCAAACCATCTAATACTCCACCTAAAATCAAACCCGAACCTCCATAAATGAGAAAAGCAGAATTGCTTCGTGTACATAAATTATCGAGAGAGATCACTGAAGGAAACAGGAAACTGGGTATTAAACAAAACTTTTTGGCAACCAGAAGTTATATTCTCTTAAGACGAAATAATGGCAGTCTTATACCAATACGCCATTAGATTACTTAGATTGGTACAATAAACGCGCAGAGAACTAGATTGATTATGTCGGAAATTAAGAAGATAATAGATGAGTAATATATTGATATTTTATGCATACAGGAAACTTACATAATAAACAAGAAATTAGCATATATCCCTGTTATGGCTAGAGAAATTAAGACCGGGGAGAATCCAATGGCAGCTATTATTATAAATAACAATGGACTACAGGTAACCAAAATAACAACTAGATGATATACACGACTGCATACAAATTGGTCATGATATAGGAAAATTTATTCTTTCTAACCACTACTTTTAGTACAGCCATGAAACTGAGCCATACCCGGAATTCATACATAATATAAATAGACTATATCCAAATTATGAAATATTACATACAATGGATGGAAATGCGAAATCTGAATGGCGGCACAATAGTACAAAAGATGAAAGAGGGGGAAAATTGGAAGAAATTATACCAGAACCTAAGTGTTCTAACTCAACCTAACAACGCACCAACCTTTGTAAATGGAACATTGACCTGACCCTAGCAAATCTTCACATGGTTAACAAAATAGAGAACTGGAAAGTAGGTTTGGTCTACACTACAAGCGATCATAGATTAATTTATTTTAATTACATTTTAGAAACCAGAAGAAATGCACATATTAAAATTGAATTTAGATTAAATGATAAACAAGCCAATTGGGACAAATTTCGACAGGAATTGGAGAATGTAAATTTAAACTACACTGGAAATGATATACATTTTGAAGCCAAAGAGCTGGAGAAAACAACTGGACAAATAATGGCAAATACCATACCAAAGCGCAATATTAAGAAATATACAGACAACGTATGGACAGAAGAACTTCACAACTTGCGAAGAAAACTAAGGAAAACTAGACGAATACCTATATCAAGAAAACTATAATACATGAAGGCAGAGAATGAAAACTTTTACTTTGCAGAAAAGCCAAACTTAAATTTAACACAACCCTGCAAGAAACTAGGAAAAAATCATGGCAAAATTATATTGAAAACAGCATAGACCAAAGCATTTGGGGTGTACCATACAACATAGTTTAAAAAAAAATTAAAAAAACAGGAAATGTTAAATACTTTGAGAAAAGGACATGGGACTATTACAACTAACTGGTCGAAATCTATAAACGAACTACTACGAAAGCTACTGCCGGATGATAATGATACAGACAATGAGCAAAATAGGATCTTTAGAAACGAACTAAAGGCACCATATGAAAACAACACAGTTATTTTCCCATTTCATGAAACTGAAATCAAACATACAACTTTAAACCTTAAGAAAAAGAAGGCAGCTGGAATAGATGAAATTAAAAATGAGATTTTGATTTATAGAAGGTATAGTCTAACTCTATATTTGTACAATATTTTTAATGACTGTCTATGGTAAGGGGAATTTCCAAGAGCTTGGAAAATTGCCAAGTTGACAATACACAAAAAAGGAAGTGATAAGGATCCACTTGATCCTAAGACCTATCGACCACTCTGCTTATTGAGCACAATAGGGAATGTTTTTGAATCTTTATTAAAGAAAAGAATAATTTAATTTAGAATCATGAATGACAACTAATTTGTATTTCGGAAGGGAAGGTCCACCGAGGATGCCATTAACGCAGTAATTGAATAAAAAAAAAATCACCAAGCAAATATGTTGCCGCCATTTTTGTTGATATTTATGGTGCTTTTGACAACCTTTGGTGGCGTTTTCTTTTTAAGGGAATAAGAAGCTTAAATTATCCAGTTCCATTATATAGAATTCTTGTGAACTGTGAAGATTTCAGGAATAAATCAAACAATTACTAAGACTATCACTGAAGGACGCCCCCAGAGTTATATATTACGGCCCACATTTTGGGACATTGTTTTAGAAACTCTCCTGGAGGAAGTACAACGGGAAAATAACTCCCTGAAAGTAATAGCTTAAGGTGATGATGTAGTTATTTTCACTTATGCAAATTCAAGACGAAACTAGAAGGAAAATTAATAATTTGTTGCATATACCTTCAACCTGTTACAAGAGTTCCAAAATGAAGATATCCCCAGCAAAACCCGGATATGTGGTTTTAAAGGAAACTTTTAAGAGAGATCCAAGTTTAAAATTTGAAAATGAAGAAATAAGAATATGAAATATTTAGGAATTAGATGAGAAGTTAAATTTTAATCATCATACAGAATAAGTAAGGGTCAAAGCCGAAAAACTATGATATAACTTTCTAGAGTAATTCAATTTGATTAAAAAATTCCGCTCCATACTGTTAGCATGTATATCAACAAACATATTTAGCTCAATAATAACTTATGGTGCTGCAATTTAGGCTATTAGGATGAAAAGCATGATGGTTAGAAATCTCCTAAGAAGGGCACAAAGGAAATTTTTATTAAGATTTACGGGAGCTTATAAAACAACCCCTACTTTAGCAGTTTTTGTAATAACTGGAAATTGGTCAGTAGATTTAACATTAAGACTGAGGAGCTTACTTCTGACTTAAAAAGGAAAATTTAGTGCAGTTGCTGATATTATGGAGCACTATTGCACTACTAAATGGGAAATTAAAACTAAACTAATGCACATTTGGCAAGAAGAATAGGAGAGTATAAATCAAGGAAGGCGTGTCGTTTCTTTCTTTACGGATATCTCGGAAAGATTAGCATACGAAAGGAATCATATTATTTAACTGCTTATGGACCTTATGGCATTTATTGGAAAATGATTAATAAACTGAAGTGATGAATGTGATACATACTTTAAACAGGGCACTCCAGAGCTCGTTGTGTTTGAATGTAAAAAAAAAAAAAAAAAAACAGTAATCTTATGCTTGAGGAAAGAGTAAACCTACAAGGGTATTAGCTCTTTGACATTATACGTAACAAAGATCTGTTTCCACATTTAGAGGCTCTAGCAAACAAGATCATTTTACCGCTAAAAAGATAACTACAATCTCGACAAGTAGAAAACATAACTAGAAATTTAACAGAAAGATCACAAAGAATTCAGACTAGGAACACCAGAAGAAACCATGAAAGCTTAAATACATACGACGAAAGCAAACAGGACGCAATCTAACTATGAAGACATCGGAGAAACGGGACCGAGCACAACAGTATACAGTCAGGATGGGGAGGCAGTATTCCAGAGGAGTCACTATCGGCGCCAGGCAGGAGACGGGTCCTTCAACCCACTACTGACTCGGAGGGAGATGAAGTCCAGGAAGGAGTGACCAGTCGTCACCATGGTGGGAGGCGTTTCCCGGGATTGTTGCGTCATTCATTGAGAGGAAACCCGGCGACGGATTGAGTGACAAAGTGATAATGAACGAGTGATAGGATTTCAAGTGAAATATGGCCTTACTTATTTAGTGAATTTAATTAAAGTGAATAGGTGATTTAGCGATGTGAAAGTTGAATGAGTGAAGTGAAAAGTGATTTATTTTATAACATTTTTGGACCTTTGAAAGGAAGCAATAACGAAACGTAATTTTGTAAAAATTATACAAAAATAACTAAATTATAGTGGTTGTAGTTTAAATTAATATTTTACTAAAGTACATAAATCTATTATTCGAAAGTACAATTTTCGTTGTATGTTCCTTTTTGAAATTTTCGGTTATGTAGATTGTGAATTTTACATTACACACTTCTGTAGCCTTTGTGCTGGAAACCAGTACATAATGTCGCCGGTATCCCGCGGCAGTTTAGAGTGTTTAGTTTATAGTTAATTTAATAACTGGCTTCCAGTTATAGTTTACTTATAATTTATAATAAATATGTAAATTCAAATTTTAAAAAATTAAATATATACAAAATAATTAGTTATAGGTGAAATAATAATAATAATAATAATAATAATAATAATAATAATAATAATAATAATAATAATAATAATAATAATAATAATAATAATAATAATAATAATAATAATAATAATAATAATAATAATAATAATAATAATAATAATAATAATAATAATAATAATAATAATAATAATAATAATAATAATAATAATAATAATAATAATAATAATAATAATAATAATAATAATAATAATAATAATAATAATAATAATAATAATAATAATAATAATAATAATAATAATAATAATAATAATAATAATAATAATAATACTGCTGCTGCTGATGCTGCTGATGATAGTAACAACAACAATAACAACAATAATAACAATAATAACAGGAACAGGACCAAGACCAGGACCACGGCCATGACCAAGACCAAGACCCAGACCCAGACCCAGGCCCAGGCCCAGGACGAGGACCAGGACCAAGACCAAGACCAAGACCAAGACCAAGACCAAGACCAAGACCAAGACCGACAACGACAGCGACGACGACAACGGCGACAACGACAACGACAACCACAACCACAACAACAGCAATAACAATAAGAAGAAGAAGAAGAAGAAGAAGAAGAAGAAGAAGAAGGAGGAGGAGGAGGAGGAGGAGAAGAAGAACAACAACCATCAGCATAATAGTAATAATAATATTTAATAATATATTGTATGCAAGATTTATGATTAATAATTTAATTTTACATATTTGTTCTTTGATGTTAGTAATAGTTGTAGTTTTGTGAGAGTGTAGTTTTGGATGTGGTAAATGTATTTTTTTCTATTTTGTTGTATTGGGGAGATAAATTTGTTTTAATGTTATCCTTATTTTATTTCTTTTTACCCTATAAATTGTTATGTATTTTTAAAAAAGTATGTTTAGTTTTATAAATTTATTTAGAAGTGTTACTGTATTATAATTGTGTAGAATGCATTGTTATTGTTTAGTAGTATTTGTATTTTTTGGGAGTGCTTATGTGTGAAATGTTATAATTTGGGTTTTTGTTTTTGTGTTGACGAGATAATCCTTGTAAAAAGTTTTCTGTGTCTTATTTGTTTTATTTCTTTTCCTTTCTGTTATATATAACTTTTTGTTTCATTTTTTATCTTTTTTTATTTTTTAAATTTTTTTCCCTTTATAACTTGTTATGTATTATATTAAATTGTATTTTTATTTTTATAATTTTATCGTTAAAGCATGTTGTGTATGAGAATGTGTAGAATAAATGAATGTTAAAGGTTATTATACACATTTTTATTTTATACTATAATTTACCCCTTCACCAAAACGACGCAGGAAGAACAGAAGAGCACACAGCACTGCGAGCAAGTCATCTGCTTCTAACCAGCAGCTGGAGATTCAGGCTCCAGAGCAACCAACCGATCCAACCGTCGAGGTGGAGCAGACACCACTGGGGGCCAGGTCCCATACAGTGAACAAACAACATTTTACCTGCTACCCCGACAGAGGCCTTCGGAAACATGCCTCAGAATGGTCTGCAGGAATTTCAGGCACTATCCCTGTGGTTTAATGACCTCAAAAAAGGCCATACCCACATTACGCAACTGAAAGCTGCAAATCTGTAACCGCAACTTAACCCCTATGCAAAAACACAATACCCTGCTCCAGACCCTGGACCAACTGTTCCCAAAATCAGCTAAGTGATGGCCGGAAGACATGCCCGAAGGCCATTTTGAGCTGCGTTTTGGTACGCAAGTGATATAAGGGTCATTGCCCAAACCTTACTGAGTTTGTACAATCCATTGGAATTGACATTCTGATGGCCTGTAAAACTCAGATGTTGCTATCAACTTCTCGCTTCCAAGTTACGTCATCCATCGGTCAGATCGGATTGGCCGACGGGGTGAGGGGGAGCGGAGGGCGCAGTACAGCTGTCTTTGTCACACACACACACACACACACACACACACACACACACACACACACACACACACACACACACACACACACAGTTCTACTCCCACCACTACAACACGTGAAAGCCTGTGCCATTAGGCTCTCTATAGGTGGGCTAGACACGCTGCTGATTATGGCATACGACCCTCCCGACCATCGCTTCTACGAAGCGGATTTCACCACTCTTGAACCTCCACTCAGTGGTCTGCATTGCAGGTCATCTCAACGCAAAACATTCCCATTGGCATAGTCGCGTTAGTAATGCGATGGGTCGAGGGCTTTACCGCCTTGTCAGCGGCAACCCGAGCCTCATAGTGCACGGACCGAGAGGGCCTACGCTCCATCCTACCCAAGGGAGGGCGGATGTGCTCGACATCGTGATCACCAAAAACATCCTATTCCATCTAGAGCTCTAGGCAGTCAGCGAGCTGGACTCCGATCCCAAGGTTGCGGGTTCAAATCCGGCCCAGACCGATGGTTTTTAAGTGTGCTTAAAACGACAGCTCCATGTCAGTACATTTACTGGAATATTTAAGAACTCCTGCGGTACGAAATTCCGGCACACCGGCGACGTTGTTTTGATCCTGGCAATTGGCAGCGTCGTTAAACAACAAAATACTTATATTTTCCGATCACAACGCAGTCCTAGTGGACTCCAACGTTGCCATGCCAGCACTGGTAACTCCAGACTGGACCTACGAGGTAGACTGGGATGTAGTTGTCCTTGACCTGAAACAGTCCTTGCACCCGCGACGAGGTATCAATTCTATCGATTCGCTGGAAGCGTCGGCCACTGTCTTTTCCCAACACATTCTATTTGGGGTACGTGGAACTACACACCGCATCCCATTTGACAAACCCAATCCTACAGCCCTCCCCAATAAACCTCAGCAGTTTCTTAAAGCCAAGTCCACTGTCCGAAAGCTATGACAGCGTTTCCGCCGTCCCAGGAATTAGCAGTTTACCAGCGGTTCAAGACCGTGGCTGGGCGCGTGCTTCGTGCACACCACACAGTGGTCTGGGAAAACACCACGAAAAATATCAACCTTTCAGAAAAACTACCTTGGCGGATTATTACATCTTTAAGAAAGGACAGAAATCAGTACCAGTATCCTATTCACGGCACTCGCGGGAGGCACGCGGGAGAAAACCGTGGATTCCGCAGACCACCTAAGAGTCCCAGTTCGAGCCGCGGGAAGACATCGAAGACGAGGACTTCTCTGAACTGGTGGAAGCAACGATGGGTTACCTCTTCCAGGAGCTTCCAGGAAATCTTTAAAACAGTCACAGCACTCCTTGATGTGGAAGAGGCGTTTGCAACAACATGGCACCAGGACCAATTGTACAAACGCAGAGAGGCAGATGTCCCTTCCCGTGCTTCACCCTGACAGCTATCTTCCTCCGGGATCGCACCTTTCAAGTGCGAGTGGAGGGAAGGTTATCCTGTCAGACACATAGCGGCTGAAGTAGTGGAAGGCAGTGAACTGTTGCCGTTGGTCTTCTGTCTGGCTTCCCCGTCGAGCCCAGTACCGTTACATGCTAGTATGCCCATGATATCCTTATACTGGCCCGAAACAAAAACGTTCGCTACTGCAACCCTCCACTGCAGAGGCACCTTAACGCCATTGGAAGGTGGAGGGAGCGGTGGAGAATGGCCAACAATCCGCAGAAAAGCTCATGTTTGTTGCTAGGCAAGATCAAAAGCTAGAGGCCGGATAGGGATCTAAAGTTGGGACGGAGAAGAATCCTTGGGTGAACTCCGCTAAATACCTCGGAGTACTACTTGATCGTGGACTCACCTTCACTCCACATGCCAGAGCCACGCCACCCTCGGACAATTTTATCCCGTTCTACGCTCCAAAATGCCCATATACCTTAAACTGCGCTTGTATCGAGCGATCGTCCCAGTCCTGATACTATACCTGTGAGAGATTTGGGGATCGGTGACTAAAACCACCATCCGGAGATTGCAGGTCGTGCAGAACAGGGCGCACAGGATGATCTACGCTACCGACCGCAGATTCCTGTCCCATGTCCTTGACAGCCATACCGCCATTCTATACATTGTGAACGTTGTGCCGGATAGAGCTCGCACAATGTACGCCAAACTTGCACCACATTCCAGTCAGCTGGTCAACACACTGGGACAATATGATCACCGCCTTCCCAGAAGACGCTAAAGCTACCGCTTGCCCAAGAATGACTTGGGGTGGTAACTTCGGCTACTTCGTCCTTGAATTCTGCTCCCCCAAATGAAGTAGATATCGGACTGTGTTACTGCTCACGGGCGACCGTGCTGTCGTTCACACTTGAGTACGAGATTTAGAGAACCCTCACCTCCCACATCTCACTGCCTTCGGTTTCTTGCCAACTGACACTGCCCCACTTGCTGGTAGGTCACGCAAGGGTGGATAGACATGCCGGTTGTGTTCCCACCTCACTGTCAGTAGCAAACAAGAGAAACGTAATACCACCATCATTTAAAAAACACACAACAGCTTGCAAAAAAGACACGTTTAGCATCACACGAGTAAAACCGTAAACCCAAGCGTTCGCTCTTACCCATGACCCATTCATGATTGACAATTTGGAGAAAGCTTTTGTTATCCGCTGCAATTTTAAGGGAACTCGCCAGGAGCTACTATCCATTTACGTGTTGTAAGTACTTGTAACAATAATAAGTTAATACTTTTCTCTCATTTCTGTGAGTTTAAGTAAACTATTTTGAAATGTTACGAAATGTTTCAACATTTTTAGCACATAAAAGTAAACATTTTACCCTTTTTACCATATAAAAATCCGCTCCCTAATTATTACATTTCAACTCCTCGGTCTCAAGTGCCTTCTTGCCTAACTGTTTGAGCTGCAACCCATTCTGTGTAAAATGGTTTCGCTGAAGGCTCTGAACGTCGGTACATAAACATGCCAATGATATTCACATGAATATATATTTAGACTCAATAAGTCCTTACATTTCACACAATGAACAACGTATTGTATCAAATGAGAAAACACCAGTTGCTGCTGATCACACTTTATTGCCTTCTAGTCAGTTACCGTAGCGCTAACGTTAAACTTAGATCACTTTTGTACAAACTCAGAGCACAGAATAACTGCCAAATCGAATCACAGTAAAGAACTGTCAGCTTTCACTCGCGTTGAAGTGCTACTCGGCACGATACACAAGCGCTGTTCCCTGAACGCTTCGCATACGTGTTTGTGATTCCACAAGCACGACTGGAACAACTTATGCTCCTGGGCACGAGCGGGTCCCTTATATAGTTCTTTAGACAAAGGAAATGTTTTGGAAGTCGAATGATCCGGAGTGGCTGTGAGAGAACAGTCCAGACACCACACAGCCACATAGTGGCTATAGTTCCCGTATGTTCTATTGTGCGGGCGGCAGACCGGTATTTTATGGCAGATAAACACCTCCGGCCAGTTCCTACTGCTGAGCGCAGATAAGACCCCAACCGGCACTTCTGACCAGCAGCGTCCGGGCTTCAAGTCGGCGTCACAGTATACCATCCTAAATACCGAGCGGGGTGGCTCAGACAGTAACCTTTGTGGCTAACACGCCAAGGGGAACAAATGCGTTCTGAAAATCTCTTCCCCCGGATTGGAAGGTAGGCCTACTGGTTTCCAGGTCCCCCATGGGATCGTACAAGCCCGAGGGGCGAGGGGACCCGGCCTTAGAGTCCCGCGCCTCCCTTGGGAGTACGAACCAGAAGGGGTACGAGAGAAACCGGGCTGAGCCAGCCTCCACCGGGGTGCTTCTAACATGGAAAATGTAGGGACCCTGCACTCTGCTCTGTTGTGGCAACGTTGCGGCCGCCCTTTGGATCCATTCGCCTCATCCACCCTGCCGGGTGTGCCCTGGTATAGGCACAAAAGATCTGTCGTTCTAAGTCTCCCCTCCGGAAGTTGTCATTGAGTCATCATAAATAAATTACAATTCATGAAGCAAATTGGCTTACCTTATTTCATCAGAACTGCAATTTTGGCGTATGGAAAATATGTGCTTCTTCCTGAAAAAAAAATCACTATTACATTCATAATATAACGAATCAAAATAGAGTAGCATTATTCGTTCACTTCATTGTGCGGTATAGCAATGATAAACAGATGTTTATTATAAGTCGGGATCATTTGCTTCGGCTTTCTCCACACATTATTTTCGGGTTTCCTCGATAGCAATCGGTGTCAGAGGACATGCATACTTTCCGCAGTGTGTATCGAAAATCGGTTCATTGGTTCTCTATGGCGTATAACTTTTAACTCCATCTGGTGATGCATAGCAGAGCAGCAGTGTCATTTCTATTAATTGCTCTGTGAATGCTGCGGATTTGTGCTTCAGAAATTTCAGACCTGCCATCTTGAAAATGGTGGATTTTGGTACGTGGAGGTGTGTAAAATATATTTAAAGTTCGCGAAAAAATAATAACGATGTCGGAGGTTAAAGTCTCGAACAGCGAAGCCGAAATGAAAGGCTGGCTGTTTAAATGGACGAACTATTTAAAAGGATATCAAAGACGGTGGTTTGTCCTGTCTAATGGTTTATTGTCATATTACAGGTGAGTAGTAAATACAGTGTGTAAAATTGTGGAAGTCATCTGATATAATTTAACGATAGAATAAACTGTTCATATTAGAGAATGGAGAATGTAAATTCAGTAGCCCTAGTGGCCTCAGGTTATATGTGCAATATAAACCCCGGTTAATTGCCCGTCTTAACATTCATGACAACTGAAATACAGTAACATTTATCGTATGGATTGCATGATTAATAGTAGTAATAGGGTACTTAAATATGTTTTCCTCCTAAATGAAATGTAGCGTAGTGAATAATGTGTGGTTAGTGTTGGCACTTAAATTTTCGTACAAGTCAGGGTTTATTCTAGGGCCGAAAATTCAGGGGGGTCCAAACTGTCGATCCGCCGGCGCCGGCGGGCTGGTCGGACGGAGTAAGTATAGTGGCAGCATGTTTACTGAAGGACTAACGCCCCAGTCATTTTAAATAGACATTTTTTGGCTGCCCCTGCCCAAACCTTCCTGCTCGGCTAGCAAGCTCAGCTTATCTTAGTTTTAGCATGTTTACCCCTGCAGGATGAAGTATATGTTTAGTGCTTAGTTTTAAGATTCACAGTCTTAGTCCAATAAACAAGAACAATGTAAACTCAGATGTAATTGCCACAGTAATTAAAATTTTGTAGAATAAACCCTGAAGTTTTGAAGTAAGAACTGTGCACGGTAAGAGCTTTATGTAGCAAGGACTGTGTACATGTCTTGCAGAATAGCAGTTAGGTACATTTTAAAATAGACACTAAATTGACCAGTGCAGGATTCAAGCTAGATTTGCAGGTGTGAAAGCAGCATTGCTGATGCTTCTTGCAGTTTATTTGTAGTGGCATCCCCATAGTAGCATTCCTGCTTTTTCTAGAGTTGAATGTCATGGTGTACAGTAATTATTGTCATAATTAAAAGACATGTTTGAAGTGTCATCTATTGGATATTGCAAAGTTATATAGCATAGTAATATACTGGCTTTTAAATTGAAATCGCCTTGTCTGTAGCAGTTAAGTGCCCTTAACTAGACTTGTAAGTTATCGTATATGATGTGACCATACCTATTTGGGTTGAAGAAATTATCGCCATTTAGAAGTCATGACAAATTTTATAATGTAAATGATTGAATTTTAACAGATATTTAGGCAGTGGCATTAAAAATTGTGTGAAGAATTTGATGTATTTTGTTACAGTTTTAAGTTCACAAAATGGAGCAGAGCTACAGTAAATAAGAGAAACATGATAAACATGTTCAGCATTTGATTTTTAATGTGTTGTTAACATGAACACAAAATGTTCCTTACTTTTTAAGCGTTTTAGATTCTTATGTACTTGTACAGCTTGTTTCCAGGATCAAATAAACAATCTGATGTTGCACTTACATGACTTTGAGCAATAGTCAAATCTTTTAAAGCTTTGAAATTCTGTTCTCTTTGCACAGCTGAGATATAAACAATCTTCCATTTGATGAAAGTGTTCCAAAACTCATACAAATAACAAGGAATATCTCCAAAATGGTTCACTCCAAGCAAAAATTTATTTGGACATTAGTTGCGTGTTTTAACGAGATTTACATTTTTTGTATAGTAAGATTTGGTCTATCTCTTACGTTTTGCCAGTTATGCAAAAGCCATCCAGAGTAAATAGGACTGCATGGGCTATAGCCAGAAAACTCCAAATATACATTTCATTTGTCATAAAAATATCCTAAACATACGACAATTTAATCAAAATTGTTAGCCATTTTCAAGAAAATAAAAATTTTCCATGTAAAGGGCAGTTTAGGGTGGAGGAATTTTCTTCAAAATCTTTGTGTCGCATACTTAAAAGATATTAAACTTAAACACCAACTTTGGTTTTTAACCAACTTTTTGTTTTTGATTTATGACATATACATACCTTTTTCTAAAAATGCTTTCTTTTTTTGAATTCAGGGGGCCTGAAAACATATTTCTGGTGAAATCTCGACATTGAATTTTGGAGTGGAATACAATATTTCCTTTGCCTACTATAGGTAGTAGAGAAAGTAAAAATCTGATGTTGCACTCACATGACTTTCTCTACTCTTGTACTAACCATGCACTCACATGACTTTCTCTACTCTTGTACTAACCATTCTTACAAACTCTTACTCCTATATCTTTGTGTTAGTTGAGATAAATATCTGCAGAAATAATCTGATTATCTTCTTGTAGGTGGAGGGAGAATATGGGAATACAGTATGCTTTGAGTGATAGTCAAATATTTTAAAGCTTTCAAAATTCGTTCTCTTTGTAGGTTAACATATGATAAATTACAGTTTTAAAAAACTAACAAAAACACGTTTTTATAGCAAACCAAACTAAAAAGTAGAAAATAATTTTTAAGTATGAAGAATTTGTTCTCTAAAGTCAAGTAGTTCATTATCTTTTAAAATGTTGTAATAAGTTTAAAATAAGAACTAATTTATATTTACAAAATAATAAATTTTATTGTAAATAAGCGTGGGGTGCTTTTCACGTTACTGTTATCATAACTTACCTTTATAAATAGGTAGTAATGTAACTATTTGTGTTGTTAGCTAATGCTGGATTTCTGACAATGAAGTCATCAATCCTCTTGCTCTCCAATATTTTTCACAATGATATTGAAGAGAGCAATAGCAGTAATAGTAACCGTTTTTTAGAGAGCATCATATTTTTGTTTTGGCGGTCACATCACTCTCTCACAATCCCCAGAATGTCTGGAGGACCACACCTGTTATTGGTTTACGGGTCTCACCGACCTGACCGGGAGAATTATCAAAATAAATTCACCGACCATATCCTCTGATTACCAATCAGAGGACGTATTACATGTAACTATTTGTAACATTGCATATCCGACACCCCACATTTTTTTTACAATAAAATTTATTTTGTTAATATAAATTAGTATTCACTTTAAAGTTATTACAACATTTTGAAATATAATGAACTACTTGACTTTATAGAACAAATTCTTCATACTTAAAAATTATTTTCTACTTTTTAGTTTGGTTCATTATAAAAGCGTGTTTTTGTTAGTCTTTTAAAACTATAATTTATTTTTAACTTTTTAGGCTCAAGTTTTTCTATTCAATCTTTTTCAAAATTTTTAATTTGAAATCTTTTAAAAATTTCTAAGTTTGAAATTTCTTTAAAATATTTTTTGGAACAGTATTAGATTACAATTACTGTTTTAACTACCTATCAGCTGTTTTGGACTTCCTGGTCCTGGGTAAACTTCGAGCCAGAATCCTCCTCCCGAAATCTTGTGTCCCTCTCACATCCTCTCTCCGGGCATCACAGTGTTTCAATATTTTCAAGCGGCTTAATTCCTTTTTCCATTGTGACATGTGTCGATTTCTAAACTATCAGATGTGGATATCTTGGCCCTGTATGAACTCCTGTCCGCAATATTTCCCCTGGGTCTCATGTACCTTTTAGGTCCTCTCTGAACATCTATGTCATCCAATACATAAATACGTATTTATTTAATTAAAGCAATTTCAGGGTGCATGTAGAAATGTGCCTTTGCGACATCTAAGATGTCATAGCTGTACCGTTTTCTATAAATTTAGCTTAGTCATTCTTTATCTTGACGATCCTGGTCAGGACATTGGGACAAATTCATAATGATACTGTATTCTCATGGGTCCTTAATGCGTGTGCAAATTTTCAAGTCAATCAGACAACTGTAAGTTGGTGAAAATTATGTTGAAAGATTCTGATACCTTGATAAATGCATCTAGGTAATTTTTTTATCCTGATGATCCTCATCAGGATGCTAGGAAAAAGTCATGATAGTATTGTTGTATTGTCATTGGTCCCGACATGTGTGCAAATTTTCAAGTCGGACAACTTTTAAGTTGCCGAAAATTATGACGAAACATTCCTTTGCATTGATAAATGTAGCTTAGTCATTTTTTATCCTGAAGATCCTAGTCAGCACATTAGGACAAATTCAAGGTATTATTACATTGTCATTGGTCCATGATGTGTGCAGATTTTCAAGTCAGACATCTGAAGTTGGTGAAAATTATGTTACATTGTTAAATTTAGCCAAGTCATATTTTTATCCTGATGATCCTTGTCAGGACATTAGTACAGAGTCGTGATATTGTATTGTAATTGGTCCTTGACATGTGTACAAATTTTCAAGTCAGATGTCTCAAGCTAGTGAAAATTATGTTACATTGCTAAAATTTAGCCAAGTCACTTTTTTATCCTGATATTGCTGCTCAGGACATTTGGACAAAGTCATATTACATTATCATTGGTCCTTGATAGGTGTGCAAATTTTCAGATCAATCATACGTCTCAAGTTGGTGAAAATTACGTTACATTGTTAAATTTAGACAAGTCACTTTTTTATCCTGGTGATCCCTGTCAGGACATTAGGACAAAGTCGTGATATTATTGTACTGTCATCAGTCCTTGACATGTATGCAAATTTTCATGTCAGTCAGACGACTCAAGTTGGTGAAAATTAGGTTACATTGTTACATTTAGCTAAGTCACTTTTTAATCCTGATAATGCTGGTGAGGACATTGGGACAAAATCATGATATATTGTCAGCTGTCCTTGGCATACGATTTGCCAATTTTTAAGTTAAGCAGATGACTCAAGTGGGTGAAAATTACGTTACATTGATAAATTTAGCTTTGTCCTTTTTTATCCTGATTATCGTGGATCCTAGGAAAAAGTTATGATATGTCATCGGTCCTTGACATGTATGCAAATTTTCATCTCAATTGGACAACTGTAAGTTGGTCAAAAGTACGTTGAAAGATTCCATTACATTGATAAATTTAGCTAATTAATTTTGTTTTTATCCTGAGGATCTTGGTCAAGACCATAGGATAAAGTTATGATATTGTATTGTCATCGGCCCTTGACACATGTGCAAATTTTCAAGTCAGACGACTTGAAGTGGGTGAAAATTACGTCGAAAATTCTGTTACATACATACAGGTGAAGCTAATATAAAGTGTGTAAAAAATGAATAACAATGTTCCATTTGACAGAAGTATAAGTTCTCCAAAACTCATACAAATAACCTGGAATATCTCCGAATTTGTTCACTCTACAAAAAAATTTATTTAGACATAAATTGTGTGATTTAGCAAGATCTGCATTTTTTGTGTATATAATCTCACTATATGGTAAGATTTTTTTCTATCTCTTACGGTTTAACATTTATGCAAATGTCATCCAGAGTAAATAGGATTTCATGGGCCAGGAAATCCAAGATATACATTTCATTTGTCATAAAAACATCTTAAACATATGTAATTTTAATCAAAATCGTTAGCCATTTTCAAGAAAATCAAAATTTTCGAAAAAGTTTCCATGTAAAGGGTAGTTTAGGGTGGAGGAATTTACTTCAAAATCTTGGTGTCACATCCTTGAAAGACATTAAGCTTAAATACCAGCTTTGGTTTTTAACAGAGTTTTTGTTTTTGAGTTATGCTGTCCACACAGGGACCTTTTTCTAAAAATGCTGTTTTTGGATTCAGGGGACCTGAAAACATATTTCCAGTGAAATCTCGACATCAAATTTTTGGGTGGAATACAATACTTCCGTTACCTACTATACGTAGTACAATGGAACAGTGATGTGGCAAAGAGTTTTCAGTTGGTAATTTTTTACCTTACTGTGCTGTTTTAAACCATGGTTAATATGTACCACATAATGCCTTAAAATGTTTAGGGGGTTAAAGCTCAGCTTTGTAGATAAATTTAAAAAATTGAATGTCTTATACCAACTCAATTATTTTGTGCAGCTCTTTACACTTCGTCTTCATTTACCTACCTCTTAACCCTCTTACACCAGATTCTTTCTCTGTTGTTGGATTGGGTGTTAGGATGCACAACTGCTGGGGTCATTAGTGCCCAAACAAGACAAAATGAAAAGTGCATGCATTACACATGCAGTTTAAAACTGATCAACATTTTAAAAGTCATCTAAATAGTGCCAGAAAGTGTATAAGAAGAGCTAAAAACAAAGGACCACAAAGATACGGAACACAGAATCGCATCAACAAGCAAACGACCGAATAAAAACAAAAACTCAAAGATTAAATCTTTCTCTGCTACATGTGAACACTTAGCTTTGATTTTTTAAAGCCATTTTGTTGTGATCTGGGGAGGGATATGAAAGTTTATGTTGATGGGTCTTCAAGCCGTTTCGATGATTGTCACTTAAAAATTCTATGTCTCCAATTGGGTCTTAATATTCATTTTTATTATTCACACGTCTCCGTAAAAACTTTTTATTCTGTCTTGATTTTTGCTAATCTGCTGTATCCAGCCCTTCCCTCCTAAGTGTAATAAACGGAGGGGAATGCAACAGAAACAGCTAAATTAGAGGTGTAAGAGAAGATATGAACAGGGAACAACTGAAGCCACCCTCCCTCCGTTTTTAAGATTCTTTTAAAGCAGATTCATTACAGAATGTCTACAAAGGACTCTGCATGCACAGAAGAAACTGCCAACCTAAGTGTTACAAGTGTGATCTGAGAGAGCAGGTTATTTGAATTGTGTTCATCCTAGGCTTTGTAACCTAACCTCTGACTAAATTTTGATATTACTGGTCCTTGCCATCCTGTTCATGTACACACACACACATAACCTAGGGCATCCTAGCCTAATGTTGGACTAAATTTCAAAACCACAGGACCCTGTCATATTACTGCAGTGTTTCACTCAAATGTTGGCAGTTCTTCACTTCTGAAATGCATCAACAATGTGAGATAAAGTTCGTCCTACTGGCAGAAGTGCACTCTAATCAGAAAAGTTTGTAAGTTTTCTATTTTTATTTATTTTTTGTGGAAGGTGCATAATTTCTGAAGCAAAATAAATATATGCTTATCCTGTGAAAAAGATTTAATTTGAATGCATATAACAAATTTATAAAACAAGCACATGCACATGCAATTGAAAAATGAAAGAACATTGACAGTATCTTTGTTGATTAAATCTTGGGCGTTTCAAGTGAAAGTGAGCTATTTGTGTGATATAGGTACATTTCTTTAATGACTTTTCACATAGGGAAGGTACAATTTTGCATTTCTTTTATAAAGCACAAGCCGGCAGCCTAACACTGCACAAGTAATTTTTACTTTCTCTACTGGTAAGTAGGGAAAGTATTGTATTCTACCCAAAAATTTGATGTCGAGATTTCACCGGAAATGTATGTTTTGAGACCCCCTGAATCCAAAAAAAGCATTTTTAGAAAAAGGTCTGTGTGTCTGTGGACAGCATAACTCAAAAACGAAAAGTCATTTAAAAAGCAAAGTTGGTATTTAAGTTTAATGTGTTTCAAGGATGCGACACGAAGGTTTTGAAGAAAATAGCCCCGCCCTAAACTACCCTTTACATGGAACATTTTTCGCAAATTTTGATTTTCTTGAAAATGGCTCTTAACGATTTTGATTAAAATGTCATATGTTTGACATATTTTTATGACAAATGAAATATATACCTTGAATTTTCTGGCTATAGCCCTTGTAGTCGTATTTACTCTGGACGACTTTTGCATAACTGGTAAACCGTTAGAGATAGACCAAATCATACTATACCAAAAATGTAGATCTTGCTAAAATACACAATTTATTTTAATTTAAAAGATGAGTCAATTAATAACACTGAACAACACTTACAACATAATTTTCCGGAACGCGTTTCGAAGGTTAACTTTCCTCCATTATCAACCGGACAATAACTCATCTATTAAATTAAATTACAACAACACTGTTTTCAAACTTCTATGAGAGGAAGATACACAGTTTATGTCTAAATAAATTTTCTTGTAGGGTGAACCATTTCGGAGATATTCCTTGTTATGTGTGTGAGTTTCGGAAAACTTAGAACTTTTGTGAAATGGATCATCATTGTTCATTTTTTTGTAGGTTAAGTGTGCAATGACAACAGAATCTCAAAGCTTTAAAACATTTGACTATCGCACAAAGCCTACTGTATTCTAACTTCCCCTTGCATCTATAAGGAAATAAGCAACAAGATAATTTGTAGAAATGTTTATCTTAACTAACACGAAGAAGATATAGGAATAAGAGTTTGTAAGAATGGTTAGTACAAGAGTAGAGAAAGTCATGTGAGTGCAACACGTCAGATTTTTAAAGTTTGAATTTCAATTTAATTTTCATTTACCTCCTCCCCTTTGAAATTATTGTACAGCGTAAGATAAATTATTAGATTCTCAAAGCATATATTTGTCAAAGTCCAAATTTTTGCTGCTGCTGGTTCACAATGGTATCTTGGTATAGGCATACCTTTAGCTCTGTTCTATTGCCACTTTTCATATTGAGTCCCAGCTACTGAATATGTGCTGACAGCTGAATGGTTGTAAGCCATACATGTTGTTGATCTAATGTGTAGGGTTTTGATCCAACAATTTTTCCCTAGCCAGCCAATATAAATTATGTATCTTCCCATTTGGTACAGCTCTCCTCAATTCTGGGCATTCCAGTAGCTGTTCTCCATTTAAAATCTTGTCATCATTGCAGATCTTACATGTGTTCCACAAATAATAGAGACTAAAACATCACTTCAATAAAATTGAGTTAAACTCGATACATCACCATTTATTTGTGGATTATATTACTCCACTGTTAATAGCTTCAGGTGTGTATACTTACATGTGTAGTCACTTATAAAACCAAACCTATGCAGATGTTCCGCCAAACAGTCATGTCCAGTGGTTACAGCCATTCAATTATCAGCAATGAGGCCCTATAAGGTTTGTATCCCAAGCATTGCTTTTTTGTCGCCCAGAAAACAATGCTTATTTTGCATATTGTAATATTTCCAAATGTTAAGGCTTATTTGATTTCAAGGGATTTGACCTTGCACATAAAAACTGAACCTCTCCCTTTTATATTCAAACTAAATATGAAATAAATATTATATTCCTAAATGAAAAGGCAAATAAAAAATAGAAATTAACATATTTGGTAAACCCTCTGCTTCTATTACTGCCCTCATTCTACAGAACATGAATAATATCAAATGCCTACTCAAATATATCCTGAGAGGGTGCTTCTTCCCAAGCATTCTCTCTTTGATCCCACAAAATCTCTTGTCTTGTGTTGCCTTTCAGGTTAATTTAACTCCAAAATATTCACCTGTCCCACACATCTTCAATAGAATTCACATCTGAGCAACATGGCTAATCAATCACTGTGACATCTTTGCTTTGCAAGAACCAGTTTGAACCCAACTGACTTGTGTGGACAGGAAATTAAGTCATTCGATTGGGATAACTAATCCTTACAGGAAAGATCATGATTTTTTTTAAAAGCAAGATGGATGTTATGAAGCTCAAAAAAATGCATTTTCTTTTCTTTGGTTCAAAGCTTATCAATAAGCTATCACATCAATGAGTCTTTTTTTTTTTTAAAGATGCCTTCATAGAAAGACAAAACCAAAACAAATCATTTAATAGCTGTATATGTCATTGGGTAACAAAGACAGTGTTTATTGGTGCAAAATCAATTAAAATAGGTGTATTGGTCTCAGTCGTATGTTTCAATGATGACTGCTGCAGCAGAACACTGGTTTTGAAATCTTTGGACATTGAACCTGGGGGAAATATAAAGAAGGGTCTTCGCAACATGGATGTCGTGCATGTTGCCAAAGTTGATGGAGGTTTTGAGAACTTCACCAGGGAGGCAAGAATGCAGAAAAGGGGAAAGAAGAAGCAGAGGAAGGGGAGGGAAGCCAAGGTTGACGAAAGAATGCCTCAGGAAATTACTGTGGGTGAAAATTTCAGGTTAGAACATGTGAACAATTTTCACATGGTTTTCTAAGTGTAAAAAATAGCAAAAATTCAAAAGAAAAATTTAATTCAAGGTAAACTCCCACAAAAGATGAAGATATTGCATGAATAATAATGTAACTGTATGCACAGTAAGCGATTGAAATTTCATTATCAGTGAAATAGGTAACCAGTAAAGTGCACCTATGTGAATTGGTGAAACTAAATATTTTTTAAATTAATGGCAAATGAAAAACTTTTTACTAGAAAATTATTGAATGCATGAAATATATTTTGTAATTGTACTAAATCAGAAGGTATGTACATACACTAGCAAAAAAATCATGGCTCTGATAATCAGAAACAAAATGATGAGCATTTGTTTCAGTCAGTATTTTAGTCGGTTTTCATTGGTCATAATGTCTGTCTTGCCTTAAATGATGTCTTTATAGTGGTGGGTATTTAAAGTGCCACATCACACCTAGACCATCTTTGGTATCCAACCACAACATGACATTATTACATGACCGTAGCAATCCATTTGTGCCATGTAACCTGCATCATGAAGTTTTTCTCTGGGATGGTAGACAATTACTTTCCCCAATTTGTAGATGGAAGTGTCATGACATTTGTGAATATAACCCTATTGCAATTATGGTTGGCATTTTCTTCAGCAAATGTGAGGCAACATAATCTGTGACAGTTTGTAAGACTGCTTCTTAGCTGTGATCAAGGCAAAGAGCCTGCTGTAGTCATCTCACTGGGCTGTGTGGTTCGGCCCAAGCAAATTAGAATTACTTCTAATTGTAGACATGTTTGAAGCAATTGCTGTCTGTCTCTTCTAGAAGTACAGTGGCCTCTGAGGAGTGGACAAATGTTTTCAACCGAACTCGGTCAATAACGAACACTCCCTTCCCTGGATAATTGCATCCAACTTGTAGCTGTAGATACAGAGACTTTTAAGTGTGCTTCTAGCCTGGGACACAAGAGTATTCAGCAACATTCACTATTGTAAGGAGAAATCTTGTAGGTAGCTTTACCTTTGTGGTATGCTCGCCATAGCAAAAATAATATGATTGCCAATATATCATGAAAAAGACAAAGGGTGTGAGACTTGTGCACTTGGTTGCACCAGTGACATTCATAACTGAAGGATTAGACTGTTTTTTCACATCTTGTATTAAGTTAATTCTTTAGTTACTTTTTAATTTTAAAATTCTTACTAGTATGGCATTTATTTTGAAAGTGAAACGAGTAATTTGTGTTTTCATGCATGAATGTCTTAAACCTAATAGATATCTCATGCATGGAAAACATACAGCATTGCCATAAATTTACCAAATTAAAATTTAAATAATAAAAACCTCATGTGTTGCACTGGCATGACTTTCTCTACTCTTATACTAACCATACTTACAAACTTTCATTCCTATATCTTTGTGTTGAGATATACGCTTGCAGAAATTATCTTATTGCTTATTTCCTTGTAGGTGCAAGGGGGATATGAGAATACAGTGGGCTTTGAGTGATAGTAAAATCTTTTAAAGCTTTGAGATTCTGTTCTCTTTGCACGGTTAACATACAAGAAAAATGAACAAGGATGTTGCATTAGACGAAAGTTTGTTTTCCGAAACTGACACAAATAGCAAGGAGTATCTCCGAAATGGTTCACTCTACAAAATAATTTATTTACACATAAATTGTGTTTTAGCGAGATCTACATTTTTTATAGTAAGATTTTGTCTATCTCTTACGGTTTACGAGTTATTCAAAAGTCATCCAGAGTAAACATGGCTACATAGGCTATAGCCAGAAAATTCAAAATGTACATTTCAGTTGTTATAAAAATATCTTAAACATATGTCATTTTAATAAAAATCATTAGAGCCATTTTCAAGAAAATGAAAATTTACGAAAAATGTTCCATGTAAAGGGTGGTTTAGGGTGGAACAATTTTCTTCAAAATCTTTGTGTCACATCCTTGAAAGACAATAAACTTAAATACCAACTTTGGATTTCAACCAACTTTTTGTTTTTGAGTTATGCTGTCCACAGACATAGACACACACAGACCTTTTACTAAAAATGGTTTTTTTTTTTTTTTGATTCAGAGGGCCTCAGAACATACATTTCTGGTGAAATCTCGACATAGAATTTTTGGGTGGAATACAATACTTCCTCTGCTTACTAGTAGAGAAAGTAAAAACGAATAACGATGTTCCATTTGGGAGAAGTATGTTCTCCAAAACTCACACAAATAACAAGGAATATCTCCAAAATGGTTCATTATACAAAAAAAAAAAAAAAAAAAAAAAAATAGATGTAAATTGTGTGTTTAGCAAGATCTACATTTTTTGTACAGTAAGATTTGGTTTGTCTCTTGCAGTTTACCAGTTATGCAGAAGTCACCCAGAGCAAATAGGACTGCATGGGCTATAGCCAGAAAATTAAAGATATACATTTCATGTACCATAAAAATATCTCAAACATATGGCATTTTAATCAAAATCATTAGAGCCATTTTCAAAAAAATCAAAATTTGCGAAAAATGTTCCATGTAAAGGGTAGTTTAGGGTGGAGGAATTTTCTTCAAAATTTTCCTGTTGCATCCTTGAAAGACAAATTTATATACCTACTTTGGTTTTTAACCGACTGTTTTTGAGTTATACTATCCACAGACACACACGCGCAGAACTTTTTTAAAAATGCTTTTTCTGGATTCAGGGCGCCTCAAAACATATATTTCCGGTGAAATCTAGACATTGAATTTTTGGGTGGAATACAATATTTCCTCTACTTTACTATATATAGTAGAGAAAGTAAAAAGCTGTAAAAAATCTATTTGTCAATAAGGCATATTACTCTGTAAATGAATATATGGAGGATTACTTGTAAAAATCTATTATTCCTTGCACGTGTTTCAAGAATTTTTTATTGGTATTTACACTTCCCTCCAAATTTATTTTTAATTATATTGTACTGTTTTGTCTATCTACATATATATGTAATCTAATAGTTTGTAATGCTAATCTTGACATGTTACCAATTACAAGCATTAGCTCGACAATGTGCTACGTGAGAAATGTATTATTATTGTTATTACCATTATTATTATCATCATTATTATTATTATTATTATTATTATTATTATTATTATTATTATTATTATTTATTACTACTACTACTCATTTGTTTCCTTACCTTTGTTCTGCTTGTATCTACCTATTGTATTGCAATGTTAATATTAATTCAAATTATATAAGTGCTGAGGCTTTCATGGCCGGCATTATGTACTATGTTAAGTAGATTTTCCGGGCTTGTGGGCCGTGGTCGAGTTGGATTACCTTCCTCCGACGTTTTGCTGAAAACTGCGTCCAGCATCTTCAGGATCAACCTCTGTTATTTTGGTCTAAATTAGCGGCTGCACATAAACTTTCATATTACTGATCATCTTTGTTTCTTATTAGTGTCCTTGGTAACATAAATTTTCATGATCGCTCGTTCTCATGAATACCAACATGAGATTATCGCTAACAAATCTTTTCTTAATAAATTGATCTCAAATTATATTTTCAAATGCCGGCAAATGGGACGTCTCTGATCCTGGTATAAAAGAGAAAGCTTCCCGTGTCTCGGGTTTTCTTCTCCCTCTTATTAGAGCCGGGAGCCAAGTTTTGCTTATCTGCTGTCTCTCTTCTTTTCGATTGTAGGAGTTTTTATGCATAAAAATCTCTATCGCTTCCCGAGTCAAGCGAGCCTGGTAGTGGCTTGTCCTTGAGAGTACCTCTGTGTCTTTGTAATTCACGTCGTGGCCGAACAATAGAGAGTGTTCTGCCACCGCTGACTTGTCTGTCTGCCCCAACCGGCTATGTCTTTCATGTTCTTTTAGTCGAGTGCTGATACTCCGCATGGTGGTGCCTATATATACTTGTCCACAGCTACATGGTATTTTGTAAACACTGGCTGTGCAGTGTGGATGTCTTTTATCCTTAACGGAGTTAAATAAATCTTTGACTTTCTTTGTTGGCCTATAAATAGTCCTAATGTTGTACTGCTGCAGCAGTCTTCCTATTCGGTCTGTTACCTTATGGATGTATGGTAAATAGATGGTACTCAGGGTTTGCTTCCTCCGGTCTTTTTGGACTGACGGGTACCTCGGATGGAGAGCTCTTGTAATTTCCTTGTGTGTATAACCGTTGCTGATGAGTGCCTTGTTTAGATGTCGGATTTCTTTATTCAGCTTTTGTGGCTCACAAATCTTCTTGGCCCGTTTTGTGAGCCACAAAAGCTGAATAAAGAAATCCGACCTCAGTGTTTACAAAATACCATGTAGCTGTAGACAAGTATATATAGGCACCACCATGCGGAGTATCAGCACTCGACTAAAAGAACATGAGACATAGCCGGTTGGGGCAGACAGACAAGTCAGCGGTGGCAGAACACTCTATTGTTCGGCCACGACGTGAATTACAAAGACACGGAGGTACTCTCAAGGACAAGCCACTACCAGGCTCGCTTGCCTCGGGAAGCGATAGAGATTTTTATGCATAAAAACTCCTACAATCGAAAAGAAGAGAGACAGCAGATAAGCAAAACTTGGCTCCCGGCTCTAATAAGAGGGAGAAGAAAACCCGAGACACGGTAAGCTTTCTCTTTTATACCAGGATCAGAGACGTCCCATTTGCCGGCATTTGAAAATGTAATTTGAGATCAATTTATTAAGAAAAGATTTGTTAGCGATAATCTCATGTTGATATTCATGAGAACGAGCGATCATGAAAATTTATGTTACCAAGGACACTAATAAGAAACAAAGATGATCAGTAATATGAAAGTTTATGTGCAGTCGCTAATTTAGACCAAAATAACAGAGGTTGACCCTGAAGATGCTGGACGCAGTTTTCAGCAAAACGTCGGAGGAAGGTAATCCAACTCGACCACGGCCCACAAGCCCGGAAAATCTACTTAACATAGTAAATTCAAATTCTGTTTATAATAATTTAGTCACATGTAGCTCTTTCAAGTGCTTATCAATTATTTACTTGTTTGTTAAGCTTAAACCACCTCATTTAAGTACAACGGTCAGTGGAGTTGGCGTGCTGACCCCCACCACCCCAACCTGCATACCTCCGTGGCCTTGGCTGCAGCTGGAGGATGCAGCGATCAGGCGATGAGGGTAATCTCTGCATAGAGGAGATGCCCTAGGGATTATATTATGAAGTTTTAAGTGTATACCTACTATTTAGGTCATGAAAGAATAAATAATAGTCAAAAAAAATTGAAATAAAAAGCTTAAACATTGGTTAAATGAAAAACTACAACATGGCACAAATGTTTCCCATAAATCAAATTAAATTAAGCATGTACTTATGAAGAAAGAAAAAGAAAGATAACATATATATGGCTACAAGAATTTAAACCTGAGCTTTTAATACGTTTACCTTCGCCGTCCTGACAACATTTCCATTATGCTAAATACACAGGCTGTGAAATTCGTTGTCTTTATCTTCTCATCATACAGTATAGCTGCAGTGGACGTGATCTGTACCATGCATATGCCCAATGAATTTTAAGGCACAATTCTGTAATTTGTATTGGTTGACCACAGGTTTCCTATCTCAAATTGCTTGCCTATGAACCACCTGTTTTCAGTAAAATTCATGCAGTGTTATTCATTTACATTCTGTATATTAACACCAATGTAATCTTATTAGTGTTAATACTGAAAATGACAGTTCCAGACAGTTCCTAGTTAATGTCCGCAGCTTGTGCCAATATTAGCAACATCATTCTATATAAATTTAATCAGTTCATAATGTTCAGCCGAATTTAATTGATGTTTTACTCAAATTTTAAAGGGGTTGTTTACAGTTACGGTCTCAACACATTGTCACTGCTTTTGTAGTAGTTATTCCTTATATTATTCAAAAGTTACTGATAATGGAGGTGTGTTTATTTTTATGCAAAGTTATAAAGGTCTCATAATAATCATTCTAATGCTAATAATTGGAAGTTCTTTCCCATATTTTTAAGTTTTTATATTCTTTTAATTGTTATCCATTATTTTCCTGTTTTGTATTCTTTTGCATAACTCAAGCTGACACTGTGAGATGCAATTTTCCATTGTATTATTGTATTTACTAGAACCAGTAAATTGCGTGTGTTTCTTAGCTAACTTAAGATTTAGAATAACCAAAATTGTACTTCATCTTGTTAATTTCATCAAATGTAACCTAAGGGCTAACTCCTGATGAGTGCAAAAGAAAATAATTTGAGAAGGGAGTTACTTTGATGGATGATATGCTCTCTCTTTCTTAAAGCAGCATTAAAATATTATGGATATCCATATTATATGATAATTTCTCCTGTTACTACCTAAACAAGTCAACTAAAAATTAAATCTATTTCTACTTATAAAACTGTAAAGGAAATCTTGGGCTTGCAAGGAGCCTCACCCAATGGAGTGGCACAAGAAAGACATAGTCTTTCTTGGTTGCGTAGGATATAGGAAGTCCAGGTGAAGTCAGCTTTTGGTGACATGTAGAGAGAGGGAATCATTACAAAATGGTTTCTGGAAATTATGTCAAGGTTGGATACTGAAGAACATGAACTATTGGCAAGTTTTAATAGGAAAAATTTATTGGGAATATACCTGTACAGAAATGAAAGTGGAATGGAGAAGGGAAAAGTATATTGATTGATGTGACCAAGTAGCAAGAGAAGGCTTTGCATGGGCCAAAATAGGGGTAGTGAAATTTAAAGACTGAAGCTTAGGGAGCAATATAGCCCATTGTGTAATAAGGATATGTGGCATATCATTTTGGAATGTGAGGGGCATTCTCATAATTCTCATGAGAAAATTGGTCAAAAGGAGTGGTGAAGCCAACCAAAAGAAATTCAAGGGCAAAAGCTTTTGAATGTAAAAATGAGAAACATAACAGAAACAAGGAACATTTTAGGCAGAGTAAGAGCCAACTGGCTGAGAAGAATTAGTAAAATGTAATAAGAAAGTGACAAAAAGAGTAAATGAACTTTAAGTGATAGGTAGGACCCAAAAGACTTGGCAAAACACGTTACGTGTACTTTCTCCAAAGGAGAGGTTTCCAGTGTGGATGCAAAACCAATAAATCATGATATGTGCATCTGTATTTTTGAAAAATGTCATGCGACAAAAGTTCATAGATATTATGCTTTTACTAATGTTGTTTACAAAATGTTGATAGTAAAAATATTTAAGAAGTTAACCACATTTTTCTTTATTATTGGTATATGCCAACCTGTCACCATGAGACACTATGCATCTGATCATACTGGAAGCACAAGGAAGAGGCACAAGTCTATTGATATTGAAGCTTTACTTGTGTGTTAATGTTTATTAACAAATCAGAAAAAGTAATTTTATTACCAGTTTTCAAAACATCAAATGCCATGTGTGTTGCAGAAGGAGGAGGGGGGATCGGAGGGAAAGACAGATTGGAAGAGGAAGAGAAAGGGGAAAGAAATGAAGTATCTATGTATCTAACACAATAATGTGAGAGGAGCTGCAAATTCTTCTAGTAAATAAATAAGAATATTATGACATTGAATAGTTATTGCAAATTAATTAATTAAAGCCATATCAGACTGTTACTCCTAGGATAGAAAGTGTGTACATGTAAACATCCACCAGTAGCATATATTTATACATAGCAAGACATACATAATATTGATTGTTTAGTTTTTGCATGTGCAGCAAGGTCAAGTGTTTGCAAGACAAACAAACCAATTACGTGCTGCCTTCATAGTAGTAGGACATGTGTGGCTCATTATGCCTGAGCAAATTAAACCAAATTAGGAAGGCTGTCCTTTCTGATGCACAGTATTGTTATTCTGCAATTATTGAAGCAGGCAAGAAGCCAACTTTTGTTATATCAAATTATGGGATTAGCTCAGTGTTGAAGAAAAAGGGAAATGGTTGTATGGGATTGATTCCAAAAGGAAGAAAATAGGCAAACCCATGACCTCCCACTACATGCTCTCCAGGGGTGATAAGGAAGGTCAAGGCCCTCACCTCTGGTAGTAATCCAGCCATACAACAGACCTTTGCAAACAAATTGGGAATATCCCTCAAAACTATTAACACCATTATACACAAAGATTTAAATGTGGAGAAATATCACAAAGGTTGAGTTCATAAGTTCTTGCCACATCACATCAGGAGCAAGAAGCTCCACAAGAGGGCACCTGGGAGAAGAAAAATAGAAATTTGTGGTAACATTAGATGAAGCATTTGTGTATGTGGCGACCGCAACAAACTCTGTGCATTTTACTACCGACCAAGGGCTGGAAAAAGGTTTAAAAAATGGTATGCAGAGAATGTGTCTCAAAGGAATTTATGGTCATTGCTGGTTACTGCTATAATGGAAAACTGATAATTTGAAGAGTTGCTAAAAGGGCCAAATTCAATTTCAAGTATTATCAGGATGAAGTTCTCACCCCATTTTACCATGCTGAAATCCCGGCTCTATGGTAGAGTCAAAAAGAAAGTCTGGTTGCACCAAGATAAGGTGTCAAGTCACACTTCTGTTTCGACTCTCGCATTCTTGCAAAGAATGGAACAGGAAACTGGAATGCATGCTATTCCATTCAGCAACCTCCCACTGAAATCTCCTGATGCCTCTCTGATGGATTTTTGTACCTATGGACTCTTGGAAAGGGCATTGGAAAGTAGGTGCCCTCGAACAGTTGGTCTTTGGAAAACCTGTAAAGAGGAGTGGGAAATTCTGGGCATGACTACACAACGCAAGAGCCTTCTGCAGTGGAAACTGAAGTGCAGAGCGATTGCTTTCAATGAAGGGACAACAAATAGAGCATGATCAATGGTAGAGACATGACTTTTCGTAAGGTATGGACAAGGTAAAACTTATCAGAGATAGGAAACAACCCTCTGTATTATTCCTTTCCAAAACTAAAAATCTACTGTTTTACATTCACATGACTTCCTCTACATACTTTCATTTATTTTTATATTTTTTCTACAAATTATTCGTACAAAAGCTCGTTTTCTAGCTACTACATGTAAATTGAGATCAACATTTGCAGAAAAGTTTTCATTACATATTTCATAATAGGTACAAGGGAAATAAAGTTTAAGTGATACTCAATTATAAGTAGATTGCTGTATCTGGCTTTGAAATTCAATAATTTTAAGTAATCAAGAGACATTTGCAGAAAAGTTTTCATTACATATTTCATAATAGGTACAAGGGAAATAAAGTTTAAGTGACACTCAATTATAAGTAGATTGCTGTATCTGGCTGTGAAATTCAATAATTTTAAGTAATCAAGAGAAACAAAGGATTGGAAGATACCTGCCAATATCAACAAGTACCTCAGAAATAGTTAATGCTGCAAAACTGACATAAATTGTGAGTTTTTATGAAATTTACATTTTGAATGTGGTACCTTTCTTTTTCCCCTGCCACTCTATGATTTACCAGGTATACAGAGTATATTCAGAATGAAGACTTCATAGACAGCAAACAAGCTATTCACAGAAAACTCAGTATCTTAAACATATAGTACAGGCATGTCAAACATCACTCCGAGAGTGTGAAGAGAGGAGTCCACCCCTCCTTAACTGCAGTAGCACGCGCTAGTAGAACCGGTTTTCGCTTTGTTTTTCTCGTTTTCCGATTTGAAGGGAGGGAAAATAGGGGAATATTTTCACACTTGGGGAGTGCTGTTTGACATGCCTGATATAGTATGTTGTTAGCTAATGCTGGATTTCTGACAATGAAGTCATTAATCCTCTTGCTCTCCAATATTTTTCACTGATGGATGGGGCACTAGAAGTGGCCGGGCATATTTGAAGGTGGTCTCGATCCATTTCCTCTTGCAGATCACATAGAGGACAGAGTGGTGAAGAATATATCCCAATTCTGTTTAAATGTTTTGCCAGACAATCATGTCCTGTAATCCACCTGAAGGTTGCAACTGCTGTTTTTCGAGGATACTCAGTAATTACTGTTTGAATGTTTGGTATACCATGTCTCAGCCTAGTTCAGTCCTGCTGTAAACAACAAGGCGAAGCTGACTCAACTCGCCACGTGTTAGACGTACAGGCACGCACAAAAGTTTTGCAACACTAGCAGTATATATAGCAGTGCTAACTTCTAGACAATAAATAGAGTTGGGTTACACATTAATTTATTAAATCTATGAGTTGGAATATTAATAGAATCATGCAGTAACATAATGGTTACCTTTAATCGGATTCCTTCCTCTCTGTCCACTACATATAACTGATTTCCGCCTCGCTTTTGAAACTTCAATCCAATATCTATCAGCAAATGGTAGAGAGTACTTCGTGAAAAATTCGGCAAGTCCGTGTCAGAATTTACTGCATGCAAAATTTTGTTTAGAGTCGGCGGTTCATTTCTGAAAAAATAACCATGAACTTTACTGCATATAGCACTTTTCGTAAAATTGTCGTATTTCTCCACGCGCTGTTTGCATTTACGTCATTTTTCCGGTGTTCTTAAGAGTTCCGGATGCTTGCTGCTCCATTCTAACACTGTGTACACTACTTGCGGAAACACCAAGATCACCAGTTTCTTTCTCAATGTTTTTATAGAAGAGTCCAGGTTTCTTTCTTTAAGTAATGCAAAACAATGCGCGATCATTTGCCTCTCACCACTTTTTAAAGGTTTGCCTCGATTGTGTTTCATTTCGGCTAAAGCACCAGTCTGCTCCATGATGAAAAGCTTACTGATTTTAAATTGCATATACATAAGTGTCCTTGGCCTTGTGAGGTTCGCGAGATGTACAGGAAATACAGTGTTAAATATCAGAAGCAACCCTACACTATAAACAAAAACATCTTAATCAGCATTCAACTCAAAACAGACCTCGTTGCGAGAGAGTTGCCTGGTATAGGAATGCAAAAATATTATATAATAGCAATGTCCTTTAGTAATTATTAAGTAAAATGCAGCTTAATTTAACATAATACGTTAATAGTGTGTATAATTTCACCTGTCTTCTGTCTAATCTGTATATAGTATACTATTATGTATATATTCCCTTCAGAAGTCACGAGCCGAGAACACATCTATGTGGTGTGTGAAGCAGAAAGATAAAATGTGGGCCTATTTACGTTTATAAGAATTGAAACATTTGCATACTTTTCTGTGTCCGAAATTAGCTCGTGCAGAGTCGTGATCGGAAAACTACTTACAATACTGTACTTAAAGGAGGGGTTTATCGTACGTATGCAAATAAAAGAAAACGCCCATTATCTTCGCCAAACCAATGAACAGCTTAACCGTTTTCTGTCCCAATATCTCTGTCTCTGTCTCTCTTCCCGCCCAGATGTTTACAACAGGATGGAACTAGGTTGAGACATATAATAGTTCCCATCTTTTATTCTTTGATTTTTCATAGTAATATTTTGCAATAATGTTTCTGAATTCAGAGTTGACTAATCTTTTAGCTGCATAAAATGGTAGATTTACTATTGATTTCTGCACATTGCCGGTACCCTTTTTTGCAAGAAAATCAGCTTTCTCATTACCATTCAGTCCACAGTGAGCTGGTATCCATTGGAAGACTAGGTGTTTTTGAAGTGCTGTTAGATGGGTAAGGGCTTTCCAACATTCTATAATTGTTTGGTTTTTTTGGTGACAACTTGGAAGTAATTGCTATAATTGCTACCTTGGAATCTGAGAGAATAACTGCTTGCTGAAAATGTGAAATTCTGTACAAAAGATTTTGTAGGGCCATTCGAATTGCTTCAATTTCTCCATCAAAGTTAGTAGTTCCATAACTTAAAGATTTGTAATAGGAAAAGAGGTGACATGTGACTCCAGCACCTGCTCCATCTTGGTTTGATATCAATTATCCATCAGTATAAATATGGAGCCATTCGTGTTCTGGAAATCTAGTATGGATTGTCTCTAATGCCAATAATTTTAGAACACTAGTTGGAGTATCACTTTTCTTAACTTCTTCTGTCAGGTGTAAATAATATGTGATGTCTAATGTTTGTGTCGGATTGACTTTAGATATGAAGTTTTCCTTTGAATTAGGAAGGTATACATTCTTCTTGATGTCTTGAATTTTGGAAAGAAAGCTCTCCTGAGTCTTTAGTGTATGTGTAAAATTTCTCTTGTGCCATGTATTGAATGGGAGTCTGATCAACTTTTCGTGTTGAATAAGAGCCGCTTTTTCTATTTCATATTCAGTGGGGCATTGGTTAGTATTTCCATAGCTGCTATTGGTGTGATTTTGATAGCACCTGTAATCAATCTCAGACTTTGGTTTTGAAAGATTTGAATCTTTTTTGTGTTTGCTGTTACAAGAACTTCGCTGCAGTAAGTAAATAATGGTTTTATATATACATTGTATGTTGTGTTAAGAGTTGCTCTGGAACATCCCCACTTCATTCCTGTTAGGCGTTTTAACAGTGAAAGGCGCCTCTCTGCTCTTTGTATTACATTTTCTATTTGTTTGGTCCATGTAAGTTTAGTATCAAATGTAACTCCTAAATACTTTGCTTCCTTTGTTTCTGGTAATTGACCCTCAAAATTTAGTTTTATTTTTAGTGGCTTTTTGCTTAGTGAAAAGATTTGGTAGTTTGATTTTGTTGTATTAACAGTCATTAAATTTTCTTTGGTCCACCTTTGTAAGTTGGTTAAGGATTGTTGCATGGTTTTTTCTAGTTCTGTACTTTTGCTTTTTGGTTTTGAAGTCCACATTACTAAGTCATCAGCAAATAGTGTACACTTCACACCTGATTCTTGTATTTGTTGTGGCAGATCATTAATAAATATATTAAAAAGTGTTGTGCTGAGCACTGTGCCTTGTGGTAAGTCACGGTGTACTTGTTTGTATTTAGATATATATCTTCCATATCTGGTTGCAATAAAGCGTTGTGTTAGGAAATGACATAGCCATGAAAACATTGGACCTTGTATCCCTATTTCTTTTACGTTCTTTAGTAGTTTTGTTCTGCATATAGAATCATATGCACTTTGGAGAAAATCAGAAATAACAAAAAAATTTAGATGTAAAGCATATTTGGGGTGGTATGATATTTTTGAAAATGTTGATATTCTATCCTTGGAAGATGCGGAACTAAGTACTAGATTTGGTATTATTTATGACACATTTTTTAGTTAAAACGTTCACATATTCTTGCATGCCATTTTTGTAAAAATTGTGTTTTTATTCAGGGAACCTCAAAACGTGTATATGTGGTGACATTTCAGTATCAAATTTTTGCTTGGATTGCACCTACTACAGAGAGCCAATGAACTAAGAATCAACTGTGCAGTATTTTTTCACCAGGTGTGTGGATGCATGATTCCCCCTGCTACAGCAATCAAGGTCCTTACACTACTGATGTGGCTTTGCTCTACAGACTGAGTAAAAAGCACCACTTTTTGAAAGTATGTCGTCCGATTATAACACACAAATCTATCAATTTTGTTTTGCTAACCTTAATTAAAAGAGAATTTTTAAAGTTTCTGTCATTTGAAATTTCTGTTCTTTTTTTTATGTTTTATACAGCTTTAAAGAGTAATAACTAAAGACCAGATGTTAGACACTTAAAAAATTCAGAATAAGTAGGCAAAAAGGCAGTTAAAAATGCAAAAGTCAGCAAGCAAAAATGGCACTAAAACTGTGAAACTGGGTGCTAAAATCTTTACAGCTACATGAAAAAACAGGCACTAGATAAGAAAAATAAACACTATTTGGATTTCTCTTGTTGCCAATTGTAATAAAACATTTAAATCGTTCAGTATTTAATAACATTTATGTATCTGATACATTTAGATTAACGTAAAAATCACATAATATTAATAGTGGGACCTAATCAAAACGCTGTATTAACAGTACTCATTAATAATTTGGCTATCACTTTTAATACATGATAATATTTGTCAACCATTAAAAAAACACTCATTTGATTACACATAATGACGAGATACTTTTTCAAATTTTTCACTTAAGTTATACCTCCTATCAGATAGTGTATTTTTGAGCACTGAAAATGACCTTTCCACTTCTACTGATTTTATTCAAGCGTACTTGAAGAGTGCAAGATTCTGTGGTTCACCATCATTTGAAGCACCCTTTTTATTGCTAAGAATCATTCCTGTCTTCTAATTGTTGAAGTTACTGTTTTCTTGAAGAACCTGCTCCCATTTTTCTCTTACACATTGACCCAGGTCACCTGGACCAACTTAAATTTTCTGAGTTACTTTATCCATAACTTGCAGTGAATTTATCAGTTTTATTTCTCTCTTCAAGGCATTTAATGTCATCTGGTACAGAATAGTGAGCTGCTATGAAAGCCAAGTCATTTTGCAAAGTGAACTTAAGCAGCAACTGCTTTTCAATCTGTATTGTGCTGCATCACCTTCACATAAGCTGTTAAACTCTTCCAGTCTTGAGAGGGAGAACTGGAACTTAAAAATTCAATGCCACAGCTGGGGTTTGAACCACAGACCTTCCGCTTACCAGGCGGGTGCTCTAACCATTGAGCTACTGTGACAAACTGCCAGAATGGCATTGAATTCTCAAACCGGGTCGTATTTTTCCTGGTAAACCACAAAGGCAGTCTCACATCAGAGACAATTACCCCAATGGTGACTTACTATTGCAAGTACTTAATGTCCCAGGATTAAATAACCTTCAGATGGTAATTATTATTTATTTATGCCAACAAACTTACTGTTGGTGTTTAAAAGCACCAACAGTAAGTTTGTTGGCGTAAATAAATAATAATTATCTTCCAGTCTTGTTAAAATTGCTTGCATAATATAATGCTACAGCAACCCTGTGCTCCATCTGGTCAATATTGGCTGTGGAGATAGACTAATTCAGGGGCGATTTATTTGAATCCATAAATTCTGGATGGGGTTTTAAGGAACACTTTTACATTGTAAAATCAAGGTGTCAACTTCTGGAAATAGACCACGAATTTCCAGTGCAGTGCATGGTTGAGGCACATGATATGCAGAATTTTGGGGAACAGAATTTGAGCATCTTGCCAGCTTCCTTTATATAGGTTGCAGCATCGGCTGTAAACAAAAGAATATCCTCGTATGAAGAGGTGGAACCAGGACTGAAAAATTCAATGCCATAGCCGGGGTTTGAAACATGGATCTTCCGCTTACACCAGTAGTAAGTTTGTTAGCATAAATAAATAATGAATATCCTCATATTTTATTCCTTCAGTCCATAATATATTCATAGCTGAGTTGCACTTGTGCCACGGTTGAACTGTTAGTTTTTTCTAACTGCTCACATGCCAGTAGCTATATGTTAGAGGTTGATCAAAGTCCATAGTGCCAAACACTACATTAGGAATTAATTGGCCACAAGGATTGGTTCCTTCATCAACTTAAACCCATAGGTTTTTTACCATTCACTCCTTTAATTCTGGTTATTGTATCATTGTAACAAAGATCTACATATGATTTAGGCGAATTGCTCTCACTTGGCATTTCCTGTTTTGTGTATTTGTGTAAGAAATTCTTTAGAGTTGTGTTTGGTTCATTTTTGTTTGCCTTTTTACAAGCAGCCAATTTGTGTTTGCAGTTTGCACATGTTGCAAAACGTGGTACATTTTTACGCATTTCACTGATGTTTCACACGTTTTGCAAAACAAGATTGAGCCATCAGTTGAGAATATTTCCCTACTGAACTCTTTTGCAAAATTATTGAGTTTTACTTTTAGTGTTACTGGTTCTTTAGGTACTATAAAGAAACTGCTTTGTAAAAGCGAACAACACACTTTTGCACCACTTGTCAGTAACACCTGCATTTAACTCGAGGGTTTACCTATGACCTTGTGGTTGACACAAGTGGACCTGAAACAGCGCGCTATTGTTTATTCCTCTTACTCTACTATTTTACACCCTGCTTCAAAAGTGAGTTATTCTTTCTTTCCCGGGACAGAAAGTATTGTGCGGAAGAGCATCACTAATACATAACATTACAGCATCAAACAAAGAAATTATGATCATATATTCAATATCACATAATGAATTAGGTTTATTGGAGACTCAAGAAACCTTTTTACTTCTTTATCTCATTATCCTCCCCTTATGTGGACTTACACCCTCTAGAACTTATAAGCCAGTGCCTAGGGTTAGATGCCTGTCGGGGAGCAGATGAAACTATGGACCGGACAGTGAAGACCTGGAAGTGGCTGATCAGCCAAGCCTCAGGTATGATAGTGAGGAAGAGGATGATATGAAATGCAGGTGAAATCGATGATTGGAAAGGTGATAATGGAGCAATTGGTGGAATGAGTGGTGGGGGAAACCAGAGAAAACTCTCCCTGACGTCGCTTTGTCCACCACGAATACCACATGCGGGTCCCTGGGATTGAACCCGAGCTGCTTAGGTGGTGGGTGAAAGCTCTAACTGCTCGGCCATGGCACCGCCAACTCAAGAAACCATACAATATAGTATAGTAGCAACACTGGCACTGCTTACAGTTCAACTGCCTTGTAGACAGTAATTAATTTTGAACTGCTGGTGTTGCTCTATGTACATTGTACTAAGAAGCTCCTCATTCCACAGCATGATTGCACGTTCAAGGACAATGACATAAGGTTTGTTCCAACAAGCGGTTTTGAACGTGTTCTGGATGCCTTCTGAACTAATACCAACATTTTCTTACGGACATGCCCAATTGAGCACGCTCTCAGAATTAGTTCGGAAGTTTGTGCGGTTGCAACATTACTTGAACCATTATTAATTTGATTCTAAATAATCTGAGCACGCGTTGTAGGCTATACGAGGTTTGTTCCGACACGATCCAGATTCAGTTCTGTTATCTGAGCATGCGCAGTAGCTAAGCAGTGTTCCAAACATGACAGAAAATGCTTCAGACCTGTCCAATTTGCTGTTCCAACGTTTTGGGAACCAGTTCATAACCAGTGAAATCGGTTCTTGGTCAAAAGCAGGAACTGCAAATTTTACACATGCGCAGATCTTAAAGATTAATAGCCTACTACGCATGCGCAGTTGTTCGATATAAGAGATTAATGATGGTCCAAGTGATGTAGGGTCTGTTCCAACAAGTGCTTCTGAAAGTGTTCCGAACTAATACCAACATTTTCTTACGCACATTCACAATCGAGCAGGCTCTAAGAATTGGTCCGGAAGTTTTGTCATGTTGCAATCCTACTTTGGTACTGCACATGCCAGAACTGATATTGGATTGTGTTGGAACAAACCTATTATCTTCAATGAGTGAGGAAAGCAAGCAATGTCAGTATCTTCGAACAGTGTGTAATGGAACTGATTCGAATTGAGGGGGAAAATTTGTTAATAGCGTAGAGCATTAGGACTGGTAAATTTTGCCAATTGGGGTGCATTTAAGTGGAAAGTCTACTTTCCATCCTAATCGTTTGAAGCTCATTCGTGCATTTTTCTGGTAGGTTTTACCTGAAATTTTGTGTTGTAGCAAGTATGGAATATCTGCCCACCCTCTCTCCCTCTCTCTAGCAATGCACATAAAGACTGGTCCCATTGGGCATTAATGGTAGACAACACTACTCTTCTGTAGACCTTTATAAATTTCCGGATATGTTAAGCCTTCCATAGAAAAATCACCACTGACCTACAGGAAATGGGACCATAAAGAGAGTACAGCTATCTTCAGACAAATGCAGTAGAAGCACTTATACTCAAACTTCATCATTAAAGGCATCCGGCAGTGATTAAAAGCAAATTTAAGTAATATACAACATGTCATGAACCCATGAGTTGCAAATTGCCTGTATTCAAGCATTTTAATCCAATTTTTCAATAAAATGGTTTTTTTTTATTCTGCTGGAAAAAACAGAAATCTGCATTTATAGGCATTATATGTTAAAATAGGCAAAAATAAGCACATTCAACTTGCATAAAAGAACAGCTCCAAGGGTTGTGAGTTGAATTACAATTAAGTCGTTTTTATGATATTTATAGTGATTAAGAATAGGCATTTTGCTGAACATCCAGTCTCAAGTAATAACTCAAAAACCGTTGTAAAGAAAAAGAAGTATGACATTTAATTGCTTGCACTTTGGGAACCTACATGACAAATTTCAGAAAAATTGGATGAAACTGCATCATGTGGAGCATTTTCAAAAAGTGAATGTGGTGAAAAAAATGTTTTTCAGAAACTTCAAACTTAAAAATAGAAGACATTTTTATGCAAGATGACAAATTTCAGAAAAATTGGATGAAACTGCATCTTGTGGAGCATTTTCAAAAAGTGAATGTGGTGAAAAAATGTTTTTCAGAAACTTCAAACTTAAAAATAGAAGACATTTTTATGCAAGATTTAAACTACATTATATATATATGATGTAAAAGGTCAAAAAAAGTTTTAACTTTATTGGCCCTAAGTATTTTTACTTTCTCTACTGGTAAGTAGGGGAAGTATTGTATTCCACCCAAAAATTCGATGTCGAGATTTCACCGGAAATACATGTTTTGAGGTCCCCTGAATCCAGAAAAAGCATTTTTAGGAAAAGGTCCGTGTGTGTGTCTGTGTGTCAGTCTGTCAGTCTGTGGACAGCATAACTCAAAAACGAAAAGCCGGTTAAAAACCAAAGTTGGTATTTAAGTTTAATGTCTTTCAAGGATGCAACACAAAGATTTTGAAGACAATAGCCCCGCCCAAAACTACCCTTTACATGGAAAATTTTTCGAAAATTTTGATTTTCTTGAAAATGGCTCTAACGATTTTAATTAAAATGTCATATGTTTGAGATATTTTGATGACAAATGAAATGTATATCTTGAATTTTCTGGCTATAGCCCCTGTAGTCGTATTTACTCTGGACGACTTTTGCATAACTGGTAAACCGTTAGAGATAGACCAAATTATACTATACAAAAAATGTAGATCTTGCTAAAATACACAATTTATGTCTCAATAAATTTTCTTGTAGGGTGAACCATTTCGGAGATATTCCTTGTTATATGTGTGAGTTTCTGAAAACTTAGAACTTTAGCGAAATGCAACAACGTTGTTTATTTTTTCATATGTTACTTGTGAGAACGGAATCTCAAAGGTCAAAAAGATTTGACTGTCGCACAAAGTCTTCTGTATTCTAATATCTCCCTTGCACCTCAAGGAAATAAGCAATAAGATAATTAATTTGTACGAATGTTTATCTTAACTAACATGGAAATATAGGAATAAGAGTGTAAGAATGGTTAGTACAAGAGTAGAGAAAGTCATGTGAGTGCAACACCTCAGATTTTTAAAGTAACAAAATACAAATATTTTTGTAAAATTTTTACTAAATTTCAGTGATGCATTCCCTTAAATCAAAATGTCCCCCATCTAATCATCTATTTTTCAATGTGAACTACGGCAAGTGATTGACTAGCTTACTAGAGGTGCCAAAAATGTATGGACTATGACTGTGGCCAGTTTTAGCACCTCCTTTCATAAAGTTGTTAAATAAAGCCTTTAAAATTAGTTCTAAATGTTTTATGGTTGCATCAGTGCCAGTCAATGATAGCTGCAGATGGCAACAAGCGCCGATAATGCAAACAGGAAAAGCACAGTGTGGCCAGTTCCTAGTTCATTGGCTCTCCTGGTATGAGTAGTCACAAGAGAAAGTTAAAACTGGTCACAAATTGTTGGTACATCTATGTTCAATATTGATTCGTTATCCGTAGAAATGTACATAAACTCTGATAGTCTAGTGATGATAGAAATATGCTTTATAGTCAAATATTTTTTCTCCACAAACAAAACTTGTGAAAAGAAAGTCATTTTGAGCCTGTGAGTTAAGCCTAGGGGTGGCGCTGTGGCCGAGCAGTTGGAGCGTTCGCCTGCCACCTAGGTGGCCCAGGTTTGATCCCAGGAACCTGCGTGTGTTATTCATAGTGGACAAAGTGGCCTCAGGGCAGGTTTTCTCTGGGTTCTCGAGTTTCCCCCGCCACTAATTCCACCAATTGCTCCATTATTACCTTTTCAATCGATTTTGCCTGCATTTCATATCATTCCTCTTGCTCACTGTCATACCTGGTGCTTGGCTACCTGCTTCCAGGGCTTCACTCTGTCCGGTCCATAGATTCCTGTGCTCCCCAACAGGCATCTGATCCTAGGCGCTGGTTTGTAAGTGTATTTCTGGTATTCATTTATGCACACACAATTAAATGCTTGTGCTAAACTCTACTAGTCCATTACCTTCAATGTATTTGAGGAAATATTAATGCAGAATCAACTTGCAGTAAATTCTGAGGTGATCATTTACTTAATGCTTCATGTTTTAAGTACAGAATCATATACTACTGTATTTTACATTTAGTTTATTAACTACAACATATTTTGTCAGACAGTCATAGAGCACTGAAGTGAAACATTACATTTTCATCAAAATAAATTTTAGGCTTCACATCCAAGAATTTTTTAACCTTGGTGATTCTTTTTGTGAAGTTTCACATATACATTTACCCTGGTAGGAGTATTGGCCATGAGGCCTCCTCTTCCACTCTATCAGGCAGTACAGTACTAAAAACATAAACATATAAATTGTTAATCAAGGTATTAAAATTAAGGAGAGGAAATTTAATGCAAAATAACAAACATACTGTCTGTTCACCAGCTCATGGCCTTAGGGGACTGAAGGGAAGATCAGAGGCATTCCACAATTGTGTAAACAGTTTTGTAAACTTCCTAGGTCAGGTTGCTGCTGGTTAGTTCACCAATTTACCTCCAATGTTATTCCTGCTATGTTTGCTCACTAATATCTGTTAATTTCAATTAAAAATTGGACGAGTCACTAGCATTATCTCGGAAGTAAAGAAAAGAGGAGTGTAGAAGTAGATAAATCCTCACCCAGGAATGGTGTGAAATCTACTATGATATTGTGGTTGCAGAGCAAAGGGTTTTAGACTGGCAGTTCCATGTGTAAAACAGGTCTTTATAGGATGATTGAAACAAACAAACCTAAAGAGGTTTCTAAGGTGAACACACTTTGGATTTCATTGGGCCACACTGTCGTTTGCTTGTCCCCATACATGTGTGATCTCAATCCCATAGAATTAGCTTGGGTCAAGGTAAAAGAAATAGTTAGAGAAATCTAACAGGTGCCTTTTCCTTACAGGAATTGCACGATATAATGCTTGAGAGTAAATCACTTGTAAGCGAAACAGGCTGGCAGCTTTTTTGAAAACATATAGAAAAGGTAGAAAATGATCAGTGGGAGAAAGACAGAGTAGTTGAAAATATTGTTTGTTATATAAGCTTAATATACTGCATGAATTGAAACTAACATTGAAGTTCCACTACTTTGAGTGACTTCTTTGCTTTGATGCAGCGTGAATAAACATTCCAAGGTTGGCAACATTATTGTAAGTGCGAGGCACAACTGCTGCTTCAGGTATCAGAATTATTTACTGATGTACTGGCTTGCTGCGAGTTTGGTGTGAAGTCACCAGTAAAAAATAGATAATGGGTATCCATATTTTATGTAGCTATAGGTGGGAGCAAAACAAATGTTTGACTACTAAAATAAAAAATTGAACAGTGAACACCAGGGTCCAGATTTTGATTACCTAAAAATGTCAAAAAAATTACCTAAAAACTGAGAAAAATTTATTAAAATAAGTTTTCACGAAGAAGTAACTTTATAAAATAGTAAAGCTGCAATACAAGTAGAAAAAGGAGATAGAAGATTAATGAGAATTTGGAAATTTATTAAAGAAATGTTGCACTCACATGACTTTCTGTACTCTTGTACAAAGTATTCTTACAAACCCTCTGTCTTCATTTTAACGGAAATAAACTTGGCAAAAATGATCTTACTGCTAATTTTATTGTAGGTGGAAGGGAAATATGGGAATACATTAGACTTTAAACGATAGTCAAATGTTTAAAGCTGGAGGCTATGTGATGGCATTGAAATTCTGTTCTATTTGCATGGCCAAGAGATAAAAGAAAATGAATATCGACCTCCCATTTGAGAAAGGTATAAGCATTTTAAAGTTCAGACATAACAAGAAATATCTTCAAAATGGTTAACTACAAAAACAATTCCTCAGTTGTATTTTTTAACAAGATCTACACATTTTGTACAGTAAGATTTTGTCTATCTTACGGTTTATGAATGTGCAAACATCACCTGGACTGCAGAGTACTTCCGAGGACATTCCCAGAAAATTTAACATATACACTTCATTTGTTATACAAATATAAACATATTTAAACATAGCATTTTTGAAAAATGTTTCATGTGCAGAGTAGTCTGTGGTGGGGGCATTTTCTTGAAAACCTTTGTGTAACATCCTTGGAAGGTACTGATCCTAAATACCAAGTTTGATATTTAACAGACTTCATTTTTGAGTTATGCTGTTTACAGGTGGCAACACTTACACACGTGCACATATACACCCACCCACACACAACCTTCATAACCCATACCACCCTACACCTTTTTACTCTCTCTACTAGTAAGTAGAAGGAAGTATTGTATTCCACCCAAAAATTTGATGTAGAGATTTCACCAGAAATATGTTTTGAGACCCCCTGAATCCAAAAAAGCATTTTTAGAAAAAGGTCTGTGTGTGCGTGTCAGTCCCTGTGTCTGTCAGTCTGTGGACAGCATTAACTCAAAAATGAATAGTCGGTTGAAAACCAAAGTTGGTATTTAAGTTTAATGTCTTTCAAGGATGCAACACAAAGATTTTGAAGAAAAAGCATCACCCTAAACTACCCTTTACATGGAAAATTTTTCGAAAACTTCTGATTTTCTTGTAAATGGCTCTATTTTGATTATAATGCCATATGTTTAAGATATTTGTGTGACAAATGAAATGTATATTTTGAATTTTCTGGCTCTAGCCTATGTAGTCCTGTTGACTCTGGATGACTTTTGAATAACTTGTAAACCATAAGAAATAGACAAAATCTTACTGTACAAAAAATGTAGATCTCGCTAAAACATGCAATTTATGTCTGAATAAATTTTTTTGTAGAGTGAACCATTTTGGAGATATTCCTTGTTATTTGTGTCAGTTTCGGAGAACTTAAACTTTTGTGAAATGGAACATTGTTGTTCATTTTTTGATATGTTAAGTGTGCAAAGAGAATGAGATCTCAAAGCTTTAAAATATTTGACTCACTCAAAGCCTACTGTATTCTAATATTCTCGTTGCACTTACAAGGAAATAAACAATAAGATGATTTGTACAAATGTTTATCTCTACTAACACGAAGAAGATGTAGGTATAAGAGTTTGTAAGAATGGTTAGTACAAGAGTAGAGAGTCATGTGAGTGCAACACATCAGATTTTTTTCTAAAAATGCTGCTTTTAGATTCAGGGAGTCCCAAAACATGTATTGCTGGTGATATATTACTATAAAGTTTTGGGTGGAATGCAATACTTCCCCTACTTGCTATACATAGAGAAAGTCATATATATTTGTTCCATGTTTTTGTTTGAATATTCAGAAAGTTGTTTTTGAAGTTGGTCTTACAAAACCCTATAGTATCAATTGTCTTGAGTTCTCAGATTATATAAAATCCATAGCGAATGTAGAATTCACAGCCTATGACACAATATGAAGATAACAATAACTACACTAAATGAAAAAAGGGGAAACTGACCTGTGTCATCCCTAGCCTGGGACATGAGTTGTAGAGTTAAGTGGGAAATATTGCCAAGCAGCACTTTCCTAGTTTTGAGATAATCTGATATGAAAGTTGGGCTAAATTCATGAATCTGTGGAGTTGTGATACCTTTCACCATTTTCAGAGTGGTACCTTGGTTAATTTTGTATATTTGTTCTATTTACCAGTGTACGTATAATAAAGTGCAGTTAACATATATACCAGTACTTTTAAGTCTGCTGGACAAACCCAACAGTAACTACATCACATCATTTCAGCACTTCTGATGGCACTAATACTCCCACATTGCCTTTTTAACGAATACTTGTTTCATACAAATGTCATATTGCAATGTCAACAAACCACACCATTTCCCCTCACTGCCAACCTAAGTGAAGCCCACTAGAATGGCTGTTATGCTTCTGCTTCCCTCAGATATTGCATTGTGTATGTTCCCTCATTTGTTATTAGACTTAGGAAACTTCAGTGAATTTATGTGTATTATTCTTAAAGAAAAGATATACTCTGTCAACAAAGTGATGCACATAGGTGCTAATAAAGAAATGTAAGAAGTTGTAATACTCCTTTACCTTCTGGTTACAACAAAGCTTGCAAGTGAAACAATTGTGGGTTCCCTTAACGATGCTTATGATTCACTGTTTATGTAAGCTTAGGTTTATGATTAAGGGTTCAGGTTAGGTTAGGTTTAGTTATTTTTTTATGTAACCTTAGGTTTCTGATTCATGGTATGTTAGGTTTGTTTATTTTTAAGGAATTATTAATTAGCAACCAGTGGTTACAGCAAAGCATATGGGTGAAGCAAGTGTCTATTCCCGTAACCATGATTATCATTGTCCCACTTTAAATAGCATGCCATTTTTGTTTCATTTACTGTTCATTTTACCCAGTCAGACCCTCCTGCTTTCACATTATACGAATCACTACCACTTTACTTTTTTTTTTTAATGTTAACATCATTATGCATAAAATGGTGCAAAGTGTCATCTGCAATGACTGTGCAGTACTGTTCCTGCAAATCATATGTTGTGCAAAGCGACTGCATGTGCATATCAGAGTAGCTTGGCACACGATCTAGTGGAACTTTCCAAGGTTTCATAGTAGCTTAGTGCCAGTGGTTCTACTGTAGGTGAGGTGCAGTTCGTGATAAAAGCTTTTGAATGCACAGAGCATATGGCATAATTGAAGTTCATCAGGAGTGCCAAGTCTCTGGGCTGGACACCATGAGCAAGGAGATAGTGCATCCCTGTGCACATTGAGACATTGCTGCAGGTTGCCAAAATGTTCATGATGAGTTAAGCTGGAGGCCATTCATCGTTAGAGGTAACCTTGTGGAGCTTGTACGGAAATTTGTGGATAATCATCGCTGCTCCATGCTACATGAAATTGTTAAGGAGCACCTGTTGCGGAAATTGTGCACCAGATGGGTGCTGAAGCAACTGACTCCAGGGTGCAAATTGAAGTGGAAGGGACAGCTTTGATATTTCTGCAGTGGTGCCATATTACTGCAACAAGTTTCTAGACCCCATCATCTCAGGTGCTGAAACGTGGGTTGTACACAGTACTCCAGAATTCAAACACCAGTCGGTGCATTGGCATTATAATGACTCTCCCTTTAAGGTAAAATTCAAGGACACTGTGTTGTCACAGAAAGTGCTGTGTGTAGTATTCTGGGACAGATAGGGAATTCTCTTCATTGAATTCCTGATCACAGGTGAAATGGTTAATGCTCAAGTATTAGTGCAAAAACAATGAGGAAATTACAGTGGACCATTCAGAACAAGTGACGCAGCAAGCTTAGTGCTGGTGTCTTAATAGAACCCCAAAAGTTATGCTTCACTATTGTCCAAATGGAAAGAGATTTTTAGATTGTGCAAAGAAATTCTGGGCCAAAAATTCAAATGTAAGGTCATAACAGGCCTTATAGTCTAATACTTGGAAGGAAGAAGATATATACAGAGGGTGTCAATGAACTACACCGAAGTAACTTGAGAGATTGTAGATGTAACTGATATAAATAATTTGAGATAGGCAATGTATGGTCTGCAGCTAAACATAATGCATTTATATGGTCTTAAATGTATTGATATCAGTTGCTGATAAGTTGGTGTTAAAGCAAAGTTGGATGAAAAATTAACTTAGAATTTCTTTAAACTTGCTGTTCTGGTATAGAAATATCGATTTTCAGCAGCTGGTTATCAAAGTTCTCAAGGTTTAATGCCACAAAAATCTCTCAGATCTTGAACTAATCACTTGACAGTGCGACACTGGACGATTAGCTACCTTCTTGCATTATGTACCATGCTATAGAGACGTTTTAACTGCTCTTGTGGCTTAATTCATTACACCAACAGCTGTTACCAAAATGAAACCTAGATGTTCACCATTCTGGAAATACTGCCTGTGGCCACATGACAAGCTAATGATGTCAAAATATGGCAACATTTGTGAAGTCCATAGGTTATGATCCAGCAGTTGTTTTTGATACATTGTTGAAATTATAATTTTAACAATGATTACTCATGACTGACGACACGCTACGCTTATTTCTCCGAGGAGACTACGTCCGCGCCACTGAAGATGTCTACCGCAGTTGTGGACGAAACGTCTGGCAGTTCTAACTCCAGCAGACCACGGCATAACAGCCCGGAAATATCTTCTAGTAACATTGACTCCGGCCGTGAAAGCCTACGCTCTCTTATCCAATATTAAGTTAGTGAAATATTTGGTTTAATTTTTCACCTTATAATTGTTACACGTTTCATTTATTTTGAAAATGAAAACACTAATTTGTATGTTTTCATGAATGGATGTATTAAAATTAATATCTGATTGCATTAAAATTAGATTTCTTATGCATAGAAAACATAGCATTGCTATGTATTTAGCAAATTAAAATTTAAATAATTAAAAAGAAAGAAACCTATTCACCAAGAATTCTAACCCAGGTTGTTCAATTAGAAACAAATGTATTTCACTGCTCAGCTACCATGCATACAATCAAACTGAAAGACAGCTTCCTAATTATCATAAAACTTTGAAGAGAATTCAGGGCAGTATTAAATCATGTATTGTGAATGCAGCGTCAGCCAATGCTTCCAATGTTTTCCTAATCAAGCTTCCTCTCTGGCTGTCACTTATTTAATCACAGGCTGTACACAATTCATGAAGATTTGGATTATAAGGTGGCTTATGTGAACTTATGGCAAATAAACTGTCCGTCTATACTTAGAATTCATGTATCTGGAAACTCATCATTATTACGATTTTAAAGTAGAGAGTTCATGGTTTTATGACAAAATATTAGTTTAAATTATAAGGATATATATTTGATTGTCTATTTTTTAAAAAATAAAATTAGACAGTTGCTGTCATAATGATTATTCATTCTGCCAAGCACAAGTATCATACATCTAACTGAATTGTACCTTCAGATATAAATACCTAAACTTCAAAGTGCAAGTTGAAAAATTTTGTTCTCTCAGAGTATACAGCAGCAACTGTAGAAAACACTATAGATGAGATATATTAGAATAGACTCAATTAAAATTAGGAAAAAGTGTGGCTCCATTATTTTGAACCAGGTACTTATAATATCCAATTTCCAATACCTTTGGACTTCTCTTCCAGTTTGTAAACGGAACCTAAGGAAATATACAAGGCTGATCATATTATCGGTCTATGTAATGACTACATCACAAAGAGAAAGTGACCCTACTCATTGCTTAGTTTGGCCACATAACAATTTTCGGCATCTCGACATGACTCTGCTGCAGCTGATTGACGAGCAAGTGGTGATGTGCTACAGCGGTAGCGCGTAATATATCTGCCACCAGCATACCACTTAACACGCCGCTGCAAGCTGTAGCGGTACGTGTACAGCTGCAGAGCCTCTGCTTTTCTGTTTGCAATGTCTGTCACTAGTCAGTGTCGTACGGGAGAATGATCCTAGGTCTCTTTTGGCAGTTTACGCCACCACTCTCTTTCTCGGCGGTCTGAATGCGAAACACTTTTTATCTGGCTCCGACACTGACGATGCTCATGGGTGTCTTATAGCAGACGTTTGCGGTACGTCCGGCGAACTTTTATTATACACTGGTTTCTCTACCTTCCTGTCCTCTGCCCACGGTACCCTCTCCGCCTTAGATGTTTCTTTCTGCAGCCCGGCATAAGTACCGCTTGTTGATTTGTTGGGGCTTTCGGACCTATTTGACACTGATAATCACCCCAGTAACATTCACTTATTCGGTAAACTTGTGTTGACACATCCTCACTGGATTATTTCCAAGACTGCTGCAGGAAATTTCGTTTCCTCATTCACTTCACCGAAGATGTTTCCACCATCGTAGATGAAGTATTCCGCTTAGGGTAAGTTATGCGGGTAAGGTTTTTTCCCGAGGTTTTACCTTATCCTGAGAAGACGAATGTCAGTTAACTTAAAGCTCAATGTACCTCGGGCTCATTTCAGTATCTTTTCACCCGTTTCACTCATTCACCGTCCAATATGACGCTACGTTGGAGGACGTTAGTTATAAAAAAGTCATGGTGGAGTATTTTAGGTGTTCTGTTCTGCTATCAGCGGATTCCAGTAGTCGTGGTTCCAGTACAGTCATGGGTACAGTGCACCTCGTAACGTTCGTGAACCTTGGTGGACCAAGGAATGCTCGTTGACTGTTAAAGCACGCAAACGAGCTCTGCGTGTTTTCAGTTCACATCATACAGAGAACTTTATTGCCTTCAAACTTTCTCGTGTCAGGGCACGTTTTGTACTTTGCAGTGCAAAACGTACATCTTGTAAGTGTACGTCTCTTCCCTTTCCCGTCACACTTTGGCACAAAGGGTTTGGACTGCTGTTCGGCGTATGTACGGCAAGTGTCGCCGGACGATAGTTACCGGTCTCTCCGTACAGGCCTCGCATTACACCAGCGAGCAGGATATAGCCGACGCCCTTGCCAGTTCGATCGCTACTACAAGCCAAACGGATAATTCCAATACAGCCTTTATACCTCTCAAGGAATCTGCGGAGCGGACAGTTCTCGATTTTCATAGTGACTATAGTGGACCGTACAATGCACCTTTTAACGTAGCGGAGCTGGCGCACTCTTCTGGCCAAAGACTCCTCTCCTGGTCCTGATGACATCCACCGACAAATGCTGCGACAAATCTTCCACCTGCAGCTCTCTTCTTTCTGCTGAGAATTTACAACCGCATCTGGCTTCAATAGGTTTTCCCGTCTTCATCCCTATTCCTCGGTCCGGAAAAGACCGAACACTTCCCTATAGCTACTGTCCTATTTGCCTGACGAATGTCGTTTGTAAGACCTTCGAACGGATGATTAACACTTGCTTAGTGTGGTGCCTAGAGACGAATAACCTGCTCACCAATGTTCAGTGGGGTCTTCGCCATCGTTCCAGTGTCGACAATCTGACACGCATGGAGGTTTACATCCAAAATGCCTTTCTGCTGAAGCAGCATGTCGTGGGTGTCTTCGACCTGCAGAAGGCCTAGGATACTACATGGTATTCTCCGCACCCGTTACGGTTTACGGGGTCACTTAGCCACATTCGTTTTAAATTTCTTATAACTTCGCCGCTTTTCTGTCCGCATTGGAAACAGTATTACAGGACAGGATCCAGGAGAATATTGTGCCCTAGGGGTCGATTTTGAGTGCCACACTTTTCGCTATAGCTATTAACGGCATCGCTAGTGTTCGTAGGGGAATTCCGATGTCGCTGTATGTTGACTTAGCGTTTACTACCGCTCTTATAATCCTGAGGACATCGAGCGTCAACTGTAGTTGACCATAACATCTATCGCCGAGTGCGCACTTCGCACCGGCTTTCAATTCTCCCCTACGAAAACACAGTGTGCCCACTTTGATCGACTTGCTGGTGTACACCTCTCTCCTGATCTTCATTTGCTTGGCGTACCTCTGCCGTTTGTTTCGCTTCTCAAGTTCTTGGGCTCTCACCTCGACCGGAAACTCACATGGGAGCACCATATTCATCAGCTTCGTGCTTCCTGCGATCTCTCGCTTCGGCTACTCAGGGTTTTATCTGGGGCCTCTTGGGGCAGCTGTCGCACTAAAGTTGTACCGATCACTGGTCCGTTCCAAACTACCCTATGACAGTTATATATGGCGGGGCGTCCGGCTTAAACTTCGCCTTTTAGACACATGTTGGAATAGGTGTTCTACTGGGGCGTTCCGCACCAGTCGTGTTGAGTGTCTCTACGCTGATTCTGGGGAGTCTCCACTCGGTTCGACGCTTGATATTACTGTGTTCTCACGTAGCAATGTTGGCAGCTTACCCAGATAACTCCTGTTAGCTCTGTATTGCGCCCGGATCTTGCTCACCGTTGTGTGTTGAACAGCAATATCTCACCCAAGCGGTATTCCGTTTCGCGAACTGCTCGCCACACATGACTTCCGAATGGCTGATGTAGAGCGGTCTTGTCTTGGCAGCTCCAGCGTGCTCGTTTCGATCTAGTGCTTTCGGGCTGTGCCAACTACCCTTCAATTGGTGCTTCGTCAACTTTTCGCCGAACTCCTGGGCCGTTACTGAAATTACACTTTGGTATTCACCGATGAATCCCAGGTGGGGATGTCACAGGATGTAGTTGCATGTGTGAGGCACAACCAGTACCGTCTTCCCGGACAGTAGACCCGTTTTTACTGTCGAGCGGTTTACGATCTTTTTTATGTTTTACTTATCTCCAGTTCAGTTCCTCGACATTTTATCTGTTGCGACTGTTTGAGCGCTATTGAGGCGCTGCAACACCAACTCGGCATTGATTGTTAAAATACTGACACATGTATCTCAGTTGCTATCTTGCAGATACCAGTCCATTTTTTCCTGGACCCCAGGCCTTGTGGGTATTCCCGAGAATGAGGAGATGGATGCGGCTGCTAAGTCTGCATATCGTTTGCTGGAGTTATCAACCCGTACTCTGCCTTATACGGGTGTGTGGTGACACTTCCGTTGTCTATTATCTGTATGGCAACAATCTTGGCAAGCGTTGGCTAGCACACAGTTGCGGGCAGTTAACGACACCGTTCAACGCTGGACTACATCCTGTAGGAATTCCAGGCGGACTGAAGTAATTCTCCTGAGCCAGAGGATAGGTCATACGCGAGCCACTCACGGCCACCTTCTGCGTGGTCACCCGGCGCCTGTCTGCCGTTGACATGTGTTCAACTTTCCGTCGCACATATAGCAATAAATTATCCGCAATACGCTCGTTGGCGCCAGTCCATTGGTTTGGCGTCTACACTTATCTCCATTTTGAGCGACGACCCGGTGTATTTAGCAAGGCTCTACGTTTCGTCGCCGATATTGACTTCGATAAGCAAGTCTGACTTATATTATAGTTTTATGCGGGTTTTTAGATTTTAAAAATATTTTATGGTATTTCAACATCTTGATTTTTAGAAGTCAAACTTTTTTTTTAGATGCTTTTTACATCTTTGATATTCTTTTTATGGTATTTTAAGCTTTTTATTCTATACAGCTTACTGTGTTAATTGTTTAGTATTTGAACCTTTTTAAATCTTCCTTATTTTAACCCTGTGAGTTTGTTTAGATTTTGACTGCGGGCCCAAATGTCCTTGGTGTCAATGGGCCCTTAAACTGCACACACTCACCCCTCCCCCCAGTTCTTCGTGGCCTAGGGGTAACATGCTAGCCTCTGGTTCCCGAGTTTCTGGCTTCAAACTCAGCGGAGGGCGGTGGATCTTTTGACTTCCTTTCAAAGGAAGCCATGAAAGGAAGCCATTGTTATGTATCGGAGATTTACGGCATGTAAAAGAACCTTAACCCCGATGAAGACCTCTGAGCAAAATTAAGCGGCCTTTCACGCCCGATGTAAAATGGGATTCTGAAAACAGCAGTTAAAGAGCGTCCATAAATAAAAACTCAATTTCAGTTTCCTGCCATTCAGTAAATACATATCGTAAGTGTAAGTTGTGTTTCACTGCTTTGTCTGGATTAATAGTGTTGATCTCGCACCATTGTGCTACAATGGCGAACAATGCACGCAGTTCCTATATGGTGAACGTTTATTAAGAACGTACATGTTATGTCGGGATTGCAACTCCGCCATTCACCCCGTTTCGAAACGGGATCGCAGATACGAAATCTCTTCATGTAGGCGAGGATATGAACACTTTTCGGAGTTCGTGGCAGAGGGTGCTTGGTTCCAGAGTTCTAATTTACTCCTGCCCAGGTACTGCTAGTTACACTCAGCTATACCCATGTATTTTCGTACGAGCAAACCGTTATCCGTTGTTCTATTGGATACACACGGGTATGCATCGTTTTTAACGTCGCGTTCTACAGCCACTGCTCATATTTTTATTTCTTTTAGGTGTGTTTTTAAATCAGCTTCCGTTGTTTCTAAGATTGGTAGTTTTAAGTAGTTTGTCTCCCTGTTTTACCACTTTAGTTTCCCCCCTTTTTTAACTTTGAACGGACGCTAATGACCTCGGGTTTTCGCCCTAAAACATCATCGTGGTGAAACTTCATGCAGAAGAGCTGGCACTGCTTCGCGCTCAGCTGGGCTGCCTGTAGTCTCCGTAACACCATGCTCAGGTTCTCCAGATAATCCTCGAAGGTGCTGCAAATCACGATGCCATCCATTATAGCAGGCAGGCGCCGTAAGTCAGTCCCCTTATAACCGACTCCATTAGGTGCTGGAAGTTGGCTGGCGCGTCGCTGAGGCTAATTGCCAATTGCGTGAATTGCCAATACCCTTGGTCCTTTGAGAATGCGGCCTTCACCAGTAGACCTCTTCCTCCTGAACCTCTACGACGAAGACTGAAGCGCCGTTGGCATTCTGATTTACTCTAGTTCTATACAAATGCTTTTTCTGTAACTGTTTTTCCCTATTTCTGTGTTATATTGTTGGGACTATCGCTGGATGGCACCCCAATTACACGTTTCATGTTGTTCTGTGTATAGCTTAGCTCAACCATATTGTACCTAATTGTACAGAAGTTTCCTTTAATAATAATAATAATAAAAAAAAAAAAAAAAAAAAAAGTAGACCTCGTGACGCCGGTACTCACTTGTCTTCCGCCTGCTTATCGGCCGGGTGTGGGCAATCTCGCATCAGATGTCCTGGCTTGCCAAAGCTCTAACACACTTCACTGGAAGATCTCCGTCACCGTCGACGGATTGTTCCTCTATGCCCATATCGGATGCTCCTGGTCTTCGAAGCCGGGGCAGTTTTTACCTTGGTCGCCCCCAAGGTGTGGCCTCGTGGGTGGTCTTGTAGTCGCCGAGCAATAGACACTGACGTATCTCGGCGTCATGCACCCCATCGAAGGATTGGCAGGGATACATATCCGGCCGGAAGGTCCACCAGAGCCTTGTTCACCAGTATAAGTAAAGTTACAGTTGGCTTATCAGCTCGAGGTCCCTGGTAGGAATGCAGCCAGCCACTACATCAGTAAACAATTCCCGATAAACAATGGTATCGCGAGCAGCAGTTCTGCTTCTAATCGTGTTTACGATAGTGTTGCCGAACTAGGAATGCGTATTCACGCCAGATGAAAACAAAGAAATCTATCAAAATAGCACAATTTAAATGTTGTTTTCAGTCCATGCAGTATATTTAGCTTTTAAAGCGTAAACAATGTTGTCAACTACTCCGTCTTTTTCCCACTGATCATTTTCTCCTTTTCTATATTTTTGAAAAACACTGCCAATCCGTTTCGGTTTTACGTGATATATCCTCGATATATATATATATATATATATATCCTCGTGATATATTGTGCAATTCCTGTAAGAATAAGTCAGCTGTTTCATTTCTTCAAGTATTCATTTTGCCTTGGTCCAAACTAGTCCTATGGGGTTGAGATCGCACATGTATTGTAGCAAGTAAACGGCAGTGTGGCTTAATAAAAGCAAAATAACCAATAATATAACGATTGAGGAAGAATTCAGTCTAACAACTTCTCATTCCCTCCTGCAGGATCAAAGAATGAAATATTAAAATTTCGGTGAGTCAATAGTATAGCAATTTCTCTTGCAAGCACACGTAATGAAAGTAATATAAGGGCAGTAATACCTTTAAGAGCCTCTTTAGCTTTGTTTGATTCAGTTATCCTATAAAGATCTGTTTTACACATAGAACTGTCACTCCGAACCTCTTTGTTGTACAACCACAATATTATAGCACATTTCACAGCAGTCCTAGTTGAAGGATTATCTGCTTCTACATACTTTTACCATTACTTCCGACACAAAACTAGTGACTAGGACGATTTTACAACTGAAATTAAGAGAAATTAGCAGCGAGTACATATAGCGTGAATGATATTGGAGGTAAGTGGGCAACATGACCAGCAGAATAACGATTATGTGGATGTTTACAAAACTAAGGTTATACTGCGTGGAATGTCTCTCCCCTGCCCCTCATTCCCCTTAGACCATGAGGTGGTAAAGAGTCGGTAACTTCATTGCAAGGAAAGAATTAAGTGAATTAGTTAATTCTTTAAAATACTAAGTTGTTAATTTCATTATACTAAGGGTTATAATTAAACAAGTTGAACAATTATTTCGTAGTTGTGGGAAGGATGTACATGAATTTCTAAAAAAAAAAAAGTTTGTAAAGCTTGAATTATTCTTCTTTCCCTGATTATCCTCCCCTTATGTAGGACTTACACTCCCTAGGACTTACAAGCCAGTGCATAGGGTCAGACGCCTGTCGGGGAGCAGAGGGACCTCTGGACCAGACCGAGAAGACCTGGAAGCAGGTGGTCAGCCAAGCACCAGTTATGATATTGAGGAAGAGGATGATATGAAATGCAGGCGAAATGTATGATTCGAAGGGTGATGATGGAGCAATTGGTGGAATGAATGGCGGGGGAACCGGAGAACCCCGAGGAAACCCGTCCAGACGCAGTCGTCCACTACGAGTACCACATGCGGATCCCGCCGAGGTGGTAGGCGGTCTAACCTCTCAGCCACGGCGCCGCCATTACACTTCCAGACTCAAGGAAGGATGAGGAATAATCTTGGCTGGAGAAAAATTCCTACCCCCTGCCGGCAATCGAACCCGGGACCCCTTGCATAGCAGGTAGGTGCTCTACCAACTCAAGCAGGTAAAACCCTGATAACCAAATCTCATGCTCCCAAGCTCTTGACTATTATGTATAAAACGGTCTTTTGCATAAATGGGTATAGAACTCGTAACTAACCAAATGCACGAGCCATACCATATCCTATTAAGCGCCCAACATGAAGTGCACGAATTGGATTTTGAAAAAAACAAATAAAACAAACTCAGAAAACCAAATACGGGAAAAAAGAACGTCAAGCTCATCCTAAGCGCAAAGATCGCCACGGCATTGAGAAGCCTACAACAGAACCAATGACGACATAAGAAAGAAAACGCCCATAACATCTAGAACTTTGTAACACTGTGTTGTCAAGCCGACCGGACCGCTTCTCGACGACACCGGGCCGGGCGAGGACTTGCGGGCTCTCCGCCAGTGTTGCGTGTAAAGAACCTGCAAGTCACGGGTACGGGACACTAACAACTGTACTAACTTGCATTAGACTTACCTGAGTCACAGCAGATGTTAAAATTGATGACCTGTAACACAAACACATTCCCTATATGTCTGATAACTCTGGTTCCCTCGCAAAAGTTCATATTGACTGATTGCCTGTATTTCTCTCGTGATAGTGTCCATCAATTCTAGTAATGTGATCGTATTTGATGTGTACACTTTATTCTTTAATGTTGCCAATAAAACTCGTCAGGGGAACGAGATGACCACAATCCTTCCTTGACTAATTATTCTGTCCCCATGCGCACTTCACAATTCATGCATAGAATTACCAGCATGTGGGCTATAGCTGAATCCTGCTGAAACCAGTCAAACAATCTTTCATTTCTTGTTACTTGCGGAAAAAAATATTTAAAACAGAATCAACTATTGTCGTAAATATGAGACTGATAATTCTACGCGTGGTGAGGAACTTGATGGATAATGTGATTTTCGGTAGCCCAGTATCAATTTTGTTGTTCCGAGGAGAAATGCGACCTTGAAGATAAAACAATGCTTCATCAGTGCAGAACGTTAAAGGTGGGTCCGCATCGTCATTTGAAAGGACTGCTAAAACCTTTCTTTTTTTCTTTGTTTATCGGATTACCCTCCCCTTATATAGGACTTGCACCCGCTAGGGCTTACAAGCCAGTGCCTAGAGTCAGACGCCTGTCGGGGAGCACAGGAACCTATGGACCGGACAGTGTGAAAATCTGGAACCGGGTGGTCAGCCAAGCATTATGTATGAGAGTGAGGAAGAGGATGATATGAAATGCAGGCAAAATGGATGAATGGAAAGGTGATTATGGAGCAATTAGTGGAATGGGTGGCGGGGAAACCGGAGTACCCGGAGAAAACCCACCCAGACGCCGCTTCGTCCACCACAATACCACTTGTGGGTCTCTGGGATCGAACTCGGGCTGCCTAGGTAGTAGGGGAGCGGTCTAACCTGCCCGATTGCTAAAACCAATTGCTATAATTAACCCTACTTACAGGATCTTATGGTTGTAAAGCATGAACTGTCAAGTTTCAGAAGTTACGCTGCCACGAAAGCTGACGTCTTGAAAATGTTAATCGCTTGTGCTAAACGCCTTAGTGATTTTTATTGGGGACGTTAAAAAATAAAGTGTAGCCTCAAATCCACACACGTTACAAGAATTGAAGGACAATATCACGAGAGAGTTACGGGCAATCAGTCATAAACTTTTGCGAGTAAACCAGAATTGCTTTCGTAGATAAAGGGAATGTGTTCACGTTGAAGGTGATCAGTTTCAACATCTGTTGTGACTCAGGTAAGTCTAATGCAAGTTAGTACGGTAGTTAGTGTTCCGTACCCGTGACTTGCCGGTCCTTTGCGCGTAACTCAGGGGGAGAGCTCACAGGTCTTCGCTCGGTGCGGTGTCGCCGCGGGGCAGTCTGATAGGTCTGAGAACGCATGGTACAAAGATGAAAAACTTTCAAGCAGTAACAACTGAATATTTTGTGTATTCTGTAGAAAACTAATAGTTAAACTTAAGATGCATCTGAGTAGCGGTAGGGTAATAAAAATTAAATAAAATTGTGATTAGAGAAGTAGAACCAGAAATAAATTTAACTGAGAATAGAGAGAATCGAGTTGAACAGGGCAATGTTAGTCAGGAACATCTGAACATAGTCACTTTGTTGATACAGATGAAACTGGAAATTACAGAAAAACAGGACAAAATAGCTGAGAAGTTAGCTAAAAATATAATAGAAATTAGCAAAGAGCAGAGAAAGGCAACTAATGACCAGGTAGAAATGGCGAGGGAGATCACTGAAAACAAATTAAATCGGTCAGTGATCAGCTTGAAACTGGTTGGTACGTTAAGTAAAATCGGCAAGAAATTGTTAGAGAAAGATATAAAAACAGCAATAGCTTGCTACCGAGATAAATGACAAACATGGACAGCAGCTGACATAAATATAAACATGGAGCGAGTGAGCGAGTGATGGTGTTTAAGGGCCCGTCGACAACTAGGTCATTAGAGCCCGATAAACATTGAAGAAACAAGACTGGAACAAATAAAATTCCACACACAAACCATGATAGAAATGACATGTTTAAGACTGTTATTAATGAAGTTAAACACAATTGTAACATAAACATAACTATAAATAATGGAACTGAAAAGTTGAAATCCAATAGTGAGAATATAACTGGAAAAGCAAAGGCAATGACAATAGTAACCAAGAATTTAGAACTGAAATGTGTGCACAACAAGGATTGGCTACTAAAGTATCAACATTTCAAAATAAAAGCAGAAATCATAAAACAGTTTAAATAAATTGAAAAAGTTGACCAGTCCAATGAGAAGTCATATGAACAAGAAGTTATGGACCCCTCATGTTCGTAATGTACCTAAAAGGATGCATAACATTGTGAACATTGATAATGAGGATGTACTTAACAATCAGCAGGAAATTTATAGTAATTGAAGGTGGACAGAGTCTTAGGTATTCTGAAAACAAACATAAACCACACACCACACGCGCAATTTTCACAGCAGTAACACAGCTTACTCCAAGCATCTAATGTTAAAGATAGTAGCTTCAACATTTGAGGATGAGCAGAGGAACATCCGAAACAATCCCTTGGAGAGATTGAGGAATATTTTAAAATAAAAATAACACGTGAACTCGGGATGTGTGTCATCCGCGAGGACCTTAGAAAAGAGTAGCTGAGTGGTTATGTACGACACTATCGGATGGTGAAATCTGTAGCACGTTTGTTCCTAACTCATTATTGCCAAGCAGTTCAAAACGAGATCCAAATTGAATAGGCCACAGACAAATACAATTTGAAGGTAGTTTAACAGTGACTGATTATTTCATGTGGATTGCAAATAAACTGCAAGGTCTGATCCTTCTATGAATGATTAATGTTGACATTATTTGGACAGTAACCCGGCACTTACCAGAAAATGTAAGGAATAATCTAACAGGAGCAAAACCTATCGATTTTTCAGATATAATTGAATTGCTAACTGCATTTCAAACCAAAGATAGTTTACTAGCAGCTAACATAAGGACATTGAAAAACTGATCTTTTATTTATGGACCCTCTTCACCTCCTAAGGTATGTTTTTGTAGTATTTAACGCCCACTTTTACTACTACGACACTGCAGGCGGTAACGCTGATACATGGAATGAAGATGGAGCACCGGTGGAATGAGATGGCGGGGAAACCGGAGAACCCGGAGGAAACCCGCATCAGCGCCGCTTCGTCCACCACGAATCCCACATGTGGTTGCCTGGGATCGCTTTGGTGAGAAGCGAATGGTCTAACCGCTCGGCTACGGCGCGGCCCAACTCCTATGGTAGTCAGTGCACCGTTATATATTGGTCGTGAAAGACCGCTTAATTTTGCTTAGAGGCTTTGAGGTTCTTTTACATCCCATAAATCTACAACACGGGATCACTGGCTTTACTTCCCTTCCAAAGGAAGCCATGTTAAGGATTTTTACCCCCAAAACTCCAGTGCCCTCCGCCACCTGCAACCTCGGGAACCATAGGCTAACATGTTACCGCTATACCATGGAGGACGGTGGCCAACATAGGCTGCTAATAACAAACAAAATAATGAATATAGAAATACCCATGAGAACAACCATGACACATTGTAGTTAACCTGGCACTTTCCAGAAAATATAAGGAATAATCTGATAGTAACACCAATAGATTTTTTCAGATGTAATCAAATTGCTAACTGCATTTCAAACCAAAGAAAGGCAACACGCTAGCAATCAGGTAGGTCAAACCTACCGATATAACACAAAATAATCTTCTTCTTCCTTTACGGGTTAGGCTTAAGCCTGTTCCGGTCTCACATTTCCTGGAGCTATCTCTTTAGGGGGCGTCCTATTGATCTTCGTCCTCTTGGTCTATAATTGAAGGCTTGTTTTGGTATTCTTTCTCTTGGCATGCGATTAAGGTGTTCGACCCATTTGCTTCTATATCTTTGGATTTCTTCTAGTAGCGGTTGTACTTCCAATTCTTCTCTAATAATTTCATTCCTAATGTGATCTTCCCTTGTGCATCCTTTGATTGATCGTAAGAATCTCATTTCAGCAGCTTGTATTTTACTCTTCTCCTTTTCCCTTATTATTCATGCCTCACTTCCGTAGTTTAATATTGGGATTGCCATCACTTTGTAAAATCTTATTTGGATTTCTTTCCTTGCTTTAACAAAATAATGAAAATAGAAATAACCATGAAGGCAGCCATGACACGATGCAGAATAACTGAAATTAAAACATTTCTGGAGGGGAAGGAAAGCACAAATACCTCGTAGAAATAACCAAGCTACCAAAGATGCGAGAATACAATATCAGATCAGCATTGTGTTGAAGAAACGTACAGATAAACTGCATAACCTTTCCAAGTGGTAACAACAGCTATGCAAATAAAGCATATCGTGGTACATGATTCTGCGGCATTTTTCTGAGGATTTGGTATCAGAGACCGAAAACCTCGGTATACGTGCAGCATGAAAAAGGTGTAAACCTTATGTCTGTTGCAAATGATACGGCAGAGGTGCAGTGATACCTATTTTCCAACAACCACAATAACCCACAAGGAAAACTGAAAAAAAGGTTACGCCAAGACTGCTGACTGTAACCTCGGAACACATAATTGCGACACATGTAGTCCCTTAAACATCTGCAACAATATAAATGTGGATAGTAAACAGGATAACAAACCTAACACAGATATGCAGCTAGAGGTATTAAGTCGGCTGCAAATAGAGCTACAAATGAATAAACACTGCGTAATGAAAGTAGGGAACGGTTTTAGGTGCTAAAAAGGCTAAATTTATTTATTTTTATGCATTAAAAATCAAGAAAATTTTTGTTAAAAAGGTTCAAAATATTTACTAAAACAATTTTTTTTCTCCATTTTACATCATAGAGAAACTTGTAATAAAAAAAGTTTTGATAACTCACCAGTGATGGATTATTGATATCACATGTCAATTGCTGGAAATTCTTTGGAGCTACAGTGCACAACGCATGCCTTCTCTAAATTGTCCATTAGAAATCTCTGCCGATTATCACGGAGCACTTTTGAAACTGTATTTTTTTGAACCACCGATTTGAATTTTTTTTTTTTTTTTTTTTTTTTTTTGAGTTTGCATTCTTAAGCCTTCGAGTGAGTCGATTTTCGTTTCTACATAACTCTCTATCAAGAGATTTGTTGTTGCTTTTTAATGGAATCGCACAAGAAACTCATTGGCAACAATATATGCCAGGTCATTTCTTAAACAACTCAGGAGATTTTGAACAATTTCTATAGATGAAGCTTCTTTGTCCAGTTCAACAACCGATTTAAAGATATCAAAATGTTCTGCATAGTACACTCCTACTGGAAGCCAAGTGCCCGAGTGAGTAACAATTGGTGTTGGTGGCAATGGAACATTGGGGTTTTTGTTTCTAAAGAGATCAACTCTCTTAGGGGCCTTAACGAACACCTTTCCATCGGATACCAATTTGTCCACATTGGGATACAGTGACCGAACAGTTTCGCACACCCTATGTAGCGCATGCACAACGCAAGTTACATGTATCATTTTCGTATAGCTGACACTAAGTGCTTCTGCGGCTTTCTTCACGTAAGATAATCAGTCAGGAGAACAAGCAATTTATCGTACTTAACGTCATTTGGCCATAATATGTGCATACTTCCATTGAAGAGCCAAGCAACATTAATGTGATTTGCTGCCGACATTTGTTTGCAAGCTAGTAAAAACGCACGATTAGAAACTGTCGACCCCGACCACTACGTTTCCCACTTTTCTTGTTGAGTCATGAGTTTCATCAGTACACACATTTTCTCATTTTCGCACACAATCCTAATTTTTCGCAACGTTTCTTCATGGCACTTTGGAAAACAGTGTTTCTTTAAAGTAGATCCATCTGGAGGATCAAAATTCATGTAGCTTTAACCTCTGGATTGTTCACTTTGTGTAGAGGAATATCCGCCGAAACTGAAGTTAGACATAAAGCTGAATAAAATTCACGACACTTTTAGGGTCCGGAATGAGCTGGAGGGTCCTACTTCACTTAAAAGCATCTGCTTCATAGAAGAACGTGAAACTCCGGATAAATTTTGTTGCCGGATAAATGCGTTACTGATCGGCTGTTATGGACTTCCCACAAGGCTGACAATATAGAATTTTTCCATCTATACTGAATGTACCTGAGAATTCTTTAACGTGCTGCTGCAACCGAAAACTTACACTACCTTTTACCTTCGGCATTTTGGTAACGATACACGAATCACTCAACACGTACATGTAATAAGCATTGCCCGACACATCTGAACTGAAGGAACAAGAATAACTCGAACGCGTAATCGTGTTGAGTTCAAGTACATGCTGCAATACTCTGACATCTGAAATTTCTTTCCTGTGAGTTACGTGTATGTATTTATATTGGGAGCTGTTGACAACACGTAATCTAATATAAAGTCACAGAATGTGCAGAAGGTTACATAGCTTCTCTTTTCAAAAAAACAGTCATGTTGTTTACCACAGGCAATAAAAGGCGAAACAAAGCTCGGTACAGTATATTGGTAAAATGCATAAATTATGTACTAATAACTAAATTGTGCAAAATATTGAATTACTACGTTCTAAAATTCTGCATATTTATGTGATATAAAACTTTATATTTGTGATAGTGACAGCATATTTAATATTTATGCTTAGTTTCGCGCTTGTAACCGCAAGCAGAAAAAAACACGTATTCACCTAAAAATCCGTTCCTTAATGGTAAGATGCCACTGCATCAACATCTGTATGGAGCGAGAAATGGTTAATAGAACTATGTCAGTTAAACAGGCACTTATAACATAACCAGTGTGTAATGTGTACTGTTGTGTAGCATAAAGAATGTATCAAATATCAAGTGATATGAAATGCGAAATTACAGGAGTGGCATAGTGCCTAGAGGACTATAAGCAGATGTGATATTAGCATGTGGTGTCCTGTATAATTGGAAAGCCGAGTTACTTTGAGCGAAGTAGATAAGGATGTAATAGTTCCCTTACTACATGAGGAATTTATCGCAGGCAAATCATGCCACACAAATGATTGTGAGTGAAAAATAGACAAGAATGAGAGATTCTCTGTTGACTATAAATACCTGTAAAAAAAATTCGATGCTTTGTACTTGCATGGCTTTCTTTACTCTTGTACAAACCATTCTTACAAACGCTTATTTTATCTACTTCATCTTAATTGAAATAAACATTTGCATAAATTATCTTGCTGCTGATTTTCTAGTAGGTGCAAGAGCAATATGGGAATACATTAGGCTTCAAGCAGTAGTCATATCTGATCGCAGTGTGATGGCTTTAGCACCCCAATGTCTTTGCATGTCCGGAACATTAAAAAACGAGTAACTTCTCATTTGAGAAGTATGGAGAACCCGAACACACAAGGAATATCCCACCTGTGGTTCACTCCATAAGCACGCACGCACATGCAGAGGCGCACGCAGACGCACACGCACATAGAGATCTGCACGGGCTCGGCCAAGACCTCGGGCCTAATTTGGAAAATGCTTGTCGGGCTCGGGTCGAGCTCAGGCTTGAAAATTAAGGGAATACACAACTGAAAATGGATTTGCTAAAGTTTTCAGCCAAGTTAGCTGAAAATTTATTTTCTATGTTGTCTTTTATCAGCATTTGAGGGTTTTGAATGTTAGTGTGATATATCCTTTAGTTTCCGAGTTATGAAATGTTGAATCTGGAGTTGATTATGTTACGCCAAATCATGGGCGTCGCGAAGGGGGCGGAGGCAAGGGGGCCCGCGGCCCCCCTGGAAAATAAATGTAATGCGCAATCAATTACTATTAGACTATTGCTTTAATTTGATGTAAAGCACAGTTTTCATTTAGCATAAATTAACCCAGATATGCCTGACGTCCCAAGACAGCTCATATTTCCCTCTGCTGAAGCAGTTGTAAACACTTCAGCTAGATAACAGCTGTGGAAACATGTTAAAGAAAGTTGTTTCAAGGTCTCCATGTGGTGTTGGTATTTGTGAGAGTCAACAAAGCAGCTGGAACTGAAGCCAAACTCCGGAAATTTTGCATAGTTTTGCGATGTGTAACCAAAGGTAAGGTTTTACAGAATGATTATTGTATTAGAGTGTTAGTATACACTTAGTTCTAGAAAGAAATAGTGTGTAAATCACTGTGACTATAACTGCTCGCAAAAGTTAAAGGCATGTGAACGCTGGCCAGTGCTCAAGCGGAGCGCTGTTGCCAAGCGTAATGCGTGTACCGGCAGTAGTTGTGTACATAAGAGCGCGTGAGATGCGTGTACCACATTCGGCACCGCTGGTAGGAGGGACAAGCTTAGGATTCGCTAGAGTCTGCAGTACGGCCCGCCTCCATATGCCTTTAACTTTTGCGAAGATCATAATGCTGAACTCCCTATCATATAATATGCTGACAATGGGCTTATGATAAGTTTGGTGTCCCGCATATGGGACGCTAGGCACATATGAAAACTTTCATGTGGTAGGCATAGCAAGGGAAAGGAAAGTTGCTATTTGCAGAAGTCATTCAATATTTAATATATTATAAATATGATAATTTATAATTAATACATAATTCAATATATTAATATATAAGAATTATATATAAACAGTTATATTTTTATTTCAGGGAGTTAAGAGTAGCTGAAATGCTTGCCATTTTCGAGGAAGAAGATGATTTCGATACATAGAATGAAATTGACATCCTGCTGCAACCACCTGAAAATGCTTGTGGGGATGTTACCGATGAAGATTCTGGCGAAGAAGACAGCGTGAACATAAACAGTCTGCCCGGAAGTTTGCTTCGGACTGAGGCAGAAATACATACTAGCCACTCTGCAGAAACTGAAGGAACTTCTGAGCCTAAATCCAAGAAAAACTTTATTGCTGGAATAATAAATCATGCTCCTTTGCAGGCAGTGATTGAGAACCCAAGATGACTCTTTTGAAGAAGACATCACCATTAGAAGAGCTTGTTTCTTTATTTGATGATGATTTGGTGGAATTTATTGTGGTGGAGTCCAACAGATGTGCCATTCAGCACAACAGAAAGGGCAATATAATCTCATATGAAATAGTGCTTCATGGGTATATTGCTTGTTAGTGGTTATATTCAAGTTCCTCGAAGAAGAATGTACTGGGAAAACCAAAAGGACACTCACAATGCACTTATTTCTAATGCAATGGCAAGAGAACAGATTTGAATTTATGTCAAACTTACATTTTGCTAATAATGATAATCTTGACAAGAATGATACATGTGCTAAAGTGCGACCACTTTTCAAAGCACTGAACGTGAATTTTCAAAACAAAGCACCTTCCTAAGAGCATCATAGTGTAGACGAAGCAATAGTGCCATATTTTGGGAGACATAGCTGCAAACAGTTCATCAAAGGAAAGTCTATCCGATATGGGTACAAACTTTGGGTTGGAGCTACACGTTTAGGCTATGTCCTGTGGATGGAGCCTTCCAGGGCAAGGGTACTAAATTATCTGAAGAGTACAAAGATTTAGGCCTCGGAGCATCTCTCGTTTTGGAATATAGCACTAAATTACTTGCCATCAAGAAATTGCCATACCATCTATATTTTGATAATTTTTTCACGTCTCTTGAACTTTTGGAAGTGTTACATGAGAAAGGAATGAAGGGAACATGTACAATCCGTGAAAATAGAACGAAGAAATGTCCTTTTCCAGACAATAGCGCAATGAAGAAAAGAGCAAGAGGATCATATACCTTTTTAGTTTCGGAGGGGGAAAATATGGTTGTATGCAAATGGAATACAATGTTGTTACCATAGCTTCAAATGCTAGTTCTGTTGAGCCAGTTCACCCAGTTTCTCGATATTCGCAAAAGGGAAAAAAAGGAAAATCAGCATTTCGCAGCCACACATGATCCACCAATACAATAACCATATGGGAGGTGTAGACAGATGTGACCAGAATGTGGACCTTTATAGAATATCCATTAGAGGAAAAAAATGGTACTTCCCTCTCATTTCACATTCCATTGATGTATGTACAAAATGCATGGCAGATGCTTAGAAACGTGGTGAAACTAGACCATTTAGAGTTTCGTAGAAGAATTGCAACAGCAATACTCTGCAGACATAGAACTCCAAAACGAGCTGCTGGTAAACTTCCAAAGCATGAGAATGTGGTCTCCAGATATGATCGCACTGGTCATTTTGTAGTACCACAGGAGAACAGAACACGTCGACTGTGCCACAAGAAGACTCCAACCATATGCAATAAATGTGAATGGGTCTGCATGTGAAATGTTTCCTTGCATACCACACCAAAGCATAATATCGTCATTGAAAATATTTTTAAAATTTCCCTAGTTTTGTGTATGAAAAATAGCTCTTGTGTTCAACTTGATTTCTACTAACACCAGTTGTACATTTTTAATAACAATATAATATATTACTTGTCTACTGAAATGTTACACTTGATTCTAGTATCTAATACACAGCGTCTTCCCTTGAAACACAGTCACTATCCTTAACTGCCCTTGTTCCTAACGTCCCACATATGGGGCACTTGATTTTTCGATGACAACTACAGGGCTTTCGAATCGGTTCTTCACCGCTGCACGGCCTTTTGTCTGTGCGCGTTTGAAGGTGCCGCAGCCGCGTCTGTAGCAACAAAACTTCCCCGCGAAAGCATGCTCCTGCATGCCGCCGCTATGCTCCCCCCCACTTCTCCCCGTAGACTCGCACTCAGTGATTGTTTGGCACCATGGACAGGGGACTGATCCTGGTGCAGCGTATTTTTAATTGTAAAACTTATTATAAATATGAATCTGCACGTCGTGTTCGCATAAGAGTACATTCAGAAGTTCCCTGGTGAAGTCCCTCCGTCCAGACGTGGAATTCATAACATTGTGAACAAATTCGAAAGCACTGTTTCTGTGGCAAACAAAAAACCCAAGCGTAAACGTACAGTTTTAACAGAAGAAAAACTTGACGAAATAGGCGCAAGTCTTGAACGTACACCAACAAAATCACTCCCAAAATTAGCACAACAGATGGGGGTTTCAGTGACTTCTGCACACACAGCAACAAAATTTTTAAAACTGAAACCTTATAAGTGTACACGTGTCCAGTGCTTAAAACAAGGCGATCCCATAGCGCGAATGCGTTATTGCGAATGGTTTCTTTCATCAGTGAACGATGGTTTAAACGATTCACAGCTTCTGTTCTTTTCCGATGAGGTGTGGTTTCATCTAAATGGTATGTGAACACTCATAAGTCATAACAGTCGGTATTGGGCATCTCAAAATCCACATCGCGTCCAAGAAATCCCTCATTATGATCAGAAAGTTGGAGTTTGGTGTGCTGTTAGCGCTAGACGCATAATTGGTCCAATATTTTACGACCAGGCTGTAAATGCCGAAATGACATTTTGACCCCATTTTTTCGTGAACAGACAGAAGAAACGTCCTATGGGTGGTTTCAACCAGATTCTGCCACTGCTCATACAGCCGAGGACTCTATGGATAAAATTAGGGAAGTGTTTGAAGATAGAGTGATTAGTGCTGATGTATGGCCCTCTCGCTTCCCTGATCTAACAGTGTGCGAGTTTTACTTGTGGGGTAACCTGAAAGACAAAGGTTACGAGAAAAATTCTCACACATTGGAAGAACTAAAACAAAATATTAGAAATGAAATCAGAGACATTACAGTGGCCCAACTTAATCGTGTGAATCAGAATGTGTTTTCCCGATATAATGCCTGTATAGCGGAGGAGGGACGACATTTCCAGCATTTTCTATAAGCTAAGATTTTTATGCATGTTTTACGTGCGGCTTGTTAGTAGTGGCAAACCCGGCCGCGGCAGCTTCAAACTCGCTCAGGCAAAAGGCCGTGCAGCGGTGAAGAACCAATTCGAAAGCCCTGTATATGTTGGGCAGTAAAACCTATCAAAATAAGTAAAACTAACTTAAAACAACACAATATGTAGGAATTGAAGGAAAATCTAAGGTGGAACTCATTTCAGGCATATCTGGGTTATTATGCTTATCCGCAACAAATACTTTAACTAATCTTTTACAGTTTCTGGCAAAAGAATAATGAGTTAATTGCAAACTTCCAACATGCGGCCCCCCCCCCCCCTGAAAAAAGTCTGCCGACGCTCATGCGCCAAATGAAATTTTTAAAAAAGTCTTGTGTTTTTTTTAAATTCGATTATATTTATCTTATTATAATGCACAAATCTGTCTTACAAATTTGTTTTACTAGCCTTTGTTCAAAAGACAATTTTTAAATTCTGTCGCTTGAAATTCCTAGTTTTAAGTTTTATGATTTATAAGTTAGTTTTAATAACTCAGAACCGTTCAAAAGAAAAAAAAGTGTTACAGATTGAATTGTTTGCATTTTGAGAATATACAGGACAAATTTAAGAAGAATTGGATGAAAACTACATGTGTAAGATTTTCAAAAAGTGAATTGGTTGAAAAAATAATTTTCAAAAACCTGAAATTTCAAAATGAAAAACATTCTGTATTTTAGGGTGCATGATGCAACTATAGGTGTTTGTAATATAACAACTCAAACACATTTTTAATTTATGTCCCTAGTATTTTTAAAGCCATGGAATACAAGTGTAAATTTTTGCGAGATTTGTACTAAATTGAAATGGTGCATTCCCTTAGGAGGCAAAAAATAATGTATCATATTACTTGGTTATTGATGTTGAAAAGATGCCGAGAAAAGCACAAATATCGCAGCATTTCATTACTAGGCTAAATCATTTTTCTGCTGACACGTTTCAAATGCTGATACTGATACTAGTCAAAGCACAGAATGAGAAGAGTTTGCAACCATATTTTCACTACTCGGCTGCAATTTAATCTGTTCACTCATTCCATGTATAACATTTTACACTCTTATCTCAACTCAAGGCGTATTTGATTTTTTAAAGGTATGATTCCCTAGCAGCGTGGCGTTCATGCGCCTGATCGCTGATCTAGCCACGAGCGCCACGCCTAGCGACTGCATTATTCCCTAGGAGGCGTGGCGATAGGAGCTCGACACGGCAATGGTTCCATAAAACGTGTGGAGTAAAACACGATTTCTAACAAAATTGGACGTTCTTTTGGAGGAAGAGGAAGATGATCTTATTTGTTTGTTAAGTCGTGAAAATGTTGAAAGGGGGAAAGTTAATCCGCTGTATTTTTTAATTATTAATTAAAATATTAAATAATTTTTTAATTATTATTTGAAGGCTTCAGCACCATATTGATAGATGCCTAATTAATGATGAACAGAAATTTAGGGAGTTTTTTCCGACTGAACGTGTCAATCAGTTCAATTACATCCTGACCACGATCCAAACAGAGGTGAAGAGGAGCTCCTACAACAGAATTAGGAAACCAATTACTCCTGCTGAAAAAGTAGCAGTAACCTTAAGGTAGGTTTCAGACTATTACAAATATTTAAATTTATCTTTTAACGAAATGCAACTTTTCAATCCAGTTTTATACCATGACGTCTTGTATTACCTGGCAAAGCGTGAGACGTATTGACCTTGGTGGTCGAGCGCTTCTTATCTTTTTTATTATGAGAGCGAAATGTCAGTAACTTGGAGTATAGTCGGTGATAAAACACAAATAGATGATCTCTCGCGCCTGCCGATATGAGACGTTGCTGTCGTGGAGATATGATTTCTTCTGAACAGGGTGTACATAACCGTCTCGCTGTGTATGTGCGATAAGCTCGCATAAACAACTGTGCAGTTTCACATTCTTTCCTATACGCTTCATGGCTCTGCCAGGTAATAAAACCATGGCACTACTATATGAGGCGTTTTTTGTACATAAGACGATATCAACATAACGATCTAACCCAGCTAGAAATAATCTACTTTCAAAATATCAGTTGCTCAGTGACAGGTTTTTAATACTATCAAATTAAAGAAACGAGGAATTGAATTTAGAAAAAGGATGAATGTTATCTGTTGAAAGTAGGGTGAATCGCAAGTTTTGTTTCATTTGTCAAATATTAAATAACATTTCTGTAATTTAAGCTGCGCATCTACTGGGTTTTTAATTGAGACTATGCCAAAAATGAATAAGAATGTATTTAACTATATAACTCACATAAATACACATCTAATATTGCCAAAGAAAACACAGCGGAATCGGCTATGTTCCTAGGTGATGAACAGATGTCTCATACGAGAGACAATGAGTATATACAGTTGCAATTTTAAGTTATTAGATATTTATGCCGCGCTCGCCTACCACCTAGGCGGCCCGGGTTCGATCCCAGGGACAAGCATGTGGTATTGGTGGTGGACGAAGCGGCATCAGAGCGGGTTTTCTCCGGGTTCTCCGGTTTCCCCCGCCACTCATTCTACAAATTACTCCATTATCACCTTTCCAATTATCGATTTCGTCTGCATTTCATATCATCCTCTTCCTCACTCATACCTGGTGCTTGGCTGACCACTCGCTTCCAGGTCTTCACTCTGTCCGGTCCAGAGGTTCCTCTGCTCCCCGACAGTCGTCTGACACTAGGCACTGGCTTGTGAGCCCTAGGGGGTGTAAATCCTACATATGGGGGTGGATAATCAGAAGAAGATATTTGAGCAATCACACTTTTTGTGGACATCAGCTGTGATAAAAATTCATAACACCTCGGGAATTTGGAAAATCCACAGATCGGTCTCTTATGATTACTGTGCACTGTTCAGTTCATCCAGTTTAGTTTTCCTGGTAATATAGTATTAATAGCCTACTTTTATTGCCATTTAATTAATATGCTCTCAAAGAGAGAAATTAACACACACATTATTTTAAAAGCAATATTTTATATAGTCATAAGTTATTTCTATTTGAGCAATAAACGAAGATACAAGTATATAAAATTTAAATATTAATTGTAATAGTTTGAAACCTACCTCAAGGTTACTGCTACTTTTTCAGCAGGAGTAATTGGTTTCCTAATTCTATTGTAGGAGCTCCTCTTCACCTCTGTTTGGATCGTGGTCAGGATGTAATTGAACTGATTGACACGTTCAGTCGGAAAAAACTCCCTAAATTTCTGTTCATCATTAATTAGATGTCTATCAATATGGTGCTGAAGCCTTCAAATGCCCTCATTGTATACAGCGGATTAACTTTCCCCCTTTCAACATTTTCACGACTTATCAACAGGAAACAAATAAGATCACCTTCCTCTTCCTCCAAAAGAACGTCCAATGATGACATTTTGTTAGAAATCGTGCTTTACTCCACACGTTCTACGGAACCATTGCTGTGTCGAGCTCCTATCGCCACGCCTCCTAGGGAATAATGCAGTCGCTAGGCGTGACGTTCGTGGCTAGATCAGCGATCTGGGGACTGAACGCCACGCTGCTAGGGAATGATGCAGTCGCTAGGCGTGACGTTCGTGGCTAGATCAGCGATCTGGGGACTGATGCTGCTAGGGAATGATGCAGTCGCTAGGCGTGGCGTTCGTTGCTAGATCAGCGATCTGGGGACTGATGCTGCTAGGGAATGATGCAGTCGCTAGGCGTGGCGTTCGTTGCTAGATCAGCGATTTGGCGACTGAACGCCACACTGCTGGGGAATGATGCAGTCGCTAGGCGTGGCGTTCGTGGCTAGATCAGCGATCTGGCGACTGAACGCCACGCTGCTAGGGAATGATGCAGTCGCTAGGCGTGACGTTCGTGGCTAGATCAGCGATCAGGCGACTGAACGCCACGCTGCTAGGGAATGATGCAGTCGCTGGGCGTGGCGTTCGTTGCTAGATCAGCGATCAGGCGACTGAACGCCACGCTGCTAGGGAATGATGCAGTCGCTAGGCGTGACGTTCGTGGCTAGATCAGCGATCAGGCGACTGAACGCCACGCTGCTGGGGAATGATGCAGTCGCTGGGCGTGGCGTTCGTGGCTAGATCAGCGATCTGGGGACTGAACGCCACGCTGCTGGGGAATGATGCAGTCGCTGGGCGTGGCGTTCGTTGCTAGATCAGCGATCAGGCGACTGAACGCCACGCTGCTAGGGAATGATGCAGTCGCTAGGCGTGACGTTCGTGGCTAGATCAGCGATCAGGCGACTGAACGCCACGCTGCTGGGGAATGATGCAGTCGCTAGGCGTGACGTTCGTGGCTAGATCAGCGATCAGGCGACTGAACGCCACGCTGCTGGGGAATGATGCAGTCGCTGGGCGTGGCGTTCGTGGCTAGATCAGCGATTTGGCGACTGAACGCCACGCTGCTGGGGAATGATGCAGTCGCTAGGCGTGGCGTTCGTGGCTAGATCAGCGATCTGGCGACTGAACGCCACGCTGCTGGGGAATGATGCAGTCGCTGGGCGTGGCGTTCGTGGCTAGATCAGCGATCAGGCGACTGAACGCCACGCTGCTGGGGAATGATGCACTCGCTAGACGTGGCGTTCGTGGCTAGATCAGCGATCAGGCGACTGAACGGGACAAAATGTCGTTTACTAATGCAGGAAATAGCGTACTTTTTATGCATGTTGTGTTTGTTAATCGACTTGGGAGGTCTTTATAACCTCATGTGACAGTCACAAAGATCACGCCAGGGATAACTTTTGGGCAGAAATTAATGGTAAACGCAGCCAGTAATACGACGTATTTAATAAGAATTCCAAGTTTTCGGATGTTCTCACCATATAACGTTTTAGCAAAATAAGCACGATGTCTGATTATACAGAACAGGTTCAGAATTAACGGCTGTGAAAACGATTTCATATAAAAATTTCTAAATCACATATTGTCTGTTTCGATTTCTTGTAGTAACTATATTGTCTATTACATGTATGTCTGTTTTCCGTGTCTGCCTGAAAAGGGGTCTTTTAATATTACGTAAAATGCTATTTTATTGCATATTCGAAATAAAGTGAGCATGTTTTTGAGTATTCCAACCCTTTCAGGGCATACTGTGGATAACAAGCTAGCTTTATTAAACAGCAAGTGTTTTACGCGATGTCATAAGACCTGTAGTCGCGAATTTATACAAATAGGTGGTATTTGACCTTGAGGCAGTATTAAGCCCCATTGACAAATTATTCAAAGTGTGCTGAGGTTAGGATTGTAGTATGTTCTAATATTAAACAATCACACTCTTAAGATCCCAGCTGTATTTCTGAAGCCTCCCATATGAACATCTAAAGTGCCTTTACAAGGAGAATTTACATACATTGTAATCTGTTGCTTGGCGGCGCCGTAGCCGAGCGGTTACCGTGCTTGCCTACCACCTAGGCGACCCGGGTTCGATCACAGGGACCCGCATGTGGTATTTGTGGTGGACAAAGCGGCGTCAGGGCGGGTTTTCTCCAGGTGCTCCGGTTTCCTCCGCCACTCATTCCTTAATGACTCCATTATCACCTTTCCAATCATCCATTTTGCCTGCATTTCATGTCATCCTCTTCCTCAGCATCATACCTGGTGCTTGGCTGACCACCCTCTTCCAGGTCTTCACCCTGTCCGGTCCATAGGTTCCTGTGCTCCCCGACAGGCGTCTGACCCTAGGCACTGGCTTGTAAGTCCTATATAAGGGGAGGGTAACCTGAAGAAGAAATCTGTTTCTTATGAGGAGTTTAATTGACAAGTTCTGCTGCACGGGTTAACACGCTGACGCTTTATGTCTTAGAGGAAAGAATATAAAACCGAAAATGCAGCATTACAGTAGAAAATATTTCTGTCACAACCCTATCAAGGTAATAAGTGACAAGAAAACGGAGTATAACACAAATAAATAGATGAGCCATAAATTAATTAAAATAAAAAGTGAGCTATATCTTGTCGAATGCCAGCAAATATTTGTAGATGGCACTGCAAGGTGTCCTTGGCCGAGAGGGAAATATTAGTCTGATTGTGACAACTACCCTGATAATTAGAGGGCAGATTTCTGCGTATTTGCATGTTTTATTCCTTCAAATATAAACAGGTGAATGGAAGAGTAAAATGTGTTTCATGTCATTTGGAGTCAATTGGCAAAGTTCTATAGTGCATAGGAATGCATATTCATGGGATTGGCGCATATTTCAGTAATATGTGCATATATTACACTTTTTTCTCCATTTAATGTTACATTAGTTTTTAACCCCATAAAATGACAAGTTCCTGCTTAATTGTCATGACTTTGTAAATGAAGGTAATGTTTTTATAAAAAGCCAACATCTCTTATGTATATAAAATATTTGCCTTTTCGCACAACACTGACAATGCTGAGCAGGGGCCTGCAGTTTCAAATCTCAACAGGACAGTAAAGCAATCTGGCCTAAACCATTTCTTAGAAGTAAGATTTCGGAAGAAAGGAACATGGTTGCTAACAATGGACAGTTGGTGGTAATTTCCTTTTTTTCGTTTTCAACCGTTGATATTCTTTGAAGTTTGAACGTCAGCTGTATTGTATAGTTGGGCCGCTCTTTGCGTTGGCATTTCGGCTTCTTTGATTCTAGCTTTGCGGTAGCTTGACACATAAATAAAGCGGTCACTTTGTAAGGAACTGGAAAGCCGACTTTCGCTTGAACTATACATTTGTTGACCACGGTGACAAAACAAAGCGGGAATCTAAGTTTAAATTCTTAGCTGTTTCTCAAATACCATTTTGTGAGTGGTAGTGGACCAAGACAAGTGTATTTCAATGTCGAAGAAAAAATCCAGTATGATGTCTTTGCTTCATCAATGGATTGGTAGGAATTCCACATTGACAACAAATGGAGAAGTTGTTCTATGCCAAGTCTGTGACAAACATGTATTTTAATAACTTATTAGTTTATCACACTATTAAATCAACAATAAAGTAAGGTGAATTACGGTGAATGCATGCATGCATGCATGCAATGAGAAAAGCTTACAGGCTGAATTGGCTTTTATTAAAGTCTATTTTAGTAAACCACCAGCCGCAATCACATGTTTGGAAGAAAGAGGAGTGCCACAATCTTCTGTCCTGCAGATCTATGAAGCCACCGTCGCCCAAGAAGTGCCCGGAGAAAGTGGAAAGACACTTTGTGAGAAAATTGAAAAAATCGACTAAAGTTTATTCGGGATGTGAACAGTATTACAAGGTGAATCTGGAAAAGAACTTAATTCTTATTCTGTGAGTGACATAGCCTCTTTGCGATACTCTCCTGTGACCTCATGTGAAGTGGAGGGTCATTCTCTTAATTCAAACACATTTTAAGTGACAGAAGGAAAGGCTTTCTACCAGAAAATTTAGAAAAATATTTGGTTATTGTAATAAAATTGAAATGTGATCGATCGTTAAATAATTGTTGACTTATATTTCATATTAATTAGTTAATTACACACAAGATTAATGGGAATAACACAAAATATAATTAACTTCAATTAAGAGCAAAGGAGTAAGAATATTACAAAATTGTTGCTTCATAAAAAATAAAATCATGCAAGGAAACAGTATATTTTACTATTAGAAAAAATAAATTTTTGTCCATATATTTTAATTTTAAGAGGATATTTTCAACTTTTTTACTGCATAGTTGCATGCATATATTTATAGTTTTTTGTGCATATAAATCCGCCCTCTACTGATAATACACGAAAAGCTAAAGCCCGTCTCAACCTTAGATAGTACAGGTTAAATGGGGCGCAGTGTTGCAACATGTGCTATATGTATGTCTCGAAGTTGCGAATCTTGCTCCGCGACCCGATGTGGCCTGAGTCCTGCACTTACAAGGGACACCTTTGACCTCGAACGCTCGGAAGCTTATGAAAACGGGTTTGGAATAACAATCAATCAAATACAAAATTGTGGTCTGTGTCATTTCCATGCAAAACGTTGCATTCTACTCCAAGTGACATTTTAATAGAGAGAACCAAAGTACCAAGATATCAATACCATAGGAGGGAAATTATTTGTAACTCAATGACGTCTGTGTATCATTACATTTTCAATCAACAGTGCCAAAAACCGTCTGCTTAAATTATTTATAATACCGCAAAATACATATACTACACATCTGATAGTGCTTACATTAGTCCTCAAAGTGAAGATGCAGAATTTTGATGAAGTGGTTATAACAAAGTGGAAGAGAACAATGTGCACACCTCGTTAAAACCGCATTATCACATTCCATATCACTTTCTCATTCACGCAGTCCAATATCAAAACCCACACCAATATTTGCAAATGATGACCTGGTGTATGGGAATATATCAGGCATCGGCAAAGATGTACAGGTCGCGCGTTACTTCTTGACGAATGAAAATTTTATATGAAAGGTTGAATGCGAGCCTCTACTCAGCTTTTGCGGGAACGAGAGAGAGGAGGTACAGTCTGCAGTGAGATGACGCGCATACTTCTGAGCTGAAGTAGTACAACACTACAAACCAATTTATGACACTTGCAATAATATCAGCCACACGTATTATACACTATACCTCTATAACTGTTTCCACTTAACTTTCTTGCATTTATTCTATTCCCGACATCTCTCCCTCGTCTGAATTGCTGTTATTTTCGTTGCATGCATACATACATCCGTACCGCACAGAACTTCTGCAGTCGACTGTATACACAAACGCGACAGAGGAAAACAGAGGTGTCTGTTATCGTAGCATAAACATTTGCTGACCTGTTTATTAAGGGTAGGCTCACTCATTGGATTTCTGCTCAAGGTCATTCGTCAAGAACGGACGCGCAACCTATACTAAATGAGGTATCAATATGACGTCGCTACATGCTATCCGCAATGCACATGACGTAAAGTAGAACAGGGGATGGCATTGACCTTCGTTAAGAGTCAGTGCTGGACTCGCTCGCTACAGAGTACAACAAGGAATAGTACACATACTTGAATCCAGCTATTTTGGTCTACGATACTTTAGTTAGGCCTAGATATTTGAGCGATATATTTCAATTAATTTCTGCTTACAATGTACCATGAAAATCTAGTGATATATCACAAGTAGCCACTCTCCAGTATAGCACGTAAATTACCATCTGTTAATTGCGATCGTTGCTTCGATTTTACAAGTTTCATTTGGGAAAAAAATTGTTCGCAAACATGTGAATCCAAACATAGCTGCCACAGCGACAGCGAACGATCTAAGAGATGGATATGTATCTGCTTTCAGATTTTTAAATATATCAAAATCAGTCAATTCTTTGCACTGCAATTGAATATACGTATCACATTGTAAATCAGCGACTTCTGCTGTAATTCTGGTTTAACTTTATGTAAATCTATTGCAAGAGGATTAGCAAAAAGAGTAAAATCATTTTCCATGGATTTAAAATCACTGAGTCACCTTCAAATTCACTCTTTACTTGATCTAAAAGACCAGTATATTTATTCCGATTTGTTACAGAAATATTGGGAAGAGATTTTAGTCATGGAAAATGATGAAACTCTTCTCATGAGATTTAATTTCCATAAATCTGTCATCTTTACAAATGATCCAACCATGTCATACATATGAACTGTATTCTGGAAATTTCCCTGAAGATGACGATCAAGATTATTGAAATGTTGAGAAATGTCAGTGAGGAAGGCTAAATGACTTATCCAATCTTCATCTCCCAATTCATGGATGTCCATACCCCAAAAAAGAAAGAAAGGAAATTTTAAGACATTCAGTACAACGTAAACGTATATTGCAATTAAGCAAAAACGCCAACATACGTGCCCCTTCAAGAATTCAGATATCACTTCACGCAATTCGAAAAATCGTTTGAGTATGTCTCCTCTGCTTAACCATCTGACTTCTGTGTAGTATGAAAGGTATTCATAAGAAACTCCTATATCTTCCAGTACTTCATGAAATTGTCGGTGTTACAAGGAGTTCGAAATTGTTAGCTGTTTTCAAGTTGCGCGGAATATATACGGTGTGTGATTTCGATCTAATTCTGTATTCAGACGGGATTTTGCTTTTTAAGTTCATCTATATATGTGTAATTCCTGAAAAAAACGTGATTTTATGCGTAACAGTCACAATTACTCTAAACCTTATTTTGGTCATAATTTCTCTGTTAATGTGCCAATTTCAACAAACAAGCCAGGATATCAAAGGTCTCGTCAAGAGCTTTCAGAAAACCGAAAGAAAGTTGACTTCGTTATCTTAGTCTACGCGTAACAGTCACAAGTAGTCGAAACCTTATTTTGACCATAATTTCTCTGTTAATCGATTTCAGCAAACGAGTTAGCGTTTTAAAGTCCTCTTCCAGGTCTATCGGAATACAGTAAGAAAGTTGACCTAACTATATTAGTTTGTGTTATGGTTCGTCCCGTCTATATGTTTGAAATAGAAATACAACGTATTACATTCATACTATTTTCTCTACTCACTTTTGTTTTACATAACAATTCATATGTTATTCTCTATGGTTTGTCAACTTCATACATATCAACGCCTGTACATATTGTATGTTGAAGAGTGAGTAAACTGCAAAACCGGCTGTTGCCATGAAATTTGGCACAACATGTTTTTCCATGTAGAAGGCTTTTATGCAATTTATTTTACCACACAAAGTATTATGTTCACATGGTTTTCTCTACTCCCTTTTCTTTTATGCAAATGCCAAGCGAAGCTCTGTCGCCCAGGTAGTAACAAATTTAAAGAAGCGTGTTACATTCAGAGATGGAGTGAAGTTTACATAGCCTATAAAGAGCAATGTACGAGTTTTCCATCATTGGAATCTGATGCTGCAACATCTGAAAATGAGCAAAAGCAGAATAGTTTACATGAATTTATACACAGAAACCTACTAATAACATAATTCATTGAACAAGCTATTGACTTTACAGCTTTTCATAAAGTATCACATTTAAGTGATTACAAATCAGTATCACTATCGAGGAATAGTGGTATCGTCACACACTAGTATATGTATTGATGTTGTTTGTGTGCTGACAGTGCCAATTACATTTTTCTATGATAAAAAATCTGATGTGTTGCACTTACATGATTTTTCTCTACTCTTGTACCAACCATTCTTAGAAACTCTTATTCCTCTGTCTCCTCTATCTTTGTAGGTGCAATGGGAATGTGGGAATACAGTAGGCTTTGAGCAATGGTAAAATTGTTTAAGGCTTTGAGATTCCATTCTCTTTGCATGGCTAAGAGATAAAAAATGAATAACAATCTTTATTTGACGAAAGTTTAAGTATTTCAAAACTCGCACACATATGGGATATCTCTGAAATGGTTCACGCTACAAAAAAAAAAAAAAGGGCATAAATTGTGTTTTAGCAAGATCTACATTTTTTGTTTAGTAAGATTTGGTCCATATCTTATGGTTTACCAGTTATGCAAAAGTCATCCAGAGTATACAGAACTACATAGGCCATAGCCAGAAAATTTAAAATTTCATTTGCCTTAAAAATATCTCAAACATATGGCATTTTAATCAAAATTATTAGAGCCATTTTGAAGAATGTCAACATTTTTGAAAAATTTTCCATGTAAAGGGTAGTTTAGGGTGGAGGAATGTTCTTCAAAATCTTTGTGTGGAATCATTAAAAAACATTAAACTTAAATACCAACTTTGGTTTTTAATGGTGTTTTCGACTTTGAGTAATGCTGTCCACAGGCTGACACAGACATACACGGAACTTTTTCTAAAAATGCATTTTTTTGGCTCAGGGGGCGTCAAAACATATTTCCAGTGAAAACTTGACATTGAATTTTTGGGTGGAATACAATACCTGCTTCCTCTACATACTATGTGTAGTGGAGAAAGAAAAAAGTGGTAATGTGCTCATCCTGCCCGTGGTGCACCCTGCTTTTAACAGATGAGGCTCTGGGGACCGAATCACAGCGGTATAACTGTTCCATCTAAAATGGAGGAAATGTCATTTACATATGTGCTGGCCTATCACAGCACAACAGTGTCCCTCAGAGGCACATGAGGGGAAGGTCGGTGGATCTAAATACCACCTATTTAGTCCTCCCGGCTAGGTCCGATGGACCAGTTGACCAACGATTGGTGTGGTCCCCCTTGCAAAATGGGGGTTTAAGTCGGGTGATGTAACTGCCACATTGTAAAACTGGTGCCTGTTAAGAAAACAGTTGCATGAAAGCCACATACATGAAAGCGGTTGCAGCCTTCCGACTATTGACAAATCACGACTGCTTAGCAAGTCATCTCTACAGAATAGGTATCTCAGCCTCACCAATATGTGTCCTGTGTAACGATCCAGCAGAAATGAACGAAGACCACTTGAAGACCTGTGAAGCATTAAGATCAGAAGGAACTACAGTTCAAAAGTATTGGAAAGCACGAATGCTAATGGCTTCATTGCCAGATGCAAGGCACTAGAAAACAACAACAACAACAATGTGCTAATGATGAGCAACCCGTCATAGACTGAGTTCGCAAGCGTTTGCTCTGCTGCTCATGTGTATTAACTATACTATCATTTTAATCATATCTTTGTATGTGGTTAATAAAAGGAACTTAAGGAACTTACACTCCATGCTGAACACTGCAGTAGTCATTTTGGTCTAGGTAATGTTCTCTTTTTTCCTTAATAAATGTAAATGAATATCTAGAAAGAAAAGCAGAATCTTTAAATCTTTGCTAATGGTGCTATGAACTTTCCACCTTGCAAAGAAATTTGCTGCCAACTTAATGATATAATGCACTATCATATAAATAGAGTGCATGTTGCCCAACCTAGAAATAGCCAAAATTGTTGCATTGCTATCTATAGGAGTCAAAAGTGCTGTGTATTGGTGGTCCAATCCTTTTCTCCTGCATGCTGATTTTCTGAAGTGGAAAATTAACCAGTGCCTTTAGTTCTCCGGAGCTTTTTATTGTGAATGGAGAATCAGGATAAAAGCATACTTCTAGAAATTGAGTTAATGGGCACATGGCAACATTGTGTAGTGCTTGTAAATAAACAAAATGGCAATACTGGTAGGTAAAAAGGTTGCTTCCAGTTGAAGTGGTCTACAACTGAATTGCATTCTGTTTAATACACCATTAACTATTTTATTCACTGGCATCAAGTTCTTCTAACTCTGCAATTTTTGTGACCAGTAATACCCCATTTTCTTTTGTAAGGTATATGTAATGCACCAAATTAATTTTCTTTCAATGCTTTGAGTCTTATTCTCACATGGTATGATAATTGTGTCATATTACTGCATAATTAAGCATAAATGATTGAAATCAGGCTGAGTTATTATATTTTCTAAAACTTTTTTTCATTTCTTGTGCTTGAAACATTTTAGTTTCTGTGCATGTCAATATTTTCCAACATGAACAAGATGTAATGCTTTCTTATATCCATTCTAAGCTAAGTGAACATTGACAGTGCATGGCGGAAGTAAATTCTTTAGCATGGTAATCTTTGATATTTGTGGAGAGATACCTTTGAATGTAGGTATGTAAAGGACAATATGAAGTTTTAATTTCTGGAAGAATGATTGACAGTTGAAGTGTGCATATTCCCTGTTTTATCGACAGCAATTGTAATCAATATCTTCTAAAGCTTTCAGTTCTAAAATTTCAATCATATTGCAGTAATATGATACTATTGTATAATAGTATATTTGGCTCAGGTTATATAAATAATGATGTTTGCATTATGACAGAGAGGAAGGGAAAAAAAGTGAGCTGCATGGGGTTTGATCCAAGTTTAGGGCACCACTCTAGGCCAGCGGTAACATACTTTAATGCGTTCAGCTGCTGCTGAGTACAGGAATTATATGTGGATGGTTAAGCTTACATTGGTAAGCAAAACAGCCAACCCTGGTATTGTTGTTACTTCTTGTCCGCTATTTAATCAAAACCCAATAATAATACTTTCTGCATGTATTGTATCATTGAATTTGCAATATTTGCCCGTTAATTTAGAATGATTGCTGAAATATTACTTTTGAAAGATGCAAGGGGAGCCGATGGTTGCCATGCCCTCTGAACTGCACAGGAAGCACATACGAGGGTCGCTACGAAAGTTTTTAGAAGTGGGAAAATAAAATTTGATCCACTCAAATTGAATGCAGAATGGGATAGCCCCATGCTTTGTGATTAAACTGGTTATCAGGTAGTGGCTCTCCCACTCCAGGAATTCCAGCAGTTCAAGGATGAACAACCCACGGCGTGCAGGTGGTCATTCTCTGTAATTGAGCTGGGAATAGAGCATTTTTGCTCAGTGATTTTCTACGATCTTAAAATTGGGCTAACTAATGCCAAAGTCTTGAACGTGTGCAGCCGGCTTGTGGGGATATTACTCCTTCGCATGCCACACATTTCCGATGGTTTCAGATATATCCTTGAAAGTTGAGAGAAGCATGCATCTGGCAATGGCAGTGACTGAGGAAATCATCATAGCATTGAGAAAAATACTTCATGAAAATAATCGTGTGAAGTTTAAAGAAATTGAGGCAGCTTTGCTGATTAGTTTGCCAGCATTTTGAAAATCCTCCATGAATTCCTTCATGAGAGGAAGGCCACATTCTGATGAGTGCCCCACAATTTGACGGAAGAACAAAAACACACCCGTGTTAATTGGTTTGAGAAAATGCTGACAAGATCCGAAGAAGGTGACTCCAGGCAGGTTTCTGACATTGTCACATGATGAAACCTGGATTCATTAGTGTGATCCAGAGACCAAGTGGCAATCAGCAGTGTTTATCTTTTCTGATGACAATCCATCAACAAAAGTGAAGTGTTGCAAAAGTGTCCACAATTAAATGGTTGCCTCATTTTTCCAAAAGCGTGGTTTTGTGGCAACCATTTCTCTGGAGGAGCAAAGCACGGTCACTGCTAATTTGTACACCACAGTTTGCTGCCAAAAGATTTTGCCAAGCTGCAAGAACGGCAGCTATACACAGGACTCTGAAGAATCCTTCATCATGGCAACACGGCTGCACACACGGCCAACATCATTCAGTTCCTGGGGTGTAACAGAGGTCAAACTTGTAATTAATCCACCATATGGTCCCGACCTGACCCCATGTGAGCCTTTTGTTTCCGATAAAAAATTGCATGCCTGGAAAGAGATTTTCAACTCATGAAAATGTGGTTACCACCTACAAAGGGGAGCTTGCAGCCGTCGAAGAAAACATGTGGCAGGAGTGCTTCCAGAAGTGATTTCAGCGAATGCAAAACTGTATACAGTGTGGTGGCAAGTACTGTGAGAAAATGCAATAATCAGAATAATTAAAAAAATTATTTTTGGTGTATATCAGAACTTTCTTAGTAACTCGAGACGTTTGGCTTTGAACGGTTGGCCAGTCCATTGCGTATTGCCTTAACTATCACCACTATTCGAATCGCTTCAGCTAAGGTGCCTCTGAAAGGGATATGAAAACCGGTTTATGAATTACTGGAAGAACGGCATATGTAGAAAAATAACTTGACAAAGGGTTAAATATACAGGATGGGGTGATGGGGATGGGGGTGATGGTGATGGTGGTAGGGTTTATGTAGGTGTAGGTGTGTGTGCTGCTTGTCAAATAGAAATAGGTCACATTCACATGATTTTTCTCTACTACCCTCTACCCTCTGCAAACTGTCCTACAAAAGCTCATTTTTCTGTGTACTTTGTTAATCGAGATAAATGTTAATAGGGATAGTTCCATTATACATATTGTCAAGGACAATAGGCTATACATAATTATAGGATATTTGTTCAGAATGAAGAGGACTTCACCGGCTTTTCTCAGAAAATTCAACAAATACGTTTTATCATGTAAATATCATAACCCTTTTTAATTTGCAGCATTGCTTACAAGCAACATATAAATTTGTTAAGCTGTGAGATACTTTATTGGCTATTTCTTTTTAATTTCATGTTATGCTAGCCTATATAAATAGAATTCAAGTGTGTAGCCATCTCCTAGTGGAAAAGTATTAAATTTTTGCAATAAAACTGCAGTGTTCTCTGGTTTAAAAAAAAAAAGAAGCAAAATCCATGCAACTGCATTCAAATGTAACCCTGTCAGCTTCCAAGCTTGCCATTACACTGATTATTTTACTTGGGCCCTCCCCTTCCTTTAACTCTGGCACATTTGATTGCAGTTGCTGATATTTGAACTTGTGATGTTTGACTTTGAATGGCTGGCCAGTCCATTGCATATCGCCTTAACCATTGCAGCTATATGAATCACTTCAGCTAAGGTGCCTCTGGAAGGGATATGAAAACCAGTTTAGGAATTACAGGAAGAACGGCATATGTAGCAAAATAACTTGCCAATTAAATGTTTAAATATATTCAGAATTGTTAATTCATTTTTAAGAAAATAAAATTTTAATATATGTAGTGGTTTGTGGGAGGGGGAGTTTTTTTTATTATGTTTAGTTATACTGGTAACACATGCACACAAGTGTGTTTTTTGCTAAAAATGCTTATGCACACATCCAAGGTGAAGTCTCGATAACAAACTTTTGGGTAGAAAGCAATAAAGTAGAACCCTGATAACTGAACTCTCGATAACTACAACTGTATTATTTCTTTTAATATTTTATATAATTTAACTAATAATTTCTATAATCCACTATGCAGTATTAACAGTATAGGTAAATTTTAATTACTGTGCTTTTCAAATGGGAAGGAGTTTGTCCTCGAGCGTCTCCAGGCCGATAACCAATCGGAGTCCTGCTGTGTTGTCATATTGCTTTCCCCTTAAGTGGGGATTGACACGCACCAAGAAATATGAAGATTGGGGGTAACGAGCTTGCAATGCTATGCATGTAAATGTATCTCGTTGCCTGCAGATCAGAACTCTTCCCATTTGAAAAGCACTATAGTGTATGTATACAACCTACTGCACTCTCCCTCGCAGTAACAAAAGGGCTGACCATGGATTGGCCTTCAATATCTAGTCAGAGCATAGGGAGATGGCAGACCATTATCTCGAAATCAAAAGCTTGCTCCTAAGTGGATACATTTTGTGGATACACAAAATCAATTTTTATAATTTAAGCAAATCATAGAGCCTTGTGATTTTTACATGTGTTAGGAAATAAATCATTAAATGCTTTTACATAATGGACAAATAGTGTTTGCATTCCTGAAAAATATTAAGTGCATTTGATAGATTTTGAAAATAGCCTCAAGAAACATTTAAAAAATAACAGATCAAAGATCTGATTTAATCCAGTACAAAATTCAGAATAAGTTATATTCAGAATCTACTTTTATTTATTCATTTTATTTGTGCCAAGCTGTTATGTAGTGGCATCTATTGGAATTGGCCTTAGCCTTCACCAATAGATGTCAAATACTACAAATCTTTACACATATTTCTACTAATACATCCTGTAATTTATAATTTACATTGTAGGTCTTGCACCTTAAACTTCTGTAAATTGACCATTTCCATTTTGCTCTAACATTCCATAGAAATTCTCCTAATTGTCTTGGATGTGCAAACATTTTTTTATTGTTACAATACTTTTATTGTTACAATACTTTTATTTCTCAGCTATTTTCCCTTATCAGTTTTTCCTTCAGTTCATCTGTTCCTCTGGACTCCTATATAATATGCACTCCATCTTCTTTGTCCCCACATATTGGACAGTAACCTTGCAGCATACTGCTCTTTAGCCCTCTCAATTTACGTACTCCTAATCTGTACCATGTTATTGCTTCTCTTTCCCTTCTATTACAGATTTCTAAATACTTTTCTGATCTTAATTCTGTTCTGAACACTTTAAAAAAGGACCATTGACCTTTTCTCTTCCAACTCAGCCCACATTATTTGACAGTCCATATGCTCAAATCTAGATCTAACTTCCTTCCATACTCCCTGTATTATGCTATATCTATGTACCCATATGTCACCTAATCCACCCTTCTCCAACTGGTCTTTTATTCTTTTCAGCTATGTGTTGTGAATGGGATGCTTTTCCTGAAATTTGAGACAATACCTTATCAAACTGTCCTTTGGCAACTGAGTATCCTATACCAGTACTTGACCACTGTTTCCATTGCCATTCTTTTCACACTACTTTTACCCATTTCTAAAATGCTCCTACATTTGCTGAATTCTGGAGTACCTCCAACATAAACTTGCAGTATGTTCTTAAAATGAGATCCATTTTCACCCATCCATTCTCAACCCTCCCTATTTCCATGCCATACACTACCCTTGATTCTACAAGGGCTGTGTACAGCCTTTCAAGCCAGGATACCTTCATCATTGGTGCAATATACAAGGGTTGAAACTTTAATAGTGATGACACTGCTGCAGGTCACTATGCAATGGAACATAATATTGTCACTGATAACACACGTTAGTTACATATCTACCTTACCTCTGAGCAAATAGACTCTCCTTTTCCACATCACAGGCACGTGCAATGGTGAGAGAATCAGAGCCTTGTATAAGTTGGTAGTCTAATGTAATGCCACAATATTTTCGAAACAGGAACAACAGATTTGGATAAAGATTGAATGTGCCAGAGACTGTACAGCACGACAGTGTCATCAGGGTCTTCAAGAGGCTTGCAGGGAATCTGCATTGCCTTAGAGAACAGTGGCATGGTGGTAAAAGCCTTCAACAAAGGATGCCAAGATGTGACAATATGGCCAGGTCGTCCTAGTGTCAATAAATATGCGCATGCTTTTGCAGTGTTGCTGGTTACTGATTGACGCCATATTATTATGAGCTGGCCTGAGATATCATATTAGTGCATACAACTGTGCTTCACATTCTGAAAGAATGCCTGGGAATGAGAAAAATTGTATCACGATGGGTTCCACATGACTTGATGGAAATGCAGGAATGATTAGGATACAAGGTTGCTTGGCCGCATGTGCAAACTGTGGCTGATTAGTTCAGTCAGTGGGGCTGGGAAGTGCTTGTGACTTTGACTTGATTCTGAAGATGAAGGAACCACTTTGTGGCATTTGCTTCAGAACTGTTCCAGAGATTTATCAGGCAGTAGACCGCTCCATTCAAACTATCAACAGAACCGGCACTGCTGAGGGTATCCTATGACTTCCAAGTTGCTGACAACAGATTATACACAACACTGGTGATTACTTTGAATGACAGTAAAGCTTGGTAACATGTATCTCTTTTGCACCAGTTGTAAATAAATAGTTGCCACTAATAAAGTTCCAACCCTCGTATAAGCATTTTCTCAGTAAAACCAGTGCTGTTCTCCCCTTAGCTAGAGGCTATTTTTTCTGCATCTCCCAGTCCCCTTTCCTGCTTAGTTTAATCCCCAAATAGATATGATCCTTCATAACTTGAATTTCTTTGGCTTCCAAAACCCATTTTTCAGGCTTCTTCAATTTATTTCTTTTTTGAACACTTATTTTTTATTTTGATTCACTATAAGACCCCATACCTTGCTATATCTATCTCGGTAATAACATGTTAAACCAATTTCAGCTACTGATCCCACGATTGTCATCTGCATATAATAAACCTGGGATCTCTCTGTTTTCTACAACTGGCATATGCTTATTGGCTAAACTTAAACTATCCATTATGTCAGCTATAAATGGATTGAACAGGATAGGAGTGAATTTGCATTCCTGTCTGAGACCTCTTTTCTGATTCATCTCAACAGTTACCTCTTCCACTCCACATTTGACACCATAAGTATTTTTCTGATATAGATCAGTTATACCGCTCGCAAAAGTTAAAGGCATGTGAACGCTGGCCAATGCTCAAGCAGAGTGCTGCTGCCAAGTGTAGTGTGTGTACCGGCAGAGGTTCTGTACATAAGAGCGCATGTGATGAGTGTACCACATTCGGCAGCGCTGGTAGGAGGGACAAGCTTAGGAGTTGCTGAAGTCTGCAGTATGGCCCGCCTCCATATGCCTTTAAGTTTTGCGAAGATTATAGTAGTACTACCACCCCTTTACTTAGACCCTTGAGCCTCAGCTTGTACCACAAAGCTTCCTTTATATTTTAACATATGCCTTCTCAAAATCTATTAATACAGCATACATCCTTCCTCTTTTCACTTGTAAATATTTATCAACTAGAGTTTTGATAATCAGTGTTGTCCATGGTTTACTGCCCTTCCCTAAATCTCAATTGAAATGGAGATAGCGTTTGGTTAACCTCTGTCCAGGTTTGTTGGTACATCATTTGACATTCTCATAATACACCAATTCATTTCCTCCTATCTCACTTGATTGTCCCTTATTTCACTTTCACACTGATGTGCTTGTCTTCCAACAACACTAAGGTGGAAGATTCGGACATAGTCTGTCTACCCTCCGCCCTGGCCCTTTTAATTTCTTGCACTAGTTGGAATTTTAATCTTTGTTGCTCCTCAGATAGATCTCTGTTGATAAAAATGTGTCCCTTTTAATAATTTGGTTTGGCTCAGCACTTCGTATACAGATTGCATCGTAAATCTGGCGATAATTGACCTTTGTCCTTGCTGTCTCCCAACGTGATATTCATCCGCAATTTCCCAGCTGTGCAGTTTCATTCCTAGCTTCATTTCTAAAACTCCTGTTACTTCTTGGATTGGCCAGATCCCTCTTCTTTGTTCTATCCCCAAGAAAACCAGGTTTATTTTCTGAGATACCTCTTCCAACTTCTTTAGTCCCAATTCTATATTCATTCCATAGATTTCTTCTTCAGTTTCTTTCATAGCCATCTTCATTTTGTTACTTAAATGTTCTTCCATTTCTTCTGTCATTCTAATTAGCCTCTGCAGTGCATTTTGTTCCTCTGCAGGTCCTGGGTTCATTTTGATGCCATCGATTAACAGTAGTGGCAAGATGACACTTATCACCATTGTTAAGTGTTTAATCCCCTCTATGTTACCAGACACTTTCTTTACCCTTAAATTTCTATTTCCGAACATGCCTATTCTGGCTCTGTATGTCCCTAATCTTGATAAGTTGATTTTAGCCATTTTCAATCCTTACCCCAACACATACATTTGCAAACTTATGTTCTATACATCTTGGCAAAATATAAATAATTTTATGTCCTTATGAAAGGTAATATTTCAAACCAGTATCTTGCTTAACATGTATATGTAGTATTGGAGTGGCAGAAATTAAAAGTTCAATGTCAAACAGGAGTTGCTGGTTTGAGAATTTAATGCCATTCTGGCAGTTTGTCACAATAGCTCAATGGTTAGAGCAGCCGGCTGGTAAGCGGAAGGTCTGTGGTTCAAATCCCAGTTGTGGCATTGAATTTTTAAGTTCCAGTTCTACCTCTCAAATCTTATTTTAACTTTACCTTAATCAGGAGGTAGTCATGCCACTTCAAAAATCCTGTGCATTCTATGGCTTGTAGTGCAGTTGTTTTGATAGTCTTCAAAATCTATACCTGATGAAGTTTTTAATTTTTACATTAATGTCCCTTTCCAGAAATCAGGCTGAGATGGCGCACACATGCCGTGGAACTATAAGTCTCCATGGTGCTTTAATCCATACAGAAGACTCGTGTACATTTGTAATCTCAAATGGTGGTACCCAGACGTTCCACATAAAGGCAGCAAATGAAGTTGAAAGACAGCGTTGGGTCACTGCTCTTGAACTTGCCAAGGCCAAAGCCATTCGAGCGATGGAATCAGGTGAGTAATTTTTTTCCCTGAATATTATTGAATATTTTCTTTACTTAAAAGCTTGATAAAACTTTTAGATCTCGTGAACATACTAAGCAATATTGAATGCAATCACACATCGTATTAAGGTAGTATGCCTAATAGATGCAATGAGGTTTTATTTTGTGAGTAGTAATGTTTGCAGAAGAAGGCTGAAAGCCAGTGTAGCAGTCCTACAAGTAAAATAAAATCACTTTTAACACATATTGTCGTATGCTGTGTTTTAGACAGCCCTGAATATTAAATTATGAGGTATCCAGCTTTGCTATCAATTCTGTTAACCCCGATCTTTCGTACCAGCCTGGGGAGTTTTCCCTGTTGGGAGGACTGATGTGGGGCACACTCAACCTCATGATGTCAGTTGAGTATCCTGATGGAAAGGTAACATCCATAAAAGGTTAACTAGTCACTTTATGGTCGGGGGAGTTGGTGCGCTGACCCTCGCCATCCTGAACCTGCCCTCCTGTGTGGCCTTGGGTGGCAGATGCAGCAGCCGGATGATAGGGGTACCCTCATTTATAGAGACAGAAATGCAGTGTTTTGGTAATTAAGAATAGTACTTACTGGAAGCAATTTTAAAACTGCAAACAGCTTGCGCTTTATGGCGAGAGCATGAATATAGTGGGCAGTTGTGAAATATACGTGATTGAAGAGTGCTGTGTTATGTATGAAATTTTGAATCAAGATTTCTCTTCATTTGCCTATGCAAAGAAGAAGTCAAAAAAATATGGCATACAGTGCCCGTAAGGAGCCAAATTATTTTGTTGCCCATATCTACTCTTCTCAACATTGCTTCAGTGCCATAGATTGTCACCAGGTGCCACTGTTGGTTATCTGCCCATTGTGTATGTCTATATTCCAGTTTCTTGTTTTGCTAGGCTTATTACTATATTTTTTGTTTATTTTTAAACCAGCTATGCCAGTGCACCCAGGACATGGCTAAGGTCACAATCAATAGTTTAGTTCCTGCTTATTTCTAATGTATCTAAAATACATCTGTAGTAATTCCTAAACAAGATTTTAGAATTTGGCAGGCTTGTTGGCTTGGGCTCATCATTTGTTAGCACCTCAAACATTTGGTAAAGTTTCATGACAGTGTTTTAAAACAGCAGTTGTGTACTCTGGGTTAAAGAATGAATTTTTTTCTATATTAAGGTTCTGTGATGTTAGTTTTTGTTAGTTGTCGGCTGTTGGATGTACTTCAGTTGGCATAATATGCTTTGCTGAAATTGTTTTTATGTCTTTGAGCCCCAAGAATTCATTAAGTAGCCAGATCAGGAAACACTATTTTGTCTATTTAATAATTTTGAATAGAATTTTCAACATCAAATGCTTATTTAACATATTTGGAAGGAATGCATTCTGAGGTTGTTGGTACAGCTGAAAGACATTTTCTTTTTCCCCAGTATTAATTTTACATTTTTATTGTGAAAATGCACAAAACATTACTTATAATTATTGAGAACTATATTATCATCATTGGCCACTTTAAATTCTGTAGGAGAATTTCAGTGAAGCATTTAAACAAAATGTGCTGTGATTGGCTAAATAATTAAAACTGGGATGATGGGTGGCAAGCATTCACTAACAAAGAACTCAAAAATGTAATGGGAAGACCTGCAAACGGTGTATGGTAGTAAAGTATCAGGGATATGTATCAAAGGATGGTATAGTCATTAAGGCTAGTACCTGGGCGACTGAGCTTCACTCGGCATTCCCCCCTCCTCCTTTTGTGAAATCTTGTTCTTTGGGAGAAGATACTTATTTAGATAAACTTGAAAAGCAATACGTTAACTAAATAAAATTTTTTATCACAGTTACGTTGCATGGTAAAACGTATTGCATAAAAGCCTTCTCCATGAAAAAATACTTAGATATGCCAATTTTCATGGCGATCGGTCAACTGGTTTTTGAGTTTGCTCATTCTTCAACATACAGTATATATAGGCATTGGTGTATATGAGGTTGATAAACGATAGAGAATAACATGTGAATTGTTACCAAAAACAAAAGTGAGTAGAGAAAATGCCATGAATGTAATACGTTGTATTTCTGTTTCAAACATATAGACGCGATGAGCTGTAACATATAAACTAATATAGTTAGGTCAACTTTCTTACTGTATTCTGATAGCCCTGGAAGAGGACTTCAAAACACTAGCTCGTTTGCTGAAATCGATTAACAGAGAAATTATGGCTAAAATAAGGTTTCAACTAATTGTGACTGTTACGTGTAGACTAAGATAGCTAAGTCAACTTTCTTTAGGTTTTCTGAAAGCTCTTGATGTGGCCTTTAATATCCTGGTTTGTTTGTTCAAATTGGCCCATTAACAGAGAAATTATGGCTAAAATAAGGTTTTGACTAATTGTGACTGTTACACGTAGACTAAGATAGCTAAGTCAACTTTCGTTAGGTTTTATGAAAGCTCTTGACGAGGCCTTTAATATCCTGGCTTGTTTGTTCAAATTGACCCATTAACAGAGAAATTATGGCTAAAATAAGGTTTTGACTAATTGTGACTGTTACACGTAGACTAAGATAGCTAAGTCAACTTTCGTTAGGTTTTGTGAAAGCTCTTGATGAGGCCTTTAATATCCTGACTTGTTTGTTGAAATTGGCCCATTAACAGAGAAATTACAGCCAAAATAACGTTTTGAGTAATTGTGACTTATGTGTAAAATCACGTTTTTTTTCAGGTAATACACCTATTATAGATAAACTTAAAAAAGCAAAACCCTGTCTGAATACAAAATTTGATCGAAATCATTAGAGCCATTTTCAAGTTGCACGAAATATATTTATATATATACAAGAATTGTTTGTTTAAATGTATAAGCTTTGCTGCTGAGTTGTGTAAAGAGTTACATATGTGCTAAAAGTTGTGCTCCTTTAAGAGCAGTAAACATTAATAGTTAATTCATTTTATATACTTCTGTTTTTATTTTTAATACTGCATGTTTGAACAGTTTTCTATGCAGTTATGTATTCATACCCACATTTTAGTTATGTAAAATAGATGTTTCATTGTAATTCAGTAAATAACTGGATTTATGAAGGTAAACCAATAAATATATGCACATATTTTTTATGAGTATATAGGTTGACAGTAACACTTGCATATACATTTCTACAGGTGGCATCCTTATCAAAGCTTGTGTATTGTTTGACTTTTATCTCTTTTTTTTTTTTTTTTTTCTTTTCTTTTAAAGCTAGGTAATATTTTGGTTCTCAGTGAAACCCATATACACACGCCCATGGACTCATGCAGTATAATTCCAGTCATACACACAACCACAATCACTTATGCCGAAGGTGGAACTTGAACCTGCAAGCCTCTGTGTGGTGAAGTGCCAGAGACACACACTCTTCTGTTGTTACACATTAAACATGGCCATGTCTCTTTCTGTGTGCATCAATGAAGTAGTGTGCAGTGATCTGGTGTTTGTCATCCAAAGATGTAAGAGGAACTGAAATCCTTAGAAGACTTTCTGCACAATATGTAAATGATATTAGACTCACAGGGATGAATACATTTTTTGAAGGTCTCAGCAATAAATACTGCATGTTACAGTAATATGTTCAGCAATAAGCTGTGGCGGCGGCGGTGACGACGGCTTGCATCGGGCGCCTGACGTCGTCTTATTTCTTCGGCTGCTCGCAATCGGCGTCTCGTGCTTATCGCCGGCCACACATACTAAGGGTCAATGTGGGGGAAAAGGTTGGTTCGATCTCAGGGTGTAATAAAGGTCACAGAGGACCTTCGTGTGTCCAACAAGGAAGACAACAATATTTTCGGTACCGCACTTCTGATTTATTGTGTTTATCGTGACATCTGCCCAAAATGCACCAGAATTCTCGGAGAACAATTTCCGAGGTTGTATATAATTTCTTGTCCCTTGTAACCGGTATTTCCCTGATGAAATTCTAATCCCCGATGTAACTAATTTCCGCACTGCCTGTTCGCGGGTTCTTCCTATCACACATCTTTTCACGTCTGCCTCCTCCAAGTCACACTGCTCAAGTCCCCTACAATTCTAGCTCTCTGCTGCCTGCTTCCGCACCTTCCCATCTGGACCACACAGATTTCTGCCCTTTTAGTTTCGAAAACATCCACCCTCGTTAAAATTAAAGACCTAAGGGGACAAATATGTTTTCGAAACGCCCACTCCGAGAATCCTGGCTGTTTTTCTTCGAGCATATGGTTTTCGGGAGAAGTTCCCGCCACAAAGCTTAAAGATAGCAATTTGAATCAAATGACAAGGCCTGTTGGAAGGAATTCTTTTGTTGCACTACAATGCTTGTCCACACAGTGCCATCCACACTTCTCAAACTATTGAGAAGCTGGGTTTTGACTTCCTGGAGCATTCTGTGTGTGGTCCCTATATCAATCAGATTCTATCTTCTAGGTCAACTTAAAAAAGCTTCAAAAGGCTGTTGATTTTCACTTCAAACAAATGAAGGGACCTAGCTTTATGTTTTAAAATGAATGCCTCTTTTTTCATAAATACCTATAAATTAATGTTATTTTAACATGTCAAAAATACTATAATGTAAAGAAAATTACAAGCAAAGCAGGATTAAGAGGCAGTTGCATACTGTATAATGCAATTGTAATGAGTAAACATGAATAACTGTTCAAAAATTAAAAAAAAATGTCTGGTGAGTTGCCTTATATGACTTCCTCTACTCACTCTTCTACAAGCTATTCTTACCAGAACTTACTCTACTTCTTTTTAATCCGGGTAAACTTTTAAATAGTTTTGCACTTCTTGTTTTACGAGTCAGTTGGTAAAGCAGTAGTCAGATTTTTAAAGAGTGTTGCTACATTATAACCTAGAAATTCCATGCTCTTTCCATAACCACGAGAGAGAAAGAGAGAGACGGAGATACAGAGACAGAGAGAGAGACAGAGGCAGAAAGACAGAGAGAGAGAGAGAGAGAGAGAGAGAGAGAGAGAGAGAGAGAGAGAGAGAGAGAGAGAGAGAGAGACAGAGAGACAGAGAGACAGAGAGACAGAGAGACAGAGGGGAGGGAGGGGGAGAGCAAATGACAAATTCTCATTTGACAAAAGTGTAAGTATTTGTAAATTCAAACCAATATCAAAGAATATCGTAGAAATAGTAACTTTCACAAAAATATATATTTGGCATAAATTGTATGCCTTAATAGAGTGTGTAATAAGATTGTTGTCTGCCTTTTACTGTCTACTAATTTTGCAGATGTTCTTCAGAATGACCCAGAAAATTCAAGATACACGTTGCATTTGTCATTAAAATATCTTGAACATACATTATTTAATCAAAATTGTTGGAGCCATTTTTGAGAAAATCAAAATATTCTATGTAAAGGTTTGTTAAGGGTGGTTGGGATTTTTCTGAAGATCTTTATGTACCACTCTTGGAAGATGTTAAACTTAAATACCAAGTTTAGTGAGGTAGAATCAGTACTGAAACATTCAATGCCATAACTGGGATTTGAACCGCTTCACGTGTGGAATCAGTCCTGATTCTACCTCTTAAACATTGCCTACATGTGGCTTGTGTGTTTAATAGCCAGCAGTAAGTTGGTTGGTATAAAATAGCAATTACTAAGTTTAGTATTTAACCCATTAATTCCCACCGGTCTATTTATAGACTGCTACAGATATTTTAGTTAGTTTATAATAATTCTCGAGTTATTTTGACCATGTATGTCATCATTGATGTTATCTGATTATGTGAACATATAATTGTCTCTTAAAAACTAGAATATATTGTGTAGTTTATTAATGAAGAATAATAAGGTGCAGATGACTGCAGTGCCTGTGAAAGCATATTATTGTTTCTTTCCTTGTTATGTTTCCCTCCAACATTCTATAATGCAATAAACTGTCAATAAAGGTTTGTGTTATTGCATCGCATAAAGAACTTGGCGATGTAAGCAATTCTAATGCCGAAAATATGAGTCTAAAGTCAAGCGCTCTATTTATGAACTGCTAGGCACAAGTTTTATTTCATGTCAGCACATGGAAACTCTAGCATGATGCAACAGATAGCGACATTGTTACTTCTGTAATAGTATGCAAGCATCTGCCATGTGTGATATTTGTCTTCTACAGTTTTTCTGTTTGAAACAGAGTGAACTAGTTCAACAGTATTCTATATTGTATTTTTGGTAGCGACGATAACATGTAAGTACATAGATTCCTAAAGTACATACATATGTATTATAGTTATTATTTTTGGGGATAAGTTTGCAATTCTGCGCTAACAAAAAATGCAAATGATAATTCAGTTTGTTGGATATTTCTTTTCTGCTTTTCATTATTTTTAGAGTACATTCAAAGATATGACGTGTAATATTATTACACATCATAAAAGGCAAACAAAATATATTGTTGACATACTGTATGCTAAACCAATACATTATATACGTTTTTCTGAATTTTTTTGGGGGAAAAAAAAAACCTGGGCATTAATGGGTTAACTGACTTTTTATTTTTGAGTTATCCTGTTAATACATGCATGCACATGCACATGCACACACTATTTTTCTAAAAAGAAGTGTTGCACTCACATGACTTTCTCTACTCATTTTTCAACCAACTGTAGTTGCGAAAGCTTATTCCTCTGTGTACTTCATGTTAATCTATTTGCAGTAATAGTCTCATTGCATATTTCCTGGTATAAAAGTAATGTTTTATTAGTAGTATTAGTATTATTGTATATGAAATACAACATTTAGATATAACAATGGTATTTTACACTAACCTGCAACATTAATTTTACATCTTACTTGTACGAGGGTCCTTCAATAAATAACCGAACTAATTTAATTGTATTTAAATAAACCGTCCTGGAGCACCATGGCTGCTAGTGGTGGAAAGGTGAATCCTTCCTCTAGCAGTGCTGTGAGTGCCAGTCATGCAGAGTGAATCAGTTGGGAGTTAGAGCCCGATACATAAGGTCGTGTTTACTGCAACCACCATGGAGCTGAAATTGCAGCAACGTACATCTATAAAGTTTTGTGTTCTGTTAGACAAAACTCCTACAGAAACCTTTGAAATGGTGCAGCAAGCATACAAGGACCATGCTTTAGGCAAAACACAAGTCTTTTAGTGTTATAAACGATTTGGTTCCACCATTACTACCCGTTAACAAAACAGGAGAGTTCGCAGTGGAAACATTGATCGAATCGAGCCCTAGGCCTAAGAAAGCAAAAGTTCAGAAAAGTACAGGAAAAGTCATGCATCTCTTATTCTTTGACAAACAGGGCATTCTGAATGATCATGTTGTAACTAATTAATGCACAGTGACTGCTGCTTACTATTGTGACGTACTGAAGGGGCCACTGAAGAAAAAAATTGCCAAAAAGCGACCAGATCTCGCAAGGAGAGGATGTATCTTGCATCAGGATAATGCCCCTGCTCATCGAGCTCGTGCAACTAAAGATGCCATCGCAGAAATGGGCATTGAGATCATGCCTCATCCACCTTATTCTCCGGATCTCGCACCATGCGATTTTCACCTCTTCCCTAAAGTGAAACAGGAGCTTCATGGTCGCCATTTTCAAAGTGATAAGGAGTTGAACAATGTTATCATGGGTATCCAGAACAGACTGTCTAAAAATGGGTTCAATGAGTGTTTTGAACAATGGGTAAATCGTTGGAATAATTGTATTTCATCGGAGGGAGAATACTTTGAAAGTGTGTAGGTAAATGTTGGTGAAATAAACCCATTATGTGTTAATTAAAAAATTAGTTGGGTTATTTATTGAAGCATCCTCGTACATTTCCCTTTCTTATCACTACTATAAAAATATTGTACAAAGGCAATGTTTAGAGCATCAACAAAGAAATTTAAAAACCAGCAGATGGCTAAATAGTCTTCAAAATAACTTTGAAAGTAAAGGTGTAGGAGAGGTATGGAAAAGTAAGGGGAAAAAAGAAACATGAGGGGTTTTGAAAGGCCGCTAGAAAAAGATTTGAAGATATAGAGATACAAAAATTCTTTAGTACAATAGCGGATAAGAGCTCCTTGACTTTCTGTACTCATAAAATTATCATGGGAAAGAGGAACATATATAGATAAGGTGAATAAAGAGGAACGAGAGGGCATTGCATGGTTGAGAGCTGGTGCTTGGAGATCATAAGGATTTAGAAATGGTATACCTTAGGACCAATGTCCCTTATGTGGTGATAAGGAGAATACTGAACATACAATTTATGTGAATGCTGTGTTTATTATATACGAATGAATTATTTGTATGCCAAAAACATATGTTGGAAACAAAGAATTATCATAACCACAAAACACACCGGACGGAGACTGCAAGATCCGTGATTCAAATCCTGTCTATGACATTGAATTTTTCAGTCTCATTCTACCTTTCCAAACCTTGCCTACACATGGCTAGTGTGAACAATTAATTCCCATAGTATATTGCATAGCCAACATTAATAATTGCTGTCCGTGAAAAACTCGGTTCCATTATTAACAAACTAAGGGAAAACAAGAAAATGAGACATAAGAGCCGTAGGTATGTACAAGCAAAATTTTTCATAAATAGTTCAGCAGTCACTAGTCCACACACATATATTTGTAAAGATATATCTTTCCAGACCTGTGTAAAGTAAATACTTAGAGATATTCAGTTTTGATGTTCATACTCTGATGGAGGTTTCAACAGCGACTGAAACCTCAACCTCAAGTCACTGTTGAAACCTCCACCAGAGTACTTTGACCTCACTGCTACCACTGAAGATGTGTGCTGCAGTCGCAGATGAAATGACTGGGAAGAAAAAGACCAGTAGACCATGGCCCACAAGCCCGGATTATATTGTGTACACATCAATTCTATGTTGAAATGCAAACGGATATGGAGAATGATTTTGTTGGATGCCTGGTTTTCTTACATTTCATTTAAGTGGTAAAATTAATCACCACAACTTGTGAATAGGGCACAGAGAACCTTTGAGCCATCAGTCAGCAAGTCCAGTATTCAGAAAAATGCTGTCTTTTGCTTCATATCAGAAACAAAAATCTATGGCCCATTTTTACTTTCTCTACTACGTATAGTAAGTAGAGGGAGTATTGTATTCCACCCAAAAATTTGATGTCGAGATTTCACCGGAAATATGTTTTGAGGCCATCTGAAAGCATTTTTAAAAAAAGGTCCATGTGTGTGTCAGTCTGTGAGCAGCATAACTTAAAAACAAAAATTTGGTTAAAAACCAAAGTTGGTATTTAAGTTTAATGTCTTTTAAGGATACGGCACAAAGATTTTTAAGAAAGTTCCTCTACCCTAAACTACCCTTTACATCAGGCGTGTCAAACAGCGCTCGCCAGGTGTGAAAATATTCCCCTATTTTCCCTCCCTTCAAATCGGAGAACGAGAAAAACAAAGCAAAAACCGGTTCTACTAGCGCGTGCTACTGCAGTTAAGGAGGGTTGGACTCCTCTCTTCACACCCTGGGAGTGATGTTTGACATGCCTGCTTTACATGGAAAGCTGTTCGAAAATGTTGATTTTCTTGAAAATGGCTAATGATTTTGATTAAAATGCCATGTGCTTGAGATATTTCTATGGCAAATGAAATGTATATTTTGAATTTTCTGGCTATAGCCTATGTAGTGCTGTTTACTCTGTATGGGTCTTGCATAACTTGTAAACTGTAAGAGATAGACCAAATCTACTATACAGAAAAAGGTATATCTCGCTAGAACACACAATCTATGTCCAAATAAATTTTTTTGTAGAGTGAACCATTTTGGAGATATTCCTTGTTATTTGTGTGAGTTTTGGAAAACTTAAACTTTCGTCAAATGGAAGATTGTGATTTTTTTTTTTTTTGCCTTTGCTGTGCAAAAAGAATGGAATTTCAAAGCGTTAAAAGATTTAACTATTACTCAAAGCCTACTCCCATATTCCCCTTGTACAGACAAGAAAATAATAAGATAATTTCTGCAAATGTTTATCTCAACACAAAGAAGATAAAGGAATAGGTGTTTGTAAGAATGGTTAGTACAAGAGTAGAGAAAGTCATGTGAGTGCAACACATCAGATTTTTCATTTAAGGGACTGTAACTGGGATGACATCTTGACATGTTGCAGCAGTTCCCAATCCTGCAATTAGATGACTAGCTGTTCCTACAAGAACTTGTACCACCCCAGTATGAAAATGGAGTGAGGCATTATTTGAATCAACATTTGCCTCACTTGAATTGACCTGCTACTGCTGTTGACCTAATGTTAAGCAAGTGGCCACCCAGGTCACCTGTATTACCTCGTGATTTTTTTCTGTGCGATTTTGTGAAGGATGCAATCTATGTGCCATCACTGCCATGAAATCCTCCAATATGACGTGTATTGTTATTCCCTTTGAATAAATAGATGTGTAGGGTAAAGATGCCTAATTCCGTGATACTTTTTAGTAAGTGTTGTGCAGTGTTCATAATTGGAAAGAGCTTATTTAAAAACCAACTCAGGAACATAGTTTGAATGTTTTAGAACATTTTTTATTTGACTGTGAACTGATAAGTTGTACAAAATAGTAAAATAAGTATAGAAATAAATTCTGTGATGATGGCTCCTAAATGTGTGATTGGATTCCTAAATGTCTGGTGGTGGTAACCTAATTCTGTGATACCAAAACCAACCAAATTAAATATATAAAACCACCACTTACTAACTTTACATTGTTCTCTATTACATTGTTACAATAGTGCTCACATATTACATTAATATAAAGCACCTAAATGTCTAATTCACAGGAACTTATTTCGTCCAGAATTGTTGCATCACAAAATAAGGCAAAATAAATCACAGAGGTTAAAACAAAACAGAAACAAAAACTGTACCGCTATCAATTACTAAACCAAATACAGAAAGAGATTAAGTAAAATAATGATCCTTTTGGTACAAAAAAGCATCAGTTCTCCACATCATCATAATTTGTGATTTGTAAACATTGACATCTAATGGTTGCAGAAGATGCCTCGTGTGTGATGGGAAAGTAATCAAAATGATATGGTTTTCTTCAGTCAGTTTCAGTGCTTCTGGAGACAAATGAGAAGCATGAGAATCCATCAAAAGGAGGACAGTCTAGCAGGTGGAATTGATCTGATGAAGCTCTGCATTCATTTTACAGAAACATCACCGTTTATCCAACCTTTTGGAGTAACTTCTACAATGGCATCACAGTGAGCACCAGTGTTTAATGCTGGGAAGTTCTTCACACCTTTGAAGATTATTAGAAGTGGTCCAAACTTCTCAGCAGCATTAGTACAACTGAGGATTGTGGTTGTACCCTTTTCGACATAAACTCTTCTGTAAATGTATTTTTTTCCAATGTTTGTCATAATCTTTGATGCAGCTGTGACAAACATCAACCCTGTTTCATCCCAATTCCATATCTGATCAGGGGAGTTTCTCAAATCATGGTCATCAATGACTCTCAAGATGGTCATAAAACTCCTCACTTAAGATAGGATTTGTGCAAGATGTGCAATAGCTAGACAAGTTTTTGGACGTTCTCACTGTTAGATTGAATCATTTATTAAACCCTGTGAATCGTTTATTAAACCCTGCATATCACTTTTTTCTGGCAATTTTCTGCTCAGAATTGAACTTTTCTGTTGCTCCACACTTCCTCCCCAATTCATATGCTAGTTTTCTTATGTGGAGAACTGTTAGACCAAATCTGATCTCCTGCATTTTAATAACCTATGATGCCAGCTGCTGCTCAATCTCCGAAGGAAAAGCAAAAGGCTTGCCTCTTTTCCTAGCTGAAATGTCTGAAGTTTGTTTGAGTTGCAGTTGAAGTGCTCGGTAGCTTTCATTACATTTTCTTTTAGGATGGTCCAAGGAATTGCATAAAGCTTTGAAGCTTTGTAGATGCTCAAGATTCCCTGTAACACTTCCCTTTCAACCAGTTCAAGCATTCTTCCATCATGTGACTTGTAAACATTTTAGCTTTGTCTCCTTCCTTTATTTTTCCATTGTCAGTGGAGCAAAACCTACAATTAAAAATATTGGCATTACTCTATATTCTATCATACTGGCACAGTTTCCCCCAAAAATAAATTTTAAAAAGCTAAAACTGCATTTGACATATATTGTTTAATTGCACATTTCCTGAAACTTTAGCACCATTATTACTAGCCAGAATAATATATTTCATTGTATAAACAGTTGGCACAGTTTGTATGAATGCATGAAACAACTTACATAAACCATTTTGACTAATCACATCTTGTGTCATAATTGATTCTGGTAACTCTTGTGTAAGCAAGTGATAGGTTTGAAGAAAACAAAAGTAAAACATAAAACGCAAAAGCTGTTCCAGTTCCGTGTGTGCACAAGAGAACTACAATACCAACATGCATTGATTCCCTAAAGGTTTATCTATGTTGCCAGCTGCTATTAGAGTGATTGCATTAATATTAACCTCACAGTTCAGCACTTCTTTAGTAACGGTCCCAGTGCAGAGAAAATGTTAAGTGTTCCACAAATGTTCACTTCACGACACGTTCTGTAGTTATGTTTCCACTCTGGGCACTGGCATAACTTAATTGGAAAAAGACTACTTCCACTATCTGTTGAATACCTCAGAACTTGCAACTCACAAAGCATAATACCGTGATGTGTGAAAGAACTTAATATTAGGGATATCATGTAATTGGGCATCTTTACCCTATATGCTAGACCAAGTATGGCAAGAACTTGACTATCACTTTGACATAACGTTGTGTGACACGCTGATCCCATACTAAATGTGTGTGAATCTTTTTGATATCTGTAAACTTCAAAAGTTTTTCTATCCAATATTGCCTCATTTGTTTTTCTATCATAAATAGTGTCTTAATAACAAATACATAAGCTAGTTCCATTCATTTGTACTTACCTGTATTTTTAAATTACTAGAATTTCCACATCAAATTTAAAATGAAGGTATGAGGTTCGTCCAGAAACTAAGTTCTGATGGCTGAGAAAGGTAACTACCATTATTGAGACAATTATCATACCGGTACACTGTTTGTATGCCTGCATCATAGGACTCTTGCTGCCTTGAAGTCACTGCTATCTGTACCTCAGTATTGTCCTGGAAATGTTTAGCCACACAAAATGCTTCACGAAATGGAAGAGATGAGTTACTTGGTGCGAGAGTTGACCTGAGGGTTCCAAAATTGTGAAGTACTGGTTGTGCAAAATTGCTTGCTGCACACTTTCCATCAATTCTGGCATTACCATCGATGGACAGCCACTATGGCCTTTGTCATACACATTTGTTCAGCCGTAGGGAATTGCCTGTACCATCGTCTGACCATACTGTTGTTCATAATGTCATGTCCATACACATGGCACAATTGGCAGTGGATCTCTGCTGGAGAATTCTTCTGAGCGTGCAGAAATCTGATAACTGTATACAGCCATTTTCTGCTAGTGCTGTGCAATAACCATTGCTGTCACAAAACTGAAACTGCACTGCATTATTCACTATATTCCTTCTGTACTGCTATATGTGCATGTTCCTGTCTGACTACTCGTGCCATCTCTGGTCGATCAGAACTTAGTTTTTGAATTAGCTTGTACAACTGTGTATATGACAAAATATTAGTGATCTATGCTTAATCATCTGATAATGATCTGCTTGATTAAGAGATTTTGAAAGTATTTTTTTATTTTATTTATGTATTTAGTGCTAAGCTATTACAGAATGGCATCTACTGGTATTGGCCTTGGCCACTTATATATACACATACATACAAATAGCAAAGAAGAAGGAAGAGAAAGAAGAGGAAGAATAAGAAGTGCTTTGTTTAGATCATGTAAAAAACTGTGAAACAAAATCTTGAAGATAGAAAAGGTTTTAAATTGTGAGAGTGTTAATGAATAATTTGTAATATAAAAAATGTACTACATAATTGTGTGGAGAGTATAGACAGTTCAGTTGATTGAGAAATTATGGAAAGTCAAACAATGGATTAGCATTGTAGGAAGTAGGGGAAAGCAATAGACTTTTCAACAAATGCTAAAAGTAATTTTATACAGAGCTGATGTGTGCACTAGTGCAGAAAATTCAAGATACCATAGTAACCAAGAAAGTTGTTAAAGTTTAATTTTGTGAGGGATAGCATGTACTGTGAGTAAAAGTAAAACATTTGTGTGAAATAAGCTCTTAATGTGATTAATTAGTCCTCCAACAATAGTTGCAATTCATTGAGAAGTACCCAAGTTTTACTAATCATGACAGAAATAACAATTACTGCCATGCATAATTAAGTGTATATTGAGAACTAAATAATAATAATAAAGAATAATTATTGAATTTAGTTACATTGAGCATGTAGCATTCATACAGTAATTATATTTAATTTGGACAAAAATGGCATATATAAAAATAATCCGTGATTTCTAGAGATTTTATTCCTTGGGAAACAAAGAAAGATTTTATTTCTAGGGAAGAAAGATGTAATATTGATGTCATAGTATAGAAATAAGTAGAGTAAATTATTCAACTAGAAAGGAATTGGTGAAGTTTAAAAAAAAAAAGACATATCCTTTGAGAAATCATAAATACAATTACACTTTATTTGATAATATAATTTGAAGCACAAATGATTTAGCTGTTATTGAATCATTTATATATTTTTCTGAAAGACAAAGAGATTTGTTTAGATCTCATTATCACAATTTGCAAGAATTGTTTTCTGTGCAAACTGCATATAACTTGAAACCTTAACTGGAGTTATTATTCAAGTAACAGTAACACAAATAACCGCGAAACCCAAATCTGGTGCCACGTGTCTCATACTCTAAGCTAGCCAGCCAGAAAACTAAAATATATGTAAGGCTTATTAACAACCATTCCATAAATGAGGCATTGAGCGCAACAGTGGCCCAACCCACAAAAATTCAGAAACTGAGTTATTAGCACAGACATGTTCCCCATATCAAAATCTAGGGGAGCAGTGGTGGCCTATACCACATTTCTACAACCACCGACCAATGGCATGAGAAGTGTGTTATTGCATGGAACTGAATCTGGCTTCCTGGATAGAAACAGTGGCCCAACCTTCCTGCATTTATGTAACTATGTATCACAATGTCGGTGCTATGTTGATTAAAATTTCCAAATATCATGACTCTTGCTTAGTTATTAAAGTCAATATAAAACTTTCAAATCACAGATATTTTTTACACTCCATTATCTCCATTATGTACATTTAGTGGTTGGGCCACTGTTGCGTTCAACGCCTCAAATGGTGCTCAACTGTGTGGTGAACAAAATAGGCTTTGGAAAAACAAGTTAAGTAAATAAAGGAAACAATATTTAAAGAAAATTGGAACATTAGAATGTAAAGAACATTTAAAGCGGAAGGATCACTACGACATCAAGGAACCTTTAACAGAATCCAGGGACTACAATAAAAAGAAGAGAAGCTAGACATCCGTGACTTCTACAACTTCATAACATAAGTACCAAGATAAAACTTTTAAAACAGTCACAACTTGCAATCTGTATATTTTGTGCAAAACTAGTAGATAAATTTAGCAACATTGCATGCATTTGAGAAGTGGTAGAGTAGTGTATAGTAAATCAAAGAAAATGAATAGAGAATAGAACAAGCAATGGATCTCTTAGAGAACATAATCAGGATAGAGCTGAACAGGGTAATGTTAGCCAGGAACATCTGAACATAATTACTTGGTTGAGACAGATGAAACTGGAAATGAAAGAAATTAGTAAAGAACTGAAAAATTAATGGAAAAACAAGATAAATTAGTCAGGGACATCACTGAAAAGCAAATCAAATTGGCCAGTGATAAAAATGTCTGTAAAGGAGGACAAAATATCAAGGGACGTTAATGAAAAACAGGTCCAGATAACAGGGAAGTATCAATGAAACAGTATCAGCTTGCTACTGAAATAAATACCAGAAAAGCCAGTTAGCAGCTGATATAAATATCAAAATAGAAGAGATTAAATCTGAGCAAATTAAATTTCGGGCAGAAACCATAATTGAAATAGAAAACATGTTTAAGATTGAAATCAATAAAATCGGAGAAAGTTATGTAACTAAATAATGGAATAGAGAAATTAAAATCCAACTGTGAGAATATAGCTGACAGTGTAGTTAATGAAATGATGAGTAACTGAAAGCTTAGTTATCTGAACTAAAATGTGTGCACAAGACTTGATTATTAAAGTAACAGATAGCCAAAGCAAAATTGAAGAAGAAATTAATAAGTACAGAAAAAGTAAATCAATCTAATAAGAAATCAAACAAACTACAAGAGGTTGTGGATGTGTTTTATGTTCAACATGTGCCTAAAATTGTGCATAACATTGTGAGCAGTGACAATGAATATGTATTCGTAATGAAGATGAAATATATAGCAAATACGGGTTGTCACAGATGTGTGAAATGTATCTTTGAAACACCACCATACACACAGTTGCTACCTAGCAATGCGGTCTACTCCAAGCACCTAATGTTGAAGGTTTAGCTCCAACTTTTGATGTGAGCATCAATCTCTTAGAGTATTTTAAAATAAAAATGATACCATACAGACTGAGAATATACTTGATCCAAAAAAAAAAAAAGCCTTAGAAAATGGGCAGTGGAATGGTTATGTATGGCACTATCAGGTGAGGAAACCTATATCACATTAAGGAATTTGTTCCTAACATGCTACTGGGGGCAATCAGTTCAAAATCAAATCAGAATTAAACTAGCCACAGGCAAATACAATCCTGAAGGCAGTTTAACAATACCTGATTATTTCCTGCATATAGCAAATAAAGCAGAAGTGTCTGATCCATGTATGAGCAGTCAAGAAATTATTTGGATGGTAACCCGGAATTTTCCAGAAAATATTAGACACTGTATTCTGATAGTTGCAGGAACTACAGACTTTTGAAATATGATTAAATTGCCAACAGTGTTTCAGATGAAAGAAAGGCAATGCGCAAGCAATCAGGTGATAGGTGTGATAGCAACAAACTGAATAATGAAAATAGAAACAATTCTGAGGGCAACCATCACATGATGCACAACAGCCAAAGTCAAAACCCCATGTATTTTCAGAAATCAAAATTTCTAGAGGGAAAGAGAGGCACAAATACCTCACAGAAACAGCCAAACTTCTAATGATGCAAGAATATGCTACCGGAACAGAATGCCACGACTTGATGGTACGAAAAACAGTTGATTCTCACCACCTCAGATCAATAATGGGTATGGAAGAAATGCACAAGTAAATTACGTGATGTTTCAAAGTGACAATAGCACCTATGTGTACAACGCATATTGTGGTACACAATTCTGAGGAGGAGTCTGAGGATCTAGGAGTAACTATTAAATTTTGAGACTGGAAACACAAGAAAACTCTCAATGAAAGCAAGATGAAAACCTTGTGTCTGTTGCAAATGATACAGTAGAAGAAATTGGTAGTAATGCCTAATTCCAATGAGAACTGAAATGACAGTACAGGAAAATTAAACTGTTATGGCAAGGCTCATGAGTCCCTAAAATATATGCAGCAGGATAAATCTGTATGCGAAATAGAAGGTCAAATGTAACAAGACATGCAGCTAGAATTATTCTGCCATGCATAAAACTACAGATAAATGATGCTATTTGTAACATAATGATAGATACTGATGCACCAACATTTGAATGCAGTGAGAAATGGTTTATAGATCTATGCTAGTCAAACAGGCACTTACAATATCGTGCAGTTCATAATGTATACTCTGGTGTAGCCATTGGAAAACATAAAGAATGCATCAAATACCAGGTGATGTTAAATGCAAAAATAGATGACTAGCAATTGAATTTATTTTGCTAGTACTACTTAGATGACAAGCACATGTATTAGGATGTAGTTATATCATTGGAGAGTGAAGCCAGACTTTGATCAGTGAAGGGTAGCAATGGCAGATATACGTAAGGATGTAATATTTCCCTTACTACAGGAGGAATATGCAGTAGGCAAATCATAGTGCATAGATAATAGCAAGTGAAAGATAGGATCGAGCGATTCTTTGTTGAGTATATGAATATTTATAGAAGTATTATGAAATTCTGCCATTAAATGTTGCCAACCTATGTAATTAAAAAACCTGCAATGAAATGTATTGCATATCATTCATCAGAGAGAATTATAAAAATGCTCCCAACAGAATATCACGCAGCAAAGCCAATGACAATAAAGCAAGCATTGCTAGGAAGCTTATAGAAGCTAAAGTAGAAGAAAATAAAAATATAGATTTCCAACAAAAATAACAGCTGGAAAAGCTATATGTTAGAAACCTGCCATCTGCGGTATAAGTCTTGTTAATCAAGGTAATGGGGGTGAGGATACCTTGGATTTGGGATAACTTTTAACTGTACAGAGTATCATAGGAAAAATCATGAAATACTAATGGAAGCTAATAACTCAAGGTAAAGTTATTTATTATAAGGTTTCAAACTGTTTAAGAGGTGGAAACTGTGTCTGTTTTATCTAGAACAAATTTGTTAAAATCACAATAAAGTTGTCTTCTATTCACTTTCAGCGTTTGTTTCGCCATTGTGGCGGAGGATTCTCAGCAATGATTCTCTCGAAAGTGATATTCTCTCAACACTTGCACGATGTGGCAAGATGATGTATATTTAAGGGCATTCAACTACAAGGTCATCAGTGTGCTTATAAAATGTATCCTGGCAAAAGCCAGAGATAAAGATGAATATCAACAAAGACTCCTAGGAAAAGTCACAAATATAGATCAATATACTGCAGTAATTGTGGAAAAAGCCAGAAATAAAGGTGAATTTACAAAAAAGGGCCAAGAGAGATGAAATATAGATATCTGTAATATCCTTAGTCGGAGGTTTACCTTTGATAAAAATTGAGAACTCCTTTGACCTCTTTATCGTCTGCCAGGACCTGTGCAAGACTGACAGACAGTTGCAGAGGCTCCCAAGGATGTGCTAAAGAAACACATTCTTAGCAACACATGACAGATCAACAGACCTTTGCTAAACAGCAAAGAGGAGCAGAGTCCCCATTAAAAAGGTAACTGTGCATAAAATTACTGTGGCCAATATGCAACTGAGACAAGATCATCTCTTAGCGACAAGATCCATTAGGGGAGATTTCTCAATTTATTGGAATTTCCTTCACTGCTCTAAGTTTATTTCCTCAGAGAACTGAGTACTGTTAGTGCCAGGACAACAGCACCACTCTCTGCACAATAACAAGCCTAAAGTTTTCCACAGCAATACAGGATATTGTAACACTGCATTCTGTGGCTGCCACCTGTGTGGCCAAAACTGCCATTTCATTTCCTGGTAAACCAGCGTTATCAGGAATCCATGCACACATCATGTTAACGTTAAAAACATGTAAAACTTGGAGGGCATCCTGAGTGGACTGTGCAATAGGATGGTAGTAGGAAGGCTCTGAATCACTAAGAAATAATTAAAAATGAGGCAGTCTCCCAATTTTTGATGGCACACATGTAATATGGCTTGGTATATTGCATACAGCTGTCACTATAAATGGATGTGCTGCTATGAAAACTGGAAGTAGGACTTTCAATTCCATAAACATTGGCACATCCAACACCATTGGTGCTCTTAGATCCATCGGTGTAGATCAAACTCCATTGTAACTTCATTATGACCTGACAAAAAATTTAAAGAAACCAAGTGCAGATACTAGATGTAGGTATTGTAGACTTTCGGTATAGTCATCTCAGATCTATGTGGGATATGGAATGTAACTAAGGGGGTACTGTCCCTCCCCCTTTGGAAGCGTGTTAGATATTTCAATAGAGCTTCCTAAGAAGCTCCCAGAAACGAAAACCTGTTGGCCTTGGACGACTAAGGGAGCTCTTTCTATAACATTCGTCCAGCTGGTGTTGAAAAAAGAAGCAAACGTTGTGTGTGTAGCATACATTTAAGTCAACAGCCATAATATAATTTCCAAATAGTACCTCCTGCTGATATTGCAGAGGGGGTTCTACTGATTCAGCTTAAAGTTCACAACTGGATTAGTTGGAAAAGCTCAGATTGCCATAGGAATGCCCTGATTATAGACTGTATTTAATCTTCTCAGTGCAGGTGGTGATGCTGAAGAATAAACAATACACTACTACTACTGTATGACTTTTACAGCCCCTTTTGGGCCCCAGCCTCCCTCAATTTTTGCCTCCATCTCTATCTTCTGCTTTTCGTCTCCACATTCGGACTCCCAAAATCTGTAAGGCATCTCTTCTTACTGTATCTTCCCAACGGTTTTTTGGTCTGCCTTTAGGTCTTATATTATAAAATTTTCCTTCTAACATTTTTTTGGGGATCCGTTTCTCTTCCATTCTTTGAACATGTCCCGCCCATCTTAATCTTCTAATCTTAATTTCTTGTGCTATGTCAATATCTTTGTATATCTCATATAATTCTTTATTATATCTGTTTCGCCATACTCCATTAACTTTAGTTGGTCCATATACCCTTCGAAGTATCTTCCTTTTGAATATTAACAGTTTCTCCTCCATGGCTTGAGTCAATGTCCAAGCCTCACAGCCATATATTAGCACTGGTTTAATCAATGTTTTATATAATCTTATTTTTGTTTTAGGGAATATTATTTTATTCCTGAATATTTTCTGTAATGAAGCATATGCTTTATTTGCTGCTGTTATTCGAGCCTTTATTTCCTCATTTTCATAATTTTTATTATTTATAATTGCTCCTAGATACTTGAAGCTATTAACTATTTCCAGATGGTTTTCATTAGTGCTGGTATTTCTGCTTTTGTTCTTACTACTTCTGTTTTGTATCATGGCTTTTGTTTTCTCTTTATTTATCATAAGCCCTACTTCCTTTACATTCTCCTCCAATTTTGTGTATATTTCTGAAACTGCATTGTTGGATCTCCCTACTATATTTATGTCATCTGCATATGCTAATAGCTGTACGGATCTATAATATATTGTGGATTTTACATCTACTGGTAGTTTCCTAATAATATATTCCAGTGTTAAGTTAAACAAGGTGGGTGCCAGCCCATCCCCTTGTTTTAGCCCATTTTCTATATTGAAACTGTCTGTTATGTAGTTCCCAATTTTAATTTGGGCTGCAGTATTATCCATTGTGGCTTTCACTAAATTTATTAACTTCTCTGGAATTTGGAACTCTTCCATAATATATCTTTCCCCTTTCTATGCTGTCATATGCTTTCTGGAAGTCTATAAAAATTTGATGTATCTCTATGTTATATTCCCATGTCTTTTCTAGGATTTGTTTAATTGTGAATATTTGATCCAATGTTGATCTTCCAGGTCTAAATCCTGTCTGGTATTCCCCTATTATCTTTTCTGCATATGGTTTAAGTTTATTGTTAACAATGGTTGTAAATATCTTATATCCTGTGCATAGGACGTGATTTTTTGAGAAGGGCAATTTTCACTGCACCGCTGGTCTCTACAATACCCATCTCGTTTACACCTAATGCATTTATTACATACTTTTGTGCCTCCCTACTTCTATCCTAAAATGTGAGAGACTTTTTAGGGCCAGAAAGGTATATTCACAGAACTAAAAGTGGTTTCAAAGGTGCTGTGAACAAAACCACATGACAAGGGAACTATAGCTTTTTAACTCATTTCTGCTTAGTATGTTGTCTCTTCTGCTACATTAAACAGTTGAATTCAGATCTAACATTTGTAGTTATTTTTGTGCTAAGGAATAAAAAGAAACTATTGTTGTAACAATTCAATTCATGAAATAAAATGTGTTTATTCAGATTCACTTATCACTCACTGAGCAGTTATAGCAGAGCATTTATGATGTTATTTGCAGCTACTGTAGTTTGTTTCCCAATAAGCCAGTAGCGTATTCCTTACCAAATTATATTTTGTTCCCTGCACAACTGAAATATACATGGATGCCCACCACTGTTTATTCAGGAGCTTATGAAGGACTGTTGTTTTCCAAGTAAGAGTTGGCTCGATTTTTTCGAACTTGTTTGTTCAGGAGAATTAAATGCTTCAGGGATCAGTACTAAGCGATACACTGTTTGCTATAGCAATTACTGGAAATGCATTCCTTCAGGGGTTTCATCATGCCTATTTGTAGATGACTTTGGGATCTATTGTACTTCTCAGACCACACTGTTTTTGGAACAGCGTCTACAGCAATGTTTAGACAATATTTGAGAATGGAACTCACACAACTTTCATTTCTCAACAGAGAGGTCAATCTGCATTAACATTTGGCGCCAGAGGAGATGATTACCACCTTACCTCCAATTCAGTCCAGTTGCTTCCATTCGCAGATGAGACGAGTTTCCTGGGGTTGACCTTCCATGGGAATCTTAGATGATCATTGCATATAGCATAGCTGAAAGCATATCACCATTCTCTGAATATCTTGCAGATACCAAGTGGTAAATCATGGGGAGCAGAACAGACAGTTTTGTTGCAACTGCTATCGCACAATGATTAGATCCAAATTAGATTATGGGTGTATTGTTTATTCTGAACCACCCTGACTCCGGGGACATAAATAGAAGTCCTGGTCCTCCAGGTTGGGGATTGGGTGCTAGGCTAACAACCTAGCCCCGTAAAAAAATCTATTGTTAAAGAAACCTCAAATAAGCCTCGGACTGGTAGAAACAACGATAACCGACCCAAAGCAAAGGAAATGGACATGTTTTTTGGCACATGGAACATAAGGACCCTTCTCAAAGCAGGAGCACTGGACACAATACTAGATCAATTAACACAATACAGAATGGAAATTATTGCATTACAAGAAACCAGATGGCAGGGCAAAGACATCTGGGATAGGAAGACACACACCTTTTTCTACAGTGGAAAAAAGCTGGGACGAAAGGAATTAGGGGTAGCATTTGGGGTAACAAAAAATATGAAGGCTAATGTAATAGGTTTCAAACCTATTAATAAAAGAATTTGTATTCTTAGAATTAAAACAAGGAAAGAAAATATAAGCTTCATAAATGTGCATGCACCCACCGAAGAAAAAGAGGAAGCAATAAAAGAAGATTTTTACCAGAGATTAGAAGAAGAGTATGAGGAGATACCTCATACAGACATTAAATCATCCTAGGAGATTTAAATGCACAAATTGGTAAGGAAGGATACTACCAAGATACAATAGGTAAACTTAGTCTGCACGAAATATCAAACAATAATGGACAAACATTAATAGATTTTGCCACCAGTAAGGAAATGATAGTAGCATCAACGTACTATCCACATAAGAGAATCCACAAGGAAACGTGGATTTCTACAGATGGTAAAACAAGAAACCAGATTGACCATATACTAATAGACAAACAACATAAGAAAAAAATAATGGATGTAAGATCATATAGAGGGGCAAGTAGTGAATCGGATCATTACCTAGTCAGATCCAGATTTAAATATAGTAAAATTTTCTATAAGAAAAAAACAGAATGCAGAATAAACAAAATCAACACAGAAAAGCTCAAGGAAGAGGAAACTAAAGTAAAATATCAGGAGAAACTAACACACTATTTAGCAAGGACAGAAGTAGAGGAAAATGAAACTATAGAAGAACTATGGAATCAAACAAAAGAAACAATACAAGAGACAGTACTTGAAACGGTGGGAACGCAAATTGGAGATAATAGCAGGAAATGGTTTGATGATGAATGTTTAAAAATGGTAAATGCAAACAATGAAGCCTATAGAAAATGGCTGGACAGGCCTACAAGAATGAAAAGGCAGGAATACGAAGAGCTGAGGAAAATGTCGCACAAGATGTGCTGTAATAAAAAGAGGAAGAACATAGAGGCAAGCATCAAAAGAATAGAAGAAAATCTTTAAGATAATAACTTAAGGAGGGCATATAGAGAAACTGGATACTTAAGAGAAGGCTTTAACCCTCAAACTAATATATGTAAAGATAAAAATGGCAAACTTATAGCTAATGAGACAGAAATAGGAATTAGATGGAAGGAATACTTTCAGGAGCTGCTTAACTCTGCAATAGGAAAGATGCCGAACGCATCAGAATCACAAAAAAAGGAAAAGCGAAATACAGAAGAAGTAGAACCACCTAACATAATAGATGTAGAAATAGCACTACGAGCAATGAAAAATAATAGATCCCCAGGTGTGGATAACATACCAGCTGAGCTATATAAATATGGTGGAAATAAAATAAAGGAAAGACTATACAAATTAATAAAACGGATATGGGATGAGTGCAGCTTGGATTTAATGGAGCCTCAGTTTTGCGAGACTTTAATGGAGCCCCAGTTTTGTGAGACTAGGATTTAACAGAGCCTCAGATTTTTGGGACTTGGATTTAACGGAGCCTTGGATTTGTGAGGCTTTGATTTAACGGAGCCTTGGATTTGTGAGGCTTTGATTTAACGGAGCCTTGGATTTGTGAGATATGGTTTTAGCGGATATGCGGGACCTTGTATTGTGAGACTACTGTATTTAATAAAACCCTGGTACTTGTAATAATAAACACAATTTTGAGGTCACAGGCTTGTAGTCATTTAATTGCAAAATCACAAAATGAAATTAGGGCAGAAGCTGACCCTATAATGAAACAAATTTGACCATACACACAAGTTAACTATTTAAGATAAACTTTTTACCAGGAACAGAGAAAACTTTATCACTCAAGTGGTTCCTATTCACAAGGGAATCCTCATGAATGTATTATAAGAGAGACCATGTGAACACATTATGAAAGAGATAGGTATATATCTCAGAATAACATGTTTTAGGAAAAACAATGCATGGCTCCACTACATACAACAAATTGAAGGCAACAGTAAAACACATTCGAAATCCAATAACAGGATTTACTCCGATTTACTAGACACCATAACTGCAGGATAGGAATTATTCCAAGAGAAATGCAAGGTTGCATATTAGACATCTTTTAAGAAAGCTGAAAAACCAGAATAACAAAAAGAAGAAAAATGAAATGGAATTCAATGATAGATAAGGTGTTAGTGAAGATCCTGTATATATCCAAAGAGCAAACAAGAGGAAATTTGCATTAATGCAATTGTATGATTGATCATATGAAATTAATAACAAATTTGGAGAACATACTTCAGCAGGAAACAAACCTACAGGAAAATACAACATACTATCCCTCAGACACTATAAGGAAAATCAGAAATCTAAGACTGTAACATGAATACAAATAATCTTAGTGGGACTTGGATTTTTAGGAAAATACATATTTTGCTTGCATCCTAATACAAACTTGAAATTGAGTTTATTGTTTTGGATATTCACACCAGAGCAAATATTTTGAGTTTTATTGCACATAAAGATGCATATTTTCTGACTTTATGTGAATAAATATTTTCGGGTGTTCACATAAATTACACAAATCGCATAAGAAAACATCTTTTTAAAATATGTTTCATGTATTCACGTAAAGTCACATAAAAGCAGCAGCAGAATTATTTTTAACTAGTCACCACCCAACTTTTCTTATGCTCAATTATGTAGGATAGATGTCGCAATTGGTTATTCATTATTGGAAGAACTGACATGTCAGCTATAGTATTCCTTCAATTGGAAGAAATAAAATATCCTGCTTTCTCAAGCTACATGAGCCTTAAAGATAAGGACGAGGAATTCTACAAACATATGCTTGATTAAGCATATGTAATCAGTTCACTAGCTCTACATTGATTCTTGTAGGAAGCCAAACTGTATAGTCTATTAGTCATCTATGAATCCACAAAGCTTATACAACCTTGTAGTTGAGTTCTGGTGTTAGGAAGTCATATTGTGACAGTTTTAGTTCATAGTGGATTAAACATGCCCAGAGTGAAAAGTAGTGCAAGTTACTGTTTGCAACAACATGCTGCGAAATTTAAGGGTATTTTCAGTTGATAGTAAAACCCTGTATTGTCAGCCATGTGGTAAAGCTATAATGGCAGACCAATGTTTGCAGGTAATAAAACTTTTAAGTGATTACATGCATAAGGCAGCTTTTACATGCATGCTCGCTCGCTCACTCACTCACTCACTCAAAAAAGAACAATGTTTTATTAATTGATCCATTGCCGAGTACTTAAGCAGAACCACCCAAATTTTCAGTGTATTGTGAGGATTTGTGCAGAGCATTAGTTTCAGTGGGCATCTTATTTTGTAAGTGAACCAACCTCAGTTTAAAACATTCCTGACAAAATATACAAATATTGACACATGATGAATTAACTTTGTGAAAACATTACTCCAAATTCTACTGGCAGGAAAATTGGAAGCATGGTTGTAGGTAGGGATGTTGAATGATTCTGAAATTTCACTTTTGTACTGACTTACCTATCTGCAAACCATGCGACTACTACCAGATTATTTAATGAAACAATGGAGATATAGTAGCCAAATGGTGTAAGATATGACAGTGTTTTGTTACTTTTTACTGATGCTGCATTATATATGAAAAAGGCAGCAGCAGGACTTGCAGTTATCCTAAAATGATTCATGCCACATGTATTGTGCATGGATTGCAAGAAATATGAGAGGAAATTAGAGCCATGTTTCCTGACATTGACAAGTTGATTTCTAATGGGAAACCAAGTTCATCAAGTCACCTAGAACAGGCATCGGCAAACATGTACTCAATGAGGTATCAGTATGACGTCTCAACATGCAACCCGCAATGTACATGACGTAATGTAGAACAGGGGATGGCATTGACCTTCGTTCAGAGTCAGTGCTGGACTCGCTCGGTACAGAGTACAATAAGGAATAGTACACATACTTGAATCCAGCCATTTTGGTCTACGATACTTTAGATAGGCCTAGATATTTGAGCAATATATTTCAATTCACTTCTGTTTGCAATGTACCATGAAAATCTGGTGATATATCACAAGTAGCCACTCTCAGTATAGCACACAAATTATCATCTGTTAATCGCGATACAAGATTATTTTGGATTCAGTTTCTTTTCTTCTACACATTTCTTAAATGCTTGAAATAATTCTGTCCCTGTTGTATGTTCCCTAAGTGGAATGACTTCAAGCATATATTCTTGTATCGAGAGGTTGTTAGCAACTCCACGAGTGAAAATTACCAATTGTGCTGTGTCAACGTTGTCAGTGCTTTCATCCAACGCGAGAGAAACGGCTATAAATTCATGGACCTTGGTTTGTAGTCTTTTTTCGGTTATTTCTGCTATTTTATGTATCCTTCTCTGTATGGTTCGTGGTGATAATGCAATATTACTAAAAATATCATTGTTTAGGGCAAATTATGTTGGCAACTTTACTCTCACATTTTTTATGAAATCTCCAAATCTCCATCACTAAGACACCTCAGTGACTGAGCAATCTCCAAAGCAACAGCATAGCTGACGTGAAGTTGTCTGTCATTTAAAATATTTGAATTAATATTTGGTGTATTATCTGAATATTGCTCTTTGAGCTGTTGCAGTTGGTTAGTTCAACATAGACCTGAAAAAAAAAATGAATAAAGGGCACTACGTCAGTGTTATGCTACTTTAAACCGTGGTGTAAAGTTATGAATACATGCTTGTCTATAATTGTATGGTGATCTTATGACATGTATCATAATACCGCTTGATGTTCCATTGATGAGTGCATTTTTTAATTTAGAGCACAACAAACACCTTGTGTTCCTTACATGATGAGAGAAGAAATCATCAAAGTGCTATTCTAGATATCAAATATAATAGACCAGGAATAATTAGATGCACTCTAATTCTATGAATATACTAAGACTTTAAGTGAAATAAACTAATATCCTTCAAAGTTATAAATAAAGAAGTTTATCTAATTACACTTTGACAGACATGTTTAGAAGTACAGGTAAATACGACAGCATAGTCCGCCCGTGATCGGTGTGTATGCAGTGCCAGTTAAGGCTGCTAGGGAGGGGGAGGCAGAGTAAGCGCTGCCCCTGACACGTCATAGTTGCGAGGCCTCATTGAGTACATGTTTGCCAATGCCTGACCTAGAAGGACTGAAATTTTTCAGAACAAAAATCCAAACACTCTACTGCATTCTGGGCCTATGGTGACTCACTGGTGAAGATGTTGGCCGCAGTTCAGTACTATGCAAAAAACTTGGATAGGTTTGCTGTTGTCACAAATGAACTAAATTGTAAAGACGCCAGTTCAATTAAAATTATTTAAAAACTTTTAAGTGACACTGTATTAAGAAATGACGTAGTATACATTTCTGCAAATCTATGATTCCATAAAGAAACTGAAACCAATAAAAGAAACAATTCAAGTAGTTCAGGATGTGGTAAAAAAGCAGACTGTTCTTTCTGGTCCTGCAGCACAAAACTTAAAAAGAAAATGGAAGTGTTTGAAAATATTACTGATTTAACGTATGTTAAATTTCAAATGTGTGAAATTTCAAGTGTGTTGAATGGGTACCATAAGGAAATCATTCATGTGAGTGATATTCCATCTTATAATTATACCAGACTTACTTCTTGTGACATGGAATGATCATTTTCAAAATTCCAGATACTTCTTCGTGACAATCGTCTATCTTTTGGAATGGAAGATTAGAGGAAGCATGTGGTCGTATACGGTACTTGTTGATCCCTTCCAGGAATAGTGTCTCATATGAGTACCACATACATTTATATTAGCTCAGCGATTGGAAATGTTGCTCCGCTCTCCATATATATACATACATTATTAGGTTGGAGGGGGTTGCGTTGCCCTGGCCCATGAGCGGGTGACGATTTGTGGTTAGTACTAGAGTAGAGTAAGTCATGAGTGCAACACATCAGATTTTTTTGTGTGACATTCCTAAAATAATCACCGCACTCTCCTGCCATTGCCTCAATACAAATGTTTGTATATTTATACAACTTTTAAATTCTCAACAAGGCAAACTATGTTCTAGAACATTCTGATTGTGTTCTTGAATCATTAGTTAAATGACTTTTGTCCATCTATGACCATCACACAACACTTATTCAAAACTATCACCATTTATGTAACCTTACCCTCGATATTCTTAACAAATCCAGAAGTTACAGAAAATGTTAGTATAATGCTAATTATTTATTCATTAATACAGTAGAATCCCGATAACTCGACTCTTGATAATGCGACATTCCGTGTAACTCGACCTTTTTTATTTTTTATGGTTAAACTTGACTAATAATTTCTATTATCTACTGTGCAGTATAAATAGTATAGGTACATTTTAATTAGTGTACATGTACAACCTACCACATTCTCCCTTACAGTGACAAAAGGGCTGACTGCTTATTGACCTTTAATATTTAGTCAGAACATATGTAGTAGGCAGACCATTGTCATGAAACTAAAAGCTTGTTGCTAATAATGCCCTTCTTAGGAAGGTTTGAAGGTAAATTGGTATTTTTAGACGTGACAAATTGTGTAGTGGTTTATAATCAAGTTCACTTTTGTATTTATAATTTCATAGTGTTAGGTTATCCTTCAGACTTCTGTGTAGCACACAAACATTGTGAACTGTGCGTGATTAAGTACAGTAACATCATGCATTATCAGATGAGTCTTGTTTATTTCAAGGAAGGAAACAGACATTACCTACATCCTCCATTTGCATGATGTCACTCGTGCACATTTAAGCAAGATCATTCACCATGTGTAAAAGATACCTGTGTACGTGGTAAGCTAAACTTTCAGTTAATAGTTCTGGTTACAGTGCAGCTTCCAAGATTTTAGGCTTACTGTTAGTGTTGTGTTGTGTTGTTTGTGCCAGTGAAAATGTGGAACAAGAAGAAAAGACAAGTTAACATGACAGTGGAAATTAACTTGATGTGTTGAAAAGACTGGACAAAGAGGAACATACTAATACATAATACATTTTAGAATATGTTGTACTTTTGTTTCCTATATTGTGCTAGAATATGTATTTATGTAATTTGCAGTATTATATTATGGATTATGAATAACAGACCCCTTATTCCATAAAACTCAACATTTTGGTAACTGGACACCCTCTCAGTCTACATTAGTTGAGTTACCAGGATTCCACTGTATTAGAATTTAGAGCCCCATGTACATGATCAAACTTGTTTATCAATTCAAAAGGTAAGACTTGACATGATCTAGCAAGACTTAACCCTTTGAGTACCAAGAAATCAAATATCATGATTAATTTTATTTCAATGTGTGTAATTGTCTGGATTAGATGCAGAAATTCCTCTGAAAGCTCTTTTTTTTATTATTGTGTTATTTACATATGGTTTTTTATATGTGGTTCCATAGTGAAACCACTGGGACTGAAAAGCATGGTGACAAGAAATTGTGTTACAGAAAAACCTACACTATGTTACATAAAAGGTTTATTTATATACTTATATCATTGTATTAGATTAAGCTACATTTTAAAACACCTTTTAACCTCTTGAGGGATATGGACGTGAAATCACGTACATTTAAAATGACGGATGAGCATAATGGGCGTGTATACATGTCCTGTGCATTTGTGCATTTAACCCCCATTTATCCCTTATGCAACTCATCTTATTTTAATTTTCCCTTTATGAAACATTTTATTAAAGTCTATATACTTTATTGGCTTACCTTAATATGTTCTTTCTGCAGTGATTTACCTCAAAACAAGATAAATACATAAGGGTAGGTACATTTCCATATTTGCGAATACCCTTCTTGCGGCACATGAAACACTTTGGAGATGGGCGGGACTTCTTTGCTGTTGGTGGTATCCTTTTAGGATAATGTTGTCCGTGAAGTTTGAGGGATGCAGGGGTTTTGGATTTTCAACCCCCAGCGTGGTATTGTTCAATTAGGCTGCGAGCTATTTATAGTCGGTAGTCAAGGTCGGTCATTGTCCTGTGTGGGTTTAGAGGGCTGTCCAAATCACCAAACAATTGTATATGGTTATATCCAGTTGGTGCAAAAACACCTTTTTATACCACTTCTCCCTTCAGCTACAGGCAGGAAAGTATACGTATGTATTTCAACAAAGAAAGACACGGACTCTACTAAGTTACGAAATTTGCGTAAGCAAAAGTTGCAATGTTGATCTATTCTGATGACTCAAGAGACCACGCATGCAGTAGCGCTTTATTACACAGTATGCTGACGCATAAGCCACACATACAATGGGTGTTACTTTCCGAGAACTTATATTAGATTCGTTCGACAGAGCAAAGTTGACTTTTCACCACAGTGAAACAAAAAAATTGTGCCATTTCAACGTTTTGTAAATACAACTCAACTTTGCTGATGACATACATTTATACTGCATATAACGAGTTTTATACCAGTTTTTGTTTCATTAAAATAACTTAATATTTACACAAAATACAGCTGTGTGTATACAACACACTTTAAATGCCCTGCGCTGGATATTGGGTAGCAGTTCTCGGCTCGCGGACGTTTTAAATGGCCATCGCTCAAGAGGTTAAAGAGAAGTACTACATTGTTGGACTGTATGAAAGTTACATGACACTTCAAATTTTAAAAAAAAAACTGCATTTTGAAAATTGATCATTCCTTTCCGTGATATTTCACAAAACAGTTCTTGATATGACTCATGCAAAGTCCTACACATGTATTGCAGTACCATTTTATTCCATGAAGTTGGTCTCTTGTGCTGCATAATGCACATCTGCGGTAAGTACCTTTTACTGGCATATGTGCAGCTTTATCCAGACGCTTTTCAAGTACAACATATGGTTTATATGAACTCTTGCTTTTTTATGGATACTTTTGTATTTCTTGGGGATTTTGAGGCCCCAATGAGACCTGAAATAACAGCAAGTCTGAACTGCTTTAGAGAAATGAAGTACTTTCCTCACTCCTTTCTTGAAAAATTAAACAGGAGTTGGCCACTGCTACATCCAAAAAGTGCCACATAATCCTGTGCCACCACTTCTTGCTTCTTCTGTTGATCTCATAGCAACTTTTAAGCATGTCAGCTTTGCCCATGTGGCCCATATGGGCATTATAATCTTTAACTATCTGTGGGCATGAAATTTTAGTGATGGTTCCATCTGTTTTTTCTATTCACAGTTGAGGCACTATCAATATTATGAAAATTTGATACAAATAAGATTGACTTTTTGTCCTTCCCTTGCAAGGCTACAATTCCTTCAGGAGAACACCGGAACTGAAACTCTCCTCTCTGCAAATGTTTATCTGCAACAAGATCGTTTGGCATTCCTAAGCGTCCTTGATGAATCGTTCCACAAGCACAAACTTGATTCTGAAGGAAGTACTTCATCAGTGGCAGTGATGAAAAATAATTATCCATGTAGACTTGACGATTTTTTCCATGGGGAACTTGCATCATTTCTTTAACTATTCTTGGTCCCAAATTCTTTTCAGTTGAGTTTGTTACTTTCCCTGTATATATCTAAAACTGGGAAATATAGCCATTTTCGTTGGCATACACCCACACTTTTTAGTCCTGTTTGATTGACTTTTGGGGCATGTACTGCTTTATGGATGATCTGCCGTTGAATCTGATCGACTCATCAACTGATTGCTGGCAAGATGACTTGTATGAGCAGCCAAATGACTCCAATAAAATATCCAGTAACGGGCGTACTTTGTACAATTTTAGTTATCTTGTCCTTTTTTAGGTTATCATCACTCAGATGAATGTTACTGAGTAGCCATGAAAATCTATTGCTTGACATCACGGATGATATGTACTGATCTCTCAATGCAGGATCTGAACTCCAATAGTCTTTGTAGCTTGGAAGTACTTTAATTCCCATTGAGAGATTGATAGCAAAGAACTGCTTTATTTCATCAATGTTTGTATGCTGAAAATTACTACACCCTCCCAGTTTTTGCACTACATACAAATTTGTTTGGAAGGCAATGTGCTCTGACAGCTTTACTGGAAAAAGTGCAAGAAATGTGTCCAGGAGAGTATCAATATCTTCTGAAACATTAGGTTGTGCGTCACTACAAAAGATTTTTTTCCCCCCACTGAATATAGGACTGTATCCCCATACAACTGCATCCATGTCAGTAAGTACAGTTATTTGATCTGTTGGAACAGGAATGTCACTCTGATCAGCTTAACCATTCTCATCACTCAATACTAAAAGAGTTGTCTCCTCAGGCTGTAAAATATTGTTTTGGTCTTCACTTTCACTTTTGTTTTGCTACATGATAGATTCATTGTCACTAGGAATTTCATCTATTTGATATTCACCATGCTCCTTCTCACATGTCATTTGTAGCTTGGCAGATATTAGTGCAATATTCAGTGTTTGTGACCCTCCTGCAGCTTCTTTCAGAGCAAGTTCTATCATCCGAAGGCTCCGTGAAGACAGTTTCTTCAATATCTGCAAACCAAAAGATTGAAGTTCCTAAGTGTGGTTGTATACTTCGGGCACAGTGGTTTCGCCATGAAATCACAATCATATTTACTAATAGTGATTACAAATCAAAATTACATATGAAATTAATACCATCAATATGTTACATGATAAAAATACAGTATGTCCCTAAGTTACCAACAATATGCTTATAATAACAGGCATTCTTGACGTAGAATGCAGCTAACCTTCTTTCACAACTACATGTGCTAACAATTGACGTGGCAATGCGTTCCCTCTGCATTTCTACCTCTGCCTACGGTCCGACCTTGCAAGTAGTAGTGCATATGCACTGCAGATGGCAGAAGCAACCAAGTTGTGTATGCTGTGGTTTTGCAAGTAGCCACAGAGACGCAAAGAGGAAGCTTAGAAAAGGTGGTTTCGTAGCGTAACCACTGGTACACAAAGGGTTAACAGGATCATATATGTATTTACACATTGTCTTTTTGCTAAACTGAATTCCTGCAGAACGCATGGATAAGTTATTAGGTGCAAAGTAATTTACTACTATGTCACGGTATAACAGTTTTAAATGAAGTAATGATATGTAATTATTTAGCATTTTCATGTATTATAACTTATGTAATCCATCTACGATTAAGGAATACAATAAAATTGATAGGTTAACTATACTATATAACATTGCACTAGTGAATTATTGTATACTTTGGAAATCTAATTTCTTCATATTCCCTCGTTTCTTCATCTTGATGTAATCCATAGAGTTGTCAATGTATAGACATGGCCAGGTTTGTATAACCTGATAACCAGCTCAACATCCCTAACCATTTTAATTTACTTTTTGCTTTTAGCCATGGTGCAGATTTTGTGATACACTTTAAACACTCATATTTCATTGGCCAAAGACATCAAATTATTGTAAAATCTTTGACTGTTTAGAACATGTCCTTATTTGCTTTCAAGACTTTCAAAGACTTAAATGTATGAAAGCAATTTGACAAACATTGTGAAGTTGTGACAATTCTTGGAAAGTGTTGTAAAATTTGAATTTTACAAGAATTTGATTCTGTACAAGGAGCTTAAACCATGTAGTGAATAATTACTGTTGGTACTTAATCTTCACTTTACCATTGATGTTCATGTTTGTTATATTAGTTACAATTAGCATGTGAGGAACTTCTAATTGCCCTCTCTGTGATAGAAGAAGAAGAAGAGGAATATGACGAGTCCATGGCATCTCAGAAGAACGAGGTTCAAAATGTAATCAAATCTTTGGCTGCTAGACTGGAGGACCTACAGACATGTAGTGACCTGATCACAAAGCATGGTGCAGCTCTGCAACGTTCTCTCTCAGAATTAGAATCACTAGATACTGCACAGGATGTCCCTAGCAAGCTCAAGTCTGTCAATGAAAGGGCTACTTTGTTCAGGATAACATCCAATGCCATGATCAATGTAAGTACATCATCAAATATTGTCTAAAAATCAATAATATATCCGGTTTCATCAGATTTCTTTAAGTATAGATAGATACATTCCATGCTTAAAAGGCATTATTTAAAAAATTATTAGTTTCACTAAGACATTCCTTCATTAGCAATAATGAATTCTTTAATAGGAATGTGTAATTCAGTTACAGTTAAGGTGCATTGAGGGCATGTGTCATTCACCATAGCAGTTGGTTTTTTGAGCTATATGTGAAGATTTCTCAAATGAATTTTATTAACATACAGATGACATACTACCTGATGAACTTCGTACCACCTAAAATTGACTTGATGCAACTCTTCATAAGTGATTATTAATCCTAATCAACTATGTTAAGTAGATTTTCCGGGCTTGTGGGCCGTGGTCGAGTTGGATTGCCTTCCTCTGACGTTTCGCTGAAAACTGTGTCCAGCATCTTCAGGGTGATCCAATTAGTGAACTCCCGAGTCCAAAGACTAGAGAGCTAATCAACCTTACAACTCCAATTCATTGAGATTGATAATATTAGACGCATCATGTACGGTTTGAGTGTTATTTGGTTATTAAATGAGACTCATTTGTAATTCAAATGAATGTAATGTCTTTTATTTACATGAAAGATAAATGCAGTTAACATGCCAACACGGGACATACAGTTGTCCATGCACGAAACATGGAAGCTCCAAGTTAATTCCACAAACTTCCAATGACTGGCCTTGTGATTTGTTGGTGGTCATCATGAAGGCCAGGCTCACAGGGAATTGCAGCCATTTGAAATCGAATGGCAACTCCATTGGAATCATCGGGATGCATGGAATGAAAACATCCTCTCCATAGTATTTTCCCTTGTTAATCTTCGCCTCTGTGACGTTCATAAGCTTTTTCACAACCAGTCTCGTTCCATTGCATGGAATTGTTTTCACAGCCACTCATATTTGTTGAACTTACCTTGAGAAGTTTACAATATTGAAATCCTCAAACTAATTCCTCGAGTTTTGCCTTAACACTTTGTGGTTATGTCTAAACCTGCAAAGTCAATTTACCTTAATAGAAGGCTGATCAAAATGAATGTTCACAAAATGTAATTAAATTCGATTTAATCAAATCTATTCTCAAAATCTATCTTTTTTTTTTTTTTTTTTTTTTTTTTTTTTTTTTTTTTTTTGCGAAAAAAATTATTTTATATGTGACAGATGCAGCTATCAAATGATAGGTAATCCAAAGTGGCAATTCCCATACAAAATTACCAATTTTGATTCCTTTGGTTTTTGGGCTGTTCCTTTGGGTTTTTTTCTAAACCTTCCCAGTATTGAGGCAAACAAAACAAAAAAGAAATTATTCAAATCGGTGAGCCATTGCTACTCTAATAATATCTAATTATTTGCTTGTACTGCCCACTATATGTTATGGGAAGATGGTTGCTTGAACCTTAAAATGAGAGAAAGAGAAAAAATAAATCTGTTGTGTTCATGAAGTTTAATGGACATTCACACATAAAAATGGATAGCTGAGGCCCATGAACAGGCAGCTCAAATTCTGCCAGGTCTTCCTCTGTCATAACTGCCAAATGCTTGGGAGATACCCTAAACTTAGGCCTGGAGCATTTCCTTCCCAAATTTCCTTTCCCAGTTATTTCATCTTGTGTATCGTCAGTGTGCACAGCCTGTGGCGTCATTTGCAGTAAGAATGGGAGTTAAACACTTCTATAGAATTCAACATATGCAGAAGTGTTATGTATTACTTTGCTTATATTAACCTAATGAAATATTTCCATATAATTCAGAGAATCATATGTTGCTTACACTAAACCAAGGACAAGCAATGCAATGCATAAACCATTCATGAACATATCACTACAGTGTCTAAACAAATGAGCATGCAATTTCCATGGCGTACTGTTTATAAAGAATTTAAGGAACTCTGGTACTTAACAATTTTGTTTGTATAACTTTGAGAATGAGTTGGAGTCAACTCGAAACTTTAGTCAGCAATTTGCATAAAAAACTTGCTACATTACTAAGATAAGTGAAGTTTTTAGTTTCTAATTTGTTCTTACTTTAGAATCTTATTACTTCACTGTTAATAGCTTCCATTTCTTTAATTAACTTAATTAGTTTGAAGCAATTGTTCCTGGCTACATTTACCATTTTAACTGATGGATAATAATTTGGAATTTAATAGTTATTTGTTTAATTAAATTTATATGGAACTAAACATCAAATTAAATCATATTTAAAATTACAAGAGAAGAAAAGACATATTCTTGCATACATTAGGTTTTTGAATATTTGTTTAAAAAGAAAAGTAACCCCTGTTTTTGTTAGAGGAACTGTTAGATTAGATTAGATTAGATTGCATTCTGTAGGTTCAATGATGGCCAGTCAGACCTTGAACATAGAACATGTCAAAAGCATTTACAATTAAATGCATTAAAAACATGCAAAACATGTACAGGTTTCAAGTTTTGCTGTTAAAGTACAAGATGAAGATAATACTTCTAGTGCATTGACACTTACATAGTTATTATACATGTACAAAATCATGTTACTTGGCTTTTACAGACTGTGTCATTGCTTCAATGTTTACATTTTTGCTTGTATGAAAAAGCAGTCCAAATTTATAGCTAAGTAATACATTCTAACATGTTACACATGTACATTTAGCTTATTAGTAAAAAATATTCTTACTCATGTGTTAAGTGTGTCAAATTTAAGATAAGCGACCTCAAAATATTAACTGTGCACATTAATCATAGCATACCTATTTTAATTCTTACATAGTATGTAATGTACAGAGTAGACAACATTTCAATTATGTTCATATATACAGAATATCTATTTACATCCTTACTTTTACATAAAGCATGTCCAACATGATTGTTCAAATATACATTTTCAAAATATCAACAAACATATTAACACTGTTACTTAATATTGGAACTTAAATTATAATCAATTAGTTGGCTTTTTGTAGCCTGCACGTCATTATTGTATTTTCAGCTACCCTTGTTATACTTAATTCCCTAATTGGTACCTATCAAACAATACAACTGATCTGACATTAGGCTGATTATTGATTTAAATATTCCTCTACAGAATAAAATGACTTATCACAGAGATACTCTTTGTGGGAAGCTTTAAAAACTCTGAAATTGCTAACATTTTCCTTTAGATTACTGGGGAGAGCATTAAATATTTTAATTGTTTCACAATAAACACCTTTCTGGAAGCAAGAGAGTTTGGCATTGGGACGATGTATATTTCTTTTTTGCCTAGTGTTAAACGTATGAATTTCCATGTTAGTTGTAAAGCAATTCTGGTTATTAGCATAAGATTTTAAAATAGATAGTATATATACGCAAGGTAAGGTTAATATACCCAGTTTCCAAAATAGATCTTTACATGACTGCCTTCTATGGGTGTTGCATATTATTCCTATAACCTTCTTTTGTATTAGGAATATGTTCTTACTATACACTGAGTTTCCCCAGGACATTATTCCATATTCCATAATGGAGTTAAAATAAGCAAAATAAACTAACTTCAGTGTGTCAATCGTGTGGAAGTTAACCAGAAATCGGATGGCATAACATGCTGCATTAAGCTTAGGTGTAATGTAATTAATATGTGACTTCCAATCCAGGTGGTTGTCTACTTGGAGACCTAGAAATTTTACCTCATTAGGTTGTTCCAGTAAAATATCATTGATTCCTATTTCTATATGGGTATGTGGTGAACGATTAGTTATGAATTTAATGAATTTTGTTTTTTCAAGGTTTACTGACAGTTTGTTTGCTTTACACCAATTTGACAACCAGTTTAGTACATAATTTAATTTGATAACGCACTCACTTAAATTTTTGCTTTTCAAGAGGACACTGGTATCATCTGCAAATAGATAGATACTAGTAATGTTATTTATGTATAGTGGGAGGTCATTTATGTAGATTAAAAATAATAGAGGCCCCAATATCGGTCCCTGGGGAATGCCATGTTTAATTGATTTCCAATCCGATGTGTTCTTATACTGGTTGGGATTGCTGATTGGATTGGATTGGTTTGGTTTAAGGGCGCTCAACTTCTAGGTCATCAGCGCCCTTAAAAGATTCATGGCAATAGCCAGATATAAATTTCACTCAAAAAATAAAAATACTAGCTACAAGAAAAGTTTACAAAGGCAAAAGGCAGTGGCAATAGCCAGATATGAAACAAGGTGATAAATACGGCCAAAAGCAGAAACAGATAATTAAAACAATTTAAATCCTCAAATTGATATTGCATTCCGCTAAAAAAATTAAAAACTCTATCAACCGCTGTTTTGTCGTCCGCTAGGACCTCTGCAAGTCTGGCTGGCAGCTGCAGAGAATCCCGAAGGTGCGCTAGAGAGCAACACTCTAGCAACACGTGGCGAACTGACAAAAGGTTGTCACACAGCGGACATAGAGGCGCAGGGTCCCTTTTAAATAGGTAACCATGCGAAAAATTGCAGTGCCCTATTCTTAATCGAGCCAAACTAACCTCCTCGCGACGAGATGTGCGACAGGAAGTTACCCAGTTTATCGGAAGTTCTTTCAGTTCTCTAAGCTTATTACCGCGGAGAGTTGACCACTCGTCGTGCCAGGACGACAGCACCGCTCTCCGCACTTCAAGCCTAAAGTCTTCCGAAGTAACACGTGAGATGGTAATACTGGGTTCTGTAGTTGCCGTCTTTGCTGCTAAATCTGCCATTTCATTCCCCGGCAAACCTACGTGACCGGGAATCCATGCACACACCACGTCAACGCCAGAAGCGTGTAAAGCATGGAGGGCATCCTGGATACGTCGTACAATAGGGTGGGGGTTGTACAACTGACAAAGGCTCTGCAGTGCACTTAGGGAATCGCTCAAAATCAGCCAGTCACCTAATTTACGACGGCGAACATACAAAACGGCTCGATAAATTGCATAAAGCTCTGCAGTAAAAATGGAGGTGCTATTTGGAAAGCCGAATGTATATGGTTCGGTTCCATAAACATAAGCACATCCAACACCGTTGGAGCCCTTTGACCCATCGGTGTAAATATATCGACGGTCAGTGTAGCCTGACAAAAATTCTAAGAAACACGTGCGGATACTTGAAATAGGCATCGTGGACTTCTGGTGTATGGTCATCCCAAGATCCACATGGGGCGTACCAGATAGCCAAGGGGGGTAAAGTCTCTCGTCCTTGGCGAACATCACAGGCAGTTCCACTCCAAGCTTCACTAGGAGCTCTTGGAAACGGAACCCCGCAGGCTTTGGATTAAGGGTGCTATTTCTATATCGTTCTCTTAGCGTGGTGGTGAAAAAAGAAGCGAACGTTGGGTGCTTAGGCATACATCTAAGCGCACAACCATAATTTGCCAAGAGAATCTCACGCCGATATTGCAGAGGAGGCTCAGCGGACTCGGCGTAAAGGCTCACCACTGGGCTTGTTGGAAAAGCTCCTGTTGCAATGCGGATGCCCCTATTATGGACCACGTCTAATCTTCTCAGCACAGATGGTCGTGCTGACGAATAAACAATACACCCATAGTCTAGCTTGGATCGGACCAATGCGCGATATATTCGCAACAAAATTGTCCGATCCGCTCCCCACGATTTGCCATTCAGTACTCGCATAATATTTAGGGAACGGTCACATCTCGCTCTTAGCTGTGCAATATGCGACGACCAACTAAGCTTCCTGTCCAAGATCAAACCCAGGAGCGCTGGGAAGTGAATCTGGACCAAATCGGAGCGAAGGTGGTAATCGTCTCCTACGGCGCCAGAAATTAACGCAGATTGACTTCTCAGTTGAGAAACGGAAGCCGTTTTTTACGCTCCATTCTCTAAGGTTGTCCAAACATTGCTGCAGGCGCCGTTGTAAGAACGCCGTGCGCTGAGAAGTGCAATAGACAGCAAAGTCGTCTACGAATAGGCATGACGAAACTCCAGGTGGAACACATTTCCAGATGGAGTTAATTGCTATAGCAAAGAGCGTGACACTTAGCACCGAACCCTGAGGTACTCCCTCCTCCTGAACAAAAGAATTAGAAAAAACCGAGCCGACCCTTACTCGGAAAAAGCGGTCCTTCATGAACTCCTGAATGAAAAGTGGTAGGCGTCCACATATGTTCCAGGCATACAGGGAAGGTAGAATCCCTGCTCGCCAGCACGTATCATAAGCCTTCTCAAGATCGAAAAAAATGCCAACGGTTTGACAGTTCTTCATAAAGCCGTCCGTTATCTGTGTCGATATTGACACAAGATGGTCAACAGTTGAACGGCGTCGTCGAAAACCACACTGGATGTTAGTCAGTAGGTTACGACTTTCTAACCACCATACCAATCGTCCATTGATCATGCGTTCCATCACCTTGCAAACGCAACTGGTGAGGGAAATAGGATGATAGCTGGAGGAAAGATGACGGTCCTTCCCAGCCTTCAAGATGGGAATAACGGTGGCCTCCCGCCAATTTTCTGGGAGTATACTGTCAAGCCAAACACGATTATAGACCTCGAGCAGGAATGCCTTACCTTCAGGAGAGAGCTGTTGTAACATTTGTACATGAATACCGTCCGGTCCTGGTGCTGAACATCGCGAAGATTTCAGGGAATGCTCCAGCTCTGCCATGGTGAAAAGGCGATTGTAATCTTCTACGTTTCTAGAACGAAACGAGAAGCCTTGAGATTCCACCTGAGTTTTAATTGGAAGGAACGCAGGGGAGTAGTTTACCGAGCTAGACACTTATGCGAAAGCACTGCCAAAGGTATTGGCCACTTCAAATGAATCAACAACAGCTCCTGTGGCTGTTTTTAGTCCCGCTATTGGTATTTGGGTCGTTTTAGCTGCAACACGCCTTAATCTATCCCACACAACCGAGGAAGGTGTGTGTCGGTTAAATGAAGCTACAAATTTGCTCCATGATGACTTTTTGCTATCCTTAATGACTTGTCTGGACCTGGCGCGCATTTTCTTGTGTTCGATTAGGTTTTCCAAAGTAGGGTGACGTTGGAAAACCCTAAGTGCACGCCTTCAAGCACGAATGGCATTCCGACATTCTTCCGTCCACCAGGGGACGGGAAATCTACGGGGGTGTGTAGTCGACCTCGGAATCGATTGTTCAGCAGCAGAGAGAATCGTCTCCGTGAGATGCTGCGCCAAACTATTCACTGAGTCATGCTCGTTGTAGGTAAAGACAGCCAACTGGGTGTAAAGGTTCCAGTTGGCATGGTCCAAACGCCATCTGGGCATACGAGTGGAAAATGTATGTTGTGTCAAGAGACTAATAAGACATGGGAAGTGGTCACTAGAGTGTAAATCAGAGATGACATTCCATTTAAGGAGACTGCCAACTGAGGTGAACAAACTGCAAGGTCAAGATGCGAGAAACTATTGTGAGAGTCCGAAATGAATGTAGGCTCTCCAGTGTTGAGGAGAGCTAGGTTGTGACTGTCCAAAAAATCGGAAATGAGTGTACCTCTCGCACAAGCGCGACTTGAACCCCAAAGTGGGTGGTGCGCATTGAAGTCTCCCACCAACAGAAACGGTGTTGGCAACTGGGAAACTAGATCTTCTAAATCAATGTGCGAGAAGTCATGGGACGGAGGCAAATAAACATTACAGATGGTGAAATGTATGTTTGGCAATTTAATCCATACAGCAACTGATTGTATATCAGAGTGCAATGGTAGAGTTTGCATATACACGTCATCTCTAACAAGCATCATAGCGCCGCCATGTGCCAGTACACCCTCTTCTGGTGTGACATCACACCGTACTGGGGTGTATCGCCTTAGATGGAAAGCGTCTTGAGGACGCAACTTAGTTTCTTGCAAACATGCAACCAGAGGTTCGTTTTCTTTGAGCAAAAGCTCAAGTTCTGGTCTTTGAGTTCGAATTCCACGTATGTTCCATTGTAGGATAGTCATATTGCATTGTGTATGGGATAGGTAATTCCAAGGTAACTCATTACTTTGGAGCAGGCGGTTGTCGGACTAACTTAGCCCTTTTCTTTTCTCTTGGGCTGGCATTCTTGTCTGGCGCTTTTTCGCGCCTCTTTTCTACTGGGGGTCTCCTAGTGTGGGCAGATTCCAACTCCATGTCCTCTGCCGAGGACGTCCGTGTTCCGATACTGAATTTTGGTTCGAGAGCTTCGAACCGATTTGACACGGACACCGGCGAAGATGAAAGACGCCGGTCAGAGTCCACCCCTGAAGATTCTCCAGAAGAGGATATTCGAGATCTTCGAGGAGATGTTCGTGGACTCTTACATCCCTTCGATGTACTGGGATTAGACATACTATTTTCCTTGAGGAAGTCGGTCCTTGTGTAATTCTTTTTAAACTTTATCGGTGAGGCTTCACATCTTACGGGCTTGCTAGTTTTTTGCGCTGATCTTGGTGCTCTTGATGGTGATGTAACACTGATGTTCTTTGCACTTGAAGATTTTGTGGACGTTGACATAGATGTGCGCGCTGATGTTGAAGGCTTTGGAATAGAGCTACGGGCTACAAGTGTCTTTTCAGATATTGTTGCCCCATTGAAATCGCTGGTCTGCGTTGCGATCTCTCTGCTCGGTACCGGTTTAGCTACAACTGAGCTATAGGTCCCGGACCTTGGAACAGAGGGTTGGCGTAAACGCAAGAGCTTACGGGCTTCTGAGAAGGGCACCTTCTCTTTAACCCGTATCTCTTGGATCGCTCTTTCTTCTACAAAACGGGGGCAATCTCGGGAACTGGATGGATGTTCACCTCTGCAGTTCACACATGACGGAGCTGCTGTACATGCACCATCGTGGAATTGATCTCCACATTGAGGGCATGTAGCTTGTCCCTTGCAAAGCTCGCTTGTATGTCCAAAGCGCTGGCACTTGAAACATCTGAGCGGGTTTGGGATGAAAGGCCGAACTTCGATGGATTCGTACCCTGCCTTAATCCTCTGCGGGAGATCTACCCGGTCAAAGGTCAGGAACAGGGTACGTGTTGGCTTCAGTTCACCACCCTCTTTACGCTGAACCCGGTAAACGTTAGTAACGCCTTGTTCCAAAAGATTTTCTTTAATCTCCTCATTACTTAGATCATCCAATGCACGGGTGTTTATCACGCCGCGCGAGGAGTTCAAAGTTCTGTGCATCTCCACACTGATAGGATAACTGGCTAGCATATTCGCCTTCAGTATTTTAGCTGCCTGGGTGGATGAATGTGTTTCAACCAGGAGCGTGCCATTGCGAGATCTAGTGCATGACTTTACTGGACCAGCAATGTTATCCAGACCCTTTTGAATGGTAAAGGGGCTCACCGATAGGAATTTCTTACCTTCCTCTTTTCTAGTAATAACTAAGTAGCGAGGACCACAACACTCGACTACTTCTTTTCCACTTGCTTTGTTGTTGTTTGGAGTTTTTGGACTCATGGCGATGATATCCTCCACCATTGCAAATGTCTCCGATGGCATGCTCACTTCCTGGGCGCCACCCCGGCTTAGGTGAGAGTCCTGGCCTGGACCTTGCTCACCCTAGGGTCCCACCTCCCAATGTATAGACAGAGGGACCCAATCGCCTTCAGGAGTGCATCAGCTCATGCAATGGCCCCTCCCCGGGACTGACCTTTATCAGCGGATACGCACACAGATCCTACATGATAACCAGGGGCTGGGACTTACGCGATTACCCAGTCACCCCTTGCGTCACCCCATCCTCCAACCCGCGCGTAGGTTATCCATCAGACTGTGTACAGGGTGGTATCAGGAGGGAGGTCAAACACAAAAGTGGACCAAAGTTGATTGGGCGTTTGGCATGTGCTCTCTCACCTCTTGGAGGAACTCAATCGAGAGTATGGCTTGGGGCCCCGGGTACGCCAAACCCATACCTACCGTAGTAGGAGCCCCTGGGGGAGTTTGATTTCGGAGTTCTCTTCTCCTAGATGAGTCGTCAACCAAGACTAACTAGCCCCATCTACCCGTTTGGAATGTTCTTTGCTTCCCCTCACCTCTTGCCTACCAGTAATCAAAATGACACTTAGTAGGCCGTCTGGCTCAGGTACTGAGCCCCTCCGCCACGACAAGGCGATACTCCTTCGGAGGGGGGGATTGCTGATTTCGACCCTTTGTTTTCTTCCTTTTAAGTATGATATAACCCAATTTAGATTTTCATTTTTTATCCCATAGAACTGTAGTTTTCCTATCAAAATTTCATGATTTACACAATCAAATGCTTTTGCTAGATCACAAAAAATGCCACCCACATGCATACTATCATTTAACGCTGTCAACACTTCATGAGAGAGTTTGTAGATTGCATTATTGGTTGATATTCGTTTTCTAAATCCAAACTGCTCTCGGACAAACAGATTATTATTGTTGTTAGCTAATGCTGGATTTCTGACAATGAAGTCATTAATCCTCTTGCTCTCCAATATTTTTCACTGATGGATGGGGCACTAGAAGTGGCTGGGCATATTTGAAGGTGGTCTTGGTCCATTTCCTCTTGCAGATCACATAGAGGACAGAGTGGTGAAGAATATATCCCAATTCTGTTTAAATGTTTTGCCAGACAATCATGTCCTGTAATCAACCTGAAGGTTGCAACTGCTGTTTTTCGAGGATACTCAGGAATCACTGTTTGAATGTTTGGTAGTTCCCATCTTTTATTCTTTGATTTTTCATAGTAATATTTTTCAATAATTTTTTTGAATTCAGAGTTGACTAATCTTTTAGCTGCATAAAATGGTAGATTAACTATAGATTTTTGTACACCGCTGGTACCCTTTTTTGCAAGAAAATCGGCTTTCTCATTACCACTCAGTCCACAGTGAGCCGGTATCCATTGGAAGACTAGGTGTTTTTGAAGTGCTGTTAGATGGCTAAGCATCTTCCAACATTCTATAATAGTTTGGTTTTTTGGTGACAACTTGGAAGTAATTGCTATAATTGCTGCCCTGGAATCTGAGAGAATAACTGCTTGCTGAAAATGTGAAATTCTGTACAAAAGATTTTGTAGGGCCATTCGAATTGCTTCAATTTCTCCATCAAAGTTAGTAGTTCCATAACTTAAAGATTTGTAATAGGAAAAGAGGTGACATGTGACTCCAGCACCTGCTCCATCTTGGTTTGATATCAATGATCCATCAACAGATTATTATTTTCCATATGATTATACAGTCTGTTAAACATTACTTTCTCAAATACTTTCGAGAATATTGGTAAGAGGGATATTGGTCTGTAATTTGAGACATCATTTTGTTTGCCTTTTTTGAAAAGGGGTTTGACAGTTGAGTATTTCATTCTGTCAGGAAATATTCCAGTCTTTAGTGATTCATTACATAAATGAGAGGAATGCTTATTTCATGTGAACATGCTTTTAGGATTTTGCTTGTTACTTCATCATATCCAGACGAGTTTTTAGACTTAAGGGAATTTATTACACTGTTAATTTCAAATGCAGTTGTCATATCCATGTTAAATTTAGGGATTTCATCAGTTAATGAGGTTCTTAAAAAGTTTAGGGACGATTCCTTGTTTCCAAATTTGATGTTTAATTTGTCTGTTACATTCAGAAAGAAATTGTTAAAAGTATCTGCTACCATCTGAGGATCACTAATTACTAGATCATCAGTGTTTAGTATTATTGGGGGGGTTTCTTGGGCGCACCTTCCTGTTTCTCTCTTTATTATATTCCAAATTGTTTTTATTTCCAGAATTACATATCTGTTTTTTATCATGCAATATTTTAGCGGCTTTTATTGTTTCTTTGAGGATTTTGCAATATCTTTTATAGTAAATTTCTAAATTTTGGTTGTTATTATATTTTATTTCCTGATATAATTCTTTTTTCCGCCTACATGAAGTTTTAATACCTAATGTAATCCAGGGGTTATTTTGCTTGCGATTGTGTACTTTAGTATATTTAATTGGGAAGCATGCTTCAAAATTAATTTTGAACAGCTGCAAAAATTTATTAAACTTGTTGTTTAGTCCCTCCGTTACATAAATTTCATTCCAAGATTCTTGTTTCAGCGCTTGCTTAAAACTTTTTATGTTACTTTCATCTATTATTCTGGATCTTTTATGCTTGTACTTTGATTTTAACTTTAGATTTATTTCTTTAAAGTGTAATATTTGTGCCTCGTGATCTGATAGGCCATTTGCGAATGGTACAATGGTGTGTGATTTTATTCTATCTATACTTATAAACATATTATCTATTGCTGTGGATGAAGTATTTTGTAGTCTTGTGGGAAAGTTTACCGTGTGGGACATGTTATATGTTGCAAATATAGAACTGTTAAATTAGATAATAATAGTATTCACCAGAAGGCAGCAGAAAAGAAAGTTATTGAAGTTGAAAGAAGTTTTCATTTTAAAAAATTAAATAATATTGAACTTAGGTTATATGACTTACATTTTAAATTAACATGTATTTTAGGTAACTTAATTTGGGTTAATTTAGAATCTAAATTATTTGAGAATTTAAATTTTAGCATGAAAAGAAAAACAAAGAGGTTAAAAAACAAATTAAATAGATTATGCCAAAAGCAACAGAAATTGAATATAAAGAAACCAAATAATCAAACAAATAATGTAATTAATGTATCAAATTGTAACCTTAATGAGAAAGAAATAAATGTTCTAAATAAAGGTATGAAAATTTGCGTAAATTTTTCAAAAAACAGATGATTTTGTTGCAGATATTGAAATTGCCAATCAAGATTTGAATGACATTAATAAATATTTGATTAAAATGAAATGCACTAAAATTTTGAAAGATGTAAATAAAAATCACCCTAAAAATAATTATAATAATCGGATTATTAAATCATTGAATGAAAAGGATGTAATTTATACTAAAGCTGACAAAGGCAATAAAATTATAATTTTAGATCAATCTGATTATATTAATAGAGTAGAACTTTTTCTTGAAAGTGAAGATTACTTAAAAATTGATAATGATCCTTTAAAATCATGCATTTCAGCTTTTAATAAAATTCTCAACGAAGTGAAAATGATACCTAAAAAAGAACAAAGTATTTTAAAAGTTAATAATCCAGTTGTACCTAGATTTAAAAAAAAAAGGTGGGGGCGGTAACAAATTTGTTTGTATAACTTTGAGAATGAGTTAGAGTCAACTCGAAACTTTAGTCAGCAATTTGCACGAAAAACTTGCAACATTACTAAGATAAGTGAAGTTTTTAGTTTCTAATTTGTTCTTACTTTAGAATCTATGTATATGTTGATCAGAACTACTTTTTGCCTTTAGTTCGCTTTAAGGGGATGAAAATGGTACAGATAGGAAATGGTATGAATTTCTGAACATAAATATGTGTAATATTTGGAGAATAATATAACATTTTAATGAACAGGTGGACAAATTTTCTGAACAGTGAATTATTTGCTGTACTGTACATGGATGAAAAGGTTCATCCAGCCAGAAAAGTCAATTAATAAAAGCACACTTTTGAAGACACTTTCTGTAACACATATGAGGGCTACTTCAACATTTGACTGAGAGGCGCAAAGAGACCTGTCGTACATGCTTCCAGTATACTGTTAAAAATTTTAAGCATTCAAAATGTTACTTTTTCTGATGAAGGTATTACCAAATTATTGACAATCCTTCTGCTACAGATCTAGGTTCCTCCCATTCTGTGGAATAACATTTGATATGTGGCACATTATCCACAAAAAAAGTTAGAAGTAAGCAGAACTATTAAAGAAATTTGTCATCCATTCAGTCCCTCATATGTTAACCCCTTAACCAGGAATTTAGGCTGCTGTGAACGATAACTGTTGAGGAGAGGCTGTGTAATACACTAATCTATTGCTGAGGAGCAAGACTATGACTCTCGTCAAAATCTCCTCTCTATGGGAGGTGCAGTGTGTGCTGCACTTTTGATTTATTTTTTTCTGTTGGTAATCCTGCTACAGTGTTCTTTTCTTGCATGCTATCTCTGTTTACTACTGTCATTTAGTGGGATTTTTTTAAACTTGGTACACTGAACAGAAAGCCCTCTAAAGGCATACTGTCTTCACACAGTTCATGTGTGTCAAACATGTTGCACGCAAAAACAATCTACTGGGGTGGGCCAAAAGTCATGATCGGGTAATGTTTATATTGAAATAACTCACTTTCCAAAACCAAAAACTAATTAAAAACTATTAGTGGGTTGAGAGGGATATTTTTCTGCTTCATACGCTTTTTGTTGCATTAGTTTGTCAATTTTCCGATAGAGCGAGGGCATTGTTATGTTATAGTGGCAAGCCAGATTTTTCGCGGATTATTAGTTGACGTCAATGTGAAACGCTATTTATGTTGTAAGCAATGGCTGATATAAGCAAATATACCATTGAGGAACGTCTCATTGTTAGTGTATGGGCTCATGAGAAAGAACAAACTGGCAAAATGTACAAAGAAATCTGTGAAAACTTCTTTCTTCATTTCAGTAAAGCAGCTCTCAGTGAAGCCAATCTCCGAAAACTGGAAAAAAACACTTTCTCAACAGGCTCTGTATTGGATGCAAAAATTCAGCAGAAGACCTAAAAATATTGCAGTGATGATAGTAGTCTTCCGTCTGAATCATTGGAACGTTTGCTGAAGAAATCAAGGAATTCATTGGATGAAATGCAGATCCCAAGAACGTTGTTGCACCTTTGGATGAAAAATGAGGGTTATCGTCCACACAGGCCCACTATCATAAATGAATTAAGTGACAGGGATATGGAAACAGGATGTCAAGTGTTTTTCTGCTTTCTGCTTTTCCCACCTTAGTGGTTCGTCTTAATGTCTTGATGACTGATGAATGTGCCGTGTATCTCAGCTCTCATTCGCATAATGTTTACATGTGGGCCAAACATAACCCTCACTTCTTTGAAGAAATTCAGCAACATCCCCCTCATGTCATGTGGGCTGGTGTTACCAGTGAAATTATTGTCGGGCCATATTTCTTTGAAACCTCTGTGACTGGAGAAGGGTACCTCGAAATGTTGTCTCAATGGCTGGATCCGGAACTTGACAGAGTTGGTATTCTTAACACCGTTGTTCAACAAGATTAAGCCCCAGGGCATTTCTGGGCTCCAGTTCAAGAGTGGTTAAGTACCAGATTTCCTATATGGATTGGACAAGGTGGACCTCTCATTTTGCCTCCAAGGAGTCCTGACCTGACAACGTGCGACAACTGGCTGTGGTCCTACTTAAAAGAAAATCTTGGAAAGATTCGGATTGCTTCTGTTGAACAACTGAAGAGAGAGAGATCATCCGGATCTTTAGAATGATCACTCCCGAAATGCTCAGGCGGGCAAGCAGAAGAACATGGCGGTGCATTCAACTGTGCACTGAAAATGATGGTGAACACACCGAAATATTAGATGCTTAAGAATGACGTTGACTGGCTAAGTTAGGTTTATCTTTTCAAATTTCCATTCCTTATTAGTGCAGCAATCAATAAATAACGTTTTTACATCACTTGTGAAATTTCATTATTGCTATGCAAACTTAGAAATATCTGATCGCGACTTTTGGCCCACCCCGTATATGTACCCTGCCCTGAACTAACGTATACCTATCTAAGGCTTTGTTGAGAAGATTTGAGTGAATGCTTTCTTGCCAAATAAATAAAATCCCTAGAACTGTAAACTTTCAAATACTACATATATTACATGTAAAAAATCCTATATTCACATAATGTTACTAAACAGAACTTTTGTTGACAGCAGCTGAGGGTGAATATTCTCAGACTATATAGGTAGAAAATCCAGAATCTTGAAAGACTATTTGTGAAGCAAATAGTTCTACAAAATAAAAGTAGTTTTGAATATTTTCAGTTTACTAATTAGATGTTAAATGAGAGAGCTGTTAATCTTAGGCACACACCAGTTTTGCGCAGTCCTGAAATGGTCTTAAATAGCCTAATTTAGGTTTTAAACCTGGAATCTAGTTTCACATGTAAAGTGCAACATTTCCAAAGTTATTTAAGTGAATATAATAAGTAATTGTTTCAGAGTTTTTATTTGATTTTAATGCAAATGCTGTAAACCCTCCCCACATTCTGACCGACTAGTAATGAATCCTGAGCATACAGCAAATGATGACCCCCCCCCCCCCTCCCCCGTACAAAAGCCAGCAGAAGTTGGCATCATATGCCACATTCTCCACTTATGAGGTTAATGAAACATGTTCATTGTGATATGCTGGTACATAAATTTTGCATAACAATTTGATCAGTGAGGTCAAATGAAGTGCAGGTACTTTTAATGTCCTTCAAATATGGGAATGCTGTAACTTGAAGGGTATAAGGTTTCATTTGGTTATATAGTTAGATTCAGTTCCATATTATATATCAACGTATATTTAATGCAGAACACTGAATGAAAATAGGCATAAAATTGAAATGAACCTGTTGAACAGGCTCATTATTTTACTATGAGAACTGTTGAAGTGATATGCCATTTTATTTAAAATTAATTACTGTTTAAAAGCGTATTTAAACTTGATGAAATTATGTGATAATTGAATTGTGCATTCATTACCTTCCAGTGTTGAACATACCCCTTCCTCTATTAAAGATACTATGGCAGTTTTTATTAAATAATTTCTCGCTTTTCTTTTACATTGTTCCACATTGAGGCTCCAAATGTGGCAGATTTTCAAAATCACTGTTATGAACCTGAAGACTAAAATCTGGAAAATTTTCCTCTACATTGTTATGGTTTACATGGTGACAAACAACAGGGTGTACCCATTTATATCTCTATGGTACTGGGTGATAGTGTCTAAATACAGGTCATGTACGATATATTTATTCTGTTTAAGTATATGAATTCTGTGCTGGACATAAATATACCAATAAAACTACAATATTTCACATTAGCCCAATATAAATAGTTATAAAGCAAATTTAAACAATTTTTCAACCATTTTAACAAATTTGGCATGAGGCCATCTTAATATTCTCCACAATGCTTGATTACACCACTAGTCATATAGTCCTCCTTTTCCCCCCTTGATTTGCTGAAGTATTGCATGTGCTTTTACTATAGAGGAAACAGCTTATTGGAATACCCCAAAACCTGTGACATTTCCCCCCATTATGGCACGATATGGTTATATTTGGTGATATTCCAGGTTACATTGCATTAGTACCACTAAAATATAACCATGGTAAAGTTACGGCCATAGTTGGTGTTATTACATCCGTTGCTGCCACAGAAGCCCTTATTTTTTTAACCCATTGCAGAGAGGTAACCAATAAATTTTAAAACAAGATTTTGTTAGATGCCATATTAATTTGTGGATGCCATTGTATTGCTCGTGTGTGCACTGTTTTGTCTTGAATTGTTTTAGAGCATTATATGAAGTTATAGTTACTGCTATTTTTGTGTTCGTAACACAAAAGCGCATTGAATATATATTATGATATTTAGCATTCGGAAGTGGTTTTAATCGAAAGTGTTACTGCAGAACAAGATTTGCTGAAGGTGAGTAGGTTCATTATGTGTTGTGTGGTAACAATGTTCAAGCATTATCATTTGAAAGCATGTTACTTTAACCCTGTGATATTTGAGGTTAGAAATAATGCTTTTATTATGTAGGTTGGCTGTACTGCTTTTTGGTGTAATGTCGGCCATATTGAATTCTTGGGAACGTGTGGGTGTGTGCGCATGCGTGCGTGGGGAGGGTGTCTTCTTTTTCATTGTAAGAAATTTTAATACAATTTCATGGTTTCATCAAATTCTTATAAATAATAAACAATAGAAAAAGAGTATGTGATGAACATTATATACAAAATAATTATGATTAAATATGGCAATATGATTGAGCTGGGCTAAAATAACCATAGAATTCATGCAAATTGCAAAAAACATTGCTCAATTACAAACTTTGTGTTGTACTTTCTAAATGTAGCCTGGATATTGTTACTTATTTTATTAGTGATTAAATTATATATATATTTATACCTTTGTGTAACATGTAGTTAATCTTTCTTGCTGTTCTGGCTGTATTTAGATGCATTTTGTTACAAATTCTGGTGGTGTGGTCATGTGTAGTGCTATTAGTTTTGATATAATGGATGTTGTTATTTATAAAACCTACCTTGGCAGGATAGTGAGAGCTCCTTAAAGTATGGTGTGGAGGATGTGCTTCTGTTTAAATTTAGCATGCACCAAATTATTGTCTTTTGTTGCACAAAAGGTGGGGTTACTTCTGCCGCTGAATCCCATACATAGATGCATAGAAAAGTGCGGGTTGTACATTTGAGAAATATACCATTTTCAGTGCTTGTAAATTACATATACTCTTTCAAACATATATGCCTGCCTTTCTAAACTTCAGCATTACTATTCATTTACAGACTACCAACAATGAAAGCTGTGTAATCATTAACTTAAATTTTAAACTTTATTGAAGTGTAGTAAAGTCCCGCCAATCCAAACCCTACTAATCTGAAAATCTGCCTAACGTGAACAGGGCTAGGAAAAAATATTTACCAAATTTGTTTTGAATTTTAAAACAGGAAAAGATAAAATCAAGATTAAACTAGTTTTTCCAAGCAAAAATGTAATTTTATTAGCACAAAAAACCATGAAGTAAATGCTACAGGATTAATCTGTGAATTTGTCGGCTATCTTATACACAAAAGTGCATATAAGAACATTACAGTATTTGATTTTTGAGCCTCAGAATGAGTTACAGAACACTGTACTAATTTCCTACTTTCAATCATTTTAATACTAAACACACAAACGCTTAGTCAATATGTTGTCATATTTTATGGAAAACCACCTAATGTGAATTTTTGCTAATCTGGATAGTGTTTTGTCCCAATTACTTTGGATTAGTTAGACTCTACCGTGTTTATATAAAACACATGTACAAGTTAAATATTCAAAAATTATAAAATACTACAGTTCAATGGCCCCTTTTACTGAAAGATTACCACAGAAATGTCAAACTTGGACACAATATACGGTAAAAATATAAAGAAAATCAATACATTTAATACCCTATACCAAAATTACTTCATTCAAATGTGAAATTTAGTCAGTCCGAAATACATGATACAATGCCAATTAACCTTTTTCAAAATTTAGCAAACTTACAGAAATGACTTGCCTATCACTTTTGTATTTGCAAATTCTTTTATCACTTCCTCAAAACCCAGACTGATTGTCATGTCTGATTCTAGGGCTAGTACTCCAAGATTTACCAATCGTTCGCCATTCTCTACTGTCAGTAGGTAGTTCTTGATCCAGTTTAGAACATTGACCTGGAGCTGTTGGGCTGTGCTAAGGTAGCTACCCCTCATTCCGTGTTTCGCCAACTATTCACGGAACTACTGGGCCGATACTGGACTTCCTGTCCGGTATTTACGTATTTACCGATGGCTCCCAGATGGGTAGTGTGACGGGTTGCGCCTTTATATACAACGGTGACGCTCATACGTACCGCCTACCAGACGCCAGTTCAGTACTTACTGCCGAGTTGTTTGCCATATTTTATTTCCTACTTTTTATCTCCAGTTCAGGTCCTGGAAGTTTTATCGTCTGTTCCGATTCTTTTAGCGCTCTCCAGGCCCTGCAACAGTTTATCGGCACCTCGGCATTGATTGTTAAAATCCAGACGTTGATCTCTCAGCTACTGTCTCGCGGATACCAGTTTGTTTTTACGTGAATCCCAGGCCATGTGGGTATTCCGGGCAACAAGGCGGCAGATGCGGCTGCAAAGTCTTCATGTCGCCTTCCGAAGTATTCCACCCGTACTCTCCCCTATATAGATGTGCAGAAATATTTCCGTCGCCATCTATTTGCTCTCTGGCAGGAATCTTGGGAAGCGTTATCTGGCGCTCAGTTACGAACAATCAAGGACACGGTACAACCCAGGCATACCAGCTGCAGGGATTCCAGGCGGGAAGAAGTGGTTTTAACCCGCCTGAGGATAGGCCATACCCGAGCCACGCATGGACACCTTTTGCGTGGTGATCCGGAGCCTGTCTGTATAACGTGTAATATTCCAATCTCTGTCGCACATGTCCTTCTTGATTGTCCGCGATACGCTCGTGAGCGTCAGTCCGTTGGCCTGGACCTTATACTGTGGTCAGTTTTAGGCAACGACCTAGTATCTGTAAATACAGTGCTGCGGTTTTGTTCCACAATTGATTTTATGAAGCAAGTGTAAGGTTATTTTATTTCAGAGATTTTAGCCTTTTAGATTGCCTTAATTTTGGGATTTTAACGTTTTAGCGTTTTCTACTTTGTAGCAATTCTAAGTTTGTTTTTAGCATTTTAAATGGAACGTTTTAATAGTTGTTTACCTGCTGTTATCTATTTTAACTTTATGAGTGATATTTTAACAGTTTACCGTCGCTAATTTTACTTTTGGACTCGGGGCCCTAATGACTAAGTTGTCGACGGGCCCTTAAACCCGACACTCACTCGCTCACTCATTTTAGAACAGAAAAGGACCTTTCATCAGAGCAGTTCATTGCTGGAGTATAATTGTAAATTTTTAGTGTTGCGTACACATTTGGATAGACATCACTTTTTTTTTAACCAACATTTTACAGAGAAATGGACGAAAGGACAAATTTGCCTTCTTTCTTCATAAACACCAGATAACTTTTAAAATGTTCACGTTCTTCACATGTTCTGTATTTCAGAATTATAAATGGTTCTAAATATCATAAATGGGCTGTGCTGTGTCTCATCAAAGTGGGCTGGGTTTGATCCCAGGTGACTGCATGTGAGATTTGCAGTGGACAAGGTGGTGCAGGGCGGGTTTCCTCCATGTTACCCCACCAGCTCATTCTACTGGTGCTCCATTCTTAATTACACATATCATCAATATCACCACCAGCGGTACCACATGTAGTAAACACTACCTATAAAACCAAAAAAAAAGAAAATCATTAATTTGAATAGCATCTAATCTGGTGATATTTGAGAAATGAAAATCTTAAGTTATATTCTCTGTAGACGTTAGCTCTCTTCTGTAATTCATGAAGATTTTGTATAGTCCTAGAATACAAAATTTTAATTCTGCTCCAGATCTCAACACAATCTGATCCTGTTTCTTCTTCAGGACATTGGCTTCATCTGAGTCAGATGATTTAATTTTGTTTCCTTTTTTGATTCTCGGCAGGAGGCAGAACTGACTTCCTGATGTCTATACATTTCCTTTCAGCTGAGTCCTTGTGAAGTGAAAAATATGTCTGAAATTCAACTAAAAACATCGCATGGGAGTGATACATTTCAGCAGAAGCAGAAATGTCTACATCCTTGGCTTGCAGTTTTTTCATTGCTTTGCCAAACTGTTGCAGAATAAAACCTCACACTGATATCATGTAAGCTAACTTAATCTACTTAACTTTCTAAGCAGACCTTCAGCTTTGCCTCAAACTTTACCACTCTTATTCTCTGAAATTGCTCTTAATGAAGAAAACACTGATTTCCAATCTGCATTCAAACTCTTATAAACACTGTCGGGTGCATACCATCGAGCTGTAGACAGTGACTTCATTGTCATACAGAATCAGAAAATGTTCTTCTACTTGAAGAATCTGCAAAGAAATTGTATAAACCTTGAATTAACTCAAACCGTATTGCAGCTGTGTACTATTTTGCAGTTCATGGGCCAACTAGATTCAGTGAGTGAGCAGAACATGCAATGAAGATAGTTTCTGTCCGTAAGTCTTGTCTGCAAGGCTGAATATACACCAGACATGTTGAATGATAGACCTCTACAGTTGTCAAGTCCTTGTGTTTCTAAAGAATTCAAAACTGCTTCAGAAAGCTTCTCACCAATGTGGCCTGCATTTTTTTATAAAACACAAGACTGTTAAGACTGTTTTATAGGTCTACAAGTTAGAAAAGAACCTCGGAAGGTGTTGGTACTCACGTGAACTGGGGGGGGGTAAGCAGCAGGCAGCAGCAGTCCGCAAGGCTGAGTAACACTAGTCCGCTTCCATTTCCGATTCTGAATCTAATTCAGAAGCTGTGTTGGTAACAGATTCTTCTGAGCCTGAGTGGTCTCTGCCATTAATGATGAAACTGTCGATGACATCATCCATTAGTCCATCTGATTCCCAATATGTTGCTTCCACTTTTCGTACATGATCAGAGAACTTTCTCCACTTATCTCTGGAATATTCACGGAAAGCTCCTCACATAGCGTTTACTTTGCACTTAAAGTTGCATTGGACAAATCTTGTGTAGCTTCTCCCTTTATTTCTCCCCATACCAACTATATTGGATTTAGATCGGTGTGATATGGTGGAAGACGCAATACCTCGTGGCCACGTGCATTGCAGATCTGATCAATTACGTGCGTCTTTTCTTTGGGCACTGACTTCACTAACTGCAATAACTCTGGTTTATGCATATTGCTGCTGAACGACACATTGTTGTCCCTTAACCATTGCATTACATCCTTTTTCAGTGTCGTCATTGTTGGCCTTTTATTTTTCTGAACACTGTGATAGCTAGCATTGTCCATCACGACAACAGAGTTACTGAGCAAATTAGGAATAGCTTGCCTTTCTAACCGTTTTGTAAAATTTACAGCATTCATATCGTCGTGATAATCGCCCGTTTTTTGTTTAGATTTGAACATTAGCAAAGCATTTTGCACAAACCCGTTTTCTCCTCCCGCATGGGCAATTATCAGTCTGGGTCCTTTGCCCATAGGATTTGTAACACCTAACTCATTTGGAGACTGCCAACAAGAACTGACGGTATGACAAGCATTTATATATGTTTCGTCTAAATACACAATATTCCTCTTCTGTTTACGGTACCTACGAATACTTTGAAGGTAATTAGCATGCCAGGACACAATTTCAGGCTTTTCGATTAGGAGCTGCCGTTTAGAAGCACATTTTTTTTCCATTTAAAGCCTAATCGTAAAACCAGTTTCCTCAGGTATTCCCTGCTGCATACCAAACTCCCATCACTCTGCAAATCATGCTTGAGCTTCTGTATCGTTGGCACTGCTTTCTTCACTGTATAATATTTGTGTATTTTCCTTCGTACTATACCCTCAGTAAATGTATCGACTTCCACTTTCTTTTTCCTTTCTCTAGCCTTCCCCTTCGGCATTGAGAATTTGACCTGACCAGTGGTAGACAAAGACGTAGTCCCTTCCTTTATGATGCGTTTCACTAAACTAATGGAAACTCCTGTAGCTTCACTTGTCGATGCAGCAACGTTGTAACTCAATTTCAATTCACTCTTTTTATCATGCAAGTAATTAACAACATTGTAAACAATATTGCAAGCATCACTTTTCAATGACCGACCAGATACGCTTGCTTTACTAGTCATGTTAAATCATGTTAAGCACTTTCACTATGCACAAAAATACTTACAAAAACTTGTTATAAAGTTTTACACGGAACGCACTACAAAACTGCAAGTGTAACATGTGCTTGTAGGGAGCCGATCTACACCGTGCGCTGCTGAAACAGAACTGACCACTAACACCATGCACAGCAACGAAACATGGTTTCCGCGCAGGTTCTTTTCTAGCGTGTATACCTATAACTGAGAGCTCATATTCAGTTACATATCTAATGATTAGGGCTCGGAAGTTCATGCCCTAAAAAACACTGAAATATGCATGCCAATATGCTCTTAAAAACTTGAAAATATGCCAAGAAATATGCACTATTTAATTAAAACAATTAATGTTTCTTTGCAGTAGACAAGACGAGTTAGTATAAATGATAAATCAAGTTACCTTATTCCTTAGAGGTTGAAGCAGAAGTGGTCCTGCTGCTAGTATTACTGCTAAATTGCAGTTCACAACCAACACTTTGCACAAATTTTCAACTGTAAAAAATCGTCTGTTGTCTTGCAAAACACTTTTGTAATGTGAAAAACTTCTCTCCACGTCACAAGATTTATCGGGGCATATTTAAATGATGTTAACTGCTTCACAGAGAGAGTCAAGTCTCTTGGTGTGACAGGTGGTTTTCTTTCGAGGATGTCTCGAATATTGTGCATCTGTTTATAACCAGAATTTTTTGAAATTACATACTTCACTTTCTCTTTCACTTTTTGTCCTATGCTACCAGGAACCGAACTTAGATCACATATTGTTTTTTCAAAGACAGTAAGTGATTCATGCAAGGAAGATCCCACAACTTCCAATGCCGTTATGGCTGTTGGTAAAACAGAAAAATGGGCAGATATGGAACTAAGATCCTCTTTTAACCCAGTGCCTGGCAGAATATTTTGCACAGTTTCTATTGATGAAGCATCTTTCGAGTCCAATGAATTAACAACCTCTTCAACTATTTCTATGTGCTCAGCATAATATAAAACTGCATCAACCCATATTCCCCATTGAGTTAACACTGGTGCAGGAGGAAGTCGGCTATTAGGTGCTCTTGATCTAAACAGCTTAACTCTTTTAGGAGATTTAACAAAACTTATCTTTGTACTGGACACAGATCTATCTACCAATGGGAAAGAATCACATATTGTCTCAGAAATACGATGAAGAGCATGTGCCAAACAAGTTATATGAATTAAGTTATGAAAAATACATTTCAGAGTTTGTCCTGATTTTACCATATAAGGACCTGCATCAGTAACAAATAAAAGTAACCGGTCGTATTTGATTCCACATGGCCATAGTAATTTCAAAGGGTCACAGTTACATTGCCAGTGGCCGACAATTTGCTCACATTAAGAAGATAAGGTGTATTATTTATTTATCCCAACAAACTTACTGTTGGTGTTTTTAAACACACAAGCCGTGTGTGGGCAAAGTTTAAGAGGTAGAACTGGAACTTAAAAATTCAATGCCACAACTGGGATTTGAACCACAGACCTTCCGCTTGCCGGGTGGACGCTCTAACCACTGAGCTATTGTGACAAACTGCCAGAATGGCATTAAATTCTCAAGCCAGTTCGTATTTCTCCTGGTAAACCACAAAGGCAGTCTCACATCAGAAACAATTACCCCAATGGTGACTTACTATTGTAAGTACTTTATATCCCAGGATTAAATAACACATGGTAATTATTATTTATTTATCCCAACAAACTTACTGTTGGTGTTTTTAAACACACAAGCCGTGTGTGGGCAAAGTTTAAGAGGTAGAACTGGAACTTAAAAATTCAATGCCACAACTGGGATTTGAACCACAGACCTTCCGCTTGCCGGGTGGACGCTCACCATTGGGGTAGTTGTTTCTGATGTGAGACTGCCTTTGTGGTTTACCAGGAGAAATACGAACTGGCTTGAGAATTTAATGCCATTCTGGCAGTTTGTCACAATAGCTCAGTGGTTAGAGCGTCCACCCGGCAAGCGGAAGGTCTGTGGTTCAAATCCCAGTTGTGGCATTGAATTTTTAAGTTCCAGTTCTACCTCTTAAGATAAGGTGTAGTTTTTTGTTCATTATTTAAAGCACCCACGATTGTGTTAGCAATAGAACGGCGCTCAGAATCAGGGGTTTCATCAACAACCACAAAAACTGATCCCCTAATTGATTTTGTATATTTGATAATACGTTATTGTAACAATGTCCTACATAAGTCTTACGCAGTGTACTTTCTGCAGGCACATGTTGTCGAGTGTACTTGGTAAGAAAGTTTTTAAATGTCCGATTATTAATTTTGAACAAGGGAATAGCAGCAGCTAAAAATGCTTGGCACAAGTCATAGGAAAATTCAGTAAACCTACTTCCTAAACACTGTACTAGCTGTTTTTGAACAGGTTCTTTGTTAGAGAGTATTCTGATTAAATTCTCCTTATGTTTTGCTGTTTATGTGCTGAACTATTTGAAATCTTTTCTCACTCCCCACATTTTTCTCACATGCTCCACAAAACAGTACCCTATTATCTGTATTCTGTAGATATTAAGTCACCCGAAAACTCTTTCTGTAAATTAATTAATCTAGCACTCGAAGTTGACTTTATTTCTGGCATTTGAAGAGCTTTTTAACATTTTATATACCTAATTTAATTTGGTGGGAACCAGTTCACAACACTGTTACGTTTGAAGACCACGATACAACTGCTGGTGGACATGCAAGCCTTGCTATAATCGTGCTGCTCAAAACGTTGACCTGCACTTTATCTTTGTCTATATAAACCTCTCAGATAACACACTGATTATTCTCTACGTACATACATATGAGAGGGTGGAAACGGGATTCACTGCACGAGAACATGACTCAAAATTAGTTCTCGCCACCTAACGAATTGTATCATCGTGTGCAATACTACCAATATGAAAAATATAATCCAGATGGAAAAAAATAATAAAAAACCATTAAAATATGCAATATAGAGCCTATAATATTGAAATCATATGCATTTATCAAAATCAAGAAAATATGCAGTTTTATGCACTATAAAATCATGTCCAAATAACTGAAAATTCCATAATTCGTGCACATAACGTAAAAGCATACATTTTTAATCCCTAAGAAAAAACATGCAAATGCATGAACTTCCTAGCCCTACTAATGATTATACTTAACTGGTCATAATGGGATATATCTGATGTAGAATCTACTATGACTAAAAAAATATTGTGATGCTGGGTACAGTACACAGCAAAGGACAATCGGGGCCAAGCCCCACTACACCACTCACACGAGCAAACACGTGACAACAATGAGCACGGCACACCAAAAAGGGATTTTTGAGGTTATTCATGAAGTGTGCAGTGGCTGGCATATTTGCAGAAGTTCTAGAAAGGTCTGTGTTATGTCATCCTCGCTATATAAGGAGGCGAGGCAATGAGAAGAGGAGTGAGTTACGTGTCGATAGGAAGATAGCGAAGCAGTTAATGAGTGTTGAGTGATTGTATCATCAAAGCCAGGAGAGACAGAGAAAGTCAAAGACAGAAAGGAGTGAGTCAAGGTTACGAGAAGAAAACAATTGTATGTCGTAATATCATGAAAGACTGTAGACTGTGTTAATGTAAGTAAAAGAGAACTGTGTTGTGCGCTCAGAAGAAAATAAAGTGATAAAAAGCAACTGAACTAGACTTTTGTCAGAGTATTTATAAGAAATAATTCCATTACCTGTTTTTTGGGTCACTGCCCTCATAAGATGTATTAAATCTTCATAAGTTGCTGGTGGCAAATATAAAGAAAATCCTTTTATGAGGTTACCAAACCTTGCTATATGGTTGGTCAAAAAAAGAATCGTACTCTGCAATTAATTCCAGACACATCATGAAATTTCCATTTTTCACACAGCCAAACACCCCTTTGTTTCCATGAAATGCTAGACCTTGTAGAAGTTAGTCTCTTAACTGTAGAAACTCTTTTTAGCACTTTTTTTAATACTTAACGTCATGTTTATGCTGGGTGAGTGTTTAGCAATTTATTCAACTTGTTTCCTCTTGTTTTTCAATTTTAACAAGCAGTATCTTTGAGAGGCAGAATTTTCATGCTCAGCTATTTGTATTCTAACGTGGCTTCTATCATTGAAATCAGATGTTGCAAATTGAGATGCACAATGGAATACTTTGCAACATGCCCCTCATATCCATCCAGTTGAGCCATGCTTTTTCCTTAGTAGTAGTCTTTTCCTCTTCTGGGTTTATTGTTGTATGTGGGTTAATCATTAGAATTACAAACTTCTATCTCATCAACAGGGATCTATCCTGTCTCCACACTAAGTGCGGAGCTGTTCCATTGTCATGTATACCCATGTAGCTCCTGAGGGGCTGGGTCTCCCATGAGTATTTTAGCAGCCATGTGTCGCTGAGGTGTACAGGGGGACCCGACATTTTAACGCTGTCTCGGGCCCGATGTAATTAACCACAAGTCGTCTGAATCCATGCAGCATGGTCTAAAATGGGTAGCAACCGGTGGTAGGAGCATAAAGGTGGGCCTGCCTTTGGTGAATGTGTCACATACCGGACCAGAGTAACAGGCGGAAGCTAACTTCTCTGAAGTACTCCTTGGGATTGGTTCTGAAGTGGGTACTTCAGGTCAGCACAGACCAGTGTCCTTTGTCCTTGGATGGCAGGCTGTTGCGGACAGTTCTGGAAGGGGGACCTATCAATCATGGCTCCTCTGCACTCAACCCTTTTCCACACCTCAATTTCTGGTTATTTGGCTGACAAGTGAAAAGAGGATCATGGTGAGCGTTAGCCCGTTTTATATAAAAAAGGAGCTGGATAGAATCCGTGGTCCAGTAAAGAATGGCATGCGATGTAGAGACAGCAGCTTGTTGATTGAGGTCGCTGAAGGTGCCCACACTGCGGAAATGCTAAAAGCCAGACTGCTGCGTTCTTATCCTGTAAAGGTAGAAAAGCACAAAATCCTCAATAGTTGCCATGGTGTGGTTTCCACCTCCAGTGACAGCCTCTCTAATGAAGACATAGTTAAATGCCTGGCAGGCCAAGGAGTAATTGTTGCATTCCACTTAATAGGGAAGAGGGACAACCAACCATTCTCTTTACGTACAATTTTTGTAACGTTCAAATGTACAGTACTGCTGCATCTTCTGTGGGTATGAACGAACAACTATACATTCCGAACACCATACTTTGTTTTCACTGCCAGAAGTTTGGGCATATGCAGCAGCATTGTACCAGCTCGCCAGTTTTTCCTTGCTGTAGACAAGATGTTCACGATGGCTCCCTGTATGAACAGGACTCCACTTGTGTCAACAATGGAGGTATACACATGTCGAACTCCTGCGATTGCCTCTGCTTTTTAGAGGAAAAGGCAATCCAGGAGCTTCAGATTAAGGTACACCTGAGTTGTGTAGATGCCATTAAGTGGTACCAGGAGCTTCATCCAACCACTAGCATAAAGTATTCTGCAGCTGTCAACCAGGCTGTTCTTTCACCGTACAGACATGCCCGGGTTTGCTCTTTCATGTTTCTGTGGGAGTGCAAACCGACTCTTCTGATGTGCATGTTTCTCCACTGCCAGAAGTTTGACTGCAAACAGTATCATAAGCTGTCTAGACACCAGCTCCGAAGTCGTCCCGAGGCATTAGCGTTCCTATGATGCCAACAGAGAGAGAACGTTCCAGACACAAACCTCAAGCAAGCAGTCGCACATCCTCTGTGAAGTTACAGTCTCGCTCCGTGAGCTGCAGGGTATCTCAGCCAGAGGATGGGAATTTCACGTTGTCGGTCCTAAGTCAGCCAAGGTGAAGAAAAAGGTAAAGACCACCCACTGAACTCTTATACCATGGAAATGTTGTTGTTTTCTAGTGCCTTGCATCTGGCAATGAAGCCATTAGTATTCGTGCCTTCCAAAGATGGAAATAATCCAGTGGAATGTTAATGGATTCCGGGCATGAGCTCCAGACATTGACCATCTGGTTTCTCTGCAATTGCCTTCAATTGTCTGGCTACAAGAAACCCATTTGCAGCCTAATCACGCTTTACATCTTTGTAATTTTTTGGTGTTTAGATATGACTCTGCAGCTGATTGGCAAGCAAGCGGCGGTGTTGCTACTCTGGTGGCACATACTATCTCTGCTGCCAGTATTCTGCTCAAAACACACCATTGCAAGCTGTAGCAGTGCACGTACAGCTCCGGGGTATCTGTTTCTCTTTTTGCAGTGTATCTGCCACCAGTCAGTGTTGTACACGAGAATGATTTTCTGCCTCTTTTGGCACAGATTCTGCCACTGCTCCTCTTTCTTAATGATCTGAATGCCAAACACACACTATGGGGCTCCGACATTGATGATGCTTGTGGGTGCCTTATAGCCAACGTTTGTGATCTGTCCTACTTGGTCCTGTTAAACACTGGCGTGCCTATCCTCTTATCTGCCCACAGTACACACTCAGTGCTTGATGTTTTGTTGTGTAGCCTGTCACTGGGGCTTTTAAAAAAAAAAAAAAAAAAAAAAAAAAAAAAACTGTATAATAACCCCTGGCACCTAATTACTTACACCAGAGCTAATATGCCAGATTTTTAACATTTATTTATTCTACACATTCATATATACAACATGCTTTACAGACAAATTATAAAATAAAAATACAAAATAATATAATATATCACAAATTATAAAATAGAAGGGAAAAAAATTGCATTATATATCAAAAAACAAACAGACAAGAAAATAAAAACAGAAACACAGATAATAACATTTCACACATAATCACTCTCAAAAATACAAATACTACTAAACAATAACAAACATTCTACACAATCATAATACAATAACATTTCTAAATAAATTTATTAAAAAAAACATTTAACAATTTACTGATACTGCTTCTTGATTGGTTGGTACTTTTCGACCTATTTGGCAGTGATCATTACGCATTAACATTCACATATATGGTCACCATCCTGTGCCAACACTTCCTCACTGCATTATTTCCAAGGCAGGCTAGGGGAAATTTTGTTCCCTCATTCATCTCGATGTTTTCACTACCATTGATGAAATGGGATATTTTACCTGTTCTATCCTGCTCACAGCAGATTCCAGCATTTCTTGAGCTTCAGCAACACCATGACACGTTCCAGTGCCTTGGTGGACAGAGGAATACTATTTGGCTATTAAAGGATGCAAATGTGCTCTGTGTGGTTTTACTTTACATCCTACAGAGATCTTCATTACCTTTAAACATTCTTGTGCTAGAGCACATTATGTGCTTTGCAGTGCAAAATCTGGGGAACCTACATCTCTTCCCTTTCCTGTTGCACTTTGGCTGAAAAGGTATGAGCTGCTGTTCGGTGTATGTACAGCAAGTGTCACAGGACGATCGTTCCTGGTCTTGCTGTAAATGGCTCACATTACACCAGCAAGCAGGATATAGCCAATGCCCTTACTAGCCAAACAAATAGTTATGATAGAGCCTTTGTACCTATCAAGGAATCTGGAGAGTGGATAGTGCTCAATTTTAACAGTGACTGCAGTGATCTGCACAACACACCTTTTACCATTGCAGAGCTTGTGCATTCTTTGTCTCGTTAAGGACTCTTCTGGTCCAGATGACATTCACTGACAAATGTTGCTTCATCTTTCACCTGTGACTTTCTTGTTCCTGCTGGGTATTTACAAGCATACCTGGGGGGAGCAGGTTTTTCTGTCTTCCTGGGTACTGTCATCCCTATACCTCGGTCTGGAAAGGATCGTACTCTTACCTCTAATTACTGCCCTATTTGCCAAATGAGTGTCATTAGTAAGACTTTCAAATGCATGATTAACACTCACTTAGTGTGGTGGCTAGATTAGATTAGATTAGATTTGGTTTAAGGGCGCTCAACTTCTAGGTCATCAGCGCCCTTAACAGATTCATGGCAATAGCCAGATATAAATTTCACTCAAAAAATAAAAATACTAGCAACAAGAAAAATATACAAAGGTAAAAATCAGTGGCAACAGCCAGATATGAAACAAGGTGATAAATATGTCCACAATCAGAAACGGATAATTAAAAATTTTAAATCCTCAAATTGATATTGCACTCCGCTAAAAAATTAAAAACTCTATCAACCGCTGTTTTGTTGTCCGCTAGGACCTCTGCAAGTCTGGCAGGCAGCTGCATGGTGGCTAGAGATGAATAACCTGATGAGCAATGCTCAATGCGAACTTTGTCGACATCATTCCAGTGTCAATCTGACATGTTTGAAAGTTTACATCTAAAATGCCTTTCTCTTTAAGCAGCATGTCTTGAGTGTATTCTTTGATCTGTAGTAGGCCTTGACACTACATGGTGCAATGGCATCCTCTACTCTGCAGAGTTATGGTTTATACATCAATTAGCTGCACCACTTTGTGTTTTAGCCTTTAAAATATTACTTTGGGGCCAAATAGGGCCCTTAAACTCTCACTCACTCACTCACTTACTCACTTACTCACTCACTCACTCACTCACTCACTCACTCACTCACTCACTCACTCACTCACTCACTCACTCACTCACTCAAGTTTTTTGCTGCAAGATTGCTGAGATCCGTTGGCATATTGCTTTGTGAACAGAAAAATCAGCAATTTTGTTTTGATTATTAGCATTTTTAACCAAATAATCCAGTGTCTGGTTAGTATTTTCCCAATAAAATGGGTCATTACCGGAAACAGGAATATCCTCTGCATTAGAGCATGTTAATTCTTGATATTCTTCTGGAACTCCAAAAGTTAGAACTGCTTGCATTCTGTTTACTGTTTAAAACTCTAATTCCGCTTGCACTTCCCGAGCTACACTGTTCGTTTTTACTGCTTTGAACCACAACTTCACCTGAATGTTCAGAGTTACATGGTTCACTTTTTACTTTTACCACTGAAATATGAATCCAGTTGTGTTTTCTGTAAAATGTTACTATCCCTCTTTTTTCTTCAGCGTTCTTTTGATATGCAGCACCAGTTGACCCAGATTATCTATTTGTGCTGCTGCCATGAATTGAAAAGACATAACAAATAAAAAAATCTGTGATGTAGAGTGTTGAAACTAAACATACTTTGATTATATTAAATACAACAAAGAAGTATGCTGTGACCAGTTGGTACTCAAATTATATACCTTAATTTTAAGTTGAGAACCACGTGGAAAGATATTGTGTTGTGTATGACGCCAGCCATGAATGGATGATGAATTGAACATGCCACTTGTGAGATCTCGTAGGCTATGTGATTACAAATATTGTACCATAGCCTATGAGATTGTGCTTGTTCATGGAAAACACATACGGGGGGGGGGGGGGGGGGGGGGGGGGTAAAATGTGAATTTAATGATAGGTAGAAATATTTGTCAACACTTTGCCAATAAATTATTGAATCCCTTAATGCTGATGAAATGCACGTTAAAATTATGCTTCTAAAGTAATTTTTGATAGCACATTTTGCTTGCTGCCCCCCAAATTTTGCCACCCTGTGCAATTACATAAGTTGCACATGCCTAAAATGGTCCTGCACATATGGCATAATTCATCTTATTAAGTTTTGTTACAAGGTTCTGAACTTGTGACTTATAACTGAGTACATTATCTATTGTTACTCTAAGAAAGTTAGTTTCTAATTTCAGTCATAAATTACTTCTGTTGCTGTTCTTGAATTACCTCTAGTAGACAGTATTATATGCATAGTGATTTTTTTTTAGCATTTAGTTTAAGGTTGTTCATGGACAACCATTGCTTTATGGTTGATATTATAAGTACAATGCTGTAGGTCAGCATGAGTAGAATTACCTGTAAGTATGATGTTGGCATCATCAGTATGGGTTTTGTGCAAGGAATATTAGCAGGTAGGTCATTCATATACACTAGAAAAGCATAGTGCAGAGACTGGAACCTTGAGGGACTATGCATCTTACCAGCTTAGTATGGAAATTTATGTAAGCGCCGTTGTATTTACTTTTTACTACTGTAATCTGTCTTCTATTGGTCAGATAGGACTCAAACCATTTAAAGACCACTGTCTCATACTGTAAGCTTCTAACTTATTTAACAAGATGTTATAATGTACGATTAAATGCTTTGCATAAGGCCATGAAAATGCGTGTTGTAGGTCTGTTATTTTCGACTCCTTCTAAGGTTTTCTTTAAAAATGAATACAAAGCATTTAGTACTGATTTGTTTTTCCTAATTTTTGTAATTTTTGTTTTTCATCAGACATGCTCAGAGTACTTGGACCTCGCACAGACACATGGGCGCAAATGGCAAAGGATGTTGCAGCATGAACGAGATCAACGGCTAAGATTAGAGGAGATGGTAGAACAGCTTGCCCGACAGTTGGGAGGTTTAGAGCAGGCTGCCAAGGAGCACACAATCCCTGCTAGAGAAAGAGGAAATAGTAAGGAGTACCATATTGATGTCTAGTACCCCAATGGAATACATCATCCATTTTCTCTTCATGGGCAGCTATTTGAAACTCTTCAGTTTTGTTTTTTTCTAGCTTGTGCAAATACATTTCGAGTAGAAAAGTTTTTTTTTTTTGTCCCATTTATTTCTCATGTTTGTCCTGATGTTAAAATCCATAAATTAATATTTAATAAATTTTAAATAGTTAATAAAATAAGGTTTTTGAATCAGACGTCTCATTCTGCAGATGTAGCATTAGTTTTAAGGGGAGGAGGTAAATCTAGTGTTAATGTATAACAGAATTCAGAGCTGTATAATTCAGAATCCCTAAGTGCGTATGATTCAAACATTTTTTTGTACATTATTGACAAACTAGCATTGTGTAAATTCTTAAACATTTGGCTAAACATTTAATCATTGCTTAACACCAAGGTTTTTGGAACTATCACCGCCAATGTGCCTGCCGCCCCCCCCCCCCAAAAAAAAAAAAAAAAAAAAAAGAGCACAAGTGATTGAGTATTGCATGATTCTTCCACTGAATTGGTTATAGATATCCAGTCTATTGTATACCTGTGATTTTTGTCATATTGCTTTAGAAATACTACTTGTTACTATTTAAATCTTTCTTTTTTTGAATTGGGGGAATTGTGCTGAATTTAGAAAAAATAGGTAAATTATAGCTATCATAAGCAATATTCTAGTAAATGTGGTTCATATTTACAAGATACATCAGCATGCAAAACTTAATTACTGTATTGTAAATAATTTCTGAGTTAGGATGAAAACCATTTGTACAAACGATAGTTACAGAAAATTACCATCGGAGTTTAAAAAATCTGATGTGTTGCACTCATATGACTTTTTCTACTCTTGTACTATTCTTAAGAACTCTTACTCCCCTATCTTCTTCATATTAGTCGAGATAAACATTTGCAGAAATTACTGTTAATTTCCTTGTAGGTGTAGGGGAATGTGGGAATGCAGTAGGCTTTGAGTGATAGTGAAATGTTACAAAGCTGGTTGGTATATCAAGGTTGTGAGCGATAGTCAAATTTTTCAAAGCTGGTCGTTATGTCAAGGCTTTGAAATTTCATTTTCTTTGCATCATCAAGAGATAAAGTGAATAATTACCTTCCATTTGAGAAAAGCATAAGTATTGCAAAACTCAAAACAAATAACAAGGAATGTGTCCAAAATGGTTCACTCCACAACAAAATGCATTTGGAAATAACGTGTGTTTTAACAAGATCTACATTTCTTGTATAGTAAGATTTGGTCTGTCTCTTATGGTTTACCAGTTACACAAAAGTCATCAAGAGTAAGCAGGGCTACATGGGCTATAGTGAGAAAATTCAAAATATACATTTCTTTTGCCATAAAAATATCTTAAACATATGGCATTTTAATCAAAATTTGTTGGAGCCAGTTTTGAGAATTAAAATGTTTGAATAATTTTCCATGTAAAGGGTAGTTCAGGGTGGAGGAATTTTCTTCAAAATCCTCGTGTCGCATCCCTGAAATATATTAAACGTAAATACCAACTTTAGTTTTAAACCAACTTTTTGCTTTTTAGTTATGCTGTACACACGCACACACACACTTTTTCTAAAATTTTCTTTTTTTTCTCTCTTTTCTCTCTCTCTCTCTCTCTCTCTCTCTCTCTCTCTCTCTCTCTCTCTCTTTTTTTTTTTTTTTTTGGTGTGTGTATCAGGAGGCCTCAAAACTTATATTTCCGGTGGAATCTCAACATCCCATTTTTGGGTGGAATGCAATGCTTTTCCTACTTACTATATGCAGTAGAGAAATTAAAAAGAAAGTTCTGGTGTGTTACATTCATATGACCTGTACCCACTGTCATTTAATTTCTACAAACAATTCTCATGAAATGTATAAACTTAGGCTTTTATGGCCGGTGTCCTGACTATTAGGTATGTTTATTTCTTTCAGGCTTGTAGGCTCATGAAAGCTTATTTTTCCATCTACTTCATGTTAATTAAGATAAACGTTTGTAGAATTAGATTCATTACACATTTCGTTCTAAGTACGTGGTAGAAGAGGAAACTGAATCAATACTGAGATGTTTAAAAGTGAGTGGCGCTGGCCTTGAAATGTCGCACATTTTATGATATTGTGTGAAACAACTGAATAGCAACAGCACTTAAAAAAGGCACACCCAAATTATTGAAAAATTCAGAGTAATAATAATGGATATGTTGGAAATGGATGCCATTAAGAAAGTTACAAATTGTGTATCTTAAAAAGTTCTATATCTTTTGTGTAGTATATTTTTGTCCGTCTCTTAACATTTACCAGTTTTACAAAATTCCTTCCAGGCTATTTCCAGAAAGTTCAATACATAAAGTTCAATATATGTCTTAAATATTTAGGAATTTAATCAAAATCATTAGCCAGTTTTGAGAAAATAAAAACTTGAAATTTTTCCATGAATAGGAATGGGGAAATTTTCTTAAAAATCTCTTTGCATCGCACCCTTAGAAGATACTGAACCAAATTTGATAAATATCTTAGTTTTTGTCCACAAATAGACACAATGCTTTTCATTTATTTTTTATGGAGAAACTTCAAAACATGTTTTTCCATGTAAGCTTGATACCAAATTTTGTGTTAGAGTGGAATACTTTCTCTATGAGGTATGGGTGGAGAAAGTAAAAATGTGTATTTAATGTTGAGTCAGTTGCCTCACTCTCACTTCTCTTACTGTTTATTTTTTATAAGGGCATGTTTTGGAAGCTTACACTTTTATCTTCAGCTTTGGTCCAATTGAGGGTGCTGGAGACTTGGAGACTAGGTTCTGACCTGCATCTTCTGTGACTTTGGAGTCCTTTGGATTTTTCTTGATGAAACTGGTCAGGTTTTTTAGCAGCAAGATTTAAAAGTTCATAATATGTTTTTTGCATGCAATGATGTTTGGGAAAACTTGATAAGGAAAATAGTTGCCTGAGTGCAAAATTTTCTTCTCCCTCTGTAGTATGAGCATTATAGGAGGCCAGAGAGAATAGTTTGTGGGAGAAAAAGAATTGTAGCTCTTAGGTTGGTGCACACTGTTCTGCTGTTAAAGCCTGCATGAGAGTATACAGGGTGACCAAGGTAGCCAGAGGGCAGCAAAACTTTGCCATCTTGGTCACTTGTAACTGGATAGTCAGTCAGGATTGTAAATAATTTGTTAATGAAGAGCATTAGCAATGGTTTGAAACTGATTCTGGAAGCCTTGGTCATATATTGAACTTCGGTAGTGCAATGTTAGTTTGCAAACACAACTTCACTTACCTGTACTTTTAATTATAAATTCCACTGGACCATTTATCTTGTTTTTTAATTATAAATTCCACTGGATTCATTAATTGCATCAGCATTTAAAGATGTTGATGCAGTTGGTTAATTGCAAAACATGTCCAGTAGATTTTATATTTAAAAAACAGGATAAGTGAATTGTGTTCCAAAATATTTATTATATTGTAATATTTGTACTGTTTCACTGTCAACATGTCAATAGCTTCAGTTGTTACGTATTGTCCACAGTATATTATGGATTATATGAGGATACAACCAGTGAATGTTAAATGTGTCGGTGGTGTATACGTCATACACTGTTAAGTGTGATGGTTGGCGAGGTACCAAGCTTTTTTTATGGGTGGTAGTGAGTTAGCAAGTAATTGCGTGATTTACAAAGGCAATCAACTTGAATTTAGTGCAAATTTTGGAGAAAAAATGTGGAACAAAAGTATTGTCAGATGGACATCAAGAGAGATAGGATGCTAAGCTCTGAGGCACAAAATAACAGTTTATGGGACCCATGTGTGGACTGTAGAGGGTGTCATCCAACTAACTCGCTACAGTCTCCGGAGTTTATGGATGAGAAGAGTATTCAGGAACTGATGTTAGGAATGCCTCATCTTTCCTGAAGTGCACCAATGCTTTGAACAACTTAAACCTGCTAACACCACAGGTTATTCACCAGCAGTTCATCACACTCCTGTATGAATATGAATACATTGAATACCAAAGCTTATACATATTGGACTACCGGTGAACTTGGGCCCTAGACTCTCTGTCATGGGATAGTCCTCTGTGATTCTCTACATATAATTTGGCGTGTACTGTTTATTCTTTGACTACAGTTAATTAATCTTGTTCAAACCTGTCTTTTTAACTTTGGTGTTTTGATTCACTTATTGTCACCAAATTCTCTTACACTTTCCTTTTCCCTAAGATCATTACTATTTTAGTTTACCAATTCCATTCTGAAATTTATTTTCCCCATAATTTTTCTTATATTTCATGATCATATGTTAATAATTTCCTGGACTTCACTTATTCACTTTCTTATTAGCCCTATATCGCTTCCACATCTTTCCCTCACTTGACTTTCACTTTTTTAAAGTGCTTACTGACATTAGCCCTAAACTCTTTCCATCCCTCCTACCACCCCTGCATATAGTTCACTTGATCACTTGTTCTTCCTTGTCACACGGCATGGAGCACCATTTTCCTCCCTTTTTTCTTCAGCTTCCTATATATTAACACATGCTCATTATCTGATATCCACTTTTTTTATTTAATATCTTTCCAAATATGAGCTGGTCTTTTCTGCTCGCCCTTCTCCTGTTTCATCTACCCACATATATAATGCCTGTCTCTCTGTCCTTCCATTCCACCTGGTCATACCCCACCTCTTCTGGTTCAGCTGGTTTATTTCTACTCAACTTTGGAATTGTCCCTTTGTTGTTTGAGTAACTTGCACTAGCATCTTCGCCTCCACTCACTGTACCTTGGAGTGCTTATAATATTTTCAATTCCCTGCCACCATCATTTTTCTCTGTCGAATTATTGTCACCAATCACAGCTTCTTCTCCTTCTGTCACCTTGTCCCTTGCTAATTTCCCCTCTCTTTTTCTCTCTTGCACCTGCCCTTGAGGTGATGTCTTTCCCCTCTAAGCAATTCTTCGAAATGTGATAGGGTTGACTTATTAATTTTCTGTGTTTCTGGACTTGTCACTTCTTGAATTTCTGCTACTATGTCTGTTGATTCATTCTTTTCCTCTGCAATTTGTTCATCTACCCACAATTTTAAACCTCTTATGTATGTCTGTTTCCCCTCACCTTTTGCTTATCTTCCCTGTTCTATTAATTTCATTTCTTGATTTTGGTCATATGATAAGTCTTTGTTGATAAAGATGTTTGTTCCTTTCAGTTTTTTTTGTATGTTTCAGTATGTTGCAAGCTGTATATGTACTTGTAAATTTTGCTAGAATGTTTCTTCTTCCGAATCTAAATGCTTCACACATTTCATAGTTACTAGTGTTCATCTGTAGCTTCTTCTCCAACACTTCCTTTACCTCTTGCCTTGGGTCGAGGCCCGTCCTTTCTTCTATTCTTACAAATACCAAGTTATATTTAAAATAACAAATTAATCTAATCTAATTTGTTCTTATTTTAGATTCTGTTGCTTCACTGTTAATAGCTTCAATTTTCCTTAAGCAAGTTATATTTCCTACTTCTGTCCTCCCATTTTTCCATTTTCTCTTTGATGTTTTGTAGTTCTTTTATCGTTTCCATATTTGTAAGCATTTCCTCTTCTTTCTCGGCTAGTTCTCTTATTTCCCTCTGTCCTGTCTTCCATTGCTAGTATTTTTCCTATTTCCCCCAACTCTATCGCTTCATCTCTAGTATCTTTGCTGGCCATGTCCATTGTGTCCTCTTTCTTCTTACTCACAGGAGTGTTCTCGGCACACGTCTGCACTCTCTCACTGCTTGCTCAGTACTCTCCCACTCCTGTAAATATTGCAGGCTTACAGCATGTCCCTGTTACCAGTGCTTTAACACAGACTTGCCAGGGAGTGCCTCTCCATTGTATTGTGCCAAACCTGCAACAAATACATCTTTAGCCATGCAGACACCAGGTTCTAAGCTGTTCACTAGCGCTAGCCATACATGTTGACATAAATTGTTCCTGATTGAAATTTAGAATGAGTAGCCGCACCTCCTCTAAGAAGTTCCTGTCTCGTTCTGTGAGCTGCAAAGGATCATCTGTCTCTTGGATATCAGAGGAGTCACCTAAGGATGGGTATTATACAATTGTTGGTCTGAAGTCAGCCAAGATGAAAAAGAAAACGAAGACGGTCCATTAATTTATTTCTTACCATGGAAATACCCCAGTGGAATGTTTATGGGTTCGACACATGCTTCAGACATTACAACATATAGTTTTGCGTCATTCTCCTTCAATCGTCTTTCTACAAGATACCCATTTGTAGCCTAATCACGCTTTACACCTTCATGATTTTTTGGCATTTAAGTATAACTCTGCTGCTGATGGGTGTGCAAGTGGTGGCATTTCTACCCTGGTGGTGTGTGATACCTCTGCCACCAGCGTACTGCTTATCACACAGCTGCAAGCTGCAGCAATACATGTAGAGCTATAGAGCCTCTGTTTCTCTATTTGCAATGTCTAACTGCCACCACTCAGTGTAGTACAAGAGAGCAATATTTGGTAACTTTTGGCACAGATTCTGCCACTGCTCCTTTTTCTAGGAGATCTGAATGCCAAAAATCCCTTTGCAGCTCCAACACTGATGATGCTCATGGTGCCTTATAGCAGGTGTTTGCAATATGTCTGCTTACATTTGATAAAAGCTGGTATTCCTACCTTCTTACCTGCCTATGGTAGACACTCAACATTAGATGTTTCTTTCTGCAGCCTGGCATTAGCTCCACTTCTTGATTGGTCAGTACTTTCCAACCTATTAGGTAGTGATCATTACCCCATCAGCATTCATATATCAGTACACCATCCTGTACCAACACATCTTCACTGGATTATTTGGCAGGCTGACTGGGGGAAATTTTGTTCCTTCATCAGCAACGGTAGTTTTCCCATCATTGATGAAATGGAGTATCTTCTATCTTGCTCATAGCGAATTCCAGCATTTCTCATGGTGCATCTAAACCATGACACGTTCCTAAACCTTGGTGGACTGAGGAATGCCATTTGGGTATTAAAGCACACAAACGTGCTCTGTGTGTTTTTCAGCCACATACTACGGAGGAGAAATTTGTTGTTTTTAAACATTCTTGTGCTAGGGCACATTTTATACTTTGCAGTGCAAAACGCACATCTTGGAAATCCTGCATCTCTTCCCTTTCCTATCGTAGTTGTATGCAATAGGTGTGGAATGCTGTTTGATGTATGTATGGTAGGTATCACCGTACGATAATTCCCAGTCTTGCTATAAACGGCTCCATTTACACCAGCAAACTGAATATAGCCTCAACAGTGACTGTAGTGAAACGTACAACACACCTTTTACTTTTGTGGAGTTGGTGCATTCTTTGTCTCTTGCAAAAGGACTCTTCTCCTGGTCCCAGTGACATGCATTGACAAGTGCTGCTTCATCTTCCATCTGCAGCTTTCTCCTTCCTGCTGGGCATGTACAACTGCATTTGGCATCAGCAGGTTTTCCTGTCTTCCTGGTGATAGGATTAACACAAGATTAACACTTGCTTAGTGTGGTGGCTACCTGCTGAGCAATGTTGAGTGTGGTTTTCGTTGCAGTCATTCCAGTGTTGACAGTTTGACATGAATGGAGACTTAAGTTCAAAATGCCTTTCTCCTGAAACAACATGTCGTGGGTGTCTTCTTTGATCTGCAGAAGACCTATGACACTACTGGCACTATGATATCCTCCGTACTCTGCATGGTTATGGTTTTCACAGTCAGCTGTATTCCTTTGTAACTTTTTACAACTTTGCTGCTTTCTTGTCTGGATTAGAAACACACTGTCATATGAGAGGATCCAGGAGAATGGTTTCCCCCAAGGGTGGATTCTCAGTGTAATGCTTTTTGCCTTGGGGATTAGTGGCACTGCTAGTGTCATTTCTAGCAGAGTCCTAATGTCACTCTATGTTGATGACTTTGCGATCTACTATCGCTCTCATAATCTTGAGCACATCGAGCGTCAACTGCAGCTGACCATATCATCCTTTGCAGACTGGGCACTTTGCACAGGCTTTGCTTTTCCCTACAAAAACACAGTGTGTCCACTTTCATCTGCTTCGCAGTGTACACCCTTCTGATTTTAATTTGACCTTCACCTCGACAGCAAACTCACATTGGAGCACGATATTCATCAACTTCATGCTTCATGTGATTGCTTACTTCAAGTGCTCCAGGTTTTATCTAGAGCATCCTGGGGTAGCAATCCCACTGTAATGAGATTGCATTGCTCACTGGTCTGGTCCAAACTAGACTATTAGCTTTATCTATTTCATAGCATCCGCTTCTGAAGTAGAGGTCTGTACGGACCAACATTCTTAGCTTCAGCCCAGCCTGGCCTCAGTCAAGGCTGAGCCCAGCCTGAGCAAAATTACATTTGTAGGTATTGAGATCGTCATCATTGTTATTGTTATTACCACTACCATCACCACTACCACTACCACTGCCACAGCCACCATGCTGTTCTTGGAGTTTCCACATTGGTGACCAAAAAAATATAAATTTATTTGTACGTCTTAATTTTCAAGCTCGGGCCTGGCATGAGCCTGACAAACCTTTTCAAATTAGACTTGACTCTGGCCTGAGCTCATGTAGGCCTCTACTCTGAAGTTTGCGTTTAAGACAATATACATCAGGGGAAGACAGGTATCGCTGCTGTGACGTCAGCTCACTCAGCTCACATGCTCCCACCGAAGGCCAGTTGAACGTGTGACATCACAGCGGGGAAGAGGAAATGGCATGCGGGACATCATCATTTTAATGCTGACTGTTTCAGTTATGGAATAGTCACAGATTATAAATAATTACATCTCAGCTTTATACCATATATATCAATTCTAGTTTATGTGAAGTCATGTTATAACGTAAATAGAACAGAAATTATAACTATTTTGCCTGAGCTAGAGGAGAGCTATACAGAACAATTAGGTGGACATTTTCCGACATTTGCCATTTCGCTTTTCTTTAACTAGTTTGTCAATGTTAGGGCGTAATGTACGGCACATTTGTAACCGAAGACTGCATGTTAGATTGTGATCTGACAATATGCTTCGGGATTTTGACTTACTTAGGTTCATAATAGAAAAGAATTGTTTGCACACATACGTAGAACCAAACATACATAATATCTGTGCTACAAGGGTATACAACCTCAGAAATCTGGTTTGAGGAACATTCTTATAAAAATCAGCCAAGTTTTCCTTGTGTTTATATTTGTCCTTCAGGAAATCGTCACACTGTAAATTTATTAATTCAATTTGGTACCTGCTAGAAACATTGTTAACACCCAATGAATACGGGGTCGCAAAGATCTGAAACGTAGTTGTTAATGTTTCTACGTCTTGAAGCCTGGTCTCAAACTGGTGTGAAACACGGGGAACTGAACACAAACACAAAACCACAACACTACACAACGTCAACAAAAACACAAAATAAAAACAAAATTCACACTAACGCCGTTAAGATCCCTCACACAATAAATAAAAATCCTCAGACTAGGCTGAAGAGGGTTCTCCCTAAACAGCCCGGGCATGTTGTAAACAAATTGTTTGTATGGTTTTGAGAATGAGTTGGAGTCAACTCGAAACTTGAGTCAGTTTTGCAACAAGAACTTGCAACATTACTAAGATAAGTGAAGTTTTTGGTTTCTAATTTGTTCTTACTTTAAAATCTTGTTGCTTCACTGTCAATAGCTTCAATTTCCTTAATTCACCAACTCATCACTTTTGCCAAGACATGAGAAGGTATTGTGGGTAGTTTAGTACATACAGTTCTGTGCAAAAAATTAAAAGTAAAAGAAATCTGTAAGGTAGGATAGGTGTTTTTTGATTCACATCAAGCTGGTCTAGGCATTATAATGTTGACCATGTATCTATTGAAAAGTCATCATTTTAATCTTGGGTAAGCAGACTAAATGTTATTTGAGAGAAATTTGCACAATAAGAGTTATTACTTTTAATATTGAGTGAGCAGTAATGCTTTCATATTTGTTTTGCAAAAGGAAAGCAAAGTAATAATTTTTAAGTTAGTAATTAATGATTTGAGGTCAGTGTTTGAGTTTTACTCAGTTTATAGTGTTTTGAACACTTTTAGAAGATAAACTTAGTTTGGAGAAATGGTGGATTAAGATATTGTAATTAGCATAAAGAGCAATTTCACGAGACTGTTAGCAGTTATCTTGAGCTTGTGTAATGTACAAATTAGTAAGCAGGTGAGGGAATTACTCTTTGTAAATAGGCCTAATCAGCTTTGTGTGATTATATTGGGGTACACAGAAGTGTACTCATTTTTCATGGGCCTGGACTTAGAAAGGATGAAACATGGACAAAGTGGGGGTAAGAATTCCATTTTGTCAGATATGCCATTTCAGTAATGTGGAGCTGTGACATTGCTTGTTATCATTTGATGCGTATGTTAGAAACAGTAACTCAGTGGTTGCAGCTCAGAGGTTATTCCGCCACTGTTTTAATGCATTTGGCATGGAGCGTCCAAACATGCAAAACCATCATCAAATAGGTTCAAAATTTTCAAACCAGTAGTGCTGTAAATCCAATAACCTCACCAGAGGCTCATACTGTAAGAACGCCAGAGGATATTGAGAGAGTGAGAGCTGCAATTGTCTGTAGTCCTTAAATGTTCGGCTGGGTACCCATCATTAGCAGTATATGTAGGAAAAGCAGGGATAAGAAGGATTTTAAAACATCTTAAATTTCATTCTTACAAGTTGATCTGTGTACAGCAATTATGTGATATAGATTATGCACAGTTGGAAGACTTTATTGTTCTGATTCAAGTTCTTCATGATGAACCTGATGCAATCATCTTTATGAACCTGAGGTACATTTCCACCTAAACAGGATCATCATCAAGCAAAACTTCAAGTATTGGGGTCAAGGAAATTCAAGAGATCTGCAAGAACGATCTCTGTATTCACTGCATGTGTCTGTGTGGTGTGCAGTACCCAGATGTTAAGTTTTTGGTCCCTATTTTTTTGTTAAGAGAAGGGTGTACACTCAATTCACTCTTAGGTTTATCCGCGTCAAAACAAAGCTAGGTGACCACTGCACCGTGGTACAACACGGTAGCAATGCCTGCAGGGAAGTAGTCCCATATTAGTAATCTGAATTTTAGAATGAATTTATCCTTAAATGATATAATATTCTATACAAATACCTAAGAGGTTAGTTAACGGTGATGTATACTGATAGAGCTACAAGTTCCAACATACAACTCGTATGAGTTACCTGACATTCGAGTATTTACCGTAAAATTTACAGCTGTATAGTTTACCGTATAGTTTACCGTATAGTTTATTTAGGATCTTGGCGGACGGCAGCGGTGAATTTGCTCTTGCGTCTTCGTCGACTTATATAAAGCATAAGGTGGGCAAACGATTGACCAGTGGTGAAAAAACAGTGTTGAACGTGTATTATAAGTTGTGTGAGAAGTATCCAACTCTTCCAATCAAAAGTTATGAAATTAACTTCTGAGTTCACCGGTGTTTCGAGTACCTGTATGAACAGTGTTCGTAAAGAAAAAGCTGAAACGGGAAAAGTGGTTACACCCGGAAAAAAAAAGAAAGCGTGTGAAATACGCCATGCAAGAATGTGACAATTTGGTTAAAAACGCCATGTGTGTAACAGTGCACAATTTCTTTTTTAAAAATGAGCCTCCAACAATTGACTAAGTGCTACAACAGGTTTATTTTGTTGTAACTATCAATCTTATAGCCTTTAAACTCAAGTTACATGTTAGTCACTCTTTAAGTTGACGAAATAAGGGATCGGTTCTTTTCTACTACGTACCGCATGCACTCACCACATGGTTGTGCTGTGACAGTATTTCTAGCGTGAATGGCGGAAGGATACATTATAACTGTGCACTGGCCACTTGGGTTTAATTTCGCGCAGATCAATCTTAGAGTGAATACAGAGTAGTTATAAGTGAACTCCAATCATTACTCAGACATAATGAAAACATTTTTATGCCAGCACTCCAAATGTGGAACTTGGAACAGGATGTGTGGTTCCAACAAGATGGGGCTACACCCACATTAATTTTAATGATCAACCTAAGCAAATTGTTTTGTCATTTAATTTCAAGATTTGGAGATATGCTTGACCTCCTTGATCTTCCGACCTGAGTATGTGCAAAAACTTTCTGTGGGGGTTTTTAAAGGAGCAAGTTTCCATTAATAAACCCATTAAGAGGGCTACTGTCGATAGGTGCTGCAGATCAGTTAGAAGACATTGGGCCATGTGTGGGGTAGCTTCATTACTTGTCTTGATAATTGCATCACAGCAAATGGACATCACCTTCAAGGTGTCACTTTTGGTTACAATAAATGGAATCAGTTTATAAACATGTTAAAAAGCAAAATATATAGTTTGGTAAAAAAATAACGCCGTGCAGTTAATTTAAAAATGAATTCCCTCCCCTGTGTGATTCTATAGTGCAGTGATTTGTTTTTCTTCATTGCTATAATTCATGGGGATGATGTATCATTTAGTGTAAATGTTATTTATAAAGGTTAAAGAAATCATGGAACAATAAATTACGTGCATGTGGATGCGTGCGTGCATGGGTGGGTGGGTGCATGTGTGTGTGTGTTTTTTTTTGCGAAAGTAGTTCCAATGAAGCTTGGTTTGGTGAGTTAGTGAAAGACATTGATAAGGGAAAAAGTGTTAGTGAAACTGCTGAAGAACAAGTAGCAGAACTGGAGGCTGAAGTAAATGAAAGGCACACTAAAACTAAATAAGTATCTGTACAGTGGACCTTCACTTCGACTTTCAGTAAGTTAAAAGAAGTTTCATCCTTTACATGTATAAATCATTCCATTCCTCCAGGTAGTCCAGAAATAGAATATTTTGAGCTTTTTATAAATTCTGATTTTTCTGGCCAAGTCCCAGTAAAAACCAACTGGTATGCAGCTCAGATTCAAGCTAAATAGTCAGATAAAATTCAAGGGCAGTACGGACCTATTTAGGTCTTTTGATGCAGATGAAGATGGTGGATTTACCTGAATAGAGATTAGTTTAGGGGAGATTTTTGCATGTGTCCAATTGTAAGACAAGCAATGACCTTGCTCTGTTTTCAAAAGATTTCACAATCCCTTGATCTGAATGACGAATCTGCAAAGCTGAAGTTAGGGGAAGAATGTTACAATTACCTGTATGAAGTACGACATGCTTTGGACATAATCAGAAAGTTTGTAGATGTCTACACACTGGATTGTGATCCCTCTGTTGATGAATCAATGATAATAGGCTTCAAAGGGTGATTCCTTGTAAAACAATGTATGCCTGAGAGGTAACGGGTGATCCAAAAGTCTCTGTACCGGCTGCGCTGTGTTTTATCTGTATGCATCCTCAGCACTTGTTGCCTACTGGCCCTGGCATAGAACAGCATGGATGAAACCATACATTTTTAAAACTAGTTTTAAAGGCTTTACTTACTAATGTTATTAAAGGAGATGCTGAAACTGGCCACCGTCTTTGTCAATACATTTTTGCCACCTCTTTAGGAAACTACCCATCACTTGCTGTAGGTCACGTTGAGAAATGCTGGCAATTTCCTGGTGGATATTTTGTTTTAATTCTTCCAGGGTGTGTGGGTTTCTCTTGTACACTTTGTGCTTTAAGTTCTGTCAGTTAATTCTCTAAAAAACAGAAAGAAAAAGGAGGGTGGGGGGGGGGGGGGGGTCAAAATTGTATTCACATATGTATGGGCGTCAACTGTTGACTCAAATAAAATTGGACCTATAATTGTTTCTCTGATACTATACACCAATTTTTTCATTATGAAGGGGTATTTCATGAACAATATTAGGTTTCTCAGAGCTCCAATAATGATTATTTTGGGTACACACATATCCGTGAAGGTGGAACCAAGCCTCATCTGTGAAAAATATTAAATGTAGGTCAATTTTGCCATTGCATACACTATTGAGAGTCCACTCACAAAGTGTATGCCTATTTACAGGATCTCGTGGTTGAAGAGCATGTGCCACAGTTATTTTATATGGTTTTCAGCAATTAAGTAGCTCTTTGCAAAGAGCCAAAAGAAATGCCTGCCTGTTGTGAAAGATGCCTAAGTGATTTTTGGGGGGAATTCTCCAAACGACGATCGATGTCGTCTAATGTTTCTTTGGTAAGAATCATTCGCTGTCTTTTAGATTTCTGAGCCTGAACACTTCCTGTGGCCTGAAATTTATTGTAAAGTTAATGGATTGTTGTACGGTCTAGAGCTTCTACACCTGGAAATCTTTCTGCAAATCACACTTTCACTTGGCAAGCTGACTGACTTAGCACATATGAATCATAAATAAATACACAGTGTTGAAGCAAATATGTTATGCTCCAGTGGTTGTCGTCATTTTAAAGCAACAACCGTTCCCTCGCTGTGGTAAGTTGGCAACTCACCGTTCTGCTGAAGATCTGATGTTCTGGGTGCCAGTGTATTTGCAATACACAATATCTCCTCTCATTTCCCGGGCCTAGCTCAAGCAATCTTACTCTTTATCTCGGGGTAGGCGTGGATGTTTGTGAATAACAAAACCAGTTTGTAATATAAATCAAGTTTGCTAACTTCTTGAATTGTCGAGAACCTGCCGACAGAGTACTAAAAGAATAACGATAATACTGCTGGTTAGATTCGTAGACTGGAGAATGTGCAAGCTTACAATTTTGCATGTGGTGGGCAAATACTTTAGACCGTGCCGCAATAAAATGCAGCTTTCACGCAGCATGCCTGGTTGCTGAGTGTGTGTCACTAACTGATTACCTTCCCTAGATGCGACGGGCCCGTAAACCCTACTACTCACTCCCTAGATGTGACAAACCTTTCACTTTTTTCAGTAATGAGTATCTCACTAACACATCATATGCACTCGGTGAGCCTAGCATTACCTGGAAGTTTAACCAGAGACGCTGCCTAGGTCATGAAGCACTGTCGCTAATGACTTTGCAAGCGAGATGAGCAAAATCGATTAACCTAATGACGTGGTTCAAAACATATACGCTAACAACTGCCCTTAAACTAATGAGACCTTTCACCAAAACAGTTAACCAGCTCTTAATATTTTTGTCTACTTTAACATATATTCTGAATATTTATGTTTTACTATTATTTCTCATTTTCTTTAATTGTTAATTTTGATTACTTTCTTATTATTTCATGGTATCATTATTGTGGGTTCAAAATGCCCCCGTTACATTATTGTATTATCCCATAATAGAATAATATATGCGTTCTGCCCGAGAATACTGATTTTAAGTAACCTGTCATTCGCGATAAATTGGCAAATCTCATTTCATATACATGAATATACAATACTCGACACAAATAATACATAACAAAATCTGAATATTCCGTAGAATACATATTTACATGTACATAATTATATATATGGACCCTTCACAAATTAGAAATTCAAATCTAAGGATTATTATATACAATGGTTCTAACATAACACATATATAGATATGACATTTTACATAAAGATAACTTTGATTGTAATTTTGGACACTAGCTTTTCAAGTAAAATTGCATTTTTAAATACATACCCGTTTCTAACCAAATACATACATCATATTTCTTATTTTCTTCTTCTGACTCTATATAAAATTTCACAAAAGTGAAAAGTGAATTTGCATTTCACATTCACTCTTATCCTAACTTAACCTATATGTACAATATATTCACATATTTAACAGTTATATTATCACACCAATGGTCCAGCCAATTTCCATAAAATTACATGATTTGAGTGATCTATTCTGAAGTACTTAACAGCTTCCTGTATGGACAAAGGAGCTGTTTATGCCACCTTCCCAGGGGTTTTAAATTCTTTGCATCATTTAACTCATAAGTATGCTCACCAAATTTTGCTACTATAACTGCGGGACCTTTATGCAATAATTCCAATCACTTGTTAGGACCTCTTAACGCACCTGAATAATAGCCTGAATATATGTGGCACATTACTAAATCTTTTTTAATAAATTTGTTTACAAATCGTCACAGCCTTCCACCTAATAGTACCTACTTGTATTTTTTGCAATTCCTACTTTCTATGGGATCTTCTTGAGGTTTTCTCCTACATTATTAACATAAAATTTACTAGCTCTCGCATACTCAACAATATCTACTTCATTTAAATCACATTTATCTACTCTCACTCAGCTAATTCCGTAGATCCAATATTAGTGTACTCAATGAAAAATATATCACCTTCTATTTCTTCCTCCTCTTTCTCCCTTAAAATGATCTTCGAACTGCTATCTTCCACAAATGGTACTATTATCATTTACCGCGCTGTTTTCAACTTGAAGAAATTATTTTCAACATCTACGATGGAATCTTAAGCATACAATCGCAACATATTATCACGTAAGTTACAAGGCTTTGGTACAATTAAAATGAAATTCCTATTATTCTTTCTATTATTTAACATGTAGCATTACAGGAAACTTTACCCTTTCTTCCCCGACAACATTTAATAAACCATTGATTATGCTGACTGATAAAATATTACTTAAAAGCCCCCATTTACTAACTCATTATGCACACTTCGTAAACCTACTATACTATTTACTCCTTAAGAAATTCTCAGTGCCCGTGTTATAAATTCAATTGGTCTTTGTCCCTGGGCTCACTGGAAGCGGTTTTTATTTTATTTTTATTTATCTTTTTTTTTTATTGGACCTAACCATTCCCTGCGTTCTACTGATAGCTCCGATTTCACTCACATTACTACTAATTAATCCCATGTTCGTACCCTGATTTTGTCTATTTCCTACTATTTGTCTGGTTACGTTTATAGCTTTAACTCCTAAGTTAACTGGAGAATTCCTACCACTTCTGGGTCTTTTTTAATGGCGTGGAGAACGTGGCCTAAATTCATTATAATTATTCTTCCAATATTCACTCCCAGAGTGATGTCTCTGCCTATAATATTGTCCTCTTCTATCCCGATTGAATCTATTCGTGTGAAAATAATTTATCTGGGCATTCCTCCCTCTGTGATCTGTAAATCTTCCCTTATGATTATGCTCAAAGCTATTCCTATTCTCCCAAGTATTATTTTCTGTTCTCGGGATGGGACCACAAAATCTTTCTTGCGTCTCCTGATTTTTATAATGATTATAACTTGCCCCCTGCCTTAAAAAGTTAGGCGAATTCCTATCATTTCTGTTCTCATTTCTAGCCTGATCGGTTTCTTGCCTAGATTTGTGACTTTCAAGGGATTGAGTAAATTGATCATGCCGGCAACAGTGGTGGGTTTAGCAATTATTAAATAATGTTGGATCGTCTCTGGAAAGTGGCTGGTTATCAGATTAATGAGCTCTGTCTCTCTCATAGGGGGATCAAGCATTTTTGATCTCTCGGCTACAATCATAAAGTAATTTGCCATCGATTGGTCCTTTTTTTGGTTGTATTTCCCATTACTGATTTCTAATCTTATAGTGGCCTATCTACCTGCACCCCGTATCTGTTCAGAAATAATTCTAGAAAGGTCCCAAGTTATTATTGGTCTCCATTGACAAATCGAACCAATTTGCTGCATTTCCTGTAAAACATTTGTGCACAATGGTCATTTTGTACTCCTCCAGGATGCCTTTCACCGTGAAGTACCCCTGAATACTATTAATGAAAGATTTAGGGTCATCTGATTCCTCATGCTCGAATGTTGGTGGTGTAATTTCGTTCGGAATATGGCTGGGCCATTGCATGGGTGGACTGCCATTTCTGTTTGTGTTGTTGCAAGTTATATTACTGGAGATGCTTGCACCCATGTTGACCACCGGCATGTCAGCTGATGCATTGTACATTGCCTTGTTTCGATTGGTGCTCTCTATGTTAGACTTGACAGAATTATTATCGGCACCAAACAAGAAAGGTATTGACAGTTGGCGATGCCCGAGAGGCGACATTGCCACTTATCGTGCCATGTGGAGAGCGCGTAGCATTATGTGTAAGAAGATGGTTGGATTGCGTTTGTAATGTAGAGCAGATACAATTTATATTCATGTTCGAAAACAATAGTAAAATAATTCATCTGCATTCAAAGGATGGAATATGGAAGTATTATATCACTGTAAAGAATAATGTTAACAAAAGAAACATACCTGTGAAATATTGTAATGGGAAATGCCGCTGATATCCGAATCGCTTGCATTATTGCTGTCGTTGCTGGAATTACCTGTGGAAATGACAAACAGTTCTATCCTTGCCTCTAAGACTCCATTTTCCCATGTTGCAGCTATTAGGCCCTTTGTATCGGTAACCACTTCACAGTTTTCAGCTTTTTATTGATGTAGCTTTATTACAGACGACACAGTGAAATCTTTGTTTCACACAACGTAACCCTTTACTTCGGCCCAAATTAATTAAATCGGAGTACATTAGGAAAGAGCGAAACCAAACAATTTTGCGACCATGTTCTTCAGCAATACCATCAGCTGCATAATCCTTTAATTGGGATGTGTACCTTACCAAGCACAATTTCATTTGCTTCCCAAGTACGTAAAGCTTTTCGTTTGGCTACGTTGTCTTTGTCAATATTTTTGGACATAATTATTCATTAAAGGAGTGAGACAGTTGTAAATGCTCACAACATACGCACAAATACATAGCTTCAGGCCCACGTAAATACAAAGCAAATAACCACAATAAATAGAATGATGCAAACGAACTTGTCAGCACACACGCAATCTCTGACACAAACATTGCAAGCCTCAGCTGGAAGAAGACATTGTATATATTGCAGGGAAAACAAGATAAGACGCACAGTTTATGTTACTGCTAGATTACAGGTCAGGCACATGCTAATCACATGTTAAATATCGACAACACTGGTTTAGCATTTAGCATTGCTATGGAAACACCGTAGCTCTAATTGTTTGCCCTTTTCGTTGCCATGACGATCGCCATGATGCACCCATCCCCTCCTGTTCATTTAGACCCTTCCACCACGTGGGTAGCAACTGTCAATCCCCTTCTTATTTGGCGCCGAGTATAGTACCATTATCGATCGTGAAGTTTTCTAACGCCTGTCTAATCCCCTGGATTTCTGTGACTACTTTAATTTGCTCATTTAGATCCTTTACATTTACAGCCAATCTTCTGCCTTCCCTCTCTGATTTATCTAATCTAGCCTTGCTGGCCTCTAATTCTCTACTAGTTATTTCTCTCTCGTTATCTAATTTCTTCCCTAATTCCTCCCTCAATTTTCTACTTTCTGTTTCCATTTCTAGAGTAATTTCTTTTCTAATATTCTCCATTTCACCCTGGATCTGCTCTCTGTTCTCCCTAACCTCAATCCTATTATCTACATTGTTTCTAATTTCCTCTTTCAAACCCTCTAATACGTTCTGTTGGCTATCAATTTTGAGTGCTAGTTCTGTCAAGCCCTTACTATTATTTTTCATTTCTTCCTTAAGACTTTTATTACTATTTTCTATCTTCTCAGTGAACCCTTTTAGCATGGCCATAATTGACCCTAACATATCTTCCATTCCCAAATTATTTACATGACTTTCCTTATGTGTACTGTTATCTACTGACCTGCCCTATCTTGTACAGTTATGATACTCTCCCCTGAGTCTACTACTTCCTCTACAGTTTCCTGGCTCCTATCACTAGCTTCTACCTCCTGACTTTCCATATTTTCAATACAATACTGACTCAACATTGTACCACTTCTCAAATACATCTACATTAGTTCACTGTTAAATTAGCATGTTTTCTCGAATGTTGATGTTGCCTGATGATGCTGCCGATGACAGTCTACCTTCCTGTTACTGGTGATCTCCGTTTTGGTTCCTGATTGCCCTCAAGCTCCTGGTGTCCGTCCTTCTTTTCGTGCTCCCACGTTGGCATGCCAGTTTGAAGCAAATATGTTAATTGCCCCACGTTATGGTGTCAGTTTGAAGCAAATATGTTATGCTCCATGTGGTTGTCGTCAATTTAAAGCAACAACCATTCCCTCGCTGCGGTAAGTTGGCAACTCACCGTTCTGCTGAAGATCTGATGTTCTGGGTGTCAGTGTATTTGCAATACACAATATTTCCTCTCGTTTCCTGGGCCTAGCTCAAGCAATCTTACTCTTTAACTCGGGGTATGCATGGATGTTTGTGAATAACAGCACCAGTTTGTAATATAAATCAAGTTTACTAACTACTCGAATTGTCGAGAACTTGCCGACAGTACTAAAAGAATAATAATAATACTGCTGGTTAGATTCGTAGACTGGAGAATGTGCAAGTTTACAACTTTGCACGTGGCAGGCAAATACTTTTGACCATGCTGCAATAAAACACAGCTGTCATGCAGCATGCCTGGTTGCTGAGCGTCCCGTCGCTGAGTGTGTGTGTCACTAACTGATTACCTTCCCTAGATGCGACAAACCTTTCACTTTTTTCAGTAATGAGTCTATCTCACTAGCTCGTCATATGCAGTCAGTGAGCCTAGCATTACCTGGAATTTTAACCAGAGTGATGCTGCCTAGGTCACGTAGGCACTGTGCAAGCTGAGACGGGCAAAATCGATTAGCCTAATGAGCTGGTTCAAAACACATACGCTAACAACTGCCCTTAAACTAACGAGACCTTTCACCAAAACAGTTAACCAGCTCTTAATATTTTTGTCTACTTTAACATATGTTCTGAATATTTTTGTCTTACTATTATTTCTCATTTTCTTTAATTGTTAATTTTGATTACTTCCTTATTATTTTGTGGTATCATTGTTTCGGCTTCAATGTGCAGTACAAAACAAATCCTGAGCCATAATACACTTTGTGACTTAAGTATAGCACAAAATAATAAAGCACATTGGTAATAATTAGAGCCCGGATTTATATGTACTATAAAATATGGATATATGCATGCATCTATGCACTAAAAATCTGCTAAATATGCTTTAAAAACTTCAAAATATGCACAAAGAATAAAATACATTCTTTTAACTTTTTCATGTTTATTAATCATGATGAATTAATCAAATTGTAAATTTATTCTTAAACTAAGTCATTAAAGATATTTATTTATTACCTCACTCTCTCAATCTATGTTGGCAAAAAAGTTAAGTACTTAAATATTTCAACTTACAGATATTAATTTTGATGAAATAATGAAACGGTAAATTTATTCTTTATCTCAGACCTTAACAAAATTAATATTTTTTGCTGTCTCTCTCACAGTGTATTTCAGCATTCACTGTTTCTGTTGCAATAAACAATTAAATATTTTTCACAGTTTTCTGGAAGAAGCGATTTCCTTCTGTCACTTAAAATGTTTTTATATGAAGAGAGATGTCTCTATTTCACAGGAAGTCACTGGACAGTACCAAGAAGAGGCTATGTCACTTGCAGAATAAGCATTTTCAGATTCTCCTTGAAGCACCTTATTCACATCCCAGAGAAACATCAAACCTGGATTCCTTGCTTCAATTTTCTCAATTTTGTTACGAAGAGACTTTCCTATTTCTTTTGGAATGTCTTCGGCGACATCTGTTTCCTATACCTGCAGTGCAGAAGATAGTGGCATCCATTTTTCTTCCAACCGTTTGATTGTGGCTGGAATTCACTAAAATAGGCCTTAATAAACCCTAATTTGCTCTGGAGACTCTTCTCATTGCAGGCACTAACTGCAATGGGGATACTTGCTGCTTCATGTTTGTCCATCATGTCGAGCACCTTTTTCACATCTTCTAAATGGTCGCTGTAATGTAGAGCTGCTTCAGTCCATGTATCCCATCTCGTGAGGGTTGGCTCTAGAGGTAAACGAATACCTTGCATCATATTAGTAAATATGTAACTTCCTTTTTGATGGTGCTTTAACAAACACTTTTTTCACAGAGGAAATTAAGGCATTTACTTCTGGAAAATTTGCTCAAATTTCCTCTGCCAGCCGGTGAAGAGCATGTGGTTAAACAAGTCATATGAACTGCCTTAGGATAAAACTGCCAAGCTTTAGCAGCCTTAATCATGTATGCTGCTGCATCTGTAACGATCATAAGAGTTTTTTTTCTCATTTTCTGTGGTAGGCCACAAAACACGTAACACATCACGAACAACCCTAGCAATCGTTGAATGGTTTGTTTCTTCGAGTACCCTGGATACAATGAGATGAGGTGTTCCTGATTCAGATTCCATCATTTTTCCCATGACGATATTGGCAATGAATCTCGCACGAGTCGATTGTTTCATCTACAGACAACCACAAGTTTGAATCACTGATATCCTTTCTTATTTTTTGTATTATCTGAAAAGAATTATTTTATTGAAAATTAGTAAAGATCAGGGGTGTAATTTGGGGTACCAGATGTTGGAGGATCAAATTTAAGAGAATACACTAGTGACATAGCTGCTTTCTAAACTATCCATCCAATCTAGCTTAAATTTTAATTTCATGTCCATATTGTGTAGACATAATGGTGTTTTGAATTTCAGTCCAATGTCTTCATTACTTTTCAAGTTATTTATTTTTAAAGTACAATTTTAAGGTGCATAGGCAAAATGTCCCACAGGATGCAATGTCGCTTCTATGTTAGGAAACTACAATTTTGTCATATAATTATTTTCTGTGATTTTTAGTATAAGAGAAAAAATCTTGAAATTCTATATTTGCTTTTTTTCGGTTTTTCAACACATTGTGATCTTAAAAAATTAACAGTTTTATTACCACTTAGTACACAGAAAGATTGTATGACAATGCTATTTATTTGTGTCTTTAAAACAAGCATAAACATTTTCAAAACGATTGGATGAAAATAACATTGTGTTAAACATTTTGAATACGCAGAAATGCTGAAAAAAGAAGCCATAAAATTGCAGTTTAAAACCATAAACAGCTTGCAGCCAAGTGCCCAAGGTCATTTGAAAACTGTTGTTACAATCCTGAAACATCCGCCAGGTCAAAACTAAGTTGGATTCCGAAGCTATTAAAAATGGAGAGCTGTTAAAAATGAATTTTATAGGAACGTAATATTTTTTTGACATTTTTTGAGATTTTGGGCAATTTTCACTGGTGCATTCCCGTATAGCTTTTATCATAAACTAAACTAAATCAAACTTAGTGGCGCTACAGGCCATACATAATTTTGTTTCCATTTTAAAATAATTTTGTATGATACACTTAAAGGTTTTAAAATAATTGACACGTTTTTATAGAACTCAAAATATTGGGTTGGGGGGAAAGGAGATAGTTGACTCTGAAACTAATTTCATAAAGTTTGCCAAGGTAGCCTTTCCTTATTGTTGATTCATCAGGAACTTTTCGTCCAGGGTACTTCTCCAGGAATGCCCGAAACATAATTTAACTTATGCAAAGGTATGTTGGCTGAAACCAATGGTCTGCAGATATCTTTCGAAAAATGATCATTGCCATCATTTCCACTTCTGCTTGCAGAAAATGCTGCTGGTGAAGTTGTTTGTTTCATGGAGATATTTTTATTGGCAGCATTTCTATGAGCAGCTGTTTGTAAATGTTGTGTAATCTGGAAGTTTTTGTCGCAGGACACCTGTATAAAATAATGGTACAAAATAATGTGAGTTTTTAAATTAAACAGAAACAATCACTTTCTCAAAAATCACATTGAGTTTTAAAATATCGTGAAAAAACAAAAATAAAGCGTGTTTTTCACACACTTGGCAGAGTACTATATTCCTGTCTGTTGTTAGAGTAGAATCTGCTTCAGTCCACTGCCAAAGCAAATATGCTTTGCTCATCTTCTCCTTTGGCGTTGTAATTAAATTATTATGTCTTCTTCTCACACTTCAGAAATTACAAGTAACACCACAGTAGTTACAAATCTAAAACCTACCTTTTAATTCTTGGAAATGTTATCGTTGCAGCAGATGGCTTCATTTGTAACAGTACAAACAGTATCGAGTTGCTATGCTGTGACGGCCGCAACAAACTTGAAAGATTTGCGGCATGATTGTTGAATGTTATTTAGCTTAAGCTGTTGATTGGCATATTTTATATCGTATCCAGAACCGCTCATTGTTGATAGTTTGGTTCTCATTTTTTGGCATCCTTTTATGGTTAGATTAGTCCTTCTACACCAACAGAACAATAAAAGAGACATTTTATTTGCTTGGGTCTTTCTTTTCTTCTTAAAGTAGAAGTATTTCAAGAATTATTGCCGAAAAGTAAAATATATGCACGAATATGCATAAATTAGTCAAATATGCACTAACCCCTTATATATGCATTTATATGCACTATAAAACTTCCATAATTAATTCCTTACAACATAGAACAAATTTATTCGATACGTGCATATGTTTAACTATCAAGGAATAAAACATGCAAATATGCAAAAATCTGGGCTCTAATAATAATTTAGCTACACGATATCAGCATCAGCTCAATGCTGCATGATACTGCACTTTTAGAGCAGAGAAAAACAAGTCATCCATGTGACCTTGTGTACATCAGCTACTGTTATTGTGTTTCTGTTTGCGCAGTGGAAAAATACAGTGCAGCGGTTGTGATGGTTTTGGGTCTGTCCGTAGAAACAGGACTATGAAATTCAATACCACAGCCAGTATTTGAACCACAGACCTTCTGGTTCTCATGCGGCTGTCTAACTGCTGTTTGCTGCTACTGAGGCAACTTGCCAGTATGACATTAAATTCCCCAATTGATACTTATTTTCCTGGTAGATCACTAGGGAAATTTAATATCTGACATAAGTACACCAATGCGATGGTATTGAATTTTTTAGTCCTTATTCTAAGTCTCAAACATTGTCTATGCATGGCTGGTGTGTTTAAAACCATCAGTAAGTTGGTTGGCACAAAATAACAATTACCATCTAAAGGTTATGTAATTAAACCCGGGACATAAAGTACTCACAATTGTCACTCTAACATGGCTTAGATCAGAAAGATATTGGATGAAACAATACCATCACATATGGAGACTGCTGAATGAACATTTGGATTTCAGTTGTTGAGAGAATAAAAAAAAAAAAAAAATTGGTTGGCATAAAATGAGTTATCTTAATATATGCTTGCTAAACCAATAAAATAGGGGATAAAAGCATGGGTATTGCAGTAAAAGTAGGTATTTATTTGCATGCAAAATCTATATGGGGAAAACAGAGGCAAGAAAGATGTGCAAAAGATAATGTGAGATTGTGGCATCAGGTCTACTTTGATAAGGTTTTACTTCCATGTGACTAATGAATTGGCTCTTGGACAAGAAAATATATGTGTGTAGTATAACTTGTGCTGGAAGGAAATACTGGCCAAAAGAGTTTCCAAAGCCAAAACAATCGAACTGCAACATAAAGGTGTAACTGCAGTTGTTTGAGTGATAATAGGGACATTCTTTTATCATCTACTAACTCTGATCCTAGAACAGATGGGAAAGTAGAAAGAAAATGCCATGGGGGTAACAAATAGAAATACCTTGTGCTAATATAGTGGTAAACTATACTTAATATGGCAGGGGTTGACTTTGCAGAACAAAGGAGGGAGCATTATGGTGTTGGCTGGTCCTAAAAAAAAATGGCGTAAATACTTATTCCATTTCAAAGTTGTTATTGTTGCTATTGTTAACAGTTTCATAATATACAGCATTTCTAACAGTCCTGCTTCAACAGCCTATGTTAACAGGATTGTTTACTGCAGGCAATATTTAGTGCAGCAGTTAATTGTAGGCTTTACGTCACGTAAACACTGGATTTCAATGTAGCTTAGCTTCTGATATCTCTGCACAAGTTCTCTTCACACCTTCATGAAAATTCAAGGTTAGATGAAAACGTGCATGGCTAAGAAAGGGAAAATACCATCACATTGTGGCATACAGTCACAATATAATGCAGTCAGTGTAATATTGTCTTGCGTAGAATTGGGTGCTTCCTCATTACTAGGGCAGCGACGTTGGAGCGGTTGCGTTTGTTGAGAGGCGCCCGGTAGTGCATCGGTTTCAAGGAGAGGGTTGAGTACACCTTACGTTGAGTCACAGTATTCGCCACACAGAGTTCACGCAGACACAGTGCCAAAGGAAAGGTTACGAACGTCCACAGGTGTACAAAAGTATATAGTTGAGTATGGGGAACATGTTTTCTCTGTTGTTTAAGAAAAACTTTATTGTAAACCTTGCAATAAAACAATTACTCATAGTAAACCGAGTAATGTGCTACGACATGTCAGTACAGCAACACATAAGCTTTGTGTTGCAAAATGTGAGGATCCATCGCTACAACAAGACGTACTTCCATTAAATAAAACATTTAATGAAGAGCTATGCGCGGCATTTATTTCTGCCGATATTCCTCTACAAAAACTACAGGATCCGAAGTTGCGTGCGTTTTTAGAAAAGTACACTGGCAAACCAATTCCGCATCCTACGACCTTACGTAAGTCCTATGTACGAAAATGTTATGATAAGTGCATTGATTGTGTAAGAATGAACCTAAATAACCACAACATATGGGTTTCAATGGATGAAACAACGGATGCCGTTGGGCGATTTGTGGTCAATGTAGTTGTTGGAGCACTGGACGCAGAAGGCCCCATTGGACCGTATCTTCTAACAAGTGACGTCAGTGTTGCAAATTATTCTACTATAAGTGCAGTGTTTGACAATGCCATGAAAATACTATGGCCATCAGGTGTGCAACACGATAGAGTACGACTATTTGTTACCGATGCAGCTACCTATATGGTAAAGGCAGGAACCCATTTGCAAGTCACTTACAAAAACGTAATACATGTCACGTGCCTTGCTCACGCCTGCCACAGACTAGCAGAAGAGGTACAATCTCAATTTCCTGCCGCTGATAAGCTTATAGGGACTGTCAAGAAGGTATTTGTAAAATCGCCTTCACGTGTAGCAATATTTCGAGATCTTTATCCAGGAGTTGCTCTTCCTCCCGCACCAGTTCTAACACGATGGGGAACATGGCTGGAAGCATGCGAGTACTATTCTACGAATTTCGATGCCGTTAAACACGTGGTGCAGGAGTTTGACATTAACGCTGCAACCGCAATAAAAACAGCTCAAATCCTTTTACGTGACCCTGATATTAAACGTCAGTTGTCATACATTACCTTGAATTTTGGATTTCTTACCTATGCAATTCAATCTTTAGAAAGGTCTGGAGAAGAACTGGTAAAACAAATAACCGTCATGAAAGAAGTTACCGACAAGCTGAATTCTATGGAGGATAGCGTGGGGAAAAGAATAGCTACGAAACTGCAAACTCTTTTACAGAAAAACAAAGGATACCATAAACTGCGTAAAATTGCCAACGTAATTAAAGACGAAAGCAGTGCTTCAAAATGCCCAGATATAGACAGAAAATGTGTAACATATTTTACATATGCATCTGTGGTTTCAGCAGATGTGGAACGCAGCTTTTCTGCCTATAAGTCAGTGTTGTCGGATAGGAGACAGTCATTTTCGTTCGAAAACCTGAAGATGTGGGTTGTAATTCATTGCAACAAATAGACATAGCAATTAATCAATATGCAAATTGTGAATTAACGTTTGCGTTAACTATTTAATAAAGACGTTTCAGTTATTTAAGTTAGCAGAAATGCTATGAACAGTACTGCAGAAATAAAGTACATATGCATAAGACATGCGTAATTCTCCCTGTATAGTCATTTGGACACTACCATGCCGCGTCAGTGTCCGCCAACCCTTATTGCTACAACCTGACCCTTCCTATTCTATACGATATCCGCACGTTCCGGCCCCGATGTCGCTGCTATACTCATTACCAAGACAGGGGGGTGGAAATTCAAAATTAGTATGTGTACCTAGGTTCATGCATAACCATTAATGATAAATAGAACATTTTTATTGTGCAAGAAAATAGTGTACGTAACATTTTACATGACAGCCATCTATCTTTGTTGGAATATCTTTGCTGCAATAATGACTGTGATGTAAACATTTTTGGGGTGAGTACCATAACAACTTTGCAGCTATTATTGTAACTGTTTTAGCTAAGTAGAGCTTATTTTGGTCCATTTTTTAACATTTTAAAGTAACGAATTTCATTACCTTAATATTTTGGAATTAAGCAAATAACAAAAGATCTATTGCAAAATGGTGCATATATATAAATGTTTACCTACAAAGGGGTTGATGTTTTCAGTCAGAAACTGTTGAAATAAAATGTGTATCTTATTTATTGCAGACCAATTTATTTAATCAATTTAATTTAGCTAGTAAAATACCTATATACATATTATGCAAGTATACAGGTCACTTTGGTAGTACCTCACAATTTAAATGAATACAAGTCTACTTGGAGAAAAACTAGTAAATATTGTACACAGCAAAACGTTAATGTGCCATGTGTTATGGAAAGCTTCTTTAATGTTACAGCATTTATAAGTGTAAACATAATTAGTGATGTGTTAAAGCAATACCACCTAGAGTAACAGGCCTGACTACTGTTTTCGTAGAAAACAAAATGGTCTTTTCACTTTGGCCATGCATGCTAGAGAGATTATCATAGGTTTTATGGAACTTAGTGGAAGTCAAACGTGTTGGGGTGAATTTAAGATTGTGTAATTGGTATTTATGTGTTTTTAATGATGGTTTTTAAGTACTGTGTTGCTAACTGCAGGGAAGTTATAAAATAGCAGCAAAGTTGTGTTCAAATTCCCAAAGGATCAACATTTGAAAGAACAGTGGATAAAAGCCATTGAAAGGGAGTGATTAAAATTATAAAAAAATTGATTTTTAAAAATGTATGTAATTGGATGCAGCACACATTATTTTGCAAAAATAATTATTATCTGGCCTGTATGGTCATATTTTGCATGACCAATTCTGCTTTTGTCTGCTTCAGCTGGTCTAGTTCTCTTAGGATGGTAGCTGTGTTTCTACCTACTTTCATCCCTAGATATTCTAGCACACTTATCCTATCCACATTGCCTTTATTGAAGGCTAACACGGCATCATACATTGCTAATTCCAAAGATTTCTTCCTGGAAATGTGTTTTTGGCATACAAAACAATATGATGTTGAAAGATTAACATTCTGTCTCTTGCCAACTGTGAATTTTGCACCAATTGATGAAACACATGTGCACTGGCTTGGAATCTGTAGAAATAGTGTGAAAATGTGGCCCAGACTGCTGTCATATTTTCCCAATTGCCCATATTGTCTCTGATGGCTTTACCATAATAGGTTTGGAGTTTGTTGAAAGGTATTATCTGTGAGTCCTTGTGATAGTTTTGCCATCAGATAGTGGGGTTTTACCTAACTGCTGTTCGTTTTCCTCAGCTGTGTGCCAATTCTCCTCTGAATATGTCCAACACATTCCAGTTTTTTCACTCATACGGGTCCATTAGGCTTTGAGTCACAGACAGCTTTGAAAGCTTTGGATTCACCATATCCTAGAAATTGGACATACCTAACACTATATTTTTCTTCAGAGTATAAGAGTTATGAATGTTTCTCTGAAGTGGGGTAGAAAATAGAGCGGCAGATGTAAGCTCATTTTTAAAAATCTATTTAAAATACAAGGAATGTGCCTACAATGATAATCTATGTATCAAATTACAAAACTGCATAAAAAACTAAAGTGATCTTTTGGCAATTTTACCACTTAGTCTTCCCTGAAGTGACTAAGTGGCTGCTGCTGCTTTTTGGAAGTTCAGAAGAACTCCAATTATCCAGATTAATTGGGACCAGACCTGATCCAGATAATCAGATACCTGGATACTTGGATAAATCATGGTAAAACATTGTTGTGTTAAAAAAAAATTGTGTATACTGTAATATTTAATGACTACAAAGCAATATTTACATTTTGTACAGTGCTGTACTTATGTAAAGTGTTACTTGATTTCTTATAGAGAAACCTATAGTACTTTCCAACTATGTATTGTGAAACTGTCGAGCGGTACCAACTCGTTGGGTTACTAAAGTAATTTTAGGGATACAAATTTTGTATATTCAAAAGTGCGTCAATTAATGACAACACTTACTTTAGACTTTCATTAAACATGTTCCGGGAGATTCCAAAGTAAGTGTTGTTTAGTGTCATTAATCAATGTGTCAATTGATTACAACACCGTTTTCAACACTTCCAAGATAAAAGATACAAATTTGGTTTTGTCCCCCAAAGTGATCTGGACAGTTGGAGTTCTACTGTAGTTATTTTTATTATGGAATACTTATCTTCACTTTTATGTTTACTTTTATTTGTTAAACATTTCTATTTGCTACTGGAGAGTAGTTTCCTTTTGCGTCATGCAGCTTTCATAAAATAATAAATGAAATATTTTAAATGGGCTCAATCACATTTAAAACTCAACATACTAAGAAAGAGGCAGAAATTTGTTCTAGCATTTCAGTTTACTTCAAAGAAAGGTTAATAGCATTAGTCAGTTTAGTTTACTTCCCCATTCCGTCCACTAGCAAATAATATTCACTGAAACTCTTCTGCATTTTGTATGCAAGCTATGATACTAGTATTATTGCAAAGTTCCTTGCTGCATTTACCTGTAATATACTAAATTATTTTTACCACCTGCAAAATTATTTTAGGATTAATATATTTCTGCATTAGGAATGAAGAAATTAGGAGAGAATTAATAGTTTTAAATGAAAATCAAATTATTGAACATAAGAGAAAAATGGAAAAATCCTTATTGAGAATATTTGAGAGAGGAATAACCAGAATAATTTTTAACTATAACCCATAGGGGAGAAGAAATGTGGGAAGACACTAGGAACATTAAACATGCAATTTCCAAAAGCTGGAACAGATTGAAAAATCAAATCCTTGCAGTTGATGAAATACTTCTTTTGTGATGATTAAATCCTGGATTTCCATGCACTGTCAAACCTCAAGATATGCATGGATTCAAGCACTATCATATATCCAAATGTGCACAATGAAGGGTAAAACATGCACTATCAGAACTTTGCATTGTACTACAATGCATTCTCATTTTATTTCTTTTAAAACAATAGACAACAAGTGTTTCCCAATTATGCTCACATAAACTTATGCATTTTTGAAAGCTGAAAATAATCTTTCTACTTTACATTAAGCTACAGGTGCATACTTAAAAAGAAGAAAGCTGACTGAAGGCAAGATCAAATTCAATGTCTCTTGCATTTTCCCTACAAAATATATCTCATGTATTCACAAATTTCAGATCAGGATTTGTGGCAAGAGTACTTCAATTGCTTTTAAGTTTGTTACAGTGCCAGGCAATATACTGAAGTCTATGTACAGCCATAAAAAAGATGACTGAGCACACTCTGAGAAAAGAATATTTGTAAGTCCCACTTCATTTTGCAGCATGGTTTACACATGCCAATATTTCCAATTTGCTACTAGACTTAATTTGCCTCTGGCACGGGGGACCCGGGTTTGATCCCCGGTACCAGCATGGGGATTTTATCCCCTCTGGGAGGTCTGGCACGGGGTGCACTGAGCCTCGTTAGGACCCGGGGGGACCAATTGAGGAGCTCCTTAACCTCTTCAGTGATATGGGCGTGAAATCACGTCCATTTAAAATGACGGATGAGCGATATGGGCGTGTATACACGTCCTGTGCGTTTAAGCATTTAACCCTTATTTATCCCTTATCTAACTCAACTTATTTTAATTTCCCTTTATGAAACATTTTAGTAAAGTCTATATACTTTACTGGCTTACCTTAATATGTTCGTTCTGCAGTGATTTACCTCAAAACAGGGATGAACACACGAGGGTACATCTCCACATTCGCGAATTCCCTTCTTGCGGCACACGAAACACTTTCGAGACGGGCGGGACTTCTTTGCTGTTGGTGGTATCCTTTTAGGATAATGTTTTCCTTGAAGTCTGAGGGGTGCAGGGGTTTTGGATTTTCAACCCCCAACGTGGTATTGTTCAATTAGGCTGCGAGCTATTGATAGTCAGAAGTCAAGGTTGGTCATTGTCCTGTGTGGGTTTAGAGCTCTCCAAGTTACCAGCAATTGTATATGGTTATATCCAGTTGGTGCAAAAATACCTTTTTATACCACTTCTCCCTTCAGCTACAAGCAGGAAAGTATATGTATGTATTTCAACAAAGAAAGAAACGGAGTCTACTAAGTTACGAAACTCGTGTAAGCAAAAGTTGCAATGTTGCTCTATTCTGATGACTGAAGAGACCACGCATGCAGTAGTGCTTTATTACATAGTATGCTGATGCATAAGCCACACATACAATGGGTCGACTACTGTTTCTTTCCGAGAACTTATATTAGATGCGTTCGACAGAGCAAAGTTGACTTTTCACCACAGTGAAACAAAATAGTGCCATTTCAACGTTTTGTAAATACAACTCAACTTTGTTGATGATGTACATTTATGCTGCATATAACGAGTTTTATACCAGTTTTTGTTTCATTAAAATAACCTAATATTTACACAAAATACAGCTGTGTATATACGAAGCACTTCAAATGCCCTGCACTGGATATTGGGTAGCAGTTCTTGGCTCACGGACGTTTTAAATGGCCATCGCTCAAGAGGTTAATAAAGAAGTAGTGGCCCCAGGCTAAGAAGGCCATATAACTGGCTGGGAGGGCTTGGGGCGCTGACCACGTCCCACCCTCCGGTACTGCTCCCCACCAATAACACCTGTAGTAAGCAGAGGTGGGGGACGCAGGAGCTGGGCAGCAAGCCTTATCCTTTCATGGCCTGTTGCACTAAGGGTTTTTACTAGACTTTGTTAAGACTACAGCATACGTTATTTTCTGTTGAATACATATATAGGCTGTATCTTGAACCATGTCTCACATTTGTATTGATTCCTGGGGGTGGTGCGACAACTATAGTGCTGCCAAAATAAGCAAGCTACTTGAAATGCACAAGCGCTCATAGCCTGACCAAAGCACTCTAAGGAAGAAAAGAAAATAGATCCACCACTTTTTAATGTTATTGCTGTTTAAAATCTTTTCACAATTATGATGAATGTTTCCCTTGTAGCAGACTACACTTAAGTTTTATTTGAAAACAGCAAAAGCCTCACTGACTAAGAATTGAGTCGTTTTTAAATTGTGAACTGTTGAACAGACTATGCCAGTGAGCCAGTAAGGAATATAGTGATTAACTTAAGAGTTATGATAACATAACCATGTAAAAAATGAGTGCTGAGAGTAACAGAAAACACGTTAAGGGAAAACTGTTAAAAAGTGAAAAAAAAAAAAATAATAAATGTATTTTACAAGCTAGTGGAGCACCATCCATGTGTACTTGTGAATGATTTAGTAAACTTAGCCTCAAAATATAACAATTTATCCGAAACCAGCATTGTGCATGTTTGCAAGGAGTTCAAAGAAACTGGCTGTGTTAAAGCTCCAGGTACAAGGAGAAAGAAACCTAAAACAGTGTTAGAAAAAACAGACAATTTTGTGAAGTGTGGAATTCGCTCTAAAGCACTAAGTTCTTTTTTGAAAGCAAACCACCAGTCTGATTTGTAAGTACACACGCATGTGTTTAACTTTCTAAATGTTAAATTGCTGGGTTTAATGGGTGCCATACATGATTGTAAATGCATAGACACCAAAATTAAAGCTGCTATTTTAAATGAAAGCTATTTCAGCAGATATTATAACTGATCTCACACAACACATAAACGACAAATATCTTTTGCTACCAACAGTGTGTGAAGTCACACGCATTTCATTTTCTCATTGAGAAAAACATTTAAAATGCTTCCTCTAAGGATGTCAAACTTTGAACATTATTGTTAGTATTTTGTGATTATATTTTTATAATCACATATATTGATGAAATAATAAACCATGTCAAAAATTTACTTTCCTATTCTTTCTTTAAATAAAGTCTGTATTACACTTACAACACTGACTGTCCGGAAACTTTTGAGCGGCAGTGTACATATCTATGTAATAGCCAACCCTTCCAACTACTGGTGACAAGCTTGATTCTTATATCATTGTGTTTTTTTCTGTGTTGGTCACACATTTAATCTTAGTTCCATTCATCACCGAAAGAGATCCCCAATCACTACTAGTACCCTACAATGATGCATTCATTCATTCATACTTTAGCAATGCCAGAGGCTGTTGATAAACATTCTGCTGTTCTCATCCTGGTTTCACATGGCTATACGACCACCAGAACAGGTAGCATTTGTGATGTTCCACAGTCCACTGCAAGGAGATGGGTGAAATTGTATCATGAAGATGGGCAGGTTGCTGCAAGGAAGGGTACAGCTTGCTCGTTTTATCTACTGAGAATGAAGACAGATCTCTCTTGGCAGAGGTAGAAAGATACCCTTTTCCAAATGCCGCTGAATGCAAGGCATTGGTTTTATTCCCAGCTAGTGCACGGATGGTTAGCAACTGTTGTGAAGATGCTGGAATTTGTTGTAGCCATGCAGCAATAAAGGAAGTGCTAACCGAAGCCCACTTGGATGTAGCTACGTTCTGTACTGCAGATACCAATACTACTGTATTTGTTTACAGGCCCAGTGGGACTCACTATGATAGAAGCTATCTGGCTACTCGTGCAAGGAGTGGTGCAGGTCTGGGTGACTTGCAAGGTACCATAAGGGACCTTTGCTTTTACCTGGTAAACATACAGTTATCAGTGCAAGGCCTTAAGCAGGCAGCACTCTGTGAACACCAGTTGGCCAGCCCTGGAGTGGTCGAATGAGCATTACAGCTTGAGTGTTGATGTCTCAGGAAGGTACAGGTATGAGGGCACTTTGATAAGTCAATGACTTTGACGATAAATAGTGCACAAATCACACATTTCTTGTTGCCACCAAAGCCGTGCACCTATTCTGTGTATCATTCCAGAAATTCGTCATCTGAGAGCATTGTTGGGAGCCTGTAGAAGCTCTAGTTGTGTGTTGCTTCATAGAAAATGGAGAAGTCCATTTCATATTTGAAAAAATTAGACAATGAAGGAAACGGAAGAAATGCTGATAAATCATTATGAGAACTCTGCTCCACCACTTGGCATGGTTCAGAAGTGGTTCACAGAATTTTGATTGTGGCCATTCAAGCACTAGAGGTGCCAAGTGCACAGAGCGACTTGCTGATGTCACAACAGAAGAAATTGTGAGCAAAGTTCCAGATATTGCGGCGGAAGGCTGACGATCAAAAATCCGTGAGATGGCCAACAACCTATACATCTCAAATGAATGGGTACATACACAAATATTTGGGTATGATAAAGCTGTTGGCAAGATGAGTGCTGTTAACTGCTCACAGTTGACAGCAAGTCGAATTGTGTGATAATTTGAACGTGTTCCAGTGCAATCCAAATTAGTTTTTGTGGCAGTTGATGAAATCTTGATCCATTACTGTCAGGCTGAGGCAAAGTAAAAATCCAAGCAGTGGATTTCCTTTGGCAGACTTGCTCCAAAGAAAGCAGGAAAAATCATGGCAGCCATCTTTTGGGATTCCCAAGGTGCGATGTTCATCCACTATCTTGAAAAGGGTAAAACAGTCACAGATTCATATAACGCCACAATACTGGAACAATTTCTTAAGGAACTGTTAAAGAAAAGGCCCCATCTGGTGAAGAAAAAGGTTCTCTTTCACCAGGATAATGCACCCGTGCATATGCCTGACATTGCCATTGCAAAATTCATGGAACTGGGCCACGAACTGCTACCTCATCCACCCTATTCTCTAGATTTGGCTCCAAGCTACTTCTTCCTCTTTGCAAACCTCAAAAATTGGGTCGGTGGGAAGAAATTCACAACTATTGAAGACATGTCAGAAACAAACTGTATTTTGCAGACTTAAAAATCATATTTTATGGAAGGGTTAAAAAAATTGGAGAAGTGTTGAGCAAGGTGTGTAGAGTTAAAAATGAGACTATGTTGATAAATAAAATCAATTTTTTCAAAAAATGTTATTTTCTGTAAAAAGTGATGAACTTACCAAATTGCCCTCGTATGCTGGAACGTGTTCATGAAAAGCTGAATAGGGAAACCTTCTGAAATACTAGAACATATTCTGCTCCTGTTTGTCAGAGAGCGTTATCCTGAAGGTACTATTACGTTCAAACATGATAATCATTTGGTCTACAAGCCGACCAAGGTTCAAAAGTGGATTTTGGAGGACATGAGTATACTAGAGCAGATACCGTGGCCTCCAAAGTCAGCAGAATTCAACTCAATGGAACTTGTTTAAGCGAAAGTAAAGCCGAAGCTTTCTTAAGGTCCCAGATTGAATAATGCTACACAGCTCTGGTGTGCCATTACAAACACTTGGTATTCATTAGCAGAAGACCTTAATTATTTTATAAAGCTATTGGATTTCATGCCCTGAAGATTGAGATCGGTGGCAGCAAATAATGGGGACCACACTAAATTGTATAATTTGTTTTTTCTTGTTTTCTTACCTTTTTGTTAAATTTAAAAACAACTAGAGATCAGGTTGCTGTGTTTTTTTCTTTATGTTATAGTTTGCAAGAACAGCGGATAAAGATTTCACGTATCATAGAGTGAATAGTGATTTATAGAACGTAATGTACATGGATAGGCCGCCTCCGTAGCGCAGCTGGCAGCGCGCTTGCCTGTGGCGCGGAGGACCCGGGTTCGATCCCCGGTACCAGCATGGGGATTTTATCCCCTCTGGGAGGTCTGGCACGGGGTGCACTCAGCCTCGTTAGGTCCCGCGGGGACCAATTGAGGAGCTACTTGATGGAGAAGTAGCGGCCCCAGGTCGAGAAGACCGCATAACTGGCCGGGAGGGCTCGGGGCGCTGACCACGTCCCACCCTCCAGTACTGCACCTCACCAATGACGCCTGTAGTGGGCAGAGGTGGGGGACGCAGCGGCTGGGCGGTAGGCCTTGGCCCTTCATGGGCTGTCGCGCGGGGTTTACATTCACAATGTACATGGATATGAAAGATGGGGGGGGGGGGGGGGGGGGGGGTGAAGCAACATTTTGAGAGGTTACAGCTAGCTGTGAGTCATTTTCTTCATGGCTGTACACTAAGCCCTGTTGCACACTCTTGTTATTAAGCACTACCTGCACATGTGTAACACAATCTGCGTAATAGACTGTGGAACTGTCTATAACCTAAATGTGGAGAATATTCATATTAATGGAAACTAAAAATTGACACTTAAATTGCTGATAAATGTACTCTTTAAACTGTATGTTTAAGGATGTGGAGTGATGTGGTCCCTTACTGATTTAACTGCAATAAAATTGTTGCAGTAAAACATTGCAGCATTTAGCCAGGTACACCATCTGAGTATTATAGGTGCAGTGGTAGAGCCAGCTCTGGTAGCATAATTCTGTATGTAGCTATGCATTCAGGGGCCTTTAAGATCACCAATGTGTAATGTGAACAGAGTATGTGTGCACATGTTTCCGTTAATCTAATTAGAAGTACAATCATAGTTTCAGAAACCATATTATGTATCTCTCTACCTTTTTTGTGGAGGATAACACTGTACTTACAGTGTTATATTTCAAACATTGTCTTGGCTGCTCGGTTCAGCACATGTGCAAGACGTCATATGCCTCAGGTTTGGATAACATATCTCAATCACTTTTCCAGCCGTGATGATGTATGGTGCAGCATCTCTCAGAAGCAGTATAACCGTTTCTCTTTTTAAACCTGTTGCTAACAGAACTCCTAAAATATGAACAAAACTACCTGAATATGTTGTTAGCTAATGCTGGATTTCTGACAATGAAGTCATTAATCCTCTTGCTCTCCAATATTTTTCACTGATGGATGGGGCATTAGAAGTGGCCGGGCATATTTGAAGGTGGTCTCGATCCATTTCCTCTTGCAGATCACATAGAGGACAGAGTGGTGAAGAATATATCCCAATTCTGTTTAAATGTTTTGCCAGACAATCATGTCCTGTAATCAACCTGAAGGTTGCAACTGCTGTTTTTCGAGGATAGTCAGGAATTACTGTTTGAATGTTTGGTAGTTCCCATCTTTTATTTTTTGATTTTTCATAGTAATATTTTTCAATAATTTTTTTGAATTCAGAGTTGACTAATCTTTTAGCTGCATAAAATGGTAGATTAACTATAGATTTTTGTACACCGCTGGTACCCTTTTTTGCAAGAAAATCAGCTTTCTCATTACCACTCAGTCCACAGTGAGCTGGTATCCATTGGAAGACTAGGTGTTTTTGCTGTTATATGGGTAAGGATTTTCCAAAATTCTATAATTGTTTGGTTTTTTGGTGACAACTTGGAAGTAATTGCTATAATTGCTGCCCTGGAATCTGAGAGAATAACTGCTTGCTGAAAATGTGAAATTCTGTACAAAAGATTTTGTAGGGCCATTCGAATTGCTTCAATTTCTCCATCAAAGTTAGTAGTTCCATAACTTAAAGATTTGTAATAGGAACAGAGGTGGCATGTGACTCCAGCACTTGCTCCATCTTGGTTTGATATCAATGATCCATCAGTATAAATATGGAGCCATTCGTGTTCTGGAAATCTAGTATGGATTGTCTCTAATGCCAATAATTTTAGAACACTAGTTGGAGTATCACTTTTCTTAACTTCTTCTGTCAGGTGTAAATAATATGTGATGTCTAATGTTTGTGTCGGATTGACTTTAGATATGAAGTTTTCCTTTGAATTAGGAAGGTATACATTCTTCTTGATATCTTGAATTTTGGAAAGAAAGCTCTCCTGAGTCTTTAGTGTATGTGTAAAATTTCTCTTGTGCCACGTATTGAATGGGAGTCTGATCAACTTTTTGTGTTGAATAAGAGCTGCTTTTTCTATTTCATATTCAATGGAGCATTGGTTGGTTAGTATTTCCATAGCTGCTATTGGTGTGGTTTTGATAGCACCTGTAATTAATCTCAGACTTTGGTTTTGAAAAATTTGAATCTTTTTTGTGTTTGCTGTTACAAGAACTTCGCTGCAGTAAGTAAATAATGGCTTTATATATACATTGTATGTTGTGTTAAGAGTTGCTCTGGAACATCCCCACTTCATTCCTGTTAGACGTTTTAACAGTGAAAGGCGCCTCTCTGCTCTTTGTATTACATTTTGTATTTGTTTGGTCCATGTAGGTTTGGTATCAAATGTAACTCCTAAATACTTTGCTTCCTTTGTTTCTGGTAATTGTTGACCCTCAAAATTTAGTTTTATTTTTAGTGGTTTTTTCTTAGTGAAAAGATTTGGTAGTTTGATTTTGTTGTATTAACAGTCATTAAATTTTCTTTGGTACACCTTTGCAAGTTGGTTAAGGATTGTTGCATGGTATTTTCTAGTTCTGTACTTTTGCTTTTTGGTTTTGAAGTCCACATTACTAAGTCATCAGCAAATAGTGCACACTTCACACCTGATTCTTGTATTTGTTGTGGCAGATCGTTAATAAATATATTAAAAAGTGTTGTGCTGAGCACTGCGCCTTGTTGTAAGCCACAGTGTACTTGTTTGTATTTAGATATATTTCTTCCATATCTGGTTGCAATAAAGCGTTGTGTTAGGAAATGACATAGCCATGAAAACATTGGACCTTGTATTCCTATTTTTTTACTTTCTTTAGTAGTTTTGTTCTGCATATAGAATCATATGCACTTTGGAAATCAATAAAAGCTGATAAATTATCTTCTTTTCTATTGAAGGAGTCTTTGATTTCTTGAGTGAGAAGTAAGACTTGTTCATTTGTAGAGTGGAACTCTCTAAATCCAGCTTGACATGGGGAAATTAAATTTTTTGATTCTAGAAACCAATTTAACCTGTTTGATACCATTCTTTCCATCACTTTTGCTATTATGCTAGTAAGAGCTATTGGTCTATAATTTTTTATTTCTGACGCTGTTTTGTCTTTCTTCAAGAGTGGGACAATTATTGCCTTTCGCCATTCAGCAGGGTTTTCCAGGATAGATTGTAGAGTTTTAGTATTTGTTGTTTTGCTGTTTTTCCAAGGTTTTTTATGAACTCTGGATGTATGTGATCAGGTCCAGGAGACTTTTTGTTTTTTAGATTATTTATTGCAATGTTCAGTTCTTGCATATTAAAATTTTGAAAAAAGATATTGCACTGAGTGTTAGGATCACATTCTCTTTCTTGTTTCAAATCTTTCTTAAATTCTTTACGTTCCTTTTTATTATTTCTTGTTACTTTATGTGAATTAGCATAATATTTGTTGAATGTTTCGGCTATGGCTGCATCATTTGTTAATATTTTATTGTTGTGTATGATAGGTGTGCTGTTGTTTTCTTTCCTGTCCTTGACATTTTTTATGAACTTATGAGCTTTGTTACCATGTGTCCTATAATCCATTTTTTCTAAGAAATTATTAAAGTAATTCTTTTTAGCAGTATTAATTTCTTTTTTTAGTGAGGCACATTTCTTCCGCCATATTTGTGTATCCGATATGTTTTTTGTTTGTTCAGCTGTATTTCTAGCTATATCCCTTTGCTTTTTCAGTTCTTCTAACTGGGGGTTCCAAAAGGGTTTGAAATTTTTAATTCTTCCACGAGGAATGTGTTTTTTTGCAGTTTCTAGGATGACTTTACAGAAATTTTTGTTCAAATGATCTGATTGGTCATGTAGCTGTGAGTTTGTTCTTTAAATTTATGTTCCAGTTCAGTTTTATATTTGATCCAATCTGCTTTTTTGAAGTTCCAATACAGATTTGTGTGACATTGACTGTTATTTGTATTATCTAGTTTTATATCAGCAATTACTGCTCTGTGACCAGAACTTGGATCTTCTATAACTTGTTTTTTAATTTTTGAAACAATATCTGTTGTAGCTAACAAGAGGTCTGGGTTACTGCCTGCTCCAGAGTAATGTATGAAATGCTGCTCAATTTGGAACTTTTTTCAACACTGGAACTTTTTTGAACACTGGAACTGTAATTTAAATATTAAAATACTGTGATTTAGCTAGCAAATTTGTGTGGCGCAAGTAAAGGGGCTGGATGTTTAGTTAAAGGCATTAAGAATGGTTACTTATATCTAAATTAATGAAAGCTAAAGCTAAGCACTTAGAATTTTGTTACAGCATTCACAATACACAACATCATCTGTCCTTTAACATTCCTTCTCCTCAATCCATATGCGCAAGGTCTCTTCTTGAACCTTTCATAGGTGCTATAACAACACTTAATGTTTTGCAGATGTTCATCAATCTGTGGTATTCAAGCAGCAAACATTTATTTTGCTGTTTGCTTTCAGTGAAGCTGGCAGGGGTGGTGGGGGCTGTAGTTAAATCCAGTGTAACAAGGAAAAACAAAGGGAATGGTAGGAAGCCCCAAAGACATCATGGTCATTATGAAGTAGCATCCCAGGAAACCTTAATACCTTTTTAAGGTATTAACCTTAACCTCTTAACCTTAACCTCTCACCTTTTCTCATCAGACAAATGGTATGGCAATCCCAGATTGTTACAGCCATGAAAAAAAATGATTGAGCGCACTCTGAGAGCACAAAAACTTCTAAGTCCCACTTCGTATCGCAGTGCAGTTTACACCTGTCGGTATTTGCAACTGAGCTAATAGTCTCAGCAGCATATGTTATCGTCTGTTGAACGCATATTATATAGGCTATCTCTTGAATCATGCCTGCATTTGTATTGGTTCCTGATAAAGAAATGGGGGTGGTGCGAGAACTAGTGCCGTACTTCCCATTCTGCGTTAGTCAATTTGTTAACAAACCCAAACGTGTTTCTGCCTGATGCTATGCGCTTTGGTAGTTCTACATATAGGAGTAGCGATATCGAATCACCCAAAACAACCAATGACATGTATCATAAGACATGAAGTACCCTGAATACGAAAGCAATATAGATTTTACGGAACATTAGTTAAGAATTGAGTATTAGATATATGCAGATATATGTATGTATCTATGTAATAGCCAACTCTTTCACCTACTGGTGACAAGCTCGATTCTTGTATCATTGTGTTTCTTTCTGTTTCGGTCATACACATGTTTAGTTCCATTCAGCACTCAGTCACACACTTAAAAGCAACTGGAGATTAGGTTGCTGTAGTTTTCTTTGTCTAGTTTGCGAGAACAGCTGATAAAGATTTCACATATAGTAGTCAGTATTGATTTACAGAACGTAATCTACATCAGTATAAAAGGTGTTAATATGAAATAAAAATAAAAAATAAAGAAACTACCTGGGTCCGAGGACTCGAACCTTCTTCCCTCAGAGCCCATTGAGTTTCAAGTGCAGAATGTTGGCACTGAGCCATTTCTACCACAAACAACCTCTTCTCGTATATAGAGAACTCTAACGGAGAGTTAAACCCTCAGGGTTTGGTTTACATATTTTGTGGGCGTTTCTGTGCATGTTGGCAAAAAACAGTCCTTTTGATTGTATCCTGGTTGTTATTTTATGTTAGAAAGTAATAAACTGTGTCTTATCTTGCTGTGTACATGCCTGCTTTGGAGCACAGTGCACGCACCTTGTGTGAACCATGCTCTGGTTACTTTGTGTACTTCCGTGAGGCCAAAGCGACATTTAAAAAATTTACAGCGCTCAATCTTTTTTTCCATGGCTGTACATTCATAAAATGCACATTATGCATGGTAATATGATATTATGCACCAAAACCTTAAAATGAGGGTTAATATGAATGAAAAAGTCTAAATATATATTAAAAAAATTCTAAAACATGCATTATGCTTTTTCCTAAGAAGTCCAAAAGATGCAAAAATACATTGAAAAAATTACTGTTATTTGGAATCCATAAGTTACAAAATGAATAACCACAGAAGTTTAGAAGTGTAATCAAAGTGTATTGAAACATGCATTTGTGTGAAATCCAGGCCTTAGTGATAATTAGGGCCCGGATTTTTAGGTTCTTAAAATAAACTTTTTAGTTATTTTTGTATGTTAAAAAAGTTTTTTTTTAGTTTTTTAACCTCCTGAAATAGCTTTTATATTATTTATTATTAACTTTATTACGTTCTTTATTGTAACCCACGCCTCTTTAGTACAATACTATATACATTATTTCTAAATGTTATCAAAATATATAGCACAGAATGATAATTAAAACATTTTCAACACTTCATACCAACTGAAAATAAAAATAACTAAAAAAACCATTTCAGTAAACGCTTGATGTATACTTTTGTCACTTCTAATAAATCGAGAAACAAAATAAAAATTCACAAAGCGCACAACACAGTTCTCACTTGGTGTTACATTGCACAAGTAAATGCATTTCCAGGTTTTGCAAGGTAGAACTTTTCCTGTTATGTCTTAAAACATTCTTGTACGAAAATGTATGCTGCACACAGCAAGATGTCATTGGAGCAAACTTCATAGAAGCAACTGCTCTTGGTCCCCATGGCACCTTGTCAGTAATTTGTTCTCCTTGGAGAATTGCAGATTCATTCTTCATTGTTGAAAACCCAGGATTTTGCTGTAGAATTTTGGTGTCCTTAGATGTACAGGATGCACCCAAAGGCCCTGGTATTTCCTAGCTGAAAATGGAGTCGGCAACTTCAGTTGCATCCTTTAATGGCAATGATGCAGATTCCAAATGCTCAGTAGCTCCAGGAAGATCAGCAAAGTTTGCCTTAATGAAGGCAAGTGAAACAGCATTCTTGTTCTGGAGAGCTGCTTTAGCCTTCTCAATGCAGGCTGTCTCATTGAAATCAAACAAGGTTACAATGTTTTTTTATGTCTTCAAAGTGATCAGCATAATAGATTGCTGCCTTCAGCGATGTCCCCCACCAAGTGATGATGGGTTCAGGTGGAAGAGTTCCAGGTAACATTTCCTTGAAAGTGACAATGTAGCTCGGAGCTTTTAAAAACACTTTATTTATAGAAGAAACAATGCTGTTCACTCCTGGAAAACTATCCCCAACCTCTTCTGCAAATCGGTGTAAGCCATGGGCTATGCATGTGACATGCGGCATGTCAGGACAGAAACTCTTCAATACCTACCACATATGCTGCACAGTCACTCACAAGAAGTAGAAACTCGTCATCCTGTTTTTCTGCTGGCCACAGAATGTGAAGTACATCTTGGACAGCGCAAGCTATAGTGCTATGGTTTGTTTTTTCCATGGTATGTTAGCTGAAACCAGGGCTTCACATAAACTTATATTAAAATTATCCTCCGCTGAACAGCCAGGAAAACTAGAAATTAGTGGCTGGTGTGATGGAAAATTAATTGTCCTCTTTTTTTTATAGCAATGTTGCTGATATGTCCCACAGATCCTTTGTGCTGCTCAAAATGCAATTGTTGGTGAGAGGGCACCTGGAAAATACTTAAATAAAATTCTAGTTCATAAGCTATGTGCATTAGAACAGGTATGTTTAATCCTTACCTGCTTTTGGCAGATTTGGCAAAATATTACTTTGCCATCTGTGATGAAGTTCGGATCGTTACCTATCCTCTTACAAATCAACCAACTTCGAGATGAGCTGACTTTAGGCACGACACTGGCTCCTTAAATTATCTCCTTAATCTAAGGAAAATTAACTCTTAACGATGTAGTAATTGTATGTATTAACAATATATGATAGTCGACTGAACACAACAGATACTATCTTCCTTTCATAGAAGTTTGAAAACAATGTTGTTGTAATTAATTTATTTTTTAAAAGGTAGTTAATTAATAACACTGAACAACACTTACAAAATATTTTTCCGGGACGCGTTTCAAAGGTTAACTTTCCTCCATTATCAACCGGACAATAACTGGGTTTCCATGGTGTTTCGTGGTGCGGATGGTGATGCTTCTTCTGATGTTTCTTCTGGTAATGGTTCAATGAACTTACTGAAAATGTCACTCTGAGGAATGTCGAAATTAAATACTCGGTTTTGGTGCTGTTTTTATAATATAATTACGTAGCAGCAGGAATAATGTTTTTACTGAATGATGAAATAGTGTGATAGCAGACGCTACTCTTATCTTCAGGGTCGATGGTTACAGAATGGAATGCATAAATCAACGTTCCTTTTATCACAACATATTTATTCGTTAATTTACACTTTTAGCACCATATTAATTAATCAACAATCTTCACAGTTTGGTAGAATCTACACTGTATAAAGGTTTGGGTGTAAGTTACATGTTCACGCGCTATCAAAAAAAACACATCCTTTCAACTTGAGCTCACAGACGCTAATGAAAAAAGAGTCCCTGGCGTCGGTATTGAGACAGAATATTGACTAATAGAAAATTGTCCATGTAAATATTTTTGTGAGAGTGTGTAAATTTCTAATTCTTTTAATTTGGGTGTATCAGGGACTTATTTCTTTTGATAATGCTCAAAATAGACAATGTCTTCTCAATTGTTTGAGTTCGACCAATGAGAACTGTTGCGCGGATGAATACACAAGAATGGCGGTGTTGCGTCACACAGACGCCAAGCGCTCTTTTATTATTAGCGTCTGTGACTTCAAAGTGTAAAGACGTATAATTGTTGATGGCGTGTGAAAATGTGAATTACACAAACTTCTAGCCAGCATGGACGCTATCCAATTTAAAAGTTATTAACCAACTGGAAAAGTGATGTAAAGTGTATATAAAACGAATAAATGTGTTTATAATAAAAGTACGTTGATTTATGCATTCCATTCCACGACCACATCCCCTGCAGATAGGAATCGCGTCTGCTCCAACAAACTTTACACCTTTTAGCAAAAACAGTGCTCCATTTGCTACCATATTCACGCTAATATATGTGCAAAGAATCTTTTAAAGAAATCCCCGCCACAGTATGACGCAACACCGCCATTCTTATGTATTCATCCGCGCAACAGTTCTCATTGGTTGAACACGAAGTGACAAGAAAACATTGGCTATCTTGGATATTGAAAAATAAGTCCCTGATACACCCAAATTAAAAGAATTAGAAATTTACACACTCTTACAAAAATATTTACATGAACGATTTTCTATTGATCAATATTCTGTCTCATATGCCCCTTGTTTTGTTTTTCAAGTTGTCACCTTATTTACAATCTTGAAACACAATACAATACTTCTCCCTACTCCTATGATTCAATCACTTTGTACAATAATTTTTTTTTTTTTTTTTTTTTTACAGTCTTCTTCACTGTTTGTCTTTGTCTTTTGTTTTGACATGATACAGCACGTCTTTATAAATTTCACATATTCGATTACTACACAATACATTCAGTTATTATACAATACATATCCAGTTATTGTATAACACATTTAGTTATTACACAACATGTCCAATTATTATACAATACATATTCAGTCATTGTACAATATACCCAGTTATCATATCACATATGTTGTTATTATACAATACACCTTCAGTCATTATACAATACATATTCAGTTATTGTACAACACATTTGATTACTATACAACATGTCCAATTATTACACAATACATATTCAGTTATTGTACAATATATCCTGCTATCATACCACATATGTTCTGTTATTATGCAATACATATTCAGTTATCACACAATACACATTCAGTTTTTGCATAACGCATTTAGTTATTACTCAACATATTCAGTTATTACACAATATATCCAGTTATCATACAATACATATTCAGTTATTGTACAACACATATTCAGTTCTTATACAACACATACTCAGTTATTGTACATTTGACATTGACACAAATATAATTTAAGTGTATCATGGTTTATTATGTGGTTTTTGACTTGTATTCATTGCTATGAGGAGAGAAAAACAGGATACAAATTTTGAGCTAATGATTATGATCATGTTTATGGCAATATTTTATTCAGTTCTTTGCTTTCTTTGTCTTATAAGCTTGTTATGTATAGGCAGGTTGTTGAGTCGGTTCTTAAACTCTGATGTTACTAATGGTACTAATTTTCTTAATTGGGTTATTATTCATTGTTGTTTGGTTCAACATTTCTTCGAGCTTAGCATTGGCTATATTCATCTTAATTCATGGGCATTGTTTTTCTGATTATGGTTTTCCTCACTTCACTAATTGTCATTTCTTTGTCTCTTATTTCTATAAGAGAAAACTTCTATACTTACAATTATTCTGTAATTGTATTGTTTTTCTTCTCAATTTACCCTCGACATCTTTGTGTCGAAATATTATATCTTTTTCATCATAATTGATTCATTTTTATTTTTGTCCCTGACATCCTTATGTCAAAAACATATTATCTTCCGTCGCTATGATTCATTTCTTTAATGACAATCAGTGTCCTCATCTGTTTTTGTTGACAATGCTCTTTGTGGTCGATATAGCCAATAACTATGTTGATTTTCTTCCTTGTTGTAATTCCTAATCTGAACATAATTTTCTATAAGTAACCCATTAAAAATTGTTATCTTCTTTCATCTCTACTACTCCTGCCTTACACATTCGTTGACAAAGACTATTTGGTCCTTTCTTTGTATGGCTTCAATTTATTTTTATGGTATCTTCCTACCAACTTGCCATTTGTATTCTGTAGCTCATACGTGTGGTCACCCAGCTGTTTTGTTATGACCAGTGGTCCAGTATACAATAGCTCCATCTTTCCAGATCTTTTTTCAGATGCCTTGGATGCTTTGTGGCTTTTTAAGAGCACCTTTTCTCCAATTTGTGGGGACCATTTCCTGACGAATCTTTTCACCTTGTTCCTCCCTTTTTCAGCCTTCTGCTGTAATCTTCTGAATGCCAATTGACATTTTTCCTTCTCTGATAATTCTCTTTGGGCAGCCATCGTAGTGTCAATGTCAATTGCTAATTTTTTTGGTTTCGTGTTGGTCATCAGCTCGATTGGGGCGAACTTGGTCGTGGGGTTCACCGAATGGTTAATCACCTCCTCTATATATCCGCATTTTTCCGTCCAGGAAGTGTGGTCTCTGTGGCAGAGTAAACGAAAATAAATACTTATATCACTCATGATCCTCTCAGTCGGGTTTCCTTGGGGATAATACGCTGAGGAATAGTACAATTTTATTCCTAATATTTCTAAGGTGTTCTGGAATAACTTGCTCTTATGCATTGTTGCATTGTCCGATAGAATACATTTTATCCTCCCATATTTTGGGATGTAGTCCTTGACGATTTTATTTAGGCATGTTCTGCTTTTGATGTTCTTAATGGGGTATATTTTGGTGAATTTTGTGAAAACATCAAACATGACGAAGATGTATCTGTTTCCATCTTTCCCCCTTGGTAGCTCTCCATGCTCGTCAATACACACCAATGCATTTTTCTCGTTCCTCACGATGGATTGTGGGATGACATCGTACCTTACATTAATTGGCTTGGCCTTCTGGCATAGGTCGCATGAGGAAATTAACTTCCTGACTTTCTTGCCAAGATGTTTGATGTACAATACTTCCTCGATTGCAAGCATTGTTCTCTCAGTACCAGAGTGAAGCATCGAGTGGTGGAATGCCAAAATGACCCTGTCCTGTAAGGAATTTGGTACCATCATTTTCCACTTCCTTACGTCTCGACCATGCAATTTAAATAGGATGTTCCTAAATTTGCCTATCTTGGCATCCAATCTTGGTATTATGTCTGGAGCCTTGTCGAATAGCCTCTTCAATTCAGGGTCTTCTTGTTGTAGCTTCGCTATGTTTTTGAAGTCTTGCAAGATCTCGTTGCTTTCTGTGCTGTTTATCTGCATGATTTTAATTTCATGGTGTGGATTGTATATCGTCTCGGGTATGTGACTCTCCGACCTTAATCTTGACAATAAGTCACTGAAGATGTTCTCCTTCCCCGGGATATGTTTGACCTCTATGTCGTGTGACATTATCTCATGTATGTACCTTGAGATTTTGGGGTTGGTTAGCTTGCATTTTTGAATGAAGGACAGGCTTACGTGATCTGTATATATAATTATTTTATAAAGATATATATATTGTCTGAACTTTTGTAACGCAAAATGGATTGCACCTATTTCTAATTCGGTTATGCAGGCATTGGCTTCTATCTTGTTTAAAAATCTAGAAGCTGTGGCAATCACATGTTTGTTGCCATCTGCATCTTCTTGTGCTAATATTGCTCCATATGAGTGCGCACTAGCATCGGTGTATACTAGAAAAGGTGAATTTGGATCCGGTCGTTCCAGGAGAATACTGTGCTTGAAAAGTTCTTTGATATTCTCAAAGGCCACCTGGTGTTCAGCATTCCATTCCCACTTAGTATCTTTTTTCAACAGTGCTCTAAGGGGTACCAATTCCTTAGCGTAGTTGACCACGAATTTTGACTGGTACTGTAAAATGCCCAGAAACCTTCTCAACTGTTTTAAGTTACGTGGGGGTGGTATATGCTCTATGGCCTTGACCCTCTCCGGATTAGGTTGTATACCATCAGGTGTAATGATGTGGCCTAGAAATTCAGCCTCTTTGACGAAAAATTCACACTTTTCTAAATTTAGGGTCATGTTGCTTTCCTGGAACCTGGATAATACATAATCTATGTGATGTAAGTGCGACTCGGGATTCTTGCTGTATATCAAAAAATCGTCAACATATTGCGTTACAAAAGCCTCGATGGTATCCCCAAAAACTTTGTCTAGAGCCCTCAGTAGTGCACTGCTACTGGTCGATAGTCCAAAGGCACATTTTAAAAAATGGTATACCTTTCCTTTGTGCAAGAAACAGGTATATTTCCTAACATCTGGATGAAGAGGAATTTGCCAGAATGATGCTGTCAAGTCAAGACTTGTAAAATGTTGACCTCCCTTCAATTTCGATATTAGTTGGTCTACCCCCTCAGGCCTGTAATGATCCGGCAAGGTATGTGTATTTATCTTCCTTGCGTCAATGGTCATCCTCAATTTTCCCCCTTTCTTATGGACCCATACTACTGGATTCACATGAGTCCGACGGCTCTATTATTCTGTCCGCTAACATTTTCTGGATCACTCTGTCAGCTTCCTCCCTGATGGAGTTGGGGATGGGCCTAGATTTATGTGAATAAGGGGTAATATCTGTTACTGTAAAAGTATGTACGTACTTATTACACGTACCTGGCTTTTTATTGAAAACTTTCCTGTTTTTAACCAATATTTTCCTAAGTTGGTTTCTTTCCTCTTCAGAGATGCCATGTGCCCCCCAGACCTTCTCATCGATTAGCTGTGACATCGATTCTTCTCCATCTGTTGGTAGTGGTTCAGGTTGGTAGTTGTCCCAGGTAACATACTCGTCTTCTGTGCAGATCCAATGGTTGCAAACGTTAGTTTCCTCCTCGCTCGTCCAACCTGTTTTCTTCTTATTTACTCTTAGGTCTACCAACCTATTCTCGTGGACATTGATGTTCTCCACAAAGAATTGTTCATCCGGATGGATCCCTGTCTGGTCGGGTTCCTCCTGGCATGTTTCTTCCTCCAGGAACTTCGCAGTGCATTCTGAGGCTCCTTCCTTAATAATAAATTCATGTAGGTCATAGTTAGTTACCGACCTCCAAAGATTAAGCAAATCACTGCCAATGATTAGGGTAGCTGTTAGTCTAGGTATTACTAGGGCAATAAAATCGAACTTCCAACTTCCGATTTCTATTACCAGCCTTACCTGGTATTTAACATATTCCTTTTTCTTGCCAATTGCTGTGCTGCAATACACTCCACACACAGGCAAGAACTCAGCATTTCTTTTAGTTATCAGTTCCTGGAATAGCTGTTCGTCACATACTGATGTGCTGGCTCCTGTATCAATCATCGCTGGCAATTCGATACCCCATACCTTCAGCCTAATCATTGGTGGATTGGTTATTTCCTTTCTTTCACTCGCCTGTCTTCTCAAGGTACCTACATTACATTGGTCAATATTGCCCCTACTGCCACACAGGTCAACTTCCGGGACACAAAGTTGACTTGTACTTAGTTTTCCTGGACGTTGGAGGTGGTCGTCGTTTCTGTATTCTGTGCAGTATCGGTCCTATCCGGCACATTTTCATTCTGTTCCTGTTGTCTTACGTTGTCGGTGTTCCCTTGGTTTCTGCCCCTTTGACGTGAACCCCTATTGTATGACGGCCTATGGCTGTTCAAGTATTCCCTACAGAATCGTATATGATTCACTTGATGGGTACGGTCTCCTGGTCTTCCACGATCATATCTATGCGTTCTGTATCTCGATTCACCCCTCGGTATCGTGTCGTGGTACCGCTGTCTTGTGTTCTCCATCCTCTCGCCATGATTATGTGGTTGTGGGAAATGGTGTGCCCCTCTCCCCCTTTCATGGGTGCTCCTAGTATTTCTATGTTCTCCCTCACTCTGGTTGTTCGTAGCCGTGTTCCGGTTTAGGATGGGTGAGTTTGGGTGACCGTTCCTATGTCTATGCTCATTAGGCCGACCATTTTGTGTTTCGAAGGCTGTCAGCAATTCTATCATATCTGTAAAATCTACTGGCCTCGCAACAATTAACCCTGTTCTCACTGTGTCTGGGAAATGTCTTGTTATGCTGGTAATTAGTTCTGCTTCCGACAAGTTGGGGTCTAATAGCTTTCCTTTGTTGGCTACTTTCATAAAATAATCGACTAGCGACAACCCTTTGGTTGGATCGTATCTACCTGTCGCTAGCTCTACCCTAGTTTGGTTTTGTTTAGCTGGGCCCCAATACCTTGATAGGAATAAATTTCTGAATGAGCTATACGACTCATGACCAGCCAGTGTTAACCTGAGCCATTCTAATGCCTTGTTTTTTAAGCTTTTCTTAACTATCATCATCCTAAGCTCGTTTGGTATCCTTTTCACTTTAAAATATTCTTCCATCTCTTTAACAAAGAGTTTTGGATCGTCTCCCTTCTCCTCGTCAAATGTAGGTGGTGTGATTTCATGTAATATGCTGTTGGTGTAACATGTGTTATGTGTTGAGTCATTGTTTGGTTGTGAACCTCTTTCTCTGTATGGTGAGTCAACATTTTGTACATTACTCAAGTAACTCTCATCTTGTACATTACTTACATCTAAATCATCTTGTCTTTGTAATGCCTTCACAATATCATTTACATTAGCCAAACTTTCTTTCCCTTTTTTCATTTCTTCACAAATTGATTTTAAATCATTCTTTATTTCTAAGTGGCTTTGTTTCATATCATTTATAGCATCCTGTTGTGAAAGCATCACATCATTCATTGTCTTAATTTTAGGAATTACAATTTGTTCTACAGTTTCATTAATAATGTCTTTCTTTACTACCTCAATCTCTTTCCTTAATTCCTCAGTTATTTCTGCTTTTACATTTGTAATCTTACAGTCTACACTTGTATTACATTCTGTTATTTCATCCCTACATCTAGCAATTTCTTCTTCTAACACAATCTTGTTCTCTCTCATTTCTGATTCTATCTTTCCCATCCTATCTCCTACAATTTCTATCCTAGCTTCTAAGGCTTCCTTTGTTTCATTTAAGTTTTTATGTACTAATTTTAAATTAGTTTCCATTACTTTCATATTTTCTTTACACTCCTGTCTTCCTAATTCTATTTTCTGTTCTAAGTTCTGTCTTCCTAATTCCATTTTCTGTTCTAAGTCTTTTCTCACTTCCTCCATTTTCTGACCTATCTCTTCCTTATTCTGTTCCAGTTTCTGACCTATACTCTGACCTAAACTTTGTTCTATGTCCTGTTTTAGTTCTGCTCTATTCTGTTCCATTTTCTGACCTAAACTTGGTTCTATGTCCTGTCTCAATTCTATGTTATTTTGTTCCATTTTCTGACCTAATTCTACCTTGTTTTGTTCCAGTTTTTGTTCTATACTCTGACCTAAACTTTGTTCTATGTCATGTTTTAATTCTGCCTTATTCTGTTCCATTTTTTGTTCTAGTCTTTCAAACATCATCATCATTAACCTTTGGTCTTTGCTTATTTCCACCTGTTCCTCACTTTCTAATTCTACCTGATAACTAGGCCTATCTGCCCCTTCCCCCACTCCTGTTTCTATCTCTTTTCGCGACATTTTAATTTCTTTATCCAATTCACTTATGGTTAAAAGTCCCACTATTTTACCACTTCTCAGTAGCATATACAATGGAAATAAAATGTATGTAAAAAACAAAAAATTTTGATCCTACTTTCTTTTCTGCTGGTTCTCCGTCCAGTTATTTACGTCTCCTGGGTAGTTGGCTTCGCTAGATGATCTCCGGTGTTTTTCCCACGTTGATTATTCATGCATCGATGTTCCGATGGGTCGTTAATATCAAACGATGTTTAATGGCGTCTTTTTCCTGCGCGATGGGATGGCGTCATTTGATGTTAACACTTCGTACTCGTAATTTTGCATTCCATTCTAAATTCGTGCTCCACGTTGGGTAAGCCATTTTGGTGCTGTTTTTATAATATAATTACGTAGCAGCAGGAATAATGTTTTTACTGAATGATGAAATAGTGTGATAGCAGACACTACTCTTATCTTCAGGGTCGATGGTTACAGAATGGAATGCATAAATCAACGTTCCTTTTATCACAACATATTTATTCGTTAATTTACACTTTTAGCACCATATTAATTAATCAACAATCTTCACAGTTTGGTAGAATCTACACTGTATAAAGGTTTGGGTGAAAGTTACATGTTCACGCGCTATCAAAAAAAACATCCTTTCAACTTGAGCTCACATACGCTAATGAAAAAAGAGTCCCTGGCGCCGGTATGACGCAACACCGCCATTCTTATGTATTCATCCGCGCAACAGTTCTCATTGGTTGAACATGAAGTGACAAGAAAACATTGGCTATCTTGGATATTGAAAAATAAGTCCCTGATACACCCAAATTAAAAGAATTAGAAATTTACACACTCTTACAAAAATATTTACATGAACGATTTTCTATTGATCAGTATTCTGTCTCAGTTTCTATTTTTCAAAATAAAGATTTGTTCGCATGTGGACAGTTCTTGTTTTCTGGTTATGTGTTTAAGAAGTTTCGGTTCTAGCATTATGTCATGATTTTTTGTCCAAAAGTGAAATGCATATGCTGATTTTTCTAATTGTTTACTCTTAATGTTTCTAACGTGTTCCTTGGATCTGATTTCTAAATTTTTTTTTGTTTTTCCTATGTATATTTCATTACAATCACTGCATTCAATTTGGTATATGCCAGATTTTTTGTTAGGTGGAATAGCATCTTTGATGTTTGAAATTAGTAGGTTTTTTATGGAGTAATGGTTTACTGGTGCTAGCAGAAAACAAGAACTGTCCACATGGGAACAAATCTTTATTTTAAAAAATAGAAACAGAGTATTTAATTTTGACATTCCTCAGAGTGACATTTTCAGTAAGTTCATTGAACCGTTACTAGAAGAAACATCAGAAGAAGCATCACCATCCGCACCACGAAACACCATGGAAACCTAGTTATTGTCCGGTTGATAATGGAGGAAAGTTAACCTTCGAAACGTGTCCCGGAAAAATATTTTGTAAGTGTTGTTCAGTGTTATTAATTAACTCACCTTTTAAAAAATAAAACAACAGATACTGTTCTTAAATTGATTGGCTTGAGTTTATGGCGGGTTCTCCTAACGACCCCTTTCCCCTCGACCGACAACAATCCCCACATTCCTTGCTTTCAACAATACAGAGCGTGGTCTCACAGAGCTAAATACAAGTCAATTGCCTCTTGCATTGTTGTCACTACTCCTCTCAAGTTTACATAAGTCAAAAGATGTAGCAGAGAGTAACAATCAAAGTCCATTCATAATTTCATAAATATTTCGTTTTTCCACTTTAAAATAGCTTTTTTCTTTATAGCTGATTTTTTTCCATTTTAAAATAAATAGGAGATTTAGCCTCTTTTAGGTTCAAAGTCTCTTAGCCATTTTTAGGTTTTATAAGATTCAAGCATTTGGCTTTGATGATCGTGAAGCAGATAATTAAATTAAGCTACTGCAGTTAACTATCAAGGAATAAAATAGACTAAGAATCGGGCCCTAGTGATGATATACATGGATTTATTTTTGTCCTATTTTCAGACTTATGCAGTGCTGTATTTATTTGTTTGTTTGTTTGTTTATTTATTTACTTAGGGGGTGTTCCTTTGGGGCTGTCCCCTTCTAATTCTAAAGTGGAACAGTAGTAAAACTTTCCATTTAAATAACTTGATAATATCCTTAATGTGACATTGATGGGCATGAGTGTGATATAATTTAATTATTCCAATTATATAAATAGTACTGCTTCTGCTACTGCTACTGCCACCACCACCGCCATGACCACCACCAGGCGACCACACCACCGCTGCTGCCATCACCACTGCTGCCACCACCATTACCTCTACCACTACCACTACCACTGCTACTGCTACTACTACCACTATACCACCCTCATTGCCCTGAAATTTACTTGTTAGACTTCACTCTTTGGAAGTAAATCTAAATTAGTTTGCAGAGATAGGGAGTTGTAGAATATTTCTATTTTAGGTATGCCATGAAGTTTCACAGACTTTTTAACAGAATGAAGGAATCACTTTTCTTTATATCAGCATGGATCTTAAACAACAAAATGAGCACATTGGCTTAAGTTTCTAAAAACAATATTTTGCTTTTCCATTTTAGTATTTTTATAGTAATACTGTGGGCAGTAGCTGATTTTTTTTAATGCAGATGACTCAAGTAGAAATTTTAAAAGTGAATATTATTTATTTATGCCAACAAACTTACTGTTGGTATAAATAAATAATAATTACCATGTGAAGGTTATTTAATCCTGGGCTATAAAGTACTTGCAATAGTAAGTCACCATTGGGGTAATTGTCTCTGATGTGAGACTGCCTTTGTGGTTTACCAGGAGAAATACGAACTGGCTTGAGAATTTAATGCCATTCTGGCAGTTTGTCACAATAGCTCAGTGGTTAGAGCATCTGCCCGGCAAGCGGAAGGTCTGTGGTTCAAATCCCAGTTGTGGCATTGAATTTTTAAGTTCCAGTTCTACCTTTTAAAAGTGAATGTTTATGATGATGCATAATATTATAATCCAGCCCTTAATATGTTTGTATCTTCTGTGTTTAGTTTTGTGACTTAGTCTTCTTCATACAAGATAAGATTCTTGTTAAATACATCTTAACTTTTAATGAGTACACCACCTGCTGTAGCCAATGATCAACTTGGGTGGCTATCTTGTTTTATTGCTCAGGCCTTCTCTCTTTAATGAGGTGTTAGTTTAATGCACAAGGAGGATTATGTTGAGTTTAATATTAGCTCTGCAATACAGACAAGGTTGCCATGAAACAGAATACGATGAATATTTATAGGAGTTACATAACAAATCTGGATTATGTAACACAACCATTATTACCTTCTGATACAATGCCCTGGGGAAAAGAAGAGAGACATCACTACAAACCAAGAATATTTTCTTGGATACAGTACTTCTCAGTCAGTATAATAATTACTTGAATTATGTAGTTTCATTTTTTTTAATTTGGGTAGGGCAATTAAAACATTTATCAACATCTTCCAAGGATATACACTAAGATTTTTGGTTAAGTTCCCCAACCCCAAACTATGCCTTACCCGGAAAAAATATTTATGTATTATTTTCTCAAAAGTTTAACGGTTTTGATTAAAATATTGGGTTTGTCGCAGTTTTTAAAAGGCACATGCTAAGTTTCTTGTATCTACAGGGTTGTGGTATGCGTAGACAATTTTATAAATTATTAATCCATTTTAAGTTTCTTTTTGTATTTGTTGAATTTCAGTATTTATAATTCCTAGGGAAATATTGGAGAGCAAGAGCACTGATGACTTCAGTGCCAAAGCCCAGCATTTGATAATGTATTTATAATTCCAAATTGCAAAACACACTGCCTTTTTCAGTTCAGTGTAGCTTCTGAATAACTCATTTTGCTTATGCACAGAAAGATAAATTCCTTTCTAAGGTGATGCCCAAAACTGTGTGTGTCTGTTTCTGTAGCTAGTAGTAGCTCCTCCGAACTTTTCAACAGTACACTATTGTATGTATAGAGCCATGTGTTTAGGCTTTTACTTCAGCCATTATCAAACCTGGAAAAGACAGGTGACCTACACAGATCTGTTGTGACTAACGCATCCCAGGAGTCAGGAATGAAGTGAGGGAACTGCAGGGTGCCATAGGGTCACAGCCGTGCGGTCCACAGAGATGCCTGAAAGCACGCCCTAAAGATGATAAGGAAATGGAATGAGGGAAATGATGGAGAGGAAACGTGGTATGAAATTAAGCACCCCAGCATTTTCTATCTTCCTTTCATAGAAGTTTGAAAACAGTGTTGTTGTAATTATTTAATTTAAAAGGCGAGTTAATTAATAATACTGAACAACACTTACAACATATTTTTCTGGGACGCGTTTCGAAGGTTAACTTTCCTCCAGTTATTGTCCGGTTGATAATGGAGGAAAGTTAACCTTCGAAACGCGTCCCGGAAAAATATGTTGTAAGTGTTGTTCAGTGTTATTAATTAACTCACCTTTTAAATTAAACCCCAGCATTTGCCTAAGTGACAAGGAGAAACCACCAAATTAAATTATGTAGACAGCACCAAAGAGAATCTCTCTGCACCTCTGTTCTGTGTCACATTATTTATCGTTATATGAAGTCATAGCCATTTCTTTGGCTGCTTTTGACCACGGTGCAAGGGTACATTGCCTAAAGCAACCAATGAAAGTACAGCAATAAATAATGTGACAGACCAGAGGTGCACTGAGATTTTCTTTGGCAGTCTTTATACATATTTCTGGTCCCCATTATTGATGCTCTTAGAGTCTTAAGGCAAACCAGCCTACACACAACTGGGATGGATAGAAGAGGTGAAAAAGTAAAACAAAAAACAAAATAAAATGTGTTTCCTGGTTATGTTGGTGGAAAAGTTTCTGAAAGACTCAAATCAGTGGTTCAAAGAAACCCAGGACTGACAGTTCTCCGCACAGTTGCTGACATCTTGTCTGGCAAAACACCTGAACATGAAAGTGCTGCTCCCTTGTGTCTAACACCAACATTTAAATATGCTCTGATGACATCAGTTGGTGTGGAATGCTCATTTTCAGCTTTAAGATGATATCTGACAAGTGATACAGTTTTTCAATGGAAAATTTAGAAAAGGTGTTAGTTATTTACTGTGACTCTAATTATGGACATGCATAAGACTTTGTCAAATGTTAAGCATAATTTGTAATGGGAAATAAAAAATAATGCCATTTTCTGTTCACCAATTTTTGTAATTTTGGAACCTATTTTGATCTGTGATGGAACCTCTTTTAGGTACCTAATTTAAGATCTTTAGGAATTAAAATTCTGATGTATAATTATCAGTTTTACTTTACAAGCCCTACACTGTCATTTCACCTTTGCATTTTCATATTTCTTTGTGTACTACTACTTGTTTCCTCTCATTGCAATCTCTAAAACTACCCATACAATTTCCAAAGATTTCTATCTTATTTTCTAGAGTACTTTTATTTCTCTTTGTACATTTTTTAAATTAGTCTACATTATCTCCATGTTTCTCTTACATTCTCCTCTACCTTGTTCTATTTTCTATCCTAAATGTGATTCTGATTCTTTTCTGAGTGTTTCTATTTTCTGTCCGAGGTTAGTTTTTGTTTGTTATAGTTCTTCCCTACTGTTTTATTTGTTCTACTTTCTATCCTAAGCTTTGTTCTACCTCATCCGTACTGTGTTTTATTTTTTGTTTAAATCTTGTTTCAAGCTGGCTAGGCCCTCTATTATTTCAACTTTCCTACATTCTGCATGTTCCTTTCTATCCTCTTCCATTCTCTGCCCTAGCTCATTCCTGCATTGTTTTCTTTTGTTTTCTAGGCCAGCAAAGATTTCCACCATTTCATTCTTAGATTCCTTTCTACCTTGTTCTAAGTGTGTCATTTCTTCTAGCATTTCCCTTATTGAACCTGCCCCATTTGTACTCTTTGCTCTACTTCTTCTTCTTCTTTGTCTTTGTCTTCGTCTTCGTCTTCGTCTTCTTCATTTCTATCTGTGGCATTTCCTCATCCACATTTTCCATACTCATTTTTAATAACCCTATACTTTTTCTACTTCTTAATATCATAAATACAAAATAAATTTTAAGTTGGTGTCGCCTGTACTCTTTGTCTTCAGCTCTAGCATATCTTCTCGGTCCTGGGTTGTCATTCCTGAAAATTTTGGGTTCATGAAGCTGTAAAGTCCCTGGAGTGTGATGCCTTACAGTTTTTATAGCTTTTTATTTTTGGAATATTCAGTTCATATTTCTCTCCCTCAGTCCTCCCTCTCTCCCTCCCTCTCTCCTCCCTCAGTATGCCCTCTCCCTCAGTCCTCCCTCTCTACCTCCCTCCTCCCTCTCTGCCTCCCTCTCCCTCTTCACTCTCCTGCTCCTCTCTCCCTCCCTCCTCCCTCTTTCCCGCTCCCCTCCCTCCTTCCCGCTCCCCTCCCTCCTTCCTCCCTCTCCTGCCATCTTCCCCCTCTCCCTCCCCCTCTCCTCTCTCCCCCTCTCTCCCCATCTTATTTGTGCCTGATGTATGGGAAGCATTTGTGGTAGTTTTTAAGTTGCGTGATAAGTTTCTTATGCCTGCAAGGTTGTTGTATGAATAGACAATTTTATAAACTATTACTTAATTTTAAGTTTCATTTTGTATTTGTTGAATTTCAATATTTATAATTCCAAATAACAAAATACACCGTCTTTTTCAATTTAGTATGCCTTCTGGATGACTCCTTTTGCATATGCCTGGGAACATAAATTCCTTTCTTAGGTGATGCCCAGGCCCCTATGAAAATTTTCACTTTAGATAACTACTGTGTGCATGGTGATTTGTCAGCAAGCATTTCTACCAGCTAATTTCTGCTGGTTATGTTAACCTGACATGACATGTTTCGTCATTGAGGGCAATTATCAATGTAGGCTATGTAATTTCTCTTTGTTTTATGGTTATAATATTTGATTGTTTCTGGAACATGCGTGTTTCAACATACAAATATATACTTTGATAAGTAATAAATGTGACATTCACATAAATTATGCAACTTCACTAAAAATTAAATATATTTAAATGCAGTAAGCTTAACCAACATATTAAAATACTCTAATGAATAATTAAAAATTTTGCAACGAGCATCTTCTGGAGGTGCTATATTTTCCATTATATGTTTAATATATGCACATGAGCAATAAAATGTATTATCTTGAATTTTCTATGAATATCCTGTGAACAACTTGTAACTGTGAATGAACTTTCTATAACTAGTGAACAGTAAGGGAAAGAAACAAAAAATGTAGGTCTCTATGAAACACATTTCATGTAAAAAAATTCTTTCTGGCATTTACTATTGCCAAGATTATTATTGGTTAGAATTTTCAAATACTTAGTACTTTTTTGAACTGTTAAGTGATCATTAATTTGTTTCTTGTGGTCATACGAAAAGCAAAATTTCAAAACCAGCCTATAGTGAACCTCTGTTTAAAGATTTGACTGTTGCTGTATACCCCTTCCGCTTGTTTCATATTTAATGAAACCATCTCTGCAAAAGCTTATCTCAATTAACATTAAATAAGTATTTTGGAAATTAGTTGTTCTTCCACACACTAGCCGTAGCTAGAAGCAGTGAGCCAAGAAGATGAAATCTACTATAAGATACCAAAAAGCGCACTGAAAAGGGAGTTACACCAAGAAAGTATATCTAGTATGGCAGAGTGACTGGGGCATTACAAATGGGTCCATCACTAGAGAATTCTTCATGAGCGTCAAAAAAAGGCTACAAATGAAAATAACTCACTTCAAATCTGACAGCAATAACCAGTGGGCACAGAAAAACAAGGGCCTACTTTCACAGATTTAAGATTCTAGATAATCTAAACTGCCCATGCAACATAGAAGAGCGAACTATAAATCACCTAATTTTCGTGTGCCCAGTGTTAAACAAAGAAAGGCAAAAATTGATTAACAGAACTCGTGAATGGCCAGTGAATAAAAGTGCATTAATCAATTCCTATTTCACACACTTCAAACCGTTTGTTAATTCCATTTATTTTACAAACTCTAAGAGACTAATAATTACAATATCAAATAGCCATCAGTTTAAAGTTGTAAAATTGTATTCGGACAACCACATTTTGTGATTTATATTTGGCCTGTAGCATTACCATAGTAATGGAGCATGCTTCATTAATAAAATAAATACATAATAAATAAATACACACTACCTGTGTGTGGAACAAGGTTAGAAAGGGTAGAATGAGACTGAAAAATTGAATGCCATGGCCAGAATTTGAGCCATGGATCTTCTGGTCTCTGTCCAGTTGCTTTAATTACTGAGCAACCATGGCAATGTGCCAGCATGTCATTAAGTTCTTCAATATTTTGCTAATGATGCTGTAAATTTCCAGAGTCACATCAGCTCCACCTGTTTGCCATAGTTTTGTCCTACAGGAGTTATTTTACAGTCGTTAAATCTACCAGCATGGGGCTCTCACTTCTAAGCACATTTAAAAATGATAGATTTCAAATATTTACCATCTCAGTTTCTTTTAAAAATTTTCCTGTCAACCATTTTTTGAGTTAACACACATTGCTTATAGTCCGTGATCCAGAATTTTAATTCTTAAAAATAATTTTATATCACTTTCCCTTTATTACCCGTTCTCTTCAACTTGAGCAATGATACAGAATTTGCTCCCTACAAAATTTTCTATGGAGTTTATAAATATTTCTTCATCCATCTTCTAACTCCTGCACTTTCACTCCTTTAACATTTAATGACATAGCTGTCGACGGGCCCTTAAACCCTACTCACTCACTATATATATAAAAACATACCTGTGAAATATAATGGGAAAATGCAGCTGATATCTGAATCACTTGCATCATGCTGTTGGTAGAATTACCCGCAAAAATGACACTGTTCTATTCTTTCTTCTAAAACTCATTTCCTATGTTGAACTTATTACGCTTTATGTACCAGTAACCACTTGTTCACAGTTTTCAGCTTTTTATTGATGTAGGTTTATTACAGATGACACAGAAAAATCTTTGTTGTTTCGCCTTATGTAACCGTTTACTTAGGCCCAAATTAATTAAATCGGATTACACTAAAAAAGGGAGAAACCAAGCAATTTTGCGACCATGTTCTTCAGCAATACCATCGACTACACAAGCCTTTCATTGGAATATGTACCAAACAATTTTATTCGCTTCTCGAGTACGTAAAGTTTTTTGTTTGGGTACGCTGTCTTTGTCAATATTTTTGGACATAATTTTACAATCCTCCCAGGAATGAACCATACCTCTCGCTTATTGATCACTTAAATAAAACAATCATAATTGGGGATTTCAGTACTCATTCCAAGAGATGGGGTTATGAAAAAGTGGATTCTACAGGGAAGATAGTGGAAGAATTTTTGAATACCACAATCTTTGAACTGATTTATAATAAAGAAGACCCCACAACCTTCATACATGACTGGAGCAGGCAGTAACCCAGACCTCTTGTTAGCTACAACAGATAGTTTCAAAAACAAGTTTAAAAAACAAGTTATAGAAGACCCAAGTTCTAGTCACAGAGCAGTAATTGCTGATATAAAACTAGATAATACAAATAAGTCAACATCACACGAATCTCTATTAGAACTTCAAAAAAGCAGATTGGAGCAAATATAAAACTGAACTGGAACATAAATTTAAAGAACAAACTCACAGCTGCATGACTATTAGAAATGTTTAGTTCTTCCGGGCTTGTAAGCCGTGGTTTAGAAGGCATGGTAGATACCAACGTTTCATGGAGGAAACAAATTGCCAAAACTCGGCTGTAGAGAAAGTTCATAAATCAACACTGTATGCACATTGGTACTTGTACAGTCAAAAAATGAATAATGGTGGTAAACACCACCAAGAGGAGTACTATAAAGAGATTCACTGTTTATGAAACTACACAGGGAAAATGAAGATGATGAGCACATCATATTTGAATGTAAGGGAACTGAATGTGGAGAAAAGCATACATTTCACAGAAACATACATTTTGAAGTCTTGACTCAGGGGTCTCCATCTAGGGGATATGTTAATAGCGACCACAAAGTACCCAAGCTGAGCAGAACATTACTTCCACTTACTGGTGTTTTGCTCCTCACTGTAACTTTTCTATCTGACCTTACCTTGGTCATCTCTTATTCTCTTCCAACCCCGATGCTATTAGGGTTCCTGAGGGCTAGGGAGTCTTCATTTTTCCAACCTCTTTATTTCTCTAAAATATTAACCCCTAACATGCTGACCTGTCATGGCATGTAATACGTCCTCTGATTGGTAATCAGAGGATATGGTCGGTGAATTTATTTTGATAATTCTCCCGGTCAGGTCGGTGAGACCCGTTAACCAACGACAGGTGTGGTCCTCCAGACATTCTGGGGGTTGTGAGAGAGCGATATGACCGCCAATACATAAAAATATGGTGCTCTCTAAAAAGCGGTTACTATTACTGCTATTGCTCTCTTCAATATCAGTGAAAAATATTGGAGAGCAAGAGGATTAATGACTTCATTGTCAGAAATCCAGCATTAGCTAACAACAACAACAACAACAACAACATTTTAACCTCACATACTCTTTCCAACCAAGTGCATGGATTTGGATAACTTTCAACTCGAATATTTTACAGATACTGTAATAAAGTGGTGGTTCAAGGAGAGTGTGATAAATTTCTGTTATTCTTGCAGATGGCTCTCATTCTTCTCCATCTGATGATGATGATGAAAATGAGTTTTATGATGCCCAGGATGAAGCATGCAGCCATCAAGACACTGAGTCCAACTTCATACTAAAAATTCCTTTAGGACATCGCAGAACGTCATCTGGCATGAGTATGGGATCTCAGGTAAAGTAGAAAGATCTTTTCATTCAGTTATATTATTCTAGCTTTTTTGGAATATCCTAGCTTTGTAATGAGTTTATGGTCTATGCTTTAGGGAAATGAATGTTTTCTTGGTAGCATGTATTTTTATATATAGTTGAGAGTATGTTAAGGAGAAGCTGAAGTGAAAAATTCTGATGTGTTACACATTAATTTCTCTACCCATACTCATATAATCTCTCATGTATGATAGTGTTATACCAGTCATTCCACTATTTTCACTGTGTTACAAGAAAAAACAAACAAATTGCTGAGAACTAACCTTAAATTAAACAGTCTAAAACTTGGTTGCATGGACAGTATAAAACCCAAATATATTCCAAGTCAGTTTTTGTTACTAATGAACCTATGCAGGAAAAAAGAATAACATTTTCAAAGATGCTGTAAAAGCATGCATTAGAGTTCAATATGGGAATGTTAAAAAGACAATGAATATTACCAAATGGCTAATATTACATATAAAAGGTGTTGGTTTTAAGGTTCAGGTTAATGCTTGTTCACAGTAACCAAGAATGGAAACTAGAACAAGAATGACAGAGTTAAAATTTATGTATTATAATATGAGCATACATAATTAACACAAAGCTTTCCTGGGAACAGGAAAGGAGACTTGTTCAAATTTGAACTTTTGCTTTCCCATTCCTTGGCATATTAGATATATATTGTGTGTATTAGGACTCTTAACTGCAGAAATTGTTCGTGACGGCCATGGCATGAAACAGCCACTAAGTTCTGTCTAGTTGCAATCTGGGTAGATGAAACGAAAACAAATGCATGTTCTCACTCCCTAAGATTCATTGAGTATTGGTGCTTATAGTGAAAGCGTTGTTTAAGTGCATCTCAAAACTGATTGTTGCTTCAAAAAACTACAAGGAACAGCAAAAACTGTTAGAAATTAACAGAGGATAGTAAGTGTGTTATACAGAAGGAATGGCACTTGATATGAAATGGTAGTAATGTTTATTCTATGGAATTGAGACATTGACTAACCTGGTTTATAAGGCTAAATTGAAAGCCAGTGCAAAAGTACCATAGGTCGGTTAAAAGCAAACGATTTTCCTTTGTGTTTCTATTTTATTTGTTTAATAAGTTAAATACTTCACTTCAGACCTGGTTACAGCCCTAGCAGCTTTACCAGGCCACAACACAAAATGACAATAAAACAACAAAGGACTGTGGAATACTATAGAGCAATTCTGCGTGTGACTAACTGACATTTACACTATATTTTCTTCTTAAAATGTCTGTCTAGTGGTCAATATAGGTGTAAAAATGTTATTTTAACGACATATGATGACAGAGAATACATTGGCGGTTGTGATAGGGAATATAAAAACCTTAAAAAGTGAAACAATTATTTAATAATGAGTGCTAAACTTTTTAAGATTTCTATATTCCCTATCACAACCGCCAATGTATCTCAGTCATCATATGTCGTTAAAATAACATTTTTACACCTATATTGACCATTAGACATTTTAACCTCTTGAGCGATGGCCATTTAAAACGTCCGTGAGCCGAGAACTGCTACCCAATATCCAGCGCAGGGCATTTAAAGTGCGTCGTATGTACACAGCTGTATTTTGTGTAAATATTAAGTTATTTTAATGAAACAAAAACTGGTATAAAACTCGTTATATGCAGTATAAATGTATGTCATCAGCAAAGTTGAGTTGTATTTACAAAACGTTGAAATGGCACTATTTTGTTTCACTGTGGTGAAAAGTCAACTTTGCTCTGTCGAACGCATCTAATATAAGTTCTCGGAAAAAAACAGTAGTCGACCCATTGTATGTGTAGCTTATGCGTCAGCATACTGTGTAATAAAGCACTACTGTATGCGTGGTCTCTTGAGTCATCAGAATAGAGCAACATTGCAACTTTTGCTTACACGAGTTTCGTAACTTAGTAGACTCCGTTTCTTTCTTTGTTGAAATACATACATATACTTTCCTGCTTGTAGCTGAAGGGAGAAGTGGTATAAAAAGGTATTTTTGCACCAACTGGATTTAACCATATACAATTGTTTGGTAATTTGGAGAGCTCTAAACCCACATAGGACAATGACCTACCTTGACTTCTGACTATCAATAGCTCGCAGCCTAATTGAACAATACCACGTTGGGGGTTGAAAATCCAAAACCCCTGCACCCCTCAGACTTCAAGGAAAACATTATCCTAAAAGGATACCACCAACAGCAAAGAAGTCCCACCCATCTCGAAAGTGTTACGTGTGCCGCAAGAAGGGAATTCGCGAATGTGGAGATGTACCCTTGTGTGTTTATCCCTGTTTTGAGGTAAATCACTGCAGAACGTACATATTAAGGTAAGCCAGTAAAGTATATAGACTTTACTAAAATGTTTCACAAAGGGAAAATTAAAATAAGTTGAGTTGGATAAGGGATAAATAAGGGTTAAATGCTTAAACGCACAGGACGTGTATACACGCCCATATCGCTCATCCGTCATTTTAAATGGACGTGATTTCACGCCCATATTGCTGAGGAGGTTAAGAAGAAAATGTAGTGTAAATGTCGGTTAGTCACATGCGGAATTGCTCTATAGTATTAATTTAAATTGAATGGTCAACTGAATTTACGTATCTTCAGTCTAATCATAACTACATATACATTCAAAAACACCACTAAGCACTTTCAAAAAGCAAACACAGTCCAACTCGCAGTTCCCTTCTGCTTACTGACCATAACCATTTGAAAGGTCCAGAAAAATAATGAGCTAAGTACAGTTTTATAAATTTTACAGGACATCAATGTTTCTATTTAATTCTTTTCATGATCTTACAATTCTGTAACATTTACACTTCGTCAAAATTACAAAATCTCAAGTAATATTCCATAAATATACAGGATGGAAGCGAAATAATCTGCCAGACTGAAGGAGGTGAGAGAGTGGATGTAAACTAACAAAAAATTTGAATAACCTTTTTTAATTAAATGCACCATTAACTAGATAATCACGTTAAAAGGTAAGAGTATGTGGCAACGTGGCACAACCTATTGATTCGGCTACTCAGCTTCTACCAGCATATCAATGAACTATGCTCTATGCTCTATGCTCTATAAAAACTATCTAAGTAATGTTAGCCATAATTGAATTCAGATGTTTTGTCACGCTGCGCCAGACACCAGAAAATTACATGAAAAAGTAAGGTTATGGATGATTGTCCCACATGAAAACATTACCTCAAATCTTACATTTTCACGTAATTAAAAAGATTTTATTTGGTACATTTAAAGATCTGAAAATCTGGCCTGTCTATTTGAGAGGCTTATGCCATGATAAGATAACGACCTCAGTTGTAATCAGATTGTTTTAAATGCCATGCAAAATTAACTTCCAACACTGGTTGCAGTGCTACATCCATTGGGAAGTCGCAAATATGTTAGAAACATTAACAAAGAAACTTTAAATATGCTCTAATCAGTGAGAAATACATAAATTCACTTGAAATGGAACGAATATATGCTAAGTCCATGTCTACTTACTGTGCATGTATGCTGAGCAAATGTGAGTTGCCTTATTCCCTTTATTTACTGAATGGTAGGGACCTAACACGATTTTCTTATTCACAATAAATAGTAAGGTAGTTTGTTTCTAACACTTACACATGTGGTGAACATATGTAGTTTCAGTATTGTCTGTAAAATGTAAGTATGAAGCATGGTGCCGAGGCTGACAGCTATTGGCTGGAGTTAGGTTATACCTACATTGGATACTTATGTGATGAATGTGTATTGGGTATTCCAAAGGTTATGTCACTCTTGCGTGAAACACCTCTTATCGTTATTTCGTATTGAATTTAACAATTGTGATACTAGTAATTGCTAAGCCTTTAGGAAAGCATAATTCTTAATGTGAATTTATGCTCCACTGCCATACGTTTAAATAAAACTTATGTGCAAATGTTTACATGTTTGGCCAGGTAAGCGTACAATTCGCTTAAATATTTGACATAACCCGATTTAAGGACTAATGCTTTATGCAAGTACGTACCTACATCTAAAAATAGGAATTTGTATAATATGATGCAGAAGCTTTCAGAAGCACTTTCACTTCCAACAATTACTCCAAGTTTTAACAAGAATCTTATGAGCACCAAAGTACTCGAATTAGTGAAACTTGCAACACAAAGTTTCTGACAAGATGCACGTGAGTAAGTGCAAAAGATATAAAAATATTTCAAGAAATGTAGGTAAACAAATTTGACACTGGTGTTCATGCTACAGTCATGGAGTAACCACTATTTTTGTGGTAGCTTTAGAAACAAAAATGGCCATACTTTTAATAACTAACATTTATTGGCAGTAACAAGTATGCAATAACATTGGGATTAATTTGAAATAACAGTTTAGAGTAAGTATTCAATACTTGTAGTCAGGCTTCACATCTTTTGCAGCTTCGACAAAAAACAATTGCATGCAACTAAGTGAATATTCTGCGTGATGAACACGGATATGGAAAGAAAATAAACACAGCTGATGAGATGTTGCCAGTTCTACCAGACGTAAGAAAACAACTAATTGTAGGTTTTCATTGAGTCTATTGAAGTACACCAAAGGAAAAAGTTGTCGTTTATTCAATTTTCTATGAATATAACTATAAATCAAGAACCTTTAATCAATAATAATTCAGGCAGGTGATGATAAGTTTTTTTATAAAAATATTTTTTTTTCTAGAAAACTATAAACTTTTCAGCATTTTGGTATTAGACATTATTGTTATTCACAGTAAGAGAAATTCGCTGTTAAAGTCTGGCAGATTATTTCACTTTCACCCTGTATAATATTATTGCATAATAATTATTTAAACTTTTGATATACATGTTAAGAAGTTGAGTAAGTGTAACTCATTCTTTGGAAGGAGCTGAATCCATGAATTCAAAGCAGTACAGGTTTTTCCCATTCTGAGAAGTTGAAGCAATAGGAACAGTAAATGATAATGAAAACTGAGTTGAATTGAAACACTTATCACTTACATGTAATTAGTCTTGAAGACTAATTAGGAAGACTGTCATAATATTCTTGTGCTTCTGACCCACAAAATGTTTTCAAAACAATTGGACTCTTCAGCTGGATAAGCTGATTTCAAAGCAGCAGTCTCCCATGCTCCATTATAAGTCGCCCTGAATTGGCAAGCCTTCGGTGAGCTCTGTCTATGACGAGTTCTTTTACCGGATGCGTAGCAAAGGGAAATTTCTGTATGTAGAAGGGCACAGAAATGCTGTCCATTGACAAACATTTTTAGATGTCACTTCAACAACATTAGATCGTGAAGCCTTTGACCAAGCTGATATGAACATCTCTATTCAGTCTTCTGGGACTTCTGTGTGAGCTTTCTGATTTATAAGTCTCATGGTTTTATCACATCTTACCTTGGTAAGAATGTCCTCTTATTGGAAATGTTACTTTCATAGTGTTAAATCTTCTCTGTCCTGTAACCAATTTAATGCATTAAGCCTTTTATTTTCCTGTTTCATGTTGGCTGAGCTCTCTTCCTGTTTCATGTTGGCTGAGCTCTTTTCCTGTTTCATGTTGGCTGAGCTTTTTCTGTTTCATGTGGGCTGGGCGCTTTCTTTTCCTGTTTCATGTAGGTTGAGCTCTTTTCCTGTTTCATGTGGGCTGAGCTCTTTCTTTTCCTGTTTCATGTTGGCTGAGCTCTTTTCCTGTTTCATGTCAGCTGAGCTCTTTCTTTTCCTGTTTCATGTCGGCTGAACTCTTTCTTTACCTGTTTCATGTGGGCTGAGCTCTTTCTTTTCCTGTTTCATGTGGGCTGAGCTCTTTCTTTTCCTGTTTCATGTCGGCTGAGCTCTTTCTTTTCCTGTTTCATGTCGGCTGAGCTCTTTCTTTTCCTGTTTCATGTCGGCTGAACTCTTTCTTTTCCTGTTTCATGTGGGCTGAGCTCTTTCTTTTCCTGTTTCATGTGGGCGGAGCTTTTTCTCTTCCTGTTTCATGTGGGCTGAGCTCTTTCTTTTCCTGTTTCATGTGGGCTGAGCTCTTTCTTTTCCTGTTTCATGTGGGCTGAGCTCTTTCTTTTCCTGTTTCATGTGGGATGAGCTCTTTCTTTTCCTGTTTCATGTGGGCCGTGCTCTTTCTTTTCCTGTACAGATTTTCTCCAAAGCTCATTTACAGTATGACTGAGTTTGTTTTTTCCCACTTTCTATAGTATAAGATATTGGATCTGTTCCATATTTTCATATACTGGTGAACTCAGAAAAACAAAACAATGGACTTAGCTCTTTTCCTGGACCCTTCATTTGTTCTTGACCCTATACAAAAGCCCTCAAGCTTCCTGGTTTGCATTTTATCACCAAAATTTTCCTTGCTGCCATTTGCTTGTTTAATTTTTTAGCCATTTGCCACATATTGCCGGTTGACAACATTCACCTGGAGGAGAGGAGGGAGCAGTAGGGAGGGAGAGGGAGTGAGAGGGAAGGGTAAAGAGAGAGATAGAGAGGAGAGGAGGGGAAGGGAGGGAGAGGGTGAGAGGGAAGGGTAAAGAGAGATAGAGAGAAGTGGAGGTAGCAGAGAGAGGGGGAAGGAGAGGGGGGATTCGGGGTGAGAGGGAAAGAGAGGGTGTATTAGAAGGAGAGAGAGAGTGAGGTTGTGGGAAAGAGTAGTGTGTGTATGAGAGTGAGTGAGTGAGTGAGAGTGTTGAGAGTGTGTGTGACTGAATTTGTGTGAGTAAGTGAGAGTGAGATGAGAGAGAGACTGCATGAATGAACATCCCCCTCTCCCAAATGGGTTTCTGGGAGGATGAGAATGATGGCAGTGAGAACTAGAACCGCGAAAAATGAAAACTTAGAATAAATACCAGACATCATATCTAAGTTCAGCTTCTTTCAAGAATGCAAAGCGAATATTTTATCTTGACCCAACTATTACGTAATACTGTTTTTAGAAAATGTTTTATTTTTATAAAATGGTTATAATAGTTTGATTAAAATAATGTCTTAGATCTAGCCATTATAAATAAAATTATATTTTGAATTTTTTTGTGGAAAAGAGCCGTTTAAATACTCTTCTTATTGAATTTTGTATAACTTGGAAACCATAAGAGATACACACATTATAGAAAAAAATGCACAGCTCCTTGAAATACATACCTTATATTTCTAAAATATTAATTTTTGTAAGTTCAAGTTTTGTTCTGGCAGAGCATGCTTAAAAGCTGGGAAATTCAGTTTTACTTTCTCTATTCATAGTAGGTAGAGAAGGTATTGCTTTCCACCCAAGAATTTGATAGCGAGATTTCCCTAGAAATACACATTTTGAAGTACCATGAATCCGAAAAAAGCATTTTTAGAAAAAGGTAGAAAAGGTGTGTGGATGTGGGTATGGGTGAGAGACAACAGCATAAACCAAGAACAAAAAACTGGTTAAATACCAAACTTGGTATGCAAGCTCAGTATCCTAGGATATGACATGATTTTCAAGAAGATACTTCTACCACAAGCCACTCTTTATATAGAAAAATAGTAGAAAATTTTGATTTTATGTAAGTGGATCTAATCATTTTTATTAAAATATATGTTTTAAGATATTTTTGCAACAAATTAAATGTACCGTGCCATCAGTTTAAATGGGCCTGCACCTCATGGCACTGTGATGTCAGGGCACACAGCACCTGTCCACCAACACTCCACTGTCTGTGTGGTCAGCATTAGAATTATTTCGTGCCATATGAAGCACAAGAGAGGTCGGCCAAGGCATTTGGACATGGGCTGCATTGCCAATTGGTTGTGTAGCAGTGTGTTTGCCTGAGTCATGGTGCGATTTAGTACTGAACAAAGAATATTAATTTGTAGCCATTTCATAAAATATGAATCACATGCTCATGTTGTAGAGCATTTAGGGAAAGGTTTCGTGACATTTATCTGTCCAATAGACATACAGTGCATAAAATATTCCTCAAATTCAGTACTACAGGATCGGTATTAGGACCAGCGGGGAGGGGGGGGGGGTGAAGATGCCATATTCTCACAAAAGAAAAGCCTGATGATAGTGGTGCTCAATGAGAATGATCACCCTGAAGGTCTCTGTAAGTTAGCACAAAGAGCAGGTATCAGCTATGGATCAGTGCATAAGGCCACAAAAGAGCTAAAATTGTGACCATACAAAACAACAGAGGTGCAAGCCTTAAAGAATAAGGACTCCTAAGACTAGAATAAGGTTTTGCACCTGCTTTCTTGAGTCCATGCATGTGGGTATCATAAACCCTAAAGTAGTGTTATCCAGTGACAAGGCTCATTGGCCCTATTTTCTTTCATGAATGCAGCATGATACAAGCTGTAATATTTACCTAATATTCATGTAGGTAAAAACAGGTTCTAAGTGTCTATAATATTTAAATTTGAAATATTAGTTGCTAGCACATAATAGTATTAAAAATAAATTAATGTTGCAAGGTAATTATGATAGTGCCACAAGTAGTTGCCAATTTCTCTAGAGAACTTGACTGTCATGAGTTGCATTTATTAAGACTATTTCATGAATTAGAGGATGATACAGCCTATGAAATGTTATTAAATGCTATATTGTAACTTCTAACCTCTTAAGAGAAAAATGAAGCAAGAAAAATGAAGCAGGCATACATCAGCATCCATTGGGATGGCCTACAAGATTAAATATCACTGACCTAGTTTCCTGATTCCAAACATATTTCCTGTTGTGTTCTGTGTTCTGAGGCGTTCCTCTTCGAATTATTTCATCTGTTTCAGCATTAGATGCTTCACCAAAGCAAGAGTCAGCCATTGACATTTAAGCCTGACGGCTCTGTTGCGTCAAATTACGTAAGTTGTTGTGCATCTCTAGGACAGTGCAGCTAGATTCTCTAACCTGATCACAACAAAGAAAAGCAGAGGAGGTGATCATTAAAATTCAGAGGAAGTGATAATAAAATTTGATAATTTTTTTTGCAAATGAAGTCTGTCATTGGTTGAAATTTGAAACTGCTATGCACATGATTAATTAATTTTAACCAAGTCACATATGAGTGGAATAGTCCTAATGTAGCAGGAGATTAGGTTGGACTTTAAATATATGTCCCAATTTTCCTCTTGTACTGTATAAAGTTCGGCAGTCCCTTGAGTGTTTCGTTAGGGAATTCCAAAGGTGAGTTAATGCTATGATGAATGATTAATAGAACATCGTATTTTGAGCAAGTTTAGCAGGAATTAGCTTTGTGAACATGTTTCTTGATTGTGAGTCAGAAAAGTATTTTAAGCATTTAGATAGTTTGCAATGCAAGAATGAAGTAGTTAGTAGAGAAGTGGTAAAGAGTGTTATTTTCTCTGTTCCATATGCTGGAGCCAATGCAGTAATTACAAAGATAATATAACATGATCAAATTGATGGAGATTGCATACAAAGTGTGCACAGATAGTTTGAGCCTGCTGAAATCGTTAGAGTTGAAGTTTCCATTAAATTACTTAAAAGAGAGTCAATAATCAAAATGGGGCATTGCAAATATTTGTACATAATTTTCCTAGTTGAGGTTGGCAGACAGTCATGCGTTTTTAAGGAGTGACTATTGAGTGCTTTTTTGCATATATATGTAACTTGAGTGTTCCACTTTAAATCTTGATCCCTGTAAACACCTAGCTTTGTTTTACTCTATTACTAAATGGGACTTAAAAATTATTTAATGCAAGGTGTTCTGTGTTACCTAAATTTGGAATTCCCAACAACTGCTTGTGTTCCATAAGGATTGCTTGTAACCTGGGTTCAGCTTTAGTCCATATTTTAATAACCAGGTCATTAGGGAATTCAAGTCTTCATTTATAGTCGTATTTCAGTCATCTTAGTAGAGTCCGTGTGTAAATACATTTGCATATCATCAGTGAAAAGGCGATGTTTCTCCTCCTCTCCCCCTCCCCCTCCCCCAGGGTGGTTCTGACATAACTGGGAGCTCCTTAACATCTAATACATCACTATTTTATTATTCAGCATATATTCTTCTATTTAGTTATCCTGTATAAATTAAATTACACTTTAATTATCTTTGGATCCATTTAAACAGTTTTACTTTCCCTACCACAGCCATAGTAAGTAGAGATGGTATTGCATTCCACCCAAAATTCAATATTAAGATTTCACCAGAAATACATGTTTTCAGGCCCCCTGAACCCAAGAAAGATCATTTTAGACAAAGGTCTGCATGTGTGCATGTTAGTGAACAGCATAACTCAAGAACAAAAAGTCATATCTTTTTCCAAAAATGTGATAAGATTTTAAAGAAAATTCCTTCATCCTTAGCCACCCTTTGCATTAAGCATTTTTTAAAGTTTTTGATTTTGTAAATAGTGGCTCTTAACAATTTAGATTAAAATGCCATATGTATTTATCCTTATAATAAAAGGTGTGTACAGGGTGAAAGTGAAATAATCACTAGACTTTAACAGCAAATTTCTCTGATTATGAGTAACAAGGAAGTTTAATAACAAAAAGCCAAAAAACTTAGTTTTGTAGAAAAAGTACTTCTATCGAAAAAATTTAACCACCTGGCTGAATTATTGTTGATTAAAGGTTCTTAATTTATGGCTATATTCATAGAAAGTTGAATAAATGACAACTTTTTCCTTTGGCGTATTTCAATAGAATCAATAGTTTTTGTGTAAATTAAATTTAAAGAATCCACAATTTTGCCTTCTTAATTCTGTTAGAACTGGCAACATCACATCAGCTGCATTTACTTTCTTCCGATATTGGTGTAGATCACCCAGAATGTTCACTTAATTGCATGCAAAAGTTTTTTGGTCAAAGCTGCAAAAGGTGTGAAGCCTGTCTACAAGCGTTAAATATTTCCTATAAACTCTTATTTCAAATTATTCCCAATGTTATTTCACACTTGTTAATGCTAATAAATGCTAGTGATTAAAATTATGGTCATTTTTTGCTTCTAAACCTACCAAGTAAGTAATAGTCCATGACTGTGGAATTCATTAGGTTCAAATGGCAGTGTCACTTTTGTTTACCTACATTTCTTGAAATAATTTGATGTTTTTCACACATACTCAAGCACACAAATCTTAACAGAAATGTTAGTGTTGCAAATTTCACTAACTTTGTTTTTTGGCTCTCATGAGCTTCTTGTTAAATCATGTTGGAGTAAATATTTGGAGAAAGCACTTCCAAAAACTTCTGGATCATGTTATACAAATGCCTATTTTTAGACTGATAATTAGATATATATGCTCGCATGAAAAACGTAAGTCCCATTTAAACTGGATCTTTTAAAAATTAAATAAGATCGCTCACTTCCCGGTTGGCCAAACCTGTAAATAATTGCACAGAAATTTTGTTTAAGCATGTTGCAGTGAAGTGTGAGTTCACATCATAAATACTTATGCTTTTGTAAAGGTTTAGCAATTACTAGTATCACATTGTTAAATTGAACATGGAATAGCATTAATAACGTAAGAGGTGTTTCACACAAAAGTGACATAACCTTTGGAATGCTCAATGCATGTTTGTCACATAAATATCACTGTAGGTTACCTCAATGGTTAAGAACCATTCACCACCACCCTCCACACTAATGTATTGTATTCATTTTGTTTAAAGTGAATTTATGTATTCTTGATCGATTAGAGTGTATTTAAATTTATTTTTTTGTTTCTATTGTAATTGTGACTTCATAAAGGATGTAATACCACAACTGGTGTCGGAAGTTAGAAAAAAAATGTTGCAGGACTTGCAGTAAAGAAGAATCCAATTTCATGTGAGTTCATTATTTTACCATGGCATAAGCCTCTCGAATAGAACAGTACAGATATTTAGGCCTTTAAACATAAACAAATAAAATCTTTGTAATTAGATGGAAATGTAAGATTCAAGGTAATGCTTTCAAATGGGACCGTCAACAATAGCCTCACCTTTTGATGTAATTTCATGGTGTCTTGTGCACCAGTGACAAAATATCTGAATTCGATATATGGTCAACATAAACAGTTTTTACAGAGTGTTAGAGTAGTTCATTGAGCTGCCATAGAAGCAGATTACTCAATTGACAAGCTACCCTACTTGCACACTCACCCTTAAACGTGGTTACGTGATTCACAGTGCATTCAATTTAAAAAAATGTATTGGAATTTTTGTTAATTTTCATCCACTCCCTCACCTTCTTCAGTCTGACGGATTATTTCACTTCCACTCTGTATATTGAATATTCTGGGAATAGCTTGTTAAGTCCACTTTATTTGGAAGACATTTTTTGTAATTTTTATAACTGGCAATCTTTAAGTGAACGATGGAATGCTCTGTTAAAAAAAATGTAGGTCTTTTTAAAAAACACAATTTATTCCAAATAATGTTTTTGTGCCATTTGCCAAGATGCCTGCTATTAATGGTTCAAATTGTTAAATACTTGGTCACTTTGTAAACTCCTTTCTATATGGATTTTTAAGATCAGTATCTAGCATTCAGTTCTTAAACATTTGACTCACTGTTCCCCTTTTATCTATATTGAAATGTTTAATGTAGCTAAATTTTGTAAGAATAGTTTGTATACACGCCAATAAATGATAAAGCCTAGAGAATGAAATGTGAATGCAACATAAACTTCTTTTTCCCTTTTCTTTAACGTGCCTTCATCTGCTTACATGTTTAAGCGTTATTTTTATCAACACAGTCTATATTTTCTCTTATTAAAGATGTTTCTTGATTGATTTGTTTCAAAAGGCCCTTAAATAAAATAGTTCTACTTTGTACAACTACACTTTAAGGCTGTGTATCGATGGTATTTGGCAAAAATTGTGGAAATTTTTATTTTTACTTTTTGAATTTTTTATTATGCTTATACGTTGTACTTTAATAGCATACTTTTTTCTCAATATCGCTCATTTTTAATGCCCCAGGAGGGCATTTAAATGACCCAGTTTGGGTGAGCGTTCCTGCTAAACTTTGTCGCCACAGCTTTCAAATGTAATTCTTGTTTTCACTGGATTTGAATTTAGCGGGCATTTCTCTTGCAAGGAATTTTGCTTCAGAGAGGATTTCAGTTGCCTGTGCTGAAATAAATTTGATACATCAAGCTGAAACGCTATAAGTCTTACACATGTTTTGCTTGTAAACAGAGAAGTGCTGTCTTTTCTGTAATTCTGTAGTATTGCCAGGTTACTTCAGTGTTACAGTTATATATTAGGCATTGTCTAGGTATTTAATAGGTTTTAAGTTATTTGTTAGTTTATAGTAAAACAATAAGAAGCAGATATTTTATGAGTTTGGTGTACAAATTTGCAAAAGTATACAGTGTAAAGGTTAATTAAGAACAATACATCTCTAAATTTTGTGAACAATGGGAAGGCGAAAAGAACGTTTTCATATAGAGAAACGACCAAGCAAACTTAAAATTCTCAAAACTGCCACTGAGGCCAAGAAGAAACCAGCAGAGGGTCCCACAAATGGTGCTGGGAAATTTTAAGTTAATTAGATTTGGGTAAAGTACAAAAATTTATTGCTGAACTTTGAAATCCATTTTTCTCAATTTCTTTTTTCAGCATATTCCACCATTCAAAATGCTCCTTGGGCCCTAGTTCATAACTTAATAGCTTGAAATTTTCAGGATACTTCAGAGATTAAGGTATTAAAATTTGTCGTTCACTAGTTAAAAATTATTAAATAATTGAGATGAAATTAAATATTTTTCAAAATTCATACTGGAAAAATTGAAAATATTAATAAACTGTGTACAAAACATTTTTTCTCTCAAACTAATTAAATTCAAATAATGGCTGTATGGCAATTTCTTTATATCCGTATACTGACCTCAAATTAAAAATTAGGAGAGATGTAATAAACTGAAGGGTTCAAGGGTCATTTTGTAGTAGCATATCAAAAAGTAATTTATTATTAATAAATATATTAATAATTTAAAAAAGGTGTGACATAGGACATTGAAATTTTGTCTATACTATATTATGTTCTGAGTGTGTGGGGGAAAAAATTCAAAGCAATCAGAAGAAAACTGGAGTTTTTAATTTTCATAGGTACATTGCCTTAAATCTTTGATAATTATATCACCTTTAAGTATAAGCACTTTGTTCTTCTTTTTATTAGCCCTAGTTATGTTAAATTATATTTATTTTATTAAATGTTTGTAGATCCTGAAATTTCCAGCTGTTTTCTTGACACAATCTTGTATTCCTGTGGAAAATATTTATTTAACACTCAAGACACTTAGTACAGAATCTTTTTGTGGAATATTATTTTGCTGATTTTTAATATACCACTTTTAATTTTGATTTTGTAAACTTTAATTCTTCTTCCTTTTGAAATACTCCATTTTATTCATTTCAGTATACACCTAAATCTGTTCCATCCTATTTCCTTTCCAAATTTATCACCCAAGCACACCATTATTCAACAACTCACATTTTAATGCTTCCAAAATTTAGTGTTGCTGAATGTGAAATAGAGGATGATTATAGAAGGCCATGATCATTGTTCCTGTAAACAGTTAAACAACTGACATATACACATTTTTTTTTAATGGGAAACAGATTTATTTGGTTTGGAATGGCTTCAATAAATGCCTGTCACTGTACCGTCAGAAATATTGTTAATTTTATCAATGAGAAGATACATTAAGAAGAAATCTTCTATATTTAAAAGAGTATGTAGTTATTTTTAAATGTAGCTGTACCTAATAGTAAAGGTTATACTATTTAGGCTACAGAAACTGTTTAACTAAACATTATACATAGGATGACAAAAAACAGGATTTTTTGTCACATTTTAATAATGAAATTTAAATGAACAAAAAAGGATTCTTCCCTTGACATTTTCATTACTTTTTGAAGGTTTTAATTGTATGGCATATGATTTTATGATAAGAAATAATCACACCAGTAACTTAAGTGAAGAATCATTGTTATTTTCAACAGTATAACAAATTTTGCAGTTAAGTGAAAACCAAAGAAATATCGCAAGAGATAAATAATGGATTTTATGTACACATAAGTGTAAATATCATAAATATTGATATAGCTTGGGGTCCATATAATTTGCAAAGTGCAATAAAATGGATTACTTCAATATGCATAGTATTCTGTATTATTGCCACAGTTTCTCCCATAACCCCAAAATATGCACTTTTGAATTATGAAATGAGGCAGATTTCATCTCATAGTGACATACGATTGCTGAGTTAATTTTACTCTTAGGGTTACTATGGCATTTGGTGAAACTGGGCCTTTCAGATTCTTATTCCTGTGTTATAGTTTCTAGCACATGTTCAGTGATGATGTATTCTTCAGCAATAAATACTCCAGTTTTAAGAATTCCTGATAGCACAAATAGTGTTCAGCAGCTGTTCTGTATTATGTAAAACTTCAATTTAACAAACCTTACATTAAGTAGTCGTGAAAATACAAGCAATATGAAATTCAACAAAGGGAATAATAGAGCATTTCTTCCTACATGAAAATAATAAAGTTTAGTGCAACTATGACTAAAACAGCATTATGTATATAGCTACTATCTTCCAACTTTTAATATGAATTCTGAATGAAATTGAATTGAATTTATACTGATGATTGAAACCTCAGTAATTAAGCAATTAAATTGATTAAATTTCCTTGAAAAATGGCTCAGACTAAATTCTTTGAACATTGGTGTATGTAAACTATTAAAAACTGAAAGTTGATATGGAAAACAAAACAGTAAAGTAAACGTAAGTAAACCCCAGTGCAACAGCCTATGAAGGGCCAAGGCTTGCTGCCCAGCCACTGCGTCCCCCACCTCTGCCCACTACAGATGTCATTGGCGGGGTGCAATACTGGAGGGTGGTATGTGGTCTGCAATACTGGAGGGTGGTATGTGGTCTGTGTCCCGAGCCCACCTGGCCAGTTATGCAGTCTTCTCGACCTGGAGCCACTACTGCTCCATCAAGCAGCTTCTCAATTGGCCCCCCGGGACCTAACGAGGCTGAATGCACCCTGTGACAGACCTCCCAGCAGGAGAAAAATCCCCATGCTGGTACCAGAGATCAAACCCGGGTCCTCCGCACCAGAGGCAAGCATGCTACCACTGCAATACAGAGGCAGTCTGATATGGAAAACAATGTGTTTAATATATTAATGGTCTTAAAGCTTGGGTTTAAAACTGCATTTACATAGATAACTTTAAAAATAATAAACTACCAAATTTTGACAGTAACACTGAAATATAAAGATTTAAAAATTTTTCTTAAAACAGTGAGAGCGGTAATTTTCAACATTTGAGCTTAACAAATTTTGTCGTAATTGTATTGAGATAATGTTTAGATACAGCACATTTAAAAGTCAAATGAAATTAACCATCCATTTTTAATGATACTCAGATGTATCCAGGGTTCTTGGGCCTTGGAGTCACCCTACCTGAATCTTCTGAGAATAATGGGAATCTGCCCCACTCCAAAAGAAAGAAAGGAAAAAGACTTTGTAGTAACTCACCCCAGATGAGATTCTAACTGAGAACATCTGGAATATGAGGGACACACTCTTCTTCCTCATATCAATAACTAGTACCTGGGTGACCGAGCTTCGCTCGGCGATTTTCACCTCTGTTTTTGTGAAATCTTGTTTTTTGTGGAAGAAGATACTTATTTAGATAAATCTGAATGTTAACTATATAAAACTTTTTGTAACAATTGTTAAGAGTCATTTCAGAGATAAAAGAGATATAGAAATTCATATAAAAATTTCACAAACACCATTTCGGCTGTAAAACGTCTACTGCTAAACGCAGGCCTACCCCAGATATCCACCTAGCTTGAGATTTTCGTCAAGCATTAGTTCCATTATGGAGTTCAGTTCTTTGGTGCTGCGATTGACTCCAGGGCGTTAACACATTGGCCAAGGTCTTTCATATTTCCTTTGAGTTCTTCCATGGCTTCCTTAACCCCGGCCAGTTACTCGTTAGTATTCTCCGATAGATCTATCTTCATGTTGGACATTCCCATCTTCATCTTTTCCGTCTTGGAATTTACATTTTCAATTTGGCATCCATTTTTGTTTCCATTTTGCCCATTTTTGTTCCCATGTTTTCTATTCCGTAGTTTACATTTTTCCAATTCGGCTTTCATATTTGTTTGCTCTGCCACATTCCAGAATTCATTTCATTTCCCATTATGTCCATCTTGACTAACATTTGTTTCATCAACTTTTCCATATCTTCTTTTCGTCGTGCTCTTGACACCAATCTTAACTATTTATTTATTTTTTATTAAAACACCAGAGCGCCACTAAGCAAAAGCACTGTTGAACAATAACAAATACTACAGGAAGAAAAGCTGGTTGATAAAGCCATATAAATGTACTACACATTTCTGTTTCAATCATATAGAAAATTGTATCAATTGTTCGTATTGTTCGTCGAAGCAGGAGTAGTGAAAGAGATGTGATTGTGTTTAGTAAAAGAAAAATGAGTAGAAAAACCGTGTGAATGTTATACGTTGCACTTATATTTCAAGTGTATGGGAAAATGTATGGATTGTTTGTAGAAGAGGGAGTAGTGTGTTAGATAAAAGAAAAGGGAGTAGAAACAACCATGTGAACGTAATATGTTGCATGGTAAAATGCATTGCATAAAAACTTTCGCCATGAAAACACTTAAATATGTCAATTTTCATGGCGATCGGTGAATCTGTTTTGGAGTTTACTCACTCTTCAACATACAATATGTAGAGGCGTTGGTATGTATGAAGTTGATAACCAATAGAAATGTGAATTGTTACGTAAAACAAACTTGAATAGAGAAAATAGTATGAATGTAATACGTTGTATTTCAAACATTCAGCAAATTGTATGAATTTTATGTTGAAGGGCGAGTAGCAAAAGAAGACTGTGTCTCGTAAAGGAAGAATTAGTAGAGGAAATTATGCGAATGTAATAGGTTGCATTTATATTTCAATGATAGAAAATTATATGAATTGTATGTTGAAGGGCAAACAGGGGATATATGAATGTGCTACGTAAAGGAAAAGCAAGTAGAAAACCATTTGAAAGTAATATATTGTGTAGTAAAATTGTTACCATAGAAACTTTCTCCATAATACATATGCATGCCAAATTTCGCGGTGATCGGTTAAGCGGTTTTAGAGATTAAGTCACATATATACAAACATCCAATTTTTGTGTGTGTGTGTGCATGTGCGTGTGCGCGTGCGCGTGCGTGCGTGTCTATATATATGATATGAATTGTTTGTAAAAAAGTGATTATAGAAAGAGATGTGAATGTTTTACCAAAAAGTAAGTAGAAAAACCACTGTGAATGTAATATGCGCATTTCTATTTCAAACATACAGAAAATTGTATGACATTTGTAGAAGAGTGAGCAGAGGAGGAGATGTGAATGTGTTACCTAAAAGTGAGAGGGGAAAACAGCGTGAATGTAATAGCATTTCTATTTCAAACATACAGAACATGGTATGACTTACTTAAAAAGCGAGGTTAAAAACGTTTTTTTGTGCAAAGTCACGTTTTTTATGGAAAATTGTTTATAGAAGAGTGAGTAGAGAAAGAGATGTGAAAGATGTGAATGTATTGCCTAAAAGTGAGAAAACAGTATGAATATAATGCGTAGCATTTCTATTTCAAACATACAGAAAATTGTATGACTTATTTTAAAATTGAGGATAAAAATGTTTTTTTGGTGTAAAATCACGCTTTTTATGGAAAATTGTTTATAGAAGAGTGAGCAGAGAAAGCGATGTGAATGTGTTACTTAAAAGCAAGTAGAGAAACCACTATGAATGTAATATGCAGCATTCTCTATTTCAAACATACAGAAAATTGTACGACTTCTTTTTAGAAGAGTGAGTAGAAAAAGAGATGTGAATGTGTTACCTAAAAGTAAGTAAGAAACCACTGTGAATGTAATATGCAGCATCTCTACTTCAAACATACAGAAAGTTGTATGATTTCTTTGTAGAAGAGTGAGTAGAGAAACCACTGTGAATTGTGTTACTTAAAAGTGAGAGGAGAAAACAGTGTGAACGTAACAGCATTTCTATTTCAAACACACCGAACATGGTATGACTTATTATAAAAGTGGAGATCAACATTTTTTTTGGTGTAAAATCAAGTTTTTTATGGAAAATTGTTTATAGGGGAGTGAGTAGAGAAAGAGATGTGAATGTGTTACCTAAAAGTGCGTAGAGAAAACCTGTGAATGTACTATGCATGTATACAAAAATTTAACCAAACCTTTAGAGCCGTTTCTGAAATACCGGGAATGTATATACAAGAATTGCTCTGTAGAAGCGGGAATAAAAAATGTTATTTTTTATGTAAAATTGCGTTTTTTTGGGAATTACACCTATATAGATGAACTTAAAAAGCAAAACCCTATCTGAATACAAAATTTGATCGAAACCGTTAGAGCCGTTTCCAAGTTGCGCGGAATATATATACAAGAATTGCTCGTTTAAATATATAAAGTTAACTTTTATGAACATTGTTCAACAAAATTATTTCAAAAGTTTATTATAATCAATTTGAATATGATGGTAGGAATGAAGCAAATAAAGCTGGTTGATAATAATAACCCAAGAACAGAAACCAAAAAAGAAATGAAAACGGGAAGCAAAACAGCATTTAACAGTTTGGTCCACAATAGCCCAGCAACAAGAATGGGAATTTATGTAGGTAACAAAGTGGAAAATCGATTTTACGCACAGGGATTTCATTTATTTCTAATTGACCAGTGATATTTTTTCATGTAGTTCCAGTTCAGTTCTAATCAGCATAATGCGGGTTAGCCTACTGCAAAGTTTGATACAGTAAACAGTTTCTAAACCCAGATCCATTACTGTATCAGATTACTCTAGTCATACAAGCTTCATTGCTTTATTACTCATAATAGAGTGCATTAAAGTTGTTTTTTTTTTAAATTCATTTTTACTGTTTTATGCTATTCTTTGTTGTTGTTAGCTAATGCTGAATTTCTGACAATCAAGTCATTAATCCTCTTGCTCTCCAATATTTTTCACTGATGGATGGGGCACTAGAAGTGGCCGGGCATATTCGAAGAGACTTAGCAGAGCTATTCTTTGTAGATTTTGCTATTGTTTTGGGGGCAAGAGCCAGTTATTAATTGCATATAAACAAACTACAAATGATAGTTTCACTAGAGGAACCAATACTCAGTGGATCTATGGGTGTCAGGATCTGAGATTAGAACACACACATTGTAGAATTCCTTCCAATTTCACTTTCTCAGCTTACAACTAGAGAGAGCTCAGTGGCTGTTTAATGTCCTATCCACCTTTAATTTCTACAGTAGAGTCTAAGGTGCACAATATGGATATAATATGCCCTGTCCAGGAACAAGAATGAGAAAGTTTAAACTTGGCGAAGACTTATTTCCTGTTCCAGGTACTGCGGAAAGCTTCCTGCTAATTGTGAACCTTCATTATAATACATGTATTTTAACCTTGTTGTTCTTGTTCTGGTTACTGTTCTTGGTTATTGTGAACCAGTGTTTAATGTGTGCTAAAAAACATGCTTATTAGTATTTGAGCATCATATTATTTCCTATAATTGTAATTCATTGGTGAGTCTGCTACCAATAAACTTTTTGGTTGAGCAATGTTTATATAGAATTACTATTCAACTATATTTCAGTTTGGTATTGCTGGTTCTTTGAGTGTTAAAGAATTACATAATTTTGAAGTAAAGATTTATGCTTTTTGCAGTCATCTGAGCCTAGACATTTGCAAGATGGACAAGATGAAGCTTCAGGATCAAGTAGCGAGGTAGATGACGCCACAGAGACAAAAGTGCTGGTCATCAGTTCAGGACACCATGCTTCGAGTCCCTCAGAGGTGTGTAACATTTCCTTATCTTGCATATAAACAAAATTGTTAATAATTTAAAAGTGCATTTCTGCAAACTCTCTTTGAACTGCTTAAAAGGGCTATATTTCACTTGAGACCTTAGATATGGCACAGCTTTGATTTTATACTACTGTGTATGTACAAGAAACCAAATTCACATGATAAGTTGTAAAAACTCAGTTTAGTGAAATTGTAGTTTTAGGATTGTCTTCTAAATTTAAAAGTTCCAGGAACCATTGCAAAAATATCTATGTATCCATACCAAGTTTTAAAAAAATAAAGGGATTACTTATTATCAGTGCCAAACAAGAAGGGTATTGACAGTTGGCGGTGAAAGAGAGGCAACGTTGCCGCTTATTGCGCCACGTGAAGAGCGCATAGCATTATGTGTAAGAAGACAGTTGGATTGCGTTTGGAATGTAGAGCGGGTATAATTTATATTTGTCTTTATCGTCAAATCTTACGTTATGATGGAAGCTATTGATGAGACCCTTTTACTATCTTGGGTTGCCATTCAGGGTAAGATGAATTATTAGACTCGATTTGTTTGTTGAATTTTTATATGCACCTTTGTAGATTACTACAGTCTTTGAGTCTTAGCACAATTTAAAACTCCCTAGTTTTAACTAATTTATTTTTCTTAGCACGGTCAAGATTTTGTATTGAAGTATGTAGCAAAATTTCGCTAAATGTATCGTCTATCTTCTTATACCTCGTCAATTTAATTGTATTGTATTAATTAATAGGGATTATATAATTTAACTTTTTGTAGTCAAATTGGTCAATAATAACTTCCTCTTTTATAAACCTTGGTCCACTAATATTCAATTATTATTCAATAATAACTTATTTGAACTGCACATAGAAAAGACATCTGTGCTGTTCAAGGATAGCGGACCAAGAGAAAATTTAATATCACTGCGTAGCTAAGATGACATGTTCAAGTATCTTCTTGTTTATTTATGCTTACTCGCTTTGCTATAATCTCGAATTTGCTAAGAAAACTACATCAATTTGACTTTTTGACATTTCTGACATGAAATACATACAAAACAACCCTTAATCACATAAATACAATTGAAAAAAAAATCTTGTGTTGCACTCACATGACTTTCTCTACTCTTGTACTAACCATTCTAACAAACTCTTATTCCTACATCTCCATGTTAAGATAAACATTTGTACAAATTATCTTGTTGCTTATTTCCTTGCACGTGCAAGGGGGATATTACAATACAGCAGGCTTTGTGGGACAGTCAAATCTTTTTAAGCTTTGAGATTCCGTTCTCTTTGCACGTTTAACATATAAAAAAATGAACAACGTTGTTGCATTTCGCTAAAGTTCTAAGTTTTCCGAAACTCACACACATAACCAGGAATATCTCCGAAATGGTTCACCCTACAAGAAAATTTATTGAGACATAAATTGTGTATTTTAGCAAGATCTACATTTTTTGTATAGTATGATTTGTTCTATCTCTAACGGTTTACCAGTTATGCAAAAGTCATCTAGAGTAAATACGACTACAGGGGCTATAGCCAGAAAATTCAAGATATTCATTTCATTTGTCATCAAAATATCTCAAACCTATGACATTTTAATCAAAATCGTTAGAGCCATTTTCAAGAAAATCAAAATTTTCGAAAAATTTTCCATGTAAAGGGTAGTTTAGGGTGGGGCTATTTTCTTCAAAATCTTCGTGTCACATCCTTGAAAGACATTAAACTTAAATACCAAATTTGGTTTTTAACCGACTTTTCGTTTTTGAGTTATGCTGACCACAGACTGACAGACTGACAGACACACAGACACACACACGGACCTTTTTCTAAAAATGCTTTTTTTTTTTATTCAGGGGGCCTCAAAACATGTATTTCCGGTGAAATCTCGACATAGAATTTTTGGGTGGAATACAATACTTCCCCTACTTACCAGTAGAGAAAGTAATAACATGTAACAATAATAATGTGATGGAGGTTTGTTTGATGGCTGAAAACTCGTAACCTACTGAAAGACATCCAGTTTGGATTTCAAAGATATTGTTCAACTGTGGACCATTTGTGTCAATATCAACACAGACCATGAACAAAAACATGAAAAACTGTCATACGATTGCCATATTCTTGACCTGAGAAGGCTTATGATACATGTTGGCAAGTAAGGATTCTAAGCAGTTCCCTGTACTCCTGGATTATATGTGGACACCTACCACTGTTCATTCAGGAGTTTATGAAGGACCACATTTTCCAGCTGAGGTTTGGCTCTGTTTTTTGAGCCTTTTCATTTAGAAGTGAATACTTCAGGGATCAATACTAAGTGTTACATACTTCCAGTATTTATTATTATGAGTACTATATTTCATTGCATAATTATCACCATCGCATTGGTGCGGGTTTTATTAATATTGTCTCTACCTAGCAGCATGAATATAGCAGCAGGAATAATGTTTTTACTGAATGTAGAAATAGGAAGTGATAGCAGACGCTACTCCTATCTTCAGGGTCGATGTTTACAGAATGGAATGCATAAATCAACGTTCCTTTATCACAACATATTTATTCGTTAATTTACACTTTTAGCACCATATTAATTAGTCAACAATTTTCAAAATTCGATAGAATCTACACTGGTTAAAAGTTTGGGTGTAAGTTACATGTTCACACGCTATCAAAAAATATACATCCTTTCGTCTTGAGCATACAGACGCTAATGAATCTAGTTCCTGGCGTCGGTATGACGCAACACCGCCATTCTTATGTATTCATCCGCGCAACAGTTCTCATTGGTTGAACGCGAAGTGGCAAGAAAACATTGGCTATCTTGGATATTGAAAAATAAGTCCCTGATACACCCAAATTAAAAGAATTAGAAATTTACACACTCTTATAAAAATATTTACATGAACGATTTTCTATTGATCAATATTCTGTCTCATATGCCCCTTGTTTTGTTTTTCAAGTTGTCACCTTATTTACAATCTTGAAACACAATACAATACTTCTCCCTACTCTTATGATTCAATCACTTTGTACAATTTTTTTTTTTTTTTAACAGTCTTCTTCACTGTTTGTCTTTGTCTTTTGTTTGGACATGATACAGCATGTCTTTATAAGTTTCACATATTCGGTTACTACACAATACATTCAGTTATTATACAATACATATCCAGTTATTGTATAACACATTTAGTTATTACACAACATGTCCAATTATTATACAATATATATTCAGTTATTGTACAATATACCCAGTTATCATACCACATATGTTATTATTATACAATACACCTTCAGTCATTATACAATACATATTCAGTTATTGTACAACACATTTGATTACTACACAACATGTCCAATTATTACACAATACATATTCAGTTATTGTACAATATATCCTGCTATCATACCACATATGTTCTGTTATTATGCAATACATATTCAGTTATTACACAATACACATTCAGTTTTTGCATAACGCATTTAGTTATTACTCAACATATTCAGTTATTACACAATATATCCAGTTATCATACAATACATATTCAGTTATTGTACAACACATATTCAGTTCTTATACAACACATATTCAGTTATTGTACATTTGACATTGACACAAATATAATTTAAGTGTATCATGGTTTATTATGTGGTTTTTGACTTGTATTCATTGCTATGAGGAGAGAAAAACAGGATACAAATTTTGAGCTAATAATTATGATCATGTTTATGGCAATATTTTATTCAGTTCTGTGCCTTCTTTGTCTTATAAGCTTATGTATAGGCAGGTTGTTGAGTCGGTTCTTAAACTCTGATGTTACTAATGGTACTAATTTTCTTAATTGGGTTATTATTCATTGTTGTTTGGTTCAACATTTCTTCGAGCTTAGCATTGGCTATATTCATCTTAATTCATGGGCATTGTTTTTCTGATTATGGTTTTCCTCACTTCACTAATTGTCATTTCTTTGTCTCTTATTTCTATAAGAGAAAACTTCTATTCTTACAATTATTCTGTAATTGTATTATTTTTCTTCTCAATTTACCCTCGACATCTTTGTGTCAAAATATTATATCTTTTTCATCATAATTGATTCATTTTTATTTTTGTCCCTGACATCCTTATGTCAAAAACATATTATCTTCCGTCGCTATGATTCATTTCTTTAATGACAATCAGTGTCCTCGTCTGTTTTTGTTGACAATGCTCTTTGTGGTCGATATAGCCAATGACTATGTTGATTTTCTTCCTTGTTGTAATTCCTAATCTGAACATAATTTTCTATAAGTAACCCATTAAAAATTGTTATCTTCTTTCATCTCTACTACTCCTGCCTTACACATTCGTTGACAAAGACTATTTGGTCCTTTCTTTGTATGGCTTCAATTTATTTTTATGGTATCTTCCTACCAACTTGCCATTTGTATTCTGTAGCTCATACGTGTGGTCACCCAGCTGTTTTGTTATGACCAGTGGTCCAGTATACAATAGCTCCATCTTTCCAGATCTTTTTTCAGATGCCTTGGATGCTTTGTGGCTTTTTAAGAGCACCTTTTCTCCAATTTGTGGGGACCATTTCCTGACGAATCTTTTTACCTTGTTCCTCCCTTTTTCAGCCTTCTGCTGTAATCTTCTGAATGCCAATTGACATTTTTCCTTCTCTGATAATTCTCTTTGGGCAGCCATCGTAGTGTCAATGTCAATTGCTAATTTTTTTGGTTTCGTGTTGGTCATCAGCTCGATTGGGGCGAACTTGGTCGTGGGGTTCACCGAATGGTTAATCACCTCCTCTATATATCCGCATTTTTCCGTCCAGGAAGTGTGGTCTCTGTGGCAGAGTAAACGAAAATAAATACTTATATCCCTCATGATCCTCTCAGTCGGGTTTCCTTGGGGATAATACACTGAGGAATAGTACAATTTTATTCCTAATATTTCTAAGGTGTTCTGGAATAACTTGCTCTTATGCATTGTTGCATTGTCCGATAGAATACATTTTATCCTCCCATATTTTGGGATGTAGTCCTTGACGATTTTATTTAGGCATGTTCTGCTTTTGATGTTCTTAATGGGGTATATTTTGGTGAATTTTGTGAAAACATCAAACATGACGAAGATGTATCTGTTTCCATCTTTCCCCCTTGGTAGCTCTCCATGGTCGTCAATACACACCAATGCATTTTTTTATTATTTTCCAAGTCCTCTCTCACTCCCTCTATTTTCTGACCTAAACTTTGTTCCAGTCTTTCAAACATGATCATCATTAACCTTTGGTCTTTGCTTATTTCCACCTGTTCCTCACTTTCTAATTCTACCTGATAACTAGGCCTATCTGCCCCTTCCCCCACTCCTGTTTCTATCTCTTTTCGCGACATTTTAATTTCTTTATCCAATTCACTTATGGTTAAAAGTCCCACTATTTTGCCACTTCTTAGAAACATACAAAATGGAAATAAAATGTATGTAAAAACAAAAATTTTGGATCCTACTTTCTTTTCCGTTGGTTCTTCATCCAGTTATTTACGTCTCCTGGGCTGTTGGCTTCGCTAGATGATCTCCGGTGTTTTCCCACGTTGATTCTCCGTATATCGATGATATCAAACGATGTTTAATGGCGTCTTTTTCCTGCGCGATGAGATGGCGTTATTTGATGTTAACACTTCGTACTCGTAATTTTGCATTCCATTCTAAATTCGCGCTCCACGTTGGGTAAGCCATTTTGGTGCGGGTTTTATTAATATTGTCTCTACCTAGCAGCATGAATATAGCAGCAGGAATAATGTTTTTACTGAATGGAGAAATAGGAAGTGATAGCAGACGCTACTCCTATCTTCAGGGTCGATGGTTACAGAATGGAATGCATAAATCAACGTTCCTTTATCACAACATATTTATTCGTTAATTTACACTTTTAGCACCATATTAATTAGTCAACAATTTTCAAAATTCGATAGAATCTACACTGGTTAAAAGTTTGGGTGTAAGTTACATGTTCACACGCTATCAAAAAATATACATCCTTTCGTCTTGAGCATACAGACGCTAATGAATCTAGTTCCTGGCGTCGGTATGACGCAACACCGCCATTCTTATGTATTCATCCGCGCAACAGTTCTCATTGGTTGAACGCGAAGTGACAAGAAAACATTGGCTATCTTGGATATTGAAGAATAAGTCCCTGATACACCCAAATTAAAAGAATTAGAAATTTACACACCCTTATAAAAATATTTACATGAACGATTTTCTATTGATCAATATTCTGTCTCAGCATGATGATCACACCTTAATTTATGGGTAAGCAATCAGGAACTTAAGCGAGGTTAGATGCGGGGAATCGTCTGGAATCAAAACTGGCCATCACAAAATATGTTTTTTTTTTCAGTATTCATTAAAAACTTCTGCAGACAAACCAATGAAAGTTAGAAATATTTTTGTTTCAGTTTTATTAGGTTCCATATGATGGGTTCATGTTGTGTTTACATGGAAAATCATATTAATGATTTACTATATTTTTTTAAAATTTTAAGTTTCAGTTGGCCAGTTTTGTTGCAGACAGACAGTTTTTAAATTCTAAATCTTTCAAATAAGAAAGACTTTATTTCAATGAGTACCCAACATCAATAAAAAAACAATGGCCTCAGGGGTCTCTGTCTAGGGGATATGTGAATAGCGACCACAAGGTACCCAAGGTGAGCAGAACATTAGTTCCACTTACTGGTGTTTTGCTCCTCACTGTAACTTTTCTATCTGACCTTACCTTGGTCATCTCTTCCGACCCCGATGCTATTAGGGTTCCAGAGGGCTAGGGAGTCTTTATTTTTCCAACCTCTCCATTTCTGTAATTTCTCTATAAAATCTTAACCCCAACATGCTGACCTGTCATGGCATGTAATACGTCCTCTGATTGGTAATCAGAGAATATGGTCGGTGAATTTATTTTGATAATCCTCCCGGAACATAAAAATATGGTGCTCTCTAAAAAACAGTTACTATTACTGCTATTGCTCTCTTCAGTATCATTGTGAAAAATATTGGAGAGGAAGAGGATTAATGACTTCATTGTCAGAAATCCAGCATTAGCTAACAACAACAAGTTTTAGGATTGAGAATATATATAAGTAAATAGAATATGAGTCATTAAAATATAAAGGAGTGGAAATTTTGTGGCTTATCTGGACAAAGGATGTATGCACATCTATGAGTATACTTGCTAGATATATGTAAAAGTATACTGTGATATCACTATGAAGCTATTTTTCTGTGATATGTTGTATTGATTTGTGTGGTAGTTAGCATGGAAAAAATATTGGAAGAAAAATAAAATACTCTTTGGATTCCATTTTCTCAGAACCTACTTAAAGCCGAATGCCTGGATATTTACTACTCAAAGGACCCTATTTTGTATTACAATCTCTGCTTAAAAGTTAGGTTTGCTAATCTATGACTATCACTAAATTGTCCAATGAAGTGCTCTGTATTAACAACTTCAGATAATATAGGTTAGTTAAAACTAGAGTTCAACAATTTGGTATGGTTAGCAACATTTTTGTAGCTTTAGATCTTCAAAATGAGGTTTCCTTGTAATGTACTTGAGTATTGCTGTCTTGATTTATGTGTACAATAAAATCCAAATCTTTTGTTACATTAGTGACATGGGCTCTCATGATTAATATAAGATCATTTCAGGTAGCCTGATGATAAACTAGATGAATTCAGGAGTGTAGCAAAGTGTACTTGCTCTTAATATTATGAGTTGTATAGGTTAGAAACCAGTGCATTTCTAAATACTAAGCAACAAGTACTGATATAAGGGTTATGGCATTAGGTTAGTTCATTTAAATGAGTTTGAAATAAGTTTGAATAAACTACTTAGTCCAAAGATTTTTTATACAGTGATGCGTAACAATATCTAGATAGTAAAGTGAATCAAATTTAGTGATATTATATAACTTATTAACAAATGGGACCTGTTTTGATGGCTTAATTGGTCTCATTCTCAATTGGGTGCTGACTGCTGGAACATGGTGTCGTGTTGGAGATGCAATGCTGTCATCCTCTGGTATCTTTTCCAGGAATTTCTTGCTGAGATTGTCACTTAGGGGCAACTTGAAGTTGAAGGCTTATTCTTTATTTTTCAGAATGAATATATTTTCCCAGGCTGTTAGGGTTTTGCATTAGAGATGTTTTTTAACAATGTAGGTTCAGGATCAATTTGTTGGTCCTTTAGCAAAAATTGCGCTGCTATTGCCAATTTTTGTACTTGTTTATACTTAAAGAATCCTAAGATGTTCTTTAGACCTTGTTTTCAATTTTCTTTTTGTTTTTCCAATATAAATTTTGTTGCAGTCTTTGCAATTGAATTGTTATATTCCCAGTTTTCCTATTGCTGATATGGTGTCTTTCATTTCAGAGTGTAGTAGATTTTGGATGGAATGTGGGTTTTTAGGAAGATGAAATAATGTGATTTTTGAATATTTTCTGGAATTGGGTGTGGGCTTTTGGATGGCATGTAAAGAAAACTGCAGGTACACAAAGCTCACTTACCATCCATGTTATGTTTATTTCATTACTCAAGGTGAAGAACTCCCCTGCAACTTGACAGTGAAGAATGGATAGCTGATCTTGGTTTTCTCTGTGACCTTTGTGGACATCTGAATGATCTTAATTGATGCCTAAAATGTCACAACAATATTATGGATATGTACAGTGTTATACAAGCATTTGTCACTAAATTGGATCTTTGAATTGGATATCTCAGTGATCGAGAATTCTTGTTATTTCAGATATCTGTTTGTGTGAAAAATCTGCAGAAGTATGCTGGAATCTTGGAATCTATAAAACTAGAATTCACGGCAAAATGGTTTAAAGATTTCAGAAAATATAAATAACTTAATATTTACGCAAAATACAGCTGTGTATATACGAAGCACTTTTAGCGCATTTAACAGTTTAAATGCCCTGCGCTGGATATTGGGGTAGCAGTTCTCGACTCATGGACATTTTAAATGGCCAGCGCTCAAGAGGCTAAGAAATCGAAGTAATGCTATAGAATATCTCGGATGTCCCCAGCAGAGAGTATACATAAATGACATTGACAGGAACGCAGCCTAATCCCATTGAAGTCCACACTGACGGCAGCAAAACACACCAAGGAGTTGGCTTTGGGTTACTTATTACCAGAAAAGATGAAATTATGCACAGACTGAAGTTCAAGTGCCAAGGTAGATCATCAAACAGTCAGGCAGAACAGGTAGCAATATTAAAGGCATTAGAACAAATTAATCAAATCACATATGTAGAATGCAAAACAGTTGCGGTCTACTCAGACAGCAGAATAACAATAGATGCGCTGAAGAAGCTACAAAATCATAGTTTCCTATAGAGTAAATCAGGAATCAAATAGTAAAAGAGCTTTTAATCCTGAAGGGTGATTTGTATTAATTGTTGACCTCTGTTGAAGAATGTGAAGTCAGATTTTGGCTATCTCATATGAGAGAACTGTGAAAATGCTATAAAGAAATGTCATTTATACAATAGTAACACATTTTAATTTAGTATTCAAGACACTTACAGCTGTGCTAGTAACCTGCAAGCTGTTTACAAGTGTAAACAATAAACAAAATCAAATAGCACTCATTTGGTCATAGACCTAATCACGATTAATTTCAATATATTCCAAGTCTTATAGAGACACTGCACTGTTTCAGTACCGTTTTCTCTTTATGATGAAATTCTATCTTTGAGATTTTCTTCTATAATATAACTCCACATTATCTTTTAGAGACCAACAGTAGTCAACCATCATCCCTTCATCCCACCTGCCTTGATAATGTGATTCTATTTCTTTCATGTCTTGATGAGCCCTTTTTCCATGTTCTCCGCTAAAATCTCCAAGATTGTCAGGGAAGAAGTCAAGACAGCTATGAAGAAAATGGATTTTGAGGCTCATATTGCACCCTAAATTTTTCAAAGTTACAAGTATCAATGGATTTTCCAGCATGTTTTTGAAATCTTGGTGTTTCCTATACCCGAAGAAATTGTCAACCACATTCTTAAATCCTATTCAAGTCAGTCATTCTTGTGGTAGTGCATTTTCAATTCTTTATCTTTCATCAAACTTCGAATGTTCAGTCCTACAAATATTCCCTCTTCAAGTTCAGTCTCAGACAGAATGAAAAATTTGGAACTTCTATACTTAAAACAATCACCATCTTTAGGCAATGCTTTGACAAACTGTTTCATGGCAGGATTTTCTCTCGCTTCACCAGAGATTCTCTGATCACATTTTTCTTCCCAGGATTCATAGTTCTGGTAGACCATTCTCTTCTAATCCAATGAGATTCATGGGCACGACTATCCCAGAGGCACAGTAAACAAGGAAGCTTTGTAAAGCCTGACTGTTGTCCCAGAAGCATTCCTATTACTTTCAAGTCTCCACATACAACCCATTAGTGTTCCAAATAGATCAATGCCTTCAGCAGCATCTCCATATTTTCGCTAGTTTCTTTTTAGTGCACAGAATATGCTACTGGCACTGCGCCATACTTATTTCCAGTGGGTACAAGTACAGCCTTGAGGGTTGTTTTGTTGGAATGTATAAATAGCCTCCATTCATTTGTGTTGTATGTAACACCATATCTTGATAACACACCTTCAATGTTCTTATAATAATCAAGAGAGCCTTCTGTAGTGAAATAATCTCAAAATTCAGATTCTCTTGATCAAAACCAGTAGAATACTGTGCCCGGGTAAGCAAATGTTCTTCCTTTTTTCAAGACCCCAAAACTTGTGCTGCTTCTTTTGAAAGACCTAGGTCTCTTACCAGGTCATTCAGTCCTTTTGTATAAACTACTCTGGTTGTCCTTTCATGGGTGTGGAGACATAATCATGATCTGAAGTTTTCACTTGATGACAATGACGACCATGTTGAAGATTCTAAAGTAGTGGGTGGCTCACACATGGGAATGTTGGACCATGTGGTATGGGTCTTGCGGCTGATTTTAGGTTTGGGTAAACAACTCCTTTCATACTATTCTTGCTGTGCCCGCCCACTTTCACCGTCGCATGTGGTATTCATGGTGGACGAAGCGGCGTCTGGGCAGGTTTTCTCCGGGTTCTTCGGTTTACCCTGCCATCTCATTCCACCGGTGCTCCGTCTTCATTCCATGTATCATCAGTGTCACCGCCTGTGGTGCCGTAGTAGTAAAAGCAGGCGTTAAACACTACACAAACAAAACAAAAAAGACTTTCACCATATAAAAATAGTGATCATCTACATGGTTTTCTTGTTTTCTCAATACCATTGAAAACCCAAGTATGACAGACAGCATGTGGCACAAAAGCTTTGCCTTGATCTTTTAACTTTATACCAAAGTAAGAAAAGTATGCTTTTTTCACAAATGAGGTTATGTTCTCTCACTAGGTTTTGAGAGTTGAAGCGCCACAGATGTAATACATTAGAGTCGTCTACACATGATCTTCTTGATGAAGTCGCCATTATTAGGCTGATTTGAAATAACCTGGTAACGTCAACACACACAAATTTCACTTCAAATTTATACTCAAATGACTGATACTTTTCTGTACTTCTAAACAACTTGAGAAGTATCAATCTTTTCACAGTTGATCATGTTGAATCACTTGATGATCTGTTGCAATATATATTATGCAGGAAATTTAAAAATAGGAAACTTTAGGAATTACGTGCATAAAAACTGTGGGTGTTAGAAGAAAACAGACTACATTATTGCAAAGAGTGTTAAAAAGCCACTCCAATTGACCCACATTCATGTACAAGTTGTTTAATGTTAAAGGAAGTATAAAGGGTGATTCTTACTGAATTTTGTGTGCTGATTACAAATGTTTTTGCAGAACTTTTCCATCACCCATAATTTTTGAGTAATTGCATTAACAAGATTTCTTGTAATTATACAGTAAATATGTGTAACACCTTAGCTTGAGTACCTTTTACACACTTAAAATGTATGTGAATTAGACTTTCGACTGTACTTAGCTTGAGGAATATCTCTCTTGAGTATCCAGCAATAGTCTGCCAACATATTTGGAGTCCATTTTCCCTGGTACATCTTTCCATTTCAGCGATCTCCTGATGGAAACGCTCGCCATGTTCGTCACTGACAGCACCGAGGTTCTCAGGAAAGAAGTCAAGATGGGAGTCCAACATGTGTATTTTCAAGGACATATTACATCCCATGATTGTAGTTCTCAATTAGCTCACTGAGAAGTTCTGCGTAATGTTCAGACCTGTGGTTTCCAAGAAACTTTATGCCAATGGTTTTGAAAGAGAACCATGCAGCTCGTTCTTGCGTATTTAAAAGGCTTTCAAACTGCGTTTCATTCATAAGTTGTCTAATTTGCGGGTCAACAAATATTCCCTCTTTTATTTTTGTTTCACTGATCTTTGGAAACTTAGTTTTCAGGAACAGAAATGCACTCCCATCACGATCCATTGCTTTCACAAAGTTCTTAAACAAACCTAGTTTGATGTGTAATGGAGGTAATAATATTTTGTCAGCACTTACAAGTGGTTGGTGAGCAACATTTGCCTGTCCTGGGTTGAATGACTCTCTCTTTGGCCAACTTTTTTTAACATAATGATTGCTTTTGTCTCTGCTATCCCACATGCACAAGAAACAGCAAAATTTTGTATAACCAAGTTGTAATCCAAGTAAGATAGCTATCACTTTAAAATCTGCACATATCTGCCATGAGTAGTCATCATAGCAAGAGTTGCATGTTCACATAACTCTCCTTCATACCAACTGCATGGGCTATAGTAATTGATGGAAACTTGTTTCCATTATGTAGCAAGACTCCTTTCAAGCTTGTTTTCGAAGAGTCAATGAACAAGCGCCAATCTTCAGGCTTATGTTGAACACCCAGGGACTCCATCAAAGAATCGACATCATTACAGAAGACTAGGTCCTCTTTTTTTAGAGGATAAGTGCTCCAATTCCTTTTGGTGTCGACGAAAAGAAGTTATTTTGGTGCCATCTTGTAGGAGATGCCAGCCTTTCAATCTTGAAGCAAATAACTCGGCTTTACTTTTAGATAACTCGAGATCACAAACCAAATCATTTAGATCCTCCTTGGTTAATAAGTGCGGCATTTATGGTAATTCCTTCCACAAAATCTGGGTTACTGTTGTAATTCACTAATGTCATCAACACTCAAAATCTTCAGTCACATTACTGCCGTCTGGTGGAGTTGGTATGGGAAGGCCTGGTCCAAGAGGCACTGGTCGAATTGCTGATTCCAAAGATGGATATTTAACAGTGTGTTTGGATTTGGAACTTATTCCAGATATATTTGACAAGCAGAAGTAGCAGTCTGTTATATGATCCTTAGGTTCCCGCCATATCATAGGAACTGCAAAAGGCATATGATGGTTCCCTTTTAATCAGCCAGTTAATAGTGTTTTACATTTGGCACAACAGATTTCTGGAGCCCAAAATTATTCTCATCAATTTTGTCAAAATAACACTCATAAGCTCTTTTAATTCGAGAAGTCAAATTTCGCCTCTGTGCTTTTAAACTGAGCTCACCACAAATGTAACAAAAATTGTTTTATCATTTACATATTTGCGAGACATTATCCTCCTAATTCCCAATGTTTAAGAAAACACTATTAGAAACACTACACTTATTATTTTATTATTTATTTATGCCAACAAACTTACCAGGAGAAATACGAACTGGTTTGAGAATTTAATGGCATTCTGGCAGTTTGTCACAATAGCTCAGTGGTTCAAATCCCAGTTGTGGCATTGAATTTTAAGTTCCAGTTCTACCTCTCAAACTTTGCCTACACACGGCTTGTGTGTTTAAAAAACACCAACAGTAAGTTTGTTGACATAAATAAATAATAATTACCATCTGAAGGTTATTTAATCCTGGGATATAAAGTACTTACAATAGTAAGTCACCATTGGGGTAATTTGTCTCTGATGTGAGACTGCCTTTGTGGTTTACCAGGAGAAATACGAACTGGTTTGAGAATTTAATGGCATTCTGGCAGTTTGTCACAATAGCTCAGTGGTAGAGCACCCGCCCGGTAAGCGGAAGGTCTGTGGTTCAAATCCCAGTTGTGGCATTGAATTTTGAAGTTCCAGTTCTACCTCTCAAACACTACACTTGTTAACCCTTTGCGGTCGTATGTCGATATATGATCGACACAACAGTAATGCCCGTACGATCGTATGTCGACATAATCGACAGCAAAGCGCTTCACGTTTTCTCGTCTTAGTTGCAAGAAGTAACGCTTCTGGCAGCATGTTACAGGCACCATAGTGTTCATGGAAGCTTTACCCAGCCTATACTGCCATTTGTTCAGAAATTATTTTAACTACTTCATCATACAGAGGAAATGTTTCAGTCTGGGTTGCACAGTATTTTGCAATGGCTTCGAGCGCGTATAAACCAGATCCTTCTGGGAATAGAAAACGAAAGTTTGATGTGTTGTGCGATGACGATGTGGAAGAATTAAGGTTAATGATTCAATCTGAGTTGGATGCAGTGAGTGATGACGATGTAGACAATGAATTTGAAGAGGAGAAAGATGTGGAACTGTCTGGTGCTGAGGAGTCCGTAAGTCAGAGTGAAAGTGACACAAGTGCTGCGAATGTTGCGTGTGCCGATACATGGAAATTGATAGGCAAAACTGACCAGGTAGGTCCAAAACTGAATCTTGCCTTTGATGCTGAGCCGATGAGCTAATATCTCAAATTGCTAAGGAAACAAATAGATACGCTTGAGAAAAAATTGCCGCGTTACAACTGTCCCCGTGCTCTATTTGGAAAACTTGGGCTGATGTCTATAGTAGAAATGAAAGAGTTTTTGGGGATAATAAACTCGTACATTTTGTACAAGCTTCAAAATTCCCAGGCAAGCACCCATCCCTTGTCACATGTAAAATACAGAAGGTCACTTGTCGAGAGTCTGGTGAAAGGCATAAGCAACCCAAGGCCAAGGTCACACCCCGGTACGGCTGAGAGAGAGGTTTATATACCATTTTGAGGGGAAAAAAAACAAAGACTGTATTGTCTGTAGCAATCGAAAACTCAGGGGGCGAGAAAAGAAACGTATTTCTACTGCAACACATGTGCAAATTAACCGGCTATGTGCATCGAGTGCTATCACACACTTGTCAATTATATAAAGTAATTGTTCTGTCATAATGAAAAGTGTGTGATGTGTAAATGTGTACATAGTGTTCGTGTGTCCATTTACATTTTATATACACTACTATATATGGTCGAACGCTATTTCATTGGTACATGTTTTTTATGACATGGATACCTTATCTCGGTTTAAAGTGTTTACAAACTTAAAACAATTAAAAAATCTCCATATTAGTGGACAGTATAAGCAGCAAAAACTGTTCCAGTGCATCAACAATTCTCCATTTAGCTCAGCTACGTTTGATAATCATCTGCAGTGTAGGTAAGTACAGTAACATAGGCCACTTTTGCATGAAGTTTTGCTCCTGTTTGCGTAGCTCTAGCAGCAAATTGACAGCTCCGTCCTGGCTACGGAAATTTCTTCCCAGGACTTCATCCGCAAAGGGTTAATTTACAACTGAGAACACACAGGATTAGCTTCTACTCCTTTGGTAACTATGCAGGACGGTTTGTATCTGTAACAACCTACCTTCCTTGTCTGCTGTTGGAATAAACATTCACCTGGACGGTAAAAGCATAGTTTTGGAGAGGATCATTGTTGGACATTGTCATTCCTGAAGTAACATACAACAATCACCTAAGGCAAATATGTCATTTGTTGCCGTATTTGTTGTCCTAATAGGATAAAACTACTTTCTTTTAATCAGCACATTTACCACCCAATGCTAATAATCTTGACTACAGGTTTTTTAATATTACAAAACATTGGTGGGTGATGGAGCATTTCTAACTTGATTTTTGGATTTGGCACATACAAATACATAAGAATCAGCAGAAATTATTTATTTAACATTTTGTTGACCAGTGTAATCAGGTGAGATTTGGATTTCAATTTCTACACAAAGGATTTGTCCTTATTATTTATTTATGCCAACAAGCTCACTGCTGGTGTTTTTAAACACACAAGCCGTGTGTGGGCAATGTTTAAGAGGTGGAATCAGGACTCAAAAATTCAATTCCATAGCTGGGATTTGAACCACGGATCTTCCACTTATCGAGCGACTGCTTTATCCACTAAGCTACCATGGGCAACTTGCCAGTATGACATTAAATTCCCCAGCTGATTCGTACTTTTCCTGGTTAGACCACAAGGCAATCTCACATCAGAGATAAATACCCCAAGGGTGACTTACAATTGTAAGTACTTTATGTCCCAGGTTTTAAGTAACCTTTAGGTGGTAAGTATTATTTATTTGTGCCAACAAGCTTACTGCTGGTGTTTTTAAACACACAAGCCGTGTGTGGGCAGTGTTTAAGAGGTGGAATCAGGACTGAAAAATTCAATGCCATAGCCGGGATTTGAACCATGGATGTTCCGCTTATCAATTTGTCAGTTTAATTAGGAGAAAAAAAAGAGAAATAGGAATTTAAACAAATCCAAATTGTCCTCTCTGCAACAAAGAAGAAGAAATTACTGAAGAGCATCTACAAACCTGTGAAGTTCTACCTGTTGGATCCACTACAGAGAAATATTGGAGAGCAAGAGTGCTAATGGCTTCATTGTCAAAGCCATTTGATAAGAACTTCTACAGAAATTGAAAATAAGCAGGAAGTTTGTCTCCCACACTGTCCAGTACTTCCTTGAGACTGGAACGTGAAAGACTGTCACAGACAACTGTGCACACTCCAGAGTTGGTGAAAGCATAGGCAGCACGTGTTCGAAGAAATCCAGTGTAGAGACACACAAGTGAGCTGAATGCCAGAGGTTCTTAAACGCAAAACACTTGCTGCAGCGTAACACAGCAAATGATCACAGAAGAATCCTTTTCACTGATGAAAAAATGTTCCGTGTTGGGAAGACTTTCAATGCCCAAAATGATAGGGTGTATACTAGATTCTCTAGAGAAGCTGCCGAAAAGGCTCCAGGGATCCAGAGGGGACAATATCCTGCATCTGTTGTGGTGTGGTAGGGTGTGAGCTACGAAGGAACCACCGAACTCCATTTCTGCAAAAAAGGAGTCCAAACATTAGCCAAAGTGTACCAGGAGACAGTACTGGAGGGAGTGGTCAACCACCTCAACAACACTCTTCCACGGACAAAGTGGGAGTTTCCAGCAGGATTCAGCCCCAGCACATTAGACACGGACAACCCATGAGTGGCTCAAGACCAATGTTCCCGACTTTATTTCAACCTCAGATTGGCCTTCTACAAGTCCAGACCTAAACCCCCTAGACTACAAATTGTGGTCCATGCTTCAAGAAATGGCTTGAAGGAAGAGAGATCCAAATATTCAAAATTTAAAGTGTTCTTTTAGGAAGACAGCTACAGATTTCCCAATGGAGACGTTGCGTAATTCAATAGATGAGTGGCCACAATGACTTCAGGACTGTGTGCGTGCCATAGGTGGTGATTTTGAATAATTAAATGTGATTTTGATTTGCCATATATCCAATGTCACCAATATTATTAGGATATTAAAATACCTCAAACCATCACTAACTGACATTTTGAAAAGTTTAGCTCTCATTATTAAATAATCATTTCACTTTTTAAGGTTTTTATATTCCCTATCACAACCGCCAATGTATTCTCTGTCATCATATGTCATTAAAATAACATTTTTACACCTATATTGACCATTAGACAGACATTTTAAGAAGAAAATGTAGTGTAAATGTCAGTCACACGCGGAATTGCTCTATAGCAAGATTTGGTCTATCTCTAATGGTTTACCAGTTATGCAAAAGTCGTCCAGAGTAAGTGCAACTACAGGAGCTTTAGCCAGCTTCATTTCATTTGTCATAAAAGTATCTCAAACATATGACATTTTAATCAAAATCGTTTGAGCCATTTTCAAGAAAATCAAAATTTTCAAAAATTTTCCATGTAAAGGGTAGTTTAGGGTGAGGCTATTTTCTTCAAAATCTTCGTGTCACATCCTTGAAAGACATTACACTTAAATACCAACTTTGGTTTTTAACCGACTTTTCGTTTTTGAGTTACACTGCCCACAGACTGACGCACACACGCACACACACACGCGCACACACCACACACACACACACAGACCTTTTTCTAAAAATGCTTTTTTTTGGATTCAGGGGGTCTCAAAACATACATTTCTGGTGAAATCTCGACATCGAATTTTTGGGTGGAATACATTACTTACCCTACTTAGCAGTAGAGAAAGTAAAAATGAAGGCTTTAGGAGGATTTATGGAAAGAAGAGTAAAATGGTGCAGAAAATTAAATAAGCTAAGGCTGACAATACACTAACAATCAGTGTTTAAGTATATTGTAGGCTAAGGTATGATAGAGTAAATAATATAAAAATGTATAAGAAAATTGCGTATTACTGAAAACAATGACATAATCCAGATGAAAGAACTTTTCAGTGACTACTGTAATATGCAAGTTGTATGTGAATTTGTAGTGGATGGAGAAAGTGTGACTATGCCATGTTAGACTTTTAGCCTTATAGAAGAAAATAGAAAAGGAAAGTAATTTATTTATCAATAGGCAGTGCCACTTTGACTTCTCTTATGTCAAGTTGATGTGTTGTTTTGAAAGTTCAGAAACTAAATAATTACCTTATTTTTGGTGTCATTTTTCATTGTGAAATGTTTATTTGTTTATATTATTGATTCTAATTCATTGTAATGATTGTGTTGTTTCAGAGCAATCCAGGACATACATCAAATCCACAAAAAACAGGGACTGGTGCCAAGAACTGTGGAACTAAAAGAAAGAGACGGACACGTGTGCCAGACAAACCTAATTACCCACTTAATCTTTGGAGCATCATGAAAAACTGCATTGGCAAAGAATTGTCTAAGATACCTATGCCTGTAAGTATTTACGTCTGTTCTAAAAGTAAATTATGTGGAAACTTAAATACAGCAAGGCTATTAAGGTTCTCAAATTTAAAATCGAGTTTTAACAACTCTTCACTGGCTCCACTTACCTAGTATTAACTAGTACATGTTTTGCAGCTGTCGCCTGCATCATCAACTGGCATGAACTGCCAGGAACTGCCAGGAACAAAGAGCTGTTCAAGTGAGGCTCTGGTGTTGGTTTTAAGAGCTTTAACTTGGGGAATACTTCACATGAGCTACAGTGACCAATAGCTAAGTTGGTGGGCAAGGTGGGATACACTGTGCATGCCATTTACTGCTGTCAGCCATGTCCACCAATGTCATTCAGTATGCTATTAGTTCTCGTACAGAGAAGGTTGTGTTCACCTTTTGAATATCTCAATGGTTTTTTGTTAGTGTAGTGTGTTAAAGTTAATAGTTAAACAGTGCTACTTAGCGTAAGTAATGAAAGAAAATAAAAAGAAGCAGCCAGTTTTATACAAGCAGAAGAGGGATATTATACATAGGGTGCATTCCTTTAAGAGAGAGGCATCTGCCAATGGGTCATTATGCAGCATTGCCTAATGTGGTGAGCGTTCAACTGAGGCTTGTGGCTTAGGTCTTAAAACTGTGCAACAATTGTTTGAAAGGGCAGATTATCAGAGAAATCTTCTGGTAATCCTGTATTTCATTCCCCTGGAAAAAAGAAGCAAAGCCATAAACCTCAACTGGAATGGACTGATTTGATTTACATGTGCTCCTAAAGTTTTAGATTTTTACGACAGGGGAATTTCCTACAGCCATAAAGCTAATATTGGAAATGCATGAAACGGTAGGGTATAAGGGAAGCAATGTTAAGAATTTTGAGGTCTCTGATTTAAATTTGCTATAAACCAAAGGTAAAATTATGAAATTTGCTATTTCTTCTACAACTTCACCCAGAATTCTGGTTTTGAAAATTGACTTAAAAACATTTGTGCTTTGTACAAATTGTTAGATAGTGCCATAAATGTAATTTAGTGATATTACCCAGTTTCATTACAAGGAATGTTTTGTTATTGAATATAAAACTAAGGGATTTGCAAATTGGCAGTGCAGTGTTTGACATAGTAATAAACACAAACATGCAATACAAATGATAGAGGGGTTACATCATTTATAGAAGGCGAAAATGCAACTATTTTAAATGACATAAATTAGGGTGCGTTATGTAGTAACTCTGTGATATTTTCAAGATAAATGAATGTATTTTGCTACTATGGTTTGCTATTTTATAGGAGCGAACCTTAAATGTTACTGTTTTTTTAATCCCTTGTCTCTTAGTAATTGCATTTTGTTATACGATTTTCACATTTCTATCTGTAACTGAAATAAACGTTTATTGTAAGAAATTAAAAACAAATAAGGTTTAAGATGTGAGGAATATAATGAATATGCTTTGTACATATGCACTTTATAATACTTTGCATTTAGGTGCACACAGTTATGGGTATAATAGCCTGTTTTGCTTAATCGTTGAAGGGAAGTTAGCTGTAGCAAGAGCAATTTACGCCACATGTAATAATTTTGGGAACCCAGCAACAGTAAATCTTTATCTGTGCCAGCAACTGCTAAGTTAGCTGCCTGTCACTTTAGTTAGATAAGATAGGACCGGCTCAAAATTGCTGTTCCAAAGCTAGTAGTCGAATTAGAGTCACAGCATGAGAGAGATAAACAAAACTAATGAGCTACCCTGGTATCCTAGTCTCATTTTATAAAGCTTTGGTATTTTGCACAACAAATTTTGATGGTAAAGTTGAAACTGTCAGTTCAACGCTGCAAAACCTACGTAAGCAGAAGTCTGATTTTCAATAAACAGTAATATTGTGTGATTTTAGAGCATCTATGTTTGCTGTCATAATTTTTCACATAAATGTTAAAAAAAAAAAAACAATTGTGGGACAAATAATACATCATTAATGGGTTTGAGCACACTGTAAAATATCTTAGAATGAAACTGTTGATTATCAAGCAAAGAAAGTGAGCAGTATTATGCAGGAAGCGTAATCATATTTGCTATTCCTTACCACAAGAAGAGTAATCAATTCAGAATTAAACATATTGTCAAATTACCTTAATACACAATTTAAACTCCCCAAGTATCCTGGGGAAAGTACTGCTTCGTTCTTTTAGATTGATCACAGGACATGTTTCCAAATACCTGTAATTGGCACTTTTCTTCCTTCTTCATCCATTGTGTCACATCAGCCTTTTAACCCAGATCTACAATATCTGGGAAGTATTGGAGAGCAAGAAATCTAATGGCTGTATTGCAAAATACTCAGGAATAGTAAATAGCCTCTTTTGAAGGATTGCTGCTAATGTCTTGGAACACCCAACTGTGAGGATTGTCTTATTATGACTAACAGTGACCTATGTTTACCATCTGTGATAAATGTGTTCCATAAATGTAGTATTACTAAGGACAGGTTGAGAAAACTTGAAATTAAATCCTTTATGATCTAAATATAATATCTTTGACAAGTAAATGAAACAATTGCACCCTGAGGTCCTGTCAGCCAGTACATCAACACGTAACAGAAGTCAAATAGTAGTGTCACTGATGCAGCAGAATCATGGGTGGCTCTAAAATTACCTGATGGACATGCAAGCTGCATCTTGTTGAAGTGTGGAGAGAAAATACTAAATATACACAACCTGTAAGCAAATGTACTTCATCTACAGTACCAGGGATAGAATCTCAAGGAAGAGCCTCGTGACCAATTGGATGGGTTGATAATGAAAATATAGGGTGCTGGTCTTGTCAACTTTCTTCGGCATCAAGAAAAAGCGGGACTATTTGGTGAATTTTGGACAAAAGAGATGCATCTTCAAAATAAATCTGGTTCCTGGTTCTTCGCTAAGAGGCACCATTCCAAACTAGCAGATCTGGTAAATAAACACTGTACATTCCAACTTCACCTGCACAACTGGAGAAGGTATTTTCCAACTGGACTTCTGTCCATAATGTTAACAGAAATTGTCTTTCATTTAAGAAATTCAAGTATTTTTTTCTTAGTTAATACTAATAATACTAGTTAATAATATTAGGGGTATTCTAAAAGTAATGCATATTTATTTTCATGGAAACTACAATAGACACAGAAAGCACAATAACACTCATTAAATAGAGCAAGATATCAGCTATATGCTGTTATTTTTCCACATAATCACCACCATTCGTTATGTACTTTTGCCAATGATGAACAACAGCCTACATGCCACGCTCGTAAAAATATGAACCTGCCAGGTTAGTCTTTGTCTTACAGCTGTGACAACATTTGAGTGTGAAAAATGTTGGTCACATAGTGCATCTTTCATAGGCCCAAAGAGATGGAAGCCCGAAGGCAATTTGGTAATGAGCTTCATGGTCACAAAACTGGTGTGGGACATGGCATTAGCATGCTACAGGTGGAAGTTTGACTTCTTCTCTGGTCTTACTGTGGAAATTTGAGCTTTTTACCTTGTCAGTATCATCTTGTAGTGTTCGGAATTGACATATGCTCCAGGTTCCCCAAGGTATCCAAAAGAACCACACTCTGCCTATCCCAGAAGGCTGCACATCACTTTGCCTGCAGATGGCTCTGTCTTGAACTTCTTTGTTTGAGAAGTCAGATATCGCCACTCCATGGACTGTCGTGTAGATTCTGGCTCCTAGTGCTGACACCACCTCTCATCTCTGGTGATGATGGAGTTCAGAAAATTGCCACTTTCAGCCTCATATTGGTCCAGTAAGTCCCAATAATTTCCATTCAGTGAGTTTTTTGGTCTTGTGAAAGCATCTATGGGACCCATCTCGCACACACTTTGCAATAATTAAGGTTGCATAACATCTTGTCTAAGGCATTAAAGCTGACATTCAGCTCCACACACAGTTCCTTGCTCATAATCCACTGATAGTTACAGATGAGTTGATCGAGATGCTGTTCATTATATGCTGTGACAGCCCAGCGGGGTCAATCAGAGCATGGCTTGTCATGCACATCCTTTTCACTGCTTTAGAAACATACCCAATGCCTCACATTACTCACATGTACTGTATCGTCTCCATACACCTTAAGCAGACGTCAGTCTCTATGCATACAAAATGCAGAGCTCTTTAAAATTACACATTATTTAAAAAGCTTTAATTTATGGCATCAGCCATTATCTAGAAATCCATTGCTATTGGTTTGAGTTTCTCAATGCTTGTATAATTTTTTGAAGTGGTCCCATTCAGTCGTATCTTGTGATGTTAAAAAGGCCAGCATATAGTGGCCTGCTTTTCAACATCTATTTCAGTTTTCTGTATCCCCCCTGTACCTACCATGAAATGTGTAATGAAACTATTTCTGTAAATGTTTAGCTCAATTCATTTGAAGTAGGTAGAAAAATAATCTTTCATAAGAGTAGTTTGAGGAAGCTGTATTAAAAAAGTAGGTAAGCATCAGATTGATACTTTCCTGTATTTCACCAGTTGTAGGACAAGGAAATCAGCCATTAAGACCTTTATGCAAACGTTGTAAAGATATTGATATGAGATATTATGTAAGAAGTCCTGAGTTTAAAAGGAAGGACATCTTCATGAGCACAGAGCCAGTGCACAAATGTGCTTAAGATAAAAATATAGCTTAATCAAAATGCCAGTTATCTGTATGGCAGTCTTTTATGCAGACTAATGAAGGAAAAGAACATACAGTGTCATTGTTGACACCCAAAAAGCCTTCTTGAGTATAGTAATTTTTATACACAAATTGGACTACCCCAGAAAGAGTGATAGCTAGCTCAATATTTTTTATGCCCTTAAGTTAATATTTATTTTCTTTGCAGGTTAATTTCTCAGAGCCGTTATCAATGCTACAGCGACTGACAGAAGACTACGAGTATGCAGACATCTTAGATAAAGCTTCTAATTGTGCAGACTCTTGTGAACAAATGGCCTACGTTGCAGCCTTCACAGTTTCAAGCTATTCAACGACCAGCAATCGCACAGGAAAACCATTCAACCCTCTGCTTGGGGAGACATATGAATGTGATCGAACTGAAGATCTTGGGTGGCGAGCCATCTCAGAACAAGTCTCTCATCATCCACCAATGGTGGCACAATACTGTGAGGGCCAAAACTGGCGTTGTTGGCAAGAGTTCACTATGGCATCCAAGTTTCGTGGGAAATACTTGCAGGTTATTCCACTTGGAACAGCTCACCTCGAGTTTAATGATTCAGGTAGAGGTAATGCATAGCTCAACACTAAATAAGTTAGGAAGGTATTTTAACAAACGAAAATTATTGAACTGCATGAAAAATTGCACCTCTGTTCTACATTTGCCCTTACGTTGATACTAACTTGAATAATGCTTAATGCATGCTGTAATTTGTATCAGAAATGCTGTTATACTTTCAGAAGCACATGGTAAGGTACATATGGTATATAATTGGAAAACATTACAGCTTATTCTGACATTCATTTTAAAAAAAGTGCATTCACGCACATACACAGACGTACATAAAGAAATTCTTGTTAACTGTAAATGCACAATGAGGTAATTAGATTTATCTGAGAAGAAAAAAACAGGTGTAATCTTGACTTCACTTGGGGCAGTGCTACTCTCAAACTGCCACAATCAAACAGGTTACATCTTTAAGTCTTTTAAGTGGAAATTAAATACATGCATTAGTACTCTTCTATAACGGAGTATGATAACACAGACGTACATAAAGAAATTCTTGTTAACTGTAAATGCACAATGAGGTAATTAGATTTATCTGAGAAGAAAAAAACTGGTGTAATCTTGACTTCACTTGGGGCAGTGCTACTCTCAAACTGCCACAATCAAACAGGTTACATCTTTAAGTCTTTTAAGTGGAAATTAAATACATGCATTAGTACTCTTCTATAACGGAGTATGATAACTGGGGCCTAGATTTTATGTAATATCAGATTAAGAAATATGTACATAAATATGTTGCCATAATTGGTGAAATATGTAAATAATTATGTAATGAAGCATTTATATGTAAAATCTGAAATTGTATATTTTTGCTACAAAATAGAAGTTCACAGGTAGGCTAGTCAAATCTCCATGTTAAGAATTAATCAGTTTGCTTGTGTTACAAAGTGCTGAAGTACAAGTGTCTCCCATTTAAGCCACATTTGAACGGAATGTACAATTAATTATAATATACTTCCCCAAATGTTCTGTTGTCATGCACAGTCTTCTGCCTGACAGTACATTTTTAAAAATTGGGAAAGATCACTCAACTTCGCAAGATGTCTGCAGTGCTTATTTATACAGAGGGATTATGCAAGGAATATTCTCAGGGTGGTTCTACAATTTTACCATTAAATATGTGAGACAAAATAACAAGATTTGAATATCCAAGGTTTTATTCAGCACAGATTGCAATTTAGTGGAAACTACACCACCCACTTCACCTGGTGCAGCAGTGACCTTCTGAACTGCATCTTCCATTATATCCACAGCTTAGAGAGGCATACTTGAAGTCTCCAGTTTCTTGATTCTCCCGGGAAGCCAGCTGAAGTGACTTGCATTCTATGAACCTGAACTGAGCACTTCAGAACTGTTGAAGGACAAGGATTCACTCACTCTGATGCTGCAGGATCGGAAGAAAAGTTTTTCATCACTGACTTTACAGCTTCCAAGTGCTTACTGTAAAAAAATCACAACTTCAATCCATGTTATCATTGGCTCCTGAGGCATAGCTGCTCCTGCTTGTAGCGTTGTACACAATAAGGACATTACAAGAAAATCCTCTTCGTTGCTGATATCAGTGTATTTACTTCTGAGTATGTCTGTTTCCGCCACTTATTGCAATGCATGAGCTGGACATGTAACATACGCTAATTTTGGATAAATTACATTAAACGATTTACCCACTTTCAACATGTATGAAGCTGCATCTGTGTACATCTATTGGATCGTTTCTTCTTTTATGCCATCTGGCCATTGTAACTTAAGTATATCATTAACAAATCTAGCATTTGTTGAACTATTTGTTTACTCCAAAGGTTTACAGTAAATTAGGTAAGTAATATTTAGATGCAGCCTCAGAGTCCAAATTGCCAACTATTAGATTAGTGACGAAATGGCCTACAGCATCCATCATCTATCAGCAGAAATACATATAGGTGATTTTCCTGTGTGAGGTCCGATTTTTTTTCTAATATGTCAACATAACAATAATCTAAATAATTCTTCCTGAGTGAACTCGTCAGGAATGTTGCAGTTGCAGTATTTCTGCAGGAAATGCACCTGAAGTTTGTTCCAGGGTATGTTCCCTACAATCAATGCCATGCAAGGTTCGTTATAAAATTCACTATTATATGTTGTAGGCTGCCCTGCAAGTATGTAAGTAGTACCTGTTTCTGTGAAGAAATCTGTTTATTCCTAATATGCGGATTGCTTCATAAATGTTCAGTTTGAGGTATCATTGTATGTCCTATACATTTATCACAAGTTTGGCAAAGTACTGTTTTGCTATTAGTAGTTAAATTGAATTATTTTGTTTAACAATGCTGTCAATTGCCAGGATCACATCAGCGTCACCGGTGTGGTGGAATTTTGTCCCGCATGAGTTCTTTTACATGACAGTAAATCTACTGACATGAAGCTGTCATTTTTTAAGCACACTTAAAAACCATTGGTCTGGGCTGGATTTGAACCCATGACCTTGGGATCAGTAGGCCAGCGTCTAACCAACTGAGCCACCCAGACCGACATCAGTGGTTAAAGCACTGCAAATAGCAGTACATGCTTTCAGCTTTGATGACTATAAAAATGCAACCAGTGCCGTGACTAACTTAAATGCAACTGACTGTTACAAACTGAAGCATTTGAGAACAAGTCTAGAAAGGTAAACATTTTAAAACAAATCATTTTTGTCCACATAAAACTCATGCAATATAGCTTTAAATGTAACGGAAATACATGGGACTAACGACAGTGTATGAAAGCACAATAATGAAACTTACAATTGTTTTTCCTTTCTTGCTATGTAACGAAAATGTATGGGATTTACGAAAATGTATAACTCCATAATAATATTAAAATACGTAAGTTTATTTAGTATGGCGTGAAATGTGTATTATACCTCAAACTGTGTAATTTAAAACTTCGAAATTAGGGTCCTCCCAATGTAATTTGTCAACATTTTAGCTTTCCTTATAACTGCATATACAAGAATGGAATGTGTAATTACATAAAATCCAGGCTCTAATGATGACATTTAACTTTTGCTTATTATGAAACTTAATTGAAGCTCACTTCCTGTATGAACAAGGTGGAAATTTAGATTACGTATATATAAGAGGATTTTTTAAATTTATACTGTGTATAATTTTTTTGTGTGTGTGTGCATGCACACACTCACTCACTCACTCACTCGCTTGCTTGCTTGGCTTGCTTGCTTGCTTGCTTGCTTGCTTGCTTGCTTGCTTGCTTACTTACTTACTTGTTTCCATCCGTGCTTAAAATTTGGTTTATCCTATATCAAGGTAATTTGAGTAAATGGATAAATAGATAAATAAAAAAGCAACTTTGAGCATGTTTTGGAGGCTTTTGTCTCTACCCTCAGTGGAGACTTGCTGATGTAGGTGCCTATTGGTATCTGCCAATCTGCCTCCAGATACATTTGGAGATGGAGAACATTTGTCTGTGTGTATAAAAAAAGGATGAAAAAATCACGTTTTGGATTTTTTGTGTGAGAATTTCTCAGGCTGTTATTTCAGTTGGATCATGGATCAATTTTACTAGCTTTGCTTCGCTTTGAAGGTCCTTGGGTGCAAAAATAGTATACTGCTGCTGGTGATTATTGAGATAAATATTGATGTCATAAAGACCCAAATACGTTGAATACCAAGTCTAATAGTAATCAGTAGGGACCTGCATTTTTTGCATTCATGATAATGCACATTTTTATGCAAATTTGGCCATTTTTACACGAATAATGAGAATGTGAGTGCTTTAATACAGTAACGGATATTTGGCATTTTTGAACTGTGTTTAATTGTGTTTCACTGGAATTTCAAATAGAAGTGCCATTTTACAAGCAGGAGGTTTTGTCAGTGTTCATAGATGGCGTAAGCATCTGTAGTACTAGATTCGAGAAGTGATATTTTGAAGCTTTATATCTGTTCAGGGCACAAGTGGATGTCACATAGCAGAATTGGTTATTTTGTATAAAATTTTAACGCTGCAGCCATCTGTTACTGCAAAGCAAAGCGCACAACAGTTTGGAAAGAGTTGATTAAATGCTAGTGATGAAAAGATTATTCATTGTCATTAGTGTAACTGTGTCTTGAGAGAGAAGAGATTCTTGTACGAAGAACATTGAGAGTGAGTGCAACCAAAATGAAGGAGCATTAGATAATGTGTGTAAAAGGCAAGTATCCATTTCCACATTCTTAGTTGCAGAAAAAAAGAAGAAAGGTGTGACTAGTGAGATGGCTAAATGCATAACATAGGCATGAAGGTGAACATTCTCCTTGAAAAGCTGGATGACCCAAGTATACAAATATGTTGAAGGTAAGAGTATTAAAATGTGCATTAGTAATTTCCAGTTTATAGATGTATAATTGAACATATGTGCAAATGTGTAAGTTTCTTATTATTTAGAAAACTGGTTGTATAAGTAATTGTTGTCTGTGGACAAGACTTCAGCAAGAGGTAGCACTGGGTGTGCACACTCACAAGCATCTACAGCTTGAATTATCTTGAGCTCCCGGTTAACTTTGAGAGCCTAAGTGCTTGTTGTGCACTCATCTACATTTTCTTTTTGACAATTTGTTTGGGGACAATGGCAAATAATTACTTCACTGTCATCTGATTGCTGATTGGAAACTAGGAAACTTAATGATACACAATGTAAATGTATACAATGTAGATACACAATGTAAATGTATACAATGTATTGAAGAGGGCTGCCCAAGATGAAATGGCAGGGTCATAAGTTGGACAGTCCAAAGTGTATATAGTTAGAAGCACACAAGTTCTGAAAATACTAAATGAACTCTGTTCATTCTGTATTCAATTTATAACATTGTTGGTTTCATACGGAAAGAAAAGTTGTAAAAAAATTACTTTGGTCCCATGACTTAAAATGCATTTCGCTTCAGAAATTTCGGAATATTGAAGCTGTCTGTTAAGATATGGTCAAACTGCTTATGAAAATATGGATTCAGTTCACACCATAGATGTTGGATCTGCATATAACCCAACTTTCACAAAATGTAATATATAGGCATTCGTTCCTGCATACAGTAGGTGACTGAATTTCCGTCAGGTATTGCGTCTTCACTTCATCAGTAAAAGTTTTCTCACTGGAACCCCCAACTTTCCATGCTTATCTGATGTAGGGGAAAAGTGGCGAATCTCAGTAGTATGGTATTCTAGACTTCTTCTAGATGTTTCTGTTTTTGTGTGTTAAAATTTTTAATTTTTAAGGCTTCTTTTCACTTGTAAGGGACTCAAATATCCATTTATAGTTTCTTACCCCTCTCAGTGGGTCTGCTTGGCATTACTCAAGTTTATTTATTTAAGTACATTCTATTTCATAACAATAGTTTCAAAATTTGTTACAGATTTTTAATTTTCTTTCTTGCTTCCAGGTGCTGGACACTACAGAACAATTATGTTAGTGCTGAGGCTGATCATCATCATGAAGAGGTGGAGCAGAAATATAAAGACAAGCAGATCCACATTCTCTGGGATAAAAGCACAGATGAAATGGACTATTGTGTGTGGTTTTGTTTAGTGTGTTGGATGACATCTATCACCCTCAGATTTTTGTTGCAGGAGTTCATTTCCTAGAAAGTGTGAATGGCACAAATTGTATCCATGCTATAATAGAGTCTGTGCAGCACTACACCATCAAGTATGAACGTAGAATCTGTAGTTTTGGATTCCGCATGATATGAGTCAAGATGTATGGAGGGGGTTAAAATTGGCGTTCGCAGTAGATACCCAAACTAAATGAAGCATTAAATTTGGCAAAAAGTGTCGTCTTTTTTTTTTACATACTCGCGAAAGAAAGCTCCTCAATGCATCCTTTTTTAAGGGGGGGAAAAAAAGGGGGTGTAAAAATGTCCTGTTTTTCCAATGCCTATGGTAACCAGATGGAACTCCTGATTCCACAGTGTATTTTATACGGTAGTGTACCTTGTGGAAATTGTTGCACTTTGCAAAACTGAAAAATGAACACTACTATGCAAATGTCAGTGCAATGCTAGACATACTTCTATATTGTCAGGCTGCATCTGTTAAGGACAGTGCATGGTTGACTTAAGTACAGACATTTTTTTCAAATTTTCCAAATTCACACACTTTGAATCCTAATATCTAAATGATTAACAATCATTTTGACAGTGTGAACAGTGGTAATGTACTTTCAAAACAGTGTTAAAATTATTTTAATACTAACACTAGGGGGTGTCAAATATAACCAGAACTATTTTTTTTTTATGGAAAATACTGTTCAGTTTTATTCAAATTCTTTTACAGACCTTCAAATTATTTTCCCTCAGACACAATACAATGGTTCAAGCATTCTGCCCATGTTGAAAATGCTTCCTGAAGCCCCTTTTGGATAGTCTGATGATGAATATTATGAATATGATGGCATTAATGATGAACTGAGTGACCCTGCAAGAGACCTGCACATAGGCTCTTGGACCCCTATGTGCTGCTTACGGTACTGGGTAGATTATTCAAGTTCAACTATTGTGATAAAGTGGATAACGTCCTTGATATCTGCCCCTTTTATACCCTTGGGTTGGAAGGAGGAGGAGCCCTTTCTTTACCTGATTACCCTCCCCTTATGTAGGACTTAGAAGTCTGTGCCTAGGGTCAGATGCCTGTTGGGGAGCACAGGAACCTATGGACCAGACAGAGTGAAGACCTGGAAGCAGATGGTCAGCCAAGCACCAGGTATAATAGTGAGAAAGAGGATATAAAATGCAGGTGAAAATGGGTGATTGGAAAAGTGGTGATAGAGCAGCTGGTGGAATGAGTGGCGGGGGAAACTGGAGAATCTGGAGAAAACCTGTCCTGGTGCCGCTTCTTCCACCAGGAATACAACATGCATGTCCCTGGGATCGAACCCGGGCTGCGTGGGTGGTAGGTAAGTGCTCTAACAACTTGGCCATGGCATTGGTGAGGAGCCCAAGGTAACATATCTATGCATAGCAAATGCCTCACATTTGCATAGTATATGTTGGGAAGATTAAAAATCCATCCCGTATTTCCTGCACGTTTAATCTTCTATGAGCCCCATTATTCATAAATGTTGTGACCAGACAAGTAGCCAACAACATCCCTGAGCCTGGATCTAGTTAAGCCCAGGAACAATTAACTCACTTCACCACCAGTTACCATAATAAAATCATGGACTTGCCTGGCTTCAGTTTTTTTACTCTATATCTCAAGATGTGCCCAAGCTGTAAACTGTATTATCCACCCCTCTTAGCCAGGGCATCTACCATCTCATAACCTTTAATACCAGTATGCCCAGGCTTTCACATAAGGGTAACCAAACAATTTGCACAGAGATTGTCCAATGTCCTTTGGCACTGTCATACCAATTTGCATGTGGTTTTAATCACTATTAGGGCTTTCAAAGCTGCCATGCTATGTGAGCAGATTCTCCATCCATATGCATGGCAAAGTATTTATATGCATTGCACAATATAAAATTGCAGGTATCTTGGTCTGGAAAACTGGCAAAACTGCCAAGTGGAATAGCAGGACTAGTCCTGGTGCCATAGACCCCTGTACCTGTCCTGCCATTTCTAGTATTTGGGTGACAGATTCCCCTTTCGGTGCGTCAGCCACCCCTTGTTTCTTTTTTGGTCTTTCGGAGTCCCTGTTAGGGCTCTCCAGGTTAATGGTACTTCCACTAATGTTTCCCCATGATTAGCAAGGGATAACTAAGGTCTGACCAGACAGAAGCCTGCATACCTCGGTAAGACTATACTCATCAGGTCATCAGGTATCCCAGAGGTTCCATTAGGAACACATTGCCTATGTGCCATGCACCCCTATTGGTTATTCAGAGACAGGCCTGACAGTTGTCATGTTCTGGCTATCCACCACCTGCTGATGTGTCTGGTATTCACTCAAGGTGCAGCTTTGGGGGCTTATGGATCATTAAACCAAACCAGTAGCCTCCCACTGTGGGGCTGTCGGTTGAGTGTACCTGAAATTGTGAGGTTTAACTTACAGTTGCTATGAAAATGATGACCCCGGAGCTCTTTTTTCATGCATTTTCATAGTTGGATATCACAAAATGTTAACTGTGGTAAGTGGCTTGTGGGATCACCTCAATGCCCGGTCTTCATGGCACAATGGGCAGTTTCAATATCCTGATGAAGGATCCATCCCATTTGATCAAGGCATGGTCTTTTCTTGGCAGTTCTGCTCCTTGATGGTCTCATCAATACTTCACAATAGTAATTAGCAGTAACACTATGTTGCTTATCCACCACATGATGGTGCACAATGTCTTGCTTACTAAAAAAGTCAAGGTGCATGATTTTTCCTGCACTAATTGAGCTTTGGGCTTTGTGTGTCATAGACTTGAAGGATGTTTCCATTGGGCAGTTTTACTGTTTTTTCTCTGGGTCATAATGATGAAACCGGCTTCATTGCATGCAACAACTAGAGCTGGGATTTCTATGTAATTACATTTTTTTCCCTTGCTATTTAGATGGAAGGAGAAGTGATGTTTACAAAGCACTGTTAGAGTTAATATAACTGAATTTCATTTTACATATTTTTACATATTTGTGAGTGTTATTTTTTGTGATATAACATATTATTACGTATTTTAGCATTTTCCTATTCATGTATAAATTTCTGTGTTGAAATTTGACACTCAGTGTGGGCCTGTTTCGGTTGCCTCATTAGTTGGATGGAGATGACAGGCATCTGAAAGGATTATAAGTGCAGGTAAAGAATCCAAAGGTTCTAATTAGTTGCAGCAAATATGTTCATCCCTAATAGCATCACTCATGGCTTTTTAACTAGTCACCTGCATATTGAACAATGGTGCTGATAGGGTGGGGGTCAAGTAAGGAATGGGAGGTTATCTCATTCTTGCTTCTGAGTCAGCAGTTTTGCTTAAACAATTGAAGGACATACTTCATTCAACATCAGTTGTCTGGAGTCAAAATGGCATAAGTTGCATCATCACTACTGTGATATCAAAAATTTTTATTGAAAATGATTATGGCAGAAAGGAAAGAGAATTTAGAAATATATTAATATGAGAAATGAAACTGGCTAAAGCACAAGGAAAGAAGGCATATGTTAGAGGGCTTACGTTATGGATGGAGAGAATTAGGCAGGAAATTGGTCAGCAGAATATGACACCCGAAGCACACGTGCAAGAAAACGGAGAGTAAAGATCAAGTTGCAGTGGCAGCAGGGAGAGTGGGGAGTCAATTTGATGAGATATGGTGAGAGATGACATAGATAGGAGGAGTGACATTAGTGGAGAAGAGAGATGCATGGACAAGTTCATGAACATCGACTGAAACAGCTGAGATCTACAGTGATTTCACCGCAGAAGCATGTTTTCCCATCAAAACAGATGAGAGATGAATGAAGAAAGATGGCAGTGGATGCAGCAGCTGGATTGAATGTTTGGGGCCAAGATAATCTGAGTGTAGGTCAGGCAGCGGTAAGAGCGAGACAGTAGGGGAGATCATCAGGGGGAATAGGAGTGTGAATAAATCTATTCATGTGGAGAAGAAAAGAGAAGGGGTTATATCTGGGAAGATAAAATGTACTGCTAGACAGGTGTGTAAAGGAAGATATAAGTGAATTGTTACAAATGAGGAAATCTGATGATGCAATTGAGAAAATTGAGGTGATAGTTAAAAAGGCAGGATATAGAATGAAACAAAGGAATGTGTATCAAGGTAAGAGAGAGGGATGGTTTGATGATTAATGTAAAGGGGCCAAGAGGAGGGTGGAACAGGAACTAAGGAGGTGGAAGATACAAGAGAGCCATGAGACAAAGGAAAATTGTATAATAATGAAACAGAGTTATAAATGCTTAATTGAAATAAAAAGAGGGAGTGGGGGGGAGAGAATAAGTAAAAATTTACTCAAAGCAGCTAATAAAAAGGACACTGATAGAGTTTGGCAAATAATTAGAGGAATGTATAAAAATTTTAAAAGGCAAAATGTTATAAGACCGAAAATATGGTTTAGTTATTTTAAAAATCTGTGTACAGAAAATAAAGTAGTGAGCCTGAATTTTGGGACGTTAAATGTAGACTACATAGTCTAGACAAAGAGATAACTGTAAATGAAGTTTGGGAAGAAACAATAAAAAACTAAGAGCAGTAGGAATTGATGGTATCCCAGGGGAATTCTGGAAAGCATGGATGGAGGATAGAGAACGAAAGGAGATGTTAGTAAAGATGATGAATTGTATATTTGAAGGAGGTAGGGTACCATATAGCTGGACAAGTATAATTGTATCAATTTATAAAGGAAAAGGGAGGATTAATGACCCAGTTAACTACAGGAGGACTAGTTTATTGTCAGTATTAGGAAAGATCTATGTAGGGATTTTAGCAAGAAGATTGCAATGCTGGCTGGAGGAAGAAAATAAACTGTCAGAATTTCAGGCAGGATTTAGGAAAGGAAAGAGAACAGTGGATAATATTTTTGTAATTAAATCAATTGTGGACATATGAGTATTAAAAGAGGGAAAGTATATATGGCATTTATCAATTTAGTGAAAGCTTTTGATACTATAGATAGGGAAGCACTATGGGTGAAATTGAGAATGAAAGGAGTAAGTACAAAATTTATTAAAGCTATACAAAATATATATAGGACTAATAAGTTTTGTATTAGGTTGAACAAAAATGAAGTAGCAGAGAAAGTTACAAGTAATAAGGGGTTAAGACAGGGATGTAACTTAGCCCTATACCATTTAATTTATTTATAGATGATATGCTGGATTAGTTGGATAAAGATAATTTATATTTGCCTGCGGTGAACAACAGAGAAATACCAGGTTTACTTTTTGCAGATAATTTAGTGGTAGGCGCCATTTCAATTGGAGGTTTATCAAGGGCTATACAAATTGTACATGAATATTGCAAGAAGTGGGGTTTGAAAATGAATTATAAAAAGTCGAAGATAATGGTTTTTAAAAGAGGAATTTGAAGAGGGAGAAAAAGTGGAATGTGGGAGGGGAGGAGCTGCAAGTGGTGAGGAAATTTGACTATTTAGGAGTGAGATTGAGTGTGAAGGAGGGATGGAAGGATTAAAAGATTAATTTCTTAGCTAAGAGAAAAATAGCGATGAATGCTATAAGACTATTATTTATTTATTTATTTATTTATTTACTTATTTATTTATGCCAACAAACTTACTGTTGGTGTTTTCAAACACATGAGCCATGTGTGGGCAATGGAGGGTCTGTGGTTAAAGTCCCAGCTGTGGCATTAAATTTTTCAGTTCCAATTCTACCTCTCAAGCTATAAAACTATGTTTACAAAAGATATCAGAATACAACCAAGTGGCTGGAAAGAATATATACGATGGTGGTTGGAGCAAAAATGGTGTATGGAATAGAGTTTTGTGGAAGTGAGCTAGATAGAATAAATAGATTATTTTGCACACAGGTACTGGGATTACCTATATCAGTGCCAAATGGTGCAGTAATGATGGAAATGGGAAGGTTGGGTAGTAAGGGAATGATTGTGGAAAGGATATTAAAATTTGGTATAGAAAAAGATTAATGCAAGATAAAAATATTTTGAGGCATTGTTTAATAATGCAGGAAAGAGGCCCTAATAGGATGAATTGGGTTCAGGGATTGAAGAGAACTCTACAGGAAATTGGAATGGGGAATATATGGGAGGAGAGGGAGCGATTAGCTAGAGGTTTTTGGAAAGAGGTAAGGAATAGGGTGGAGGATATAGGGAGACAGGAATTATTTCAAAGTCTTAGAGAAAATAAATCTTTAGCATTATATAGTCAACTAAAGGAGGAGTGGGGTAGAGAAAAGTATGTGGATGTATGTAACAAGGCGGGAAGAGATGGCTGGGCATGGACTAGATTATCTATACATAGAAAAAGAAGAGTGAGAAAGTATGTAAGCTTGGACATATATCTGTTGTGTGGGGAACAGGATAGTGATTTTCACTATATATTAGAAGATGAAGAAACAAGGTTGTGGAGGGAACAGTTTTTGCCAAAGAAATGGGGGAGGAATAATAAAGAGGTTAATAAAATTAAGATAATTAAGTTAAAAAAGGAAGACAGTATAAAGCTTTTAGGTGAATTTATGGCAAGAATAAGGGAAAAATGGTATAGGAAACTAAATAGAAATAATATGTCCATTGGACCCAGGGTGGGTCCAACCATACATAAATAACCATGGAGTTAAAATCAATGGTGGGCCAAAGAATAAAGTTAGCAACTCTTACAATGTGGGAATAAATTTATTCAGTCATCCATTATTCATAAATAAATCTGTTCATGCATCATCGCTGGTTTCAAAGTTAAAATCATGGACAGCAGTTGAGAAGTGCTTTACAACTAATGGTAAAGTATGCAACTAACTTATTGCATGTTCCTTAAAGTTGCAGCTTGAACAACATGCATGAAGTGCTCTGCATAGAAAAAAACCAACATATTGCTACACAGAAGAAATTACTTTTGACACAGATGCTTTCAGCAGCAAAAAAGGTTTTCCTAAAATCTCCACGAGTTCTCTTTACAAGCAGCAATTACCAGAGATACCACTGGAACCAGTATTAAGGAGGTGGGGAACATGGATAGAAGCAGTTAATTTCTATAGTGAGCAACTAGACTGTTGATTCTTTTGATCCTGAAAGTGCTGCATATATTTGTGAATCTGAGGCTGTCTTTAGTGACTCCAAAATGGTCTCTTTAGTTACCTACATCAGGAGCCACTTCTGCTGGCTTCCAGAAAGCATCAAATGTTCAGAAACATCAGGACTGCCTATGCGAGATTTTATTGCTGTCATAGAGGATACTATTGGAAAACTAAGTGTTGAGCATGGAGAAACTGGTGCAAGTGTATCAAGTAAATTGCAAAATGTGTCAAAGGGAAACCCTAGCTATTCAACATTACATATTGTATGCAAATTCTAAATGGAGATAATGTTGATCCATCTGAGGACATTTATCCAAGAAAAATTCATTTCCTAAAATTTGCTCCAGTTACATCATGTGACATGGAAAGATCTTCCTCTGTCCATAAGAACATTCTCAGTTACAAACGTCTTTCAATGATCCCAGAAAATATTGAGAAATACATAATTGTTATAAGTGCTAAAAAGCATGATGTATAAATATGATTTGAGTGTTAAAATAAGAAAATAAGTTGGAATTAAATATTTGATATTACATATTTTCCCCATTCTACATATTTCACTGTTTTTCACTACATATTTATGTGCATATTTTACATCAATATCATCATTAGGGCTCGGAAGTTCATATCCTAAAAACACTGAAATATGCATGCAAATATGCTCTTAAAAACTTAAAAAAATATGCCAAGAAATATGCACTATTTAATTAAAACAATTAATGTCCCTTTGCAGTAGACAAGACGAGTTAGTATAAATGATAAATAAAGTTACTTATTCCTTAGAGGTTGATGCAGAAGTGGTCCTGCTGCTAGTATTAACTGCTAAATTGCAGTTCACAACCAACACTTTGCACAAATTTTCAACTGTAAAACGTCTCTTGGTGTGACAGATGGTTTTCTTTGGAGGATGTCTCGAATATCGCACATCTGTTTATAACCAGAATTTTTTGAAATTATACAATTTATTAGAGTCCATTAGAAGGCAACTGCTTCCACCAGTAAGCTCATGATCACTGTGTTTTGGGACTGTCAGGGTGCCATGCTCATTGATGTGATGCCATGGGGCAGCACCATTAATTCTGAAGCATATGGCAACACTTTAACCAAACTCAAGAAATGCTTTTAGGTATATTAGTGCCAAAATAACCTAAGTGATTACTTGATTCAACAAGATAACGCTTGGCCTCACACAGGGTTGAGAACTTCCAATGAACAGTGTTGGACAGTGTTCCCCATCCACCCTACAGCACTAACCTCTAGCTCCCTCAGACTTTCACTTGTTTGGGTCATTAAGGTGGTGTTAACTTGCAAAACGTATTTTTTTCCTCTGTTGACATAAAAAATCATATCTCTGGGTAGATATATTCAACTTGTTTGAAATTTTGTGTGCTTATTATTATCATAACTATCTACAAGTAACTACTGTATAAATTTCAGTATTTTATACCTAAAGCAAGTCATTTTACGAGATGTCTCATCCATTAATAAAAAAAAAGGATTAAGGTAATTTACTGTGGAATGAAAACTCATAACACCAACATTTATATGAACTGTCTCATGTACATGCTTAATAATCTAAACCTATAATATTTGTTGCTTGTGCTTTAACTTTTAATTAATTTTTAAGATTTTTTTAATTCAACTTTGAATTTTTTACATGCAGTATTTAGCAGAATGGGTGGTGTTTTAAATTCAGTTTAAAAATCATATATCTAATAATAACCACAAAAAATTAATGCAATTCTATCCAATAGTTCCTAGAAAAGGTACATTTCATGAAGAAAAATGTAATTGGAAACTGAGTACAAAGAATTTGGTGTACCTGGGGCAGTTTCCTCCACTTTCACAGCCTGCCTCCCATTCTATTTTGAACATGGCGTACACATTCTAGTTTTTAAATTGCCATGTTACGCCATCTAGCATAAAAAAATTGAACTTTGCAGTAGGTACTTCAGGAGGCATATTTGAAACATGTAGAAAAATGATAATATTGAAGGGCACAGAAAAGCGGTGTTTAAATTGCCACAACCTCTTTAGAAATGTCAAATTCAACAGCCTATAACTTGACTCAGGGGTCTCCGTCTAGGGGATATGTGAATAGCGACCACAAGGTACCCAAGCTGAGCAGAACATTACTTCCACTTACTGGTGTTTTGCTCCTCACTGTAACTTTTCTATCTGACCTTACCTTGGTCATCTCTTGTTCTCTTCCGACCCTGATGCTATTAGGATTCCCGAGGGCTAGGGAGTCTTTATTTTTCCAACTTCTTCATTTCTCTAATTTCTCTATAAAATCTTAACCTCTAACATGCTGACCTGTCATGGCATGTAATACATCCTCTGATTGGTAATCAGAGGATATGGTCGGTGAATTTATTTTGATAAGTCTCCCGGTCAGGTGGGTGAGACCCGTAAACCAACGACAGGTGTGGTCCTCCAAACATTCTGGGGGTTATGAGAGAGCGATGTGACCGCCAAAACATAAAAATATGGTGCTCTCTAAAAAGCGGTTACTATTACTGCTATTGCTCTCTTCAATATCATTAGTGAAAAATATTGGAGAGCAAGAGGATTAATGACTTCATTGTCAGAAATCCAGCATTAGCTAACAACATATTTTGCTAAGTGATAATACATAAAATCCCAGCTGTAGTGATAACTGTCCAAAAGATCTGGTTCTTGCCAAAGCCTTTCTTTACATTGTTGACATGCCACCACACAATGAGCCTTCTGTTCATCATTGATCATATTCATCTTAATCTTCAAAGTTGAGGGCCTTCTGGTGCATGGAGCAATCTTACAGTGGTTTTTACCCTCTCGAAATTGCTTATGCCACTCGAAAACCTGCATTTTTCCAAGGGCTTAGTCTCTGTTGACTTGCTGCAACATTTCTATTTGTGATGGAATTTTATCAAGAGTAATGCAAAATCTATTGGTGGATGCTGCCTCAACTTAAGATCCATGTTGGGTACAATTAACACATTCTTCTGCTTCACCTGCTTCCCTTCAACTGAAGACAGCCAAGTGAAGACTGCATGGCATTTCATCACTCCAGGTCAGATCTTTCTAGCACTGCCAACATCAAACTCCAGCTTGGGTGAATTACAATGTAAAAAAATTATTCTGCTTATTGTTTGACATCCCCTCGTACAATTTGGTTATGTGCAAATGTAGACTGAAAGATGTTTGTCATCATACAATAGAGTGCTTACAGATCAGCAAACAAAAAAGAGTACTTTGGCCACAGTGGCAATTTTTTCATTTGATTAATAATGGGTGATCCAAACAACTGTGAACTGGCTGTGCTGTGTTCCATCTGTATGCATCCTCAGCACTTGTCGCCGACTGCCGCTGTCATAGAAGAGTGCGGATAAAACCATATAACATTTTTAAAACTACTTTTAAAGACTTTTCTTACCAATGTTAGCGGAGATGCTGAAACTGGCCACCATCGTCCATACATTTTTGGCACCTCTTTACGAAATTATCCATCACTCGCCATAGTTCACATTGAGAAATGCTGGCAATTTCCTGGTGGATATTTTGTTTTAGTTCTTCCAGGTTGTGTGGGTATGTCTTGTACACTTTATGCTTCCCCAGAGATAGAAATTGCAGATCACCTGGAAATCTTTCTGCAAATTGCACTTTCACTTGGCGAGTTGACTGAGTTAACACATATGAACCATAAATAAATACACGCTGTGCAGTAGAAAACAAATGCTTAGCCATAATACACTTTGTGAGTAAGTACAAGACAAAATAATAAAGCACGCTGTAATAATTTAACCACGTGATATCACTGTCACCTCTATACTGCACTTCCAGAGCAGAGAAAAACAAGTCATGCACGTGACCTTGTGTACATCATCTGCTGTTATGTTTCCGTTTGCGTAGTGGAAAGACACCACGTAGCTGTTCTCATGTTTTTGGGTCTCTCTGTATATTCTTCCATATTTTTAGTAGTTTCAATGAATGAGATTTTTGTATGTATAAACTTTCTTGCTGTTTATTTATAAATAATTTACGATTGCAGTTAGACAATATTCTGATGTATCACATACAAAGTGTTATCAATATATTTCAAGCTTTTGCAAAGTAAATACAGAAGCGAGTGAAAATTTGAACTACATTTGCCTTACATCTATTACTTGCTTTTGCAACTCATCCTATTCCATGTTTCACTCTGTTGTTGAATTTGAAAGAAGTTCAAACTTGCCTTCTTATTGTATTATTTTCCTGTTTTTCTCCCCATTTTTTTAGCAGCATTGATTCATTATTGCTAAATTCTGATATTGAAAAATGATTCTGGCCTTCGGGGGGGGGGGATAATGTATACACTTTTTTAAACTTTTTTCATCATCATCATCTTTGTTGTTGTTGTTATTATTGTTGTCGTGTATTATTTATTATTATTGTTATTACTATTATTGTTATTACTATTATTACTATTACTATTATTATTATTATTATTATTATTATTATTATTATTATTATTATTATTATTATTATTATTATTATTGTTGTTATTGTTATTATTATTATTATTATTATTATTATTATTATTATTATTATTATTATTATTATTATTATTATTATTATTATTATTATTATTATTATTATTATTATATTGATCGAAAAATACCACAAAGTCAAAATCCCTGGGGAATGATACTCATTGATTTAGTCAACATCTCTATTTCATCTGTATTGCATGTTAGCTTGTCTTCTAAACTCATTGACAGATATTCAGGTTTATTGAAATTTATTTCTAATCCCCATATCCTATACTCTTCTACTAATTTTCTGAGCATAAATGACACATCATCCTCACAAATTATAACTTATCATCTGCGAAAAGCAGACTATGCAGGTAGTGGTCTGCATGAATTTGAATTCCCATGTATCGACATTTCTTAGTCCAGTTTTGAAGAGCTATGTCAATATATATTTTGGACAGTGTCGGAGAAAACTTGGACAACAAGCAAACAAATTAATTGTATTAGAAATGGATTTTTGGAGACGGTAAGCACAAGAATCCAGGAAAGATAAAGTTCGGAATAATAAAATAAGGAAAATTATGCAAGCTGGCAAAAACATTTTGGAAATTGTAGAAGTAGGATGCCTGAAATGGTATGAACAAGTGCTTAGAATGTCAGAGGACTGAATACCCAATAAAATTCTAAATTGGAAAGTAGAAGGGAAAAGACAAAGAGGGAAACCTAAAGAATGCTGGATGAGTGAAAAGGAGTATAGAGAGAAGAGGGTTAAAGGAGGAAGATGCTATGGACAGCATCTTATGGAGGCAGAAGATTTTGGGATGAAGGAAATCCATTGTACTGCAGAATATTCCTTAATAAAAAATTATCATAATTATTGTTTTTAGTGTATTTGTATTATTTTCGAATTCTGATCCTGAAAAATAACACCAATTTTGGGGGAAAATAACATTGTTTTTTTACATGAAAATAACAGACATTTATAGGTATCAGTTTAGCCATTCTTGAGTGAAAAGATAACATCACACTTGAGGTTTGAGAGTAGTTCATCATACAATTGAGGCAGTATTTCTGTGTAAGCCCTCTAGAACGATTAAATACAAGATTATAGAGGCGACAGAAAAGCCTGCTGATACCATAAATTGTAAATATAGTTATTAAAGACTAAGTTCAATTGTCTCTTTTAAATGGCTTGATTCGGCTTTGCAATGGAAATCGTAAGTGTCCGCAATAAGTTGAGTGATTTCTGAATATAAAGTGAACTTCAAACAGATATTTATAGTGGTGGTGAAAGACAAAGAGTGACAGTCCATCTAATAAGTGTAAATTCTGCAACGTGGCACTAATAACAGTAAAGATATTGATTTATAAAAATTTGTAATCTGTGCATGCCGACCCGTTAACGAGATTTGAAAGGATGCCAAGCCATATGACTACATAATTTGTGATAATAGACTGAATATGTTCATTTAAAAGTTTAAATAAATTCAATACTTTAAAGTGTAGTGATTAACTAATATACTCATTTACCTGTACTGCGCCAGAGATATAAAAGAAGATTAAAAGAGTCGTTCATGCTCACTGCTGATCTGTTGGAGAAGCGACAAAACACGTCATTTCCTGCCACATTGGTAGGAGCAACAAAGTTATTGGTACACCAAACCCTTTAATAAACTCGTAGCACAATTTAACATTGGTAATTTATCACTTATCCAAAAGGAAACAAATTTGGCTCTGGATTTATTGTATACACAGAAGACATTAAATGTATCTATATATAAGGGGTAGTCATAAAATTTTAATTATCACCTCGAAAAAATAAAGTTAGGTAATTGATTTTTTGTCAGCTTGTAGGTACATGTCTGAAGTCCTGGTATACATTTAAATCCCTGCGCTGCATAACTGTAGCACGCTGCTAGAGGATCCAAAACAAAATGGCACAGGCTGTTCATAAAGTGGAGTATCATGCAGTAATTCGTTTCCTGCATTTGAAGGGGAACAACGCTACAACAATCCGTAATTCGTTTCCTGCATTTGAAGGAGAACAATGCTACAACAATCCATACTGAGTTGGTGGCAATGTACGGCAGCAATGTACCATCATATGACACAGTGGTCAGGTGGTGCAGTCACTTTCAGGGTGGTCAAATAAGTCTGGATTATGAAGAACGAAGCGGCAAGGTGATGTCGAGTCTGTTTTGGGACATTCAAGGTGTGGTGTTGACAGATTATGCTCAGAAATGGCAAACCATTACAGGAGCATACTACCAAAATCTCCTGACGAGCTTAGGGGAGGCTATAAGGACGAAGCGTTGCGGGGAAGCTGCCCAAGGGGGTTCTTCTGCTTCACAACAACACCCAAGCCCATTCTGCAAAGGACCAGTCACATATGCTGCTTCTTTAGGCTATCATATTTTGCCTCACTGCCTGTATTCCCCTTGTATGGCACCCAGTGACTTCTTCCTCTTTTCTCAGATGAAACCATTGTGTGGCAGGCATTTCCAGAATGAGGTGATTTATGAGGTGGAATGTTTCCTGAGCAGCCAAAATGCTGACTTCTACAACCAAGCACTCCATCAAGACATCCATCGTTGGGAGTTAGTGAGTGTGTGGGGTTTAACGGCCCGTCAACAATGAGGTCATTTGGGCCCCCCATCGTTGAGAAAAATGTGTCATGTTGAAGGGTGAATATGTAGAGGACGACTCATACCATCGCCAAGTTTCATGGTCACAGCTTCATTTTTTCGAGGTGATAAAACTTTGACTACCCCTCATACATTATGGAATATGCAGGGCATTAATATTTTTGAAGCAGTTTCATTATAAAAATGTTCATTTCTCTCTATGTCAATACAATTTATAATTCTGTAAAATCATTGTGTTAACAGCCCCCAAAAATTCAAAGTAATTCAGTTACCCTTAGCAATAAAGTGTGTCAAGACAGTTCCAACTTTGGTCTTCAGTTAGACATTTTATTATGCTGGATAGAAATAACCACATCAGGTACGACATAGTGTGTTCAGTGTTAGATAGCCAAATAAGATTGAGATGGCTGTAGTATAGAGACAAGCATGTCTGTAGAGTAATAAAATTCACTAATAAGTGTATTGCCATGCATACTAAAGGCATTATTTCATCCCCCTCCCAAAGAAAAATAAATATTTTCATGGCACCCCCACCTGTGCTAATGACCTGTCCTTTAACAGGGCAACAGGCTGTCAGGAATCTATTGCTATTGTATGCTATTCTGGGTTCCAGGGCCTTCGTTTTCTGGCATTCAAGAATTCCCTTGGTAGAAACTTTCTCATTGTGTGCACAACCTATATAAGAGGCTGCTGAGTTCCCAGTGAGACAGTCAAAAGTGTGTGAAGCATTCAGTGAACCGTGCTGAGTGCAGTTAGTATGAGTTGTGGATCCGGTAATGACAGTTCAGTTGTGATTAAATTAGGCAGATAAGTTGTGTTGCTCTGAGTTTGTGCAATAGTTACTTAAGTGTAACATTAACCAACCGATTAGAAGAAAAGAAGTATAATTAGCAGTAACTGGCATTCTTATTTGTTATGCTGGTGTCAGAAGTGGAATATAAAAACCACAATGGAAACAATGCTTGAAAAGTTATTGGCCAAGATGGAGATGATGGAGAATGAGATGAACTCCGAATTCAATGTTAATCCCGGCATGCAGAAGCTGAAGATGGAAATACAAAATGAAATCTGAAATGGACAAGATGGGAAATGAAATAACCACATTAAATTTCACAATGGAGAAAATGGAACCAGGCATGGAGGTGAAGAAAGACAAAGGGGAACTTGCTGAATAGATGATCTTGGCCAATGCCTTTTACGCACTAGAGGACCCAGGGGAATGCCTTGGTGTCTTAGATGGAAGAGTCAATGGCAGCACCAAGGAATTGACTGCCATAATGGAAGGAATGCTCAATAAGAAACTCAGAAACTACAACGTTGAGGCGACACATCTGCGTGCATCAAGCCACCTAAATATGATGGGATATCAGCCTTTGGAGTCTTCCACGGACAATATGCTGTTGCCACTGCCCACAACCATTGATCAGAAGAAGACGAAGCCGCAAGGTTGACGGCCAGCCTGAAGGGTCCAGCGGCAGAAACTTTGAACATGATTCCAATGTCGGTGGTATCCCCCAGACATCTGAAAGGCTCTTGGAAAGTGCCATCTGCTTGCATCCTATCGTAACCAGCTCAAATGTAGGGTGGAACAGCCGGGGCAGATGCTGCAGTAGTTTGCCCTGGCAATTGAACAATCGGCAGCTAAAGCTATAGTAAACCACTCAGCTAGTCAGGTATCCCAGGAAGCTGCCTACAGCTTTGTGGACTGGTGCACAACATCAAGATATGAGAATTATTATTTATTTATGCCAACAAACTTACTGTTGGTGTTTTTAAACACACAAGCCGTGTGTGGGCAAAGTTCGAGAGGTAGAACTGGAACTTAAAAATTCAATGCCACAACTGGGATTTGAACCACAGATCAGGAGAAATACGAACTGGTTTGAGAATTTAATGCCATTCTGGCAGTTTGCCACAATAGCTCAATGGTTAGAGCAGCCGGCTGGTAAGCAGAAGGTCTGTGGTTTAAATCCCAGTTGTGGCATTGAATTTTTAAGTTCTAGTTCTACCTCTCAAATCAAGATATGAGAGTTGTGATGCTTGGTGAGTACAACACCATCCATGAAGCACTGGCAGCTGTGATGAGGATGGAAGCGGCTAAGGGAACAATGCCTCCACTTAAAAGACCAGGAGTATCTGACATGACTGGACAGAGGATCGATCCAGGGATGTTGAAAGAGGTTTCCCAGTGGCATGTGCTGGGGCTAGACAGGACACCTGGTGAAGAACTGTCCACACCTGACCGAGTAGGCGGGAAATAGGGGAGTACCAGTATGACAAGGGAGCTGTCATTGCCAACCCCTCGAGTGACACTGCACACCTTGTACATGAAGAGATGGATGTCAGTAACGGCTCGTGGCTAGGAAATTAGGTAAAGAGTTGGTGGGATTATTTTAATAATTATACTGACCTGTTTCTTGTACATCAATCAATACTTCCGTCCTTTAAGCCTGCAAATTTGTCAGTAATATCTTTATATCTTATCTAAATATTTGCTAAAGAAGAAAGTTTCGTCTGACATTGCATTCCTAAGGTATCTTTGTATGCGCTTTGGACAAGAAAAGCTTCGTTCCACAGATACTGTTGTAGAAGAGATTCACAGAATAAGGGATAACAGTTTCCAAGTGTCTGTAAAGATATTTCGTATTCCAGAATTTCGTAATACAAGGCACGACACATTCGAACATGCTCATCCTGAGAAAGGGAATTGTACTCTCGCATATCTGCCAGTTTGCTGGCTTTTTCAAACATAATCAAAAAATACTGTTCATTCCCCTTGTTTCTTAGAATTTCACAAGTGGTCCTTATTTTTGATATGCTGTAGTTTACATCCAGTGATCTCTTCTGCAAAACATGAACAATATATCTGTCAAACAAAATATGTCATGAAACACTACTACTAGGAACACAAATTCAAAATTGTTCATGTAGTTCAGAAAACTTTTGGGAAGCACAATGGAATTATCATCAGACTGTTCAGAGGAAACTATTTCTTCGAAAACCTCTTTCAACTTTTCCCAGTCATCCACAATTACTCGCAACAATTTTCAGTTGGAGCTCTAGTGGAGAGGAGTTACAATTGGAATGCATGGTCCCAATACAGCAGTAATTACATAGGTTCTCTTTGCTGATTGACGGAGAAAGGTAGAAATTCCAATAATCAAAGAGAAAAATATACGACAATGTCATATTTTGTTTTAAAACTTTGTTGCAAGACTAGATTTATAGTGGATACAGTTTATTGGCAGTTCCCAAGAGTTCAACATGGCTGACATTACGCTAAACAGCTGACGAAAGAATCCCAAAAAAGCAGCCCTGCCAACGTACATAATAAAGGCATTTCTAACCTCAGATATCACAGAGTTAAAGTAAACGATAATAATGCTTGAACATCATTACCACACAACACATGATGAACCTACTCATCGTCAGAAAATCTTGTTCTTCAATAACACTTTTGGATAAAATCACTTCCGAGCACTAAATATCGTAATAAATATTTAATGCACTACTGTGTAGCAAACACAAAAATAACAACGGTAACTATAATTGCATATATTGCTCTAAAAGAATTCAAGACAAAACCACACAAACACGAGCAGTACGTCCACAGATTAATTAAGTAATACAGTGTCTAAACAGAATCTTGTTTTAAAATCAATCGGTTGACCTTTCTGCAGCGCGTTCATAAACAGGGACTTCTGTGGCAACATAACAGATGCAATAACACCAGCTATGGCCATAGCTTTACAATGGTTATATGTTATGAACAGTTGATGGCATTAATGCAACCTAACAGATGGAATATCACCATATATAACCAGACTGCATCATAATGGGGGAAAAATGTCAAGGTTGTTTTTTGGGGTATTTCAGTAAGCTGTGCCTACTGTAGATGAGCAAAACAGTGTACTAATACTGCAAAAGGAGCTTTTTCCTTAATTTTTTTCTGGAGTCCATTTAAATGGCCAGACATCACATTTGCACCATAATAACACTGTCCTACTAATTTCTACTTGTAGCCAGAGGGTTCCAAGATGTTGTCCAATAAAATAAGCAAAGTTTCTGATGTTCTGTCAGAACTTACATTATAGAAACCTAAGAAATGCTCCACAACAGATCCTTCAGCATTAACGTACCTCACTATTACAGAACACTGACACACCTGTGTAATATCTGTTGTATCCATGCGCACACAAACTCTCACACTCCACACACAAATACACACCCCACCTCTACTATACGTGTGATGATTTTTCACATTAGCGATAAAGTGCTAATTGCATATAAAAAGGCTATACTTGCATATTTACATTGTTAATGATCAATTCACTTTAAACGTGTTTTGAATATGTGATAAAATTCGAAATCCACCTAAAATGCTAAAAGAGTGTAAAAATGTGATATAAATACAAATTGGAGTTTTTTATTATTATTATTTAAAGAAAAACATATGTTACGCGATTTAGTGATAATATTAACAAGTTTGCTTCCACAAATAAAATATTGTATCCATGTGACACTTAAAAGCTTGGTCGCAGGTAGGAAATTGAAGAAATAACAGGTCTTCAACCTTGCCCATTCCACCCATTGAAACAGTATCTCAGCCCAAGCCTATTAATTATATTTAGTGAGATTTCATTATATTTGTTGTATTTTATTGCATTTAGGCAGTATTTTCTTACAATTATGAATTTAATACTAAATTTATTTTTTAAAAATGGCCCACTTACCTGGGTTAATCTAAAATATATATTTTCCGTAAAGTGCTACAAAACAATATGTAAGAAATGTGAAGACGCTATAAAGTGCTAAATAGTAAAATCAAAATGCTAAATTTATAATTTCAAAATGCTAAAAATCACCATCCCTAACTATACGTAGTAGAGAAAGTAAAAGGTGCAATATTGGCATATATAGCAAACAAAGAATAGAATCCGTAATACACAAACAATTAATGTGGTATACTAGACTCGCTCTAAGCAATGCACATTGGTATAACTGCACAATACATGTACAGCATAAGCGGTTGAAATGGAATAACTGCTCAGTCTCTGTAAACTGATTATTTTCTGTTTCCAAATAACAGTGAAAGATGCAGTGTATTACAATTAAATCATTAAACTTATTCATTAGTGCATTTTAAAAGTGATACCATAAAGAAAATATAGGATCTATTTTCTACTCTTTGTTTACCTCGTGTGCTGCTTATTTCGGGAGGCGTATAGGTATAAAAGAATCCTGTGATATCAAGCCGTCCAAGACAGTGAAGTTCAGAAATAGTTAACTGGATCATCTGTGCAGCTGCTTCCTTTTACCATTTACTTGCAGTAGGACCTTATTAATCTTTTAAGAAGAAAGTGTACACTGGATCACTCTCAATCTGGGAAAAACTATTCATACAAAAAAATACACAATTTATTAAACTTTGATGTCCTTTATGAAAAGGCTCTCATTGTGCAGCATGTCCAGTCAAAACACCGTCTACAAGTCATAGGAGGATGCGCTGCAATGAATGAGAACTGATGATGGAGACAACACTCTCCGAAGCATGTTCCAATGAGTTTGGTGTAGAAAGTGAAGTTAAAGTACTAAAAACCGCCAAGATTTTTACATATAAATGCTACAATATATGTTTAAAATACTGTCGGAGGTTTGCCTGTTCTAGGCTTTACATAAATGAAGATGCATATTTTTTGTCACTGTCCAAGAAGAAACAGCTGCTATAAACAGAAAGAAATGTGAATCTATCTCATGTAAATTTAAGGATCCAGTTAAATAAATTGGCAGTACTTAAGTATTTTAATGTTTAAGCATGAAAATGTCCTTAAGTATAGATCACTATCATTAGATTACTTTCTGGCTTACAGAGCTTCTGTATTATATTATTGTGTGCTTAAATATCAGGTACTCAAATTAATTTGTTTTAGTCTGGATCAGCCCTAGGGTGAACAAATACAAAATGTGGCCATGTCTCAACTTTTTAGGAGAGCAAGATGTAGTTCTTTTACTAACACACATACACACATAGATTGAAATAAATTATCAAGCTTTGTACTTATTGTGTGCCAAAATACAACTTTCATGTAAGCTTTTTTTTCTGTGTGTTAATATTCAGGTAACCATTACACATGGCGTAAAGTGACAACAACAGTGCACAACATTATTGTGGGAAAGCTATGGGTAGATCAGCATGGCGATATGGATATAGTGAATCATAAGGCTGGTGTCAAATGCCATCTGAAGTACATCCCATACAGCTATTTCACACGTGACGTCCAGAGAAAGGTAACCATGAAAATAATGAAAACTAATATGTCTAAAATGGAAAAAGTGAAGCAAATTACATAAATATCTAGAGACTAGGCTTCACCTATCTTATTTAAGTTGGAATATACAGGAACTAGTTTTGTTACCCTTCCATAACATCCCCAGACTTTAAGGTCTGTATATTCCATCCTAAATAAGATAAGTGAAGCCTATTCTCTAGATGTTTATGTAGATTTATTGAACTAATATGTCTGTCTATGATTTGATGTATCAAAATATTGATATCACACAAGAAAACCTATTCTAACTTAAAAACAATTCATGCCTTTTGTTTCTTTGCACTGAACTAGTCTCTGAAACTTGGCAGAAAAGAAGAAATCCTATCCCAGAAACGAAGTATGTTTTTATGAGGTATGCATGCTCAGAGAGATTCACAAGCTTTGCTTGTTACACAGGCAATTGGTTGTACACTTGTGTATATATCTGCTTTTCCCAAGCTGCTATTATTGGAATTATGCATGATGCCCTATGTCATCAGAAACCAATTATCACTGGAGTATGTGATTCTATTGTATGGGTGCATTGTTTTGTGGCTAGATAAAATTCATTGCCATGTGAATGTAAAGTAATTTTCAGACTAGAGGAAACTCTAGGTATTGCACCATGAAACCCCTATACTGGGACGGGCAATTTAAGAAGTTTGTCGAGTATGGCTATCATATCAGGTTTCTCAGCCCCCTGGATTGTATCCTACAGTAACTTTACTACCAGCTTGTTGAATTTGTTATATTTGGTTTTCATGTGACAAATGGGGTACCAATACCAGTGTTAAAGTACAGCACTAAATATCAGAAAATTGTTAAATTCTGGGGAAATAGATTTCTCCATGAAAGAAGAATACATTCCTTCATGGTTTGTTGTAAAGAATGAAAAAGTATCAAAGTGAACTATAACATCAGGAGATTACTGTAGTATAACAAATTGCTCAAAGGCACATCTTTTATTAGTTGCATACTGGCTGCTTAATTCCTTGAAGTTTGTAAGTTTTTTATTTTGTCAGTCTGATATTCTGCATTTAGGCAGACTGATGAGAGGTTGAGATACCTTAAACTTAATGCTCTTGTGTTGTAAGAGTATTATTGCAACAGTTCAACAGTTAAATTCATTGAAAAGATGCTCTTATGAGAAGTAGTGAGACCTCATCATGTTAGTTACATTTTCATTGCTTGCACAGGTCAGTTTTGTTGTAACTGAAAACATCTGTATTATATCTTTGGTTACAGTGTTTAGTAGGGTTGCCAGGTTTTCAAGCCAAAAATACAGGAGATTTCAAAAATGTTTCCTTAATACCTGAACGTATTGTTGACATCGATTTTTCTCTGTATTGATTTTAGAAGATGTATGCTTATTGCATAGAACTAGGTTTTACATATTTATTCATAACATTTAAACCAATGAGTGTATTTACAAAATGGTGATTTTGCAATCTCCCTTATTTCACTCTTTTAAAAAACCATAAAGAGCAATGTGCGTAATGCTTATTACCCTTCACAGGTCCTGCCCAAAAATAAGTATCTTCCCAGACAAAAGGATAAACACACATGTACGTAGGTTTCTTCTTGGATGAAGTTTTGTTCAGTTCATTGCGGCCATCAACTTCCGTGATTTTACTTGCTTTATAGAACCACAAACAAACAAAACATGTGTTCTTCTCTTTAATTCAAAGACACAAGTGAACGAGACGTGTGCTCACATCACGCATCACATGGCCACAGGTACACTTAAGGATTGGCTACACTGTACCAGCCAATAAGAAAAGAATGCTCGCTGCTACCAACAGCTAATTAACCCTCTTGCTGCTGCGCCTCTTTAAAGAATTCCCACCCAAAAATGCCACCCGTCGATGTAGTTGATTGTATTATAGGGCTTGAACCGATTTTTGAAACATCCTATAGGGATGCGCTTTATGTCGTTGAAAAGGGGAAACTTTCTTCTTTCTAACGGTATGTTACAAGGTCATTAAGAGGGATCTTATGTTATTTGAAGGCCAGTTTCCTAACCCTCGCCGATATAGTTTGACTGTGTCCAGTTTTGTTCGGTTTTTACTGTGTAAAAGTGAACATAGGTAATTGTTCTCACGATGTTTTTGTGCCAGGAAGGAATGATAGTACAATTGTGGCATATTATGAGTGTGACATGACAGGGATTGTGTACCTGAGACAACAAAAAGGAGGCATGTCAATTTAAATGCTGATTTCAATTTTATTCTTCAATAATTGAAACTGTAAGCTCTCAGTGGTTTCTAGAAAGAGGTGAAATAGTCAAAGACACAGTTAATAGTTCTCCTTCTGCATTGTATGTGTGAAATTATTGCCAAAGAAGCAGGAATGTCAGTGTACTGTGTTATACACCGGGGTAGCAAAAAAGACTCTGTACAGTGTGCGTAAAATGCGAAAAAGGATTACATCCTAAGTGCATTAATTTACACATGCTCAAAATAAATACCAAATTAATGATTTGCGGCAAATGGGACATATATAATTAATTTAAATGTGGTGTATTAAATATAGTGTAGTGGTTTTTTGACGGTAGAAGTGCTTAACTGTGCAAAATGAAATTAATTGCTTTAATTAGTGTGCTATTTTTTACCTTGTACCAGAAACTATTATTATTATCAGTTTTGTGTGCACATATGTAAACTGAGAATTATTAGAAACCCGAAATAGTGTTAAAACTACTACCATAATTATTGAAGAGTTCATGTTCATGATGCAAACCACACTGAAGTCATCAACACTGGTGAGTTATATTTTGCATTTTTTATGTAACATAGCAGAGTTTTGAAGGTATATTTATTATTCACTTGTAATTGAATACATATTTAACGGTGCTAAATGTCATTTGCGTTATTTGATTAGAAATGTGTGATATTTCATCTCAAATTACAATAACAAAACTATTATTCCTCGTAATAAAATATGCGCTAGATATTCATTTGTTATCTGATAAATATTCTAATTAATAGAATATTGAACAGAATTCAATTTGGTAACATTCATTTTTTGGATCTTTGTTCTATCTTTAAAATTATATTTATTGTGAATTTTTTTCTGGAAGCTAACATTTCAAGACGTAGTAGTCCGGCATTTTTCACCCCAGTAGTCATATTTGGACTTGGCATTTTGATGTTGGACAGACACCGTCAACCTGATCGACGTACAGCTGCAAAAGGGTTAAAATACCGCTGCCAACATTGAGAAGAAGGAACTACCACTTCGATATATCACATATTCAAAATATCCTTCTAAAACTCAGAATTAATGGCAGTGTATGAAATATGGGAGAAATAGTCCAAAGTATGGGAGCCGGGAGACTCAATAAAATAGGGCTGAAATACAGGAGACCGGGCAACGCTAGTGTTCAGTGATGCCATATGAGAATGTGGAAATTCTGTGCAAATGGGCAGCTGTAAGTACCATAGAATATAATCCAACAAGCAGTGAATTAAGTCTACACAAAACTTTTCGTTTACAAGCTACATGTAAATAAAGTGATGTATATGATGTGAACTCGTAATGAGTGAGTAAGAAATGCTCCTAACTGCACTTACTTGGGTAAGAAATGTTTACAACCTTCAGGAAACATTTCAAAGGCAATTATTATTTATTTATGCCAACAAACTTACTGTTGGTGTTTTTAAACACACAAGCCGTGTGTGAGCAAAGTTTGAGGTGTAGAACTGGAACTTAAAAATAAATTCTGGCAGTTTGTCACAATAGCTCAGTGGTAGAGCAGCCGCCCGGTAAGCAGAAGGTCTGTGGTTCAAATCCCAGTTGTGGCATTGAATTTTTAAGTTCCAGTTCTACCCCTCAAATTTCAAAGGCAATTTACCTTCATCCTCAGCTACGATCAACTGCCATTTTAACTTCTTCGTTTAGAGGCTGTTTCCTGAGTTTATAATTTTAATGATGAGATGTTGTTATGGTTGAATCTTGACTTCTCATACTTGGAAATTTGTTTCAAAGGAAGATTTAACCATTTAGGGGATGTTGGTCATAGAGAATCAAAATTCATTCATAAACTTTCATTAACCCAGAAAATTGGATCACTCATCAAATGCATAAATGCCAGGAAACAACCTTCACAGGAAACAGAGGGATTTAGAAAATAAATGCAAGTCGCCTTCCTGGGCTGTAAGGTTTTCTTATATAAGCTGTAAAGTTGGGAACATTTCATATTCATTTGTTGTAAAACCTTTTGGACCAATTGCAGAAACTGTATCTTGTTTAAACCTGCAGCAGTTTTTAAAATTACTACATCCAAAGAAAGAGGAAGTGGCGAGATTAGCTATTAAATTTATAATTGTAGAAAGTTCATATTGATTATTTTTTGATATTGGAGAAGTTTCATTTTATGTAATATTGTTATTCTTGTCTAATGGTTTTATTTTCCTTGTATTATGTGAAATGTATGTATTTTAGGTAATTCAAGCAATCAAGTTAAATTACACATATTTAATATGTTAAATAACAATAAATAACGTTCAATAATAATTATGAAACTTAAAATATTTACAAAACTACATAATTTTGAATTTCAACATATAAAATATACCAAATAAGCTCTCAATTGACTTCTATTATAAATACGATGCAATTATGAATTTCACTTAATTTTTGCATTGACAGTGAATGGTGTAATTGTTTATGAATGAAGATTAGGAGGCAGAAGGAAAAGTTGTTAGCAAATAATTGGCAGTCATTTTTCTCTGAAAATCTACAAATGGTTTCTGTTGGACATTGTAATTCAGGGCTGATGAAATGAACACTTAGCATTTTCCCGTTAAATAAATCAATTGCTTATAGAATATACTTCTTAATTTGTGTAACTGCATTAACTAAACTTTTTCTTTGCTTAATTGCATTATTTTGTATCATGTAATTTTGAATTTTCCTTAAACTGATCTTAGAATAACTTTTCAGCTTTGAGGGCATTTTTTAAATTTTGAAGGGCTTTTTTTTTTTTTGAGATTTTTAGGTCATTATTGCATTTTAAAGTACATTTTTAGTATTTTATTGGGCATCAAAATCTCTACTGATGAATATGTACTAAAAATATTATAAATCGACAATTGTTTATGATAGTGAAAAGGTTTGTAGTCAGGAAGAATTGAATAGTTGAGTTAAAATATTGAATAACCATCAAGTAATTAAAATATGTATCATCAAGTGAAATAACGTTAATAACTCAGAAGATTGCATGACAGACAAATTTAAGAACCTCCAAAACTTGAATGTACCTGATCTAAGAATGAAGTATTGCAATTTTAATATCTTATGACATTTTGCAATAAATTAGAAGAATTGACAAAATAATTTGTGAGTCATTGTACTGATGGACTTAATTCCTTACTTTGTGAAATAAATGTCTCAGCTCTCCATTTAACTAAATTATAGAATTACTATGCATTACCACAAGAAAAGAAAAAAAGACTAGAAAAAGCTTATACAGAATAAAATGGGCATCTTATAGCTCTCCATTTAACTATATAATATAGAGTGTCCCAAAATTAGACTGACAAACTTTAGGAGCTGATAGATAACATTATTTTAAACACTTCTTGTTAAGGAAAGATTTTTGCTGTGGTGCTTCGTTTAAGCGCTAGATGAGTTAATGTCATTACTGCCTCCCCCCCAGTTTAAGTATTTATGGCAAAATCAACAATGCAAATTAGTATTGCATTTATTTTAGCAAGGCACATAATCTTAATCCAAGAAACAAACACAGAACACAAACATTTCATTGTTTACAGTTAATCACAGCTTTACCATTCAAAGCAAATGCTGGAATGCATGCCCATTACGAATAACACAGAGTGCATCAGCATGCCATATTCTGCCGTACTCTCGCAAAGACACCAGCTATTTCTCTGATTTCGCCAGCTGTGCAGGTTATTCATGCCACAAGGTCCTCTTCAGATTCAACAGGTGTTTCATATACTACGGTCTTCATGTGCCCCCACAAAAAGAAGTTAAGTGGAGTAAGGTCAGGGGAGCATGCTGGCCACGGAATGGGTCCATCTCTGCCTATCCAGTGATTGCCATATGTAGCCATAAGGTGACAATGTACTTCAGCACTAAAGTGAGCTGTTGCCTCATGTTGAAACCACATGTCCTGTCTGATATGAAGGGGAACTGTTTCCATTAGATCAGGCAAAACTTTTTGCAGAAATACTAAGTAATTGTAAGCATTGAGTCAAGTGGGCAAAATGTATGGTCCTATTAAGAAGTTATACACAATACCAGCCCACAAATTAACATCAAATCTCTGTTTATCTGACCTCTGAAATGTAGCATGGGGATTTTCAAAGGCCCAAACATGTGAATTCCGACAGTTAAATAACTGCTCATGTGTGATACTTGCTTCATCTGTGAACATGACATGGGATGCAAACAGTACATTGTTTTCATTTTTGACAATGATATCTGGACTAAATTGAAAACAATGTACTGACAAAATTGCTGTAGCAGAGGAGTCTTCAGGCCTCAATTCATGGGCCTTTTCAAGGTGATGGAGGATGGAAATGGCACCCAGTAGACTTGCACATTGTGAAGGAAGGGAACGACACCAGTAGATTTGAACATCAAGGAAGATGGAAATGACATCCAGGAGACTTGGACATTGTGGAGGATGAAGAAGATATCTAATCAACCATGACATTGCAGAGGACAGAAGTAGTATCCAGTAAACTTGGACATCACAGAAGATGAAGAGGATTGTCAGCAAACCAGGACATCGCAGAAGACGAGGTGGAATACCCAGAGGACTAAAACTGGAGAACAAGGAACTAATTACATAGAACACTAAACTAGGGTAATCATACAAATCAAAGTATATCTATTTTACTTTTTGCTTAATGCTTTATGTACTTACACTGAGGTAAACCAGTAAAAATTACCAACATAGAGCTGTCTAAAGAAGATTTTGCAAGTCAAACTGAAACTTCAAACAATCTTTCAGAGGTAGAACTGGAACTTAAAAATTCAATGCCACAGCTGGGACTTGAACCACAGACCTTCCGCTTACCAGGCGGCTGCTCTAACCTTTTAAGTTCCAGTTCTACCTCTCAAACATTGCCCACACACGGCTTGTGTGTTTAAAAACACCAACAGTAAGTTTGTTGGCATAAAGAATAATTCAAACAATCTATTGAGGAAAATAAGGAACATCAAAATAATTTGCTAGATAATATAACAAGAATGTTTGCTGAGATGCAAATGCAATTAGAAATGAAACTAGACAAAGTTGAAAATCAGTTACATGCATTAGGCCTGGTTTTATAAACTCATAGCACATATAACTAAACTGTATTGCGGCGATGTTGGTTTGTCATAATGCCTAGAAAAGAAGACGATGGCTCATCTTCTTACACCACAACTAAATTCTTTTGGTGCCTATGCTAGCTTAGAAAAAGATTAGAAATATTCGAGAACTAAGGCCATTCACAATGAAAATTAAGTGTAACGTTAAATTAAGGTGATAGGCAACCATTCACAGTGAAAAATAGCGTTTGCAGTAACAAGTTTGCTTGCCATCTTACACCACAACCAAATGCAGTTGGTAACTAAAATGTAATGTTGGCAATGTTGTTGCTGGAACTAAACGCTTTTGGTAGTGTAGAAAGAATATTAACATTATGAAATAATGGCATATCGAATGAAAAATAAATGTAACAGTTAAGTGTTAAATTAACATGATCATGCGCAACAAAAGATAAGTTTTGCAGTAACAAAGCTCGTAGCAGTTTAGGTACATGCAGCATTTTGCTTCACATTTTGTTCACACTACAAGTCTGTTGCGTGTATGTACACTTCAGTTATGATTTATTTGTGTATCTATATTCTGCAAAGTGTTCATCAAAACTTGTTTTTCTATTTACTTCAGATCAGTCATGCCCAAAATAGAACATATTCTCATAGGTTTACAGGAGGAGGCTACGCAAAAGCTCACGTAAGCTTTTAGGTCCATATGTTTACGTGATACATGAATTGCTTTACATGGTCCTTGCTTTTATGTTTATGCTTGATTTTCAAAAATGTATTATGTTAGCAATCCAACATAAAAATATATTGTTGTACGGTGTATACTCTCTTGATTTCCATATCAGTTTCCAATTTGATGTAATGAGGTTAGGACTGTGTTTTGTAAGTTTGAATCTGTTTAAAAACGCATGATCATTCTACATCTGAAAGTGATTGGTCTATTTAAGAAAGTTTGGGTTTCCTGAGGTGTTTCAACTTCATCATAATAGTAATTCCTCAAATACCTCCGCAGTATCCTCATGTACAGCTGGAGCTACCATATTGCTTGTAGTGCTAGACTTCGTTAAACAGTAGATGAGTTCCAGTAAAGTTAAACTGTGGATTAGCAGATTGAAAATAGATTGAAAAATATGTATATATAAACACATTTTACATTTATAAAATGAAAGAAAACCTTAATCTGTAAGAGGTAGAACTGGAACTTAAAAATTCAATGCCACAACTGGGATTTGAACCACAGACCTTCCGCTTGCCGGGCGGACGCTCTACCACTGAGCTATTGTGACAAACTGCCAGAATGGCATTAAATTCTCAAGTTAGTTCGAATTTAATGCCATTCTGGCAGTTTGTCACAATAGCTCAGTGGTAGAGCGTCCGCCCGGCAAGCGGAAGGTCTGTGGTTCAAATCCCAGTTGTGGCATTGAATTTTTAAGTTCCAGTTCTACCTCTTAAACTTTGCCCACACACGGCTTGTGTGTTTAAAAACACCAACAGTAAGTTTGTTGGCATAAATAAATAATAATTACCTTAATCTGTAGTTTAAATCTAACTGGGAGTTTCAGCCTCCTTTTAATGCCGGCCCTTAGATCATAAAGTAAAGTTGAAAATCAGGTATGTGGTAAAGTAATCATTTAGGTGATAAAGTAGAATCTCAGTTAGGACAAAAGATGGACAAAGTAGAAACCCAAAATATAAAAATTAAAGAATACTTAAACAACCTGAAATAGGTATGAAAGTAGAATTAGAAACAACAGAATCAGAAATAAGAACTTGTGTAGCTTTAGAATTAAATAGTATTAGAACTGAGATACAAAATTTAAGTGAAGAACAAAGTAAATTAACAGCTGATTGTGAGATTCTTAGAAAAGAATATCAGGTTTCTATAGCTGAAATAAATGTGAATTTAATAAGTCAAAGTACAGAAATAGAAAAATTAAAAGAATGTCGCGTAGAATGGTGTTTAGCACCCTGGAGAACCTGGAATATCTGGGAAATCACCTTGAATTTAAAATTACACCTTAAAAACCGGAAATTTGCCTTGATTTTCAAAAACAACCCTGGAATTTTTCCTAAAACACCTCTATGTTACATTCTGAGATCACACTTGCACATTTGGGACACAGGCTGCTCATGGGTACAATAATGGGGTTGTTGACACTTTTGAGTATGGCTTACGCCAGCCTTCCACCTGTGCTCTTTCCAACCATGGTTGAAGTTTGCTCGCCAGTAGAACTAGTTTGCCCACCAGCTCATGCTTCCTGACAGGAATGCAGCGAGCCTGTACATCAGCAAACAATTTCAGATACACAGCAAGATCTGAAGCTGCACTTGTGCTTCTGGTTGCGCTCAAGGTAATAGTGCCAGCCTTGGAGTGTGTAATCATGTTAGATTAAAGCAAAGAAGTTGATTAAAGTAGCGGAACTTGAATGTTATTTTCGGTTCATGCCGTATACTGAACTTATAAAACATAAACAATGTTTCCAACTACTCCATCTTTCTCCCACTGATCGTTTTCTACCTTTTCTGTGTTTTTCAAAAACCCTGCCAGTCTGTTTCAGTCACAAGTGATTACTGTTGGGTGTTATTTCACACAATTCCTGCAAGGATAAACCACCTGTTACATTTCCTCAACTATTCATTTTTCCTTGGCCCAAGCTAGTTATATGGGATTGAGATCACACATGTACGGATGCAAGTAAATGGCAGTCTGGCCCAATGAAACCAAAAATACATCCGCTTTAGAAAGATCTTTAGGTTGGTTTGTTTCAATCATTCTATAAAGATTTGTTTTACACATAACTATCACTCTGAATTCCTTTGTTCTGAAACCACAGTATCATAGCGGATTTTATGGCACTCCTAGGCAGGGGTTTATCTACTTCACTGTTTTTTCTCTACTTCTGACAATGCAAGTGACTCGTACAATTTTACAACCAAGATTAAGTGAAATTAGCAGCAAGTTAGCATAGCACAAATAATATTGGAGGTAAGTTCACAAGTAACCAGCAGTAAGGTTTGTGAGGAAGTTTACAAAACTCGACTTATGATATGTCAAATGTCTCTTCTCTCCTTCATTCCCCTAAGGCAGGAATGGCAAATTGGTAATCGTGATTGCATGAATTGTGACATCAGGGAATGCAACCTGGCATTCATATGATGCACCATTCAAAGGAGGGGACTTGAAAGCTGCAGTGGCGGTGTAAAGGATTGATTTTATACATGTTTAATATATGTGCACAGACTGAGAGTGCTTTAACATTTATTTTTCATTAATGTATTCTTTACTTTGTTGGGAGCGTTACAGTTTCGCATACATCTAACGTTAATTCATAAGTATTGACATACAACAGAGCACTAGGTTTTCACGTGTCAAGCTTGATCTGCTTTCAGATTTTACAATCTTTAGTTTAGAACAAAAGTGCTCACACATAGCAGTAATATGTGCAGCAGATGAATGGAGAGGCAGAAATGTCATATCAAGCTCTCTACATAAAAGTAAGCCATTCTTGTTTTGTAATTGTAATTGAAAATTTAGTTTGTAAATTTGCAACTTCAGTTTGTAACTTTGGTTTTACATGATGACCTTCAAGGTTTTATAAACTTAGTGTAGGTATGTTGTAATCCACTTCTGTATACTACGAAGCTTCATGAATATTTAAACTGCATTGTTACATTTACAGACAAAGATTGGGTTTATCATATTTTAAAATACCTTAAAATTCCATACTTGTGACTTGAATGACTTGTAAATACAGTGGAATCCCGATAACTCGACCTAATGTGGACTGAGAGGCTGTTGAGTTACCAAATTGTCGAGTGTTATGGAATAGGGGATTTGTTATTCACAAGTCATAACATAATACTGCAAATTACATAAATACATATTCTAGCACTATATATGAAACAAAAGGATAACATATTCCAAGATTTGCTATGTATTAATATGTTTCCTTTTTCCAGTGTCTTTAACACATCCAATTTAATTTCCATTGTCATGTTAACTTGTCTTTTCTTGTTGCTCGACATATTTTCTGGCACAAACAACTCAATACAACACTCACAGTGAGACTGAAATCTTGTAACCTGCTCTGCAACCAGAAATATGTAACTGAAAGTTTAGCTTATTATGTATGGGGGTATTTTTAGACATGGCAAATGACCTTTTTAGGATCTGTGCAAGTGACATGCAAATGGATGATGGAGTAACATCTCTGTTTCCTTCCTTGAAATAAACAAGACATTGTTGATAATACGAGATAGCCATATACATAATCACGCACAGTCTGCGATGTTTATGTACTATATGCAAGTCAAGAAGATAACCTGACACCCCTATGGTCTTATAAATATGAGACAGAATATTAAAAGACCCCAAAAGAAAATCGTTTATGTGAATATTTGTTAAGAGTGTAATTTGTTTTTGATGTTGGTATGAGTTGGTTAAATGACGAAAACGTGTTACTAATGTTCATTGTTACAAACAATTGAGTTTGTTTAAAGACGTCATAAATATTTCCATATCTAATTTTAATATATATGTATAAATAAAAGAATTATATGTGTTCAATATTGAAAGCGAAGGGAGAAAATCTAAAGATCGCTTCCCTGGCAATGCGGGAACTATTTGATGAACGCATAGCGGATGTACACAAAAAGAAGTGTAATGCGTTGCCAATTGTCTAGTCATTAGCGCCTATGTGTTTGGGGTAGATGGACGTATTTTTATGTGTGCCCGTCATAAAATAGTGAAACTAAATTTACTAAGTGTTTAAAGACCGTTAATTTGTGTAAAACAAGTAAGACATTAGCTAACTTTGATAAGTTAGTTAATACGAAGTGCGCGAGTAAATAAAAGGACGTAAAATAGACGAAGTGTAAAGTGATAGAAAACACTTTTAGCGAAATATCGCTAAATATTCAGACATTAAATCTCGGCGATGCTAGGGAAGTCGATCCACTGAAATAAAAGATTTGTAACTGTGATACGATTTAAATACTGTGAACAAGAAGGTGCGAATAAAACATTTCATTAAAATTAATCCTGAGTGTATGTTCATTCCATCCAGTACCACGACCCGAGATAACATAAGAGTCAAAAGCTCATCACCATCACATACGTAATCCATAAAAACAGCACCAAATATAAAAGTGAACTCAATCATAAACCACTGCGCAATTCATCACATCTAAAAAATACCTTTGTACTGGGTAAAGCAACAGACCTTCCTAACAAGTGTTTGTGCTATGTATCCACGTTATTAGTGACAAGCTTTTGATTTTGTGACAATGGTCTGCCAGCTGCTTATGTTCTGACCAGATACCTATCAAAGGTCAACACGTGCTTAGCCCATTTGTCACTATGAGGGAGAATGTGGTAGGTTATATATGTATACTTATTAAAATGTACCTATACTATTCATACCATATAGTAGATAATAGAAATTATTATAGCTAAGTTTAACGATAAAAAATATTAAAAAATTATGATAAAAAAGGTTGTCGAGTTACACAGAATGTGGAGTTATCGAGAGTCGAGTTGTTGAGATTCTACTGTATGAATCAAAAGTTTCAAACACAACAGACATTTCACATTTTCACCCATAGCGCATCAAAAATATTGTACTTTGCACTCCTTTTGGAATTAGGAAGATGTTGTTGCATTTTTGTGGTTTCGAAAGAGCCATGTCTATCGGTGCAGTGCAGTGTTTATGGAAAAGACGTTTTGTCAAGACAAATTGTTTTTCGTTGGCCCCAATCGTTTTTGAAGGGAGAATAACATTACACAATGAGCAATGAAGCGGCCGACCCTCCACTTCCCTCGCTCTAGATATTCTTGACGAAGTTCAAGCAGTCGTGAACACCAATTGGTGCCATACACTTGATGCAGTTTTGTTTCAACTTCCTCCGTATATTGAAATAAGCCGTGCATCACTTCACAGGATTATTTCTAAGGATCTGTGTCTATCGAAAGTGTGTGCAAGTTGTGGAAACAAATGGATGAGGCAACTCCAAGAAAAGGCAAAAGTTGTTGCATCAGCTGGCAAGGTCATCACAATGATATTCTAGGATTCGAAGGGAGTACTGTTAATCAATTACCTGCTGCATGGGACCACGATGACAGCTGCTCACTATTGTGAGGTGCTGAGAAAACTCAAAAGAGCCATACAAAATAAAAGAAGGGGAAAGTTGAGCGAAACAGTTTTTCTGGTCCACGATAACACTCGCCCGCACGCTGCTTGTGAAACTCAAGCCCTTTTGAGCAGTTTCGATGGGATGTTTTTGGTCATCCATTTAGTGCACCTGACCTTGCACCGAGTGATTACCATCTTTTTCTGGAGCTGCAGCAACATCTTGGAGGTAGGCGCTTCGTAAATGACGAACTGAAACAAGAAGTGGAAGGACAGCTATCCAGTTTGGCGGAAGAGTGGTTTGACATTGGGTTAAAAAAACTGTTACCACGGTATCAAAAATGTATTGAGGTTCAAGGAAATTATGTGGAAAAATAGGTACTGAATGTAGCTTTCAAAATATACCCTTTTTAAAATATTTAAATATTTTGTTATTTTTTAAAAAGATAGTGCAACTTACTTTTGAGACGCCCCTCGTAAATAAAACTGTTACTACTGAATAATGAGCTGAGGTAGTTGGAGCTTACAACTGTGCCAATTTAGTTAATGTAATAACCAAAATGCAACCAGAACAATTTAATTTAAAACATAAGTGTTAGCCATGACGAAATAAGGAATAATGTTAAATCATTATAGGAGAATTATTCTAAGAAAAAGAAAGTGTTAACAATCTTAATAGAATTGTGCTTACACTTCAGTCTAAAACTAGTGTTGCACGAAATAATTATACAGGTGACAGTGATGTTGATGAGAATGTTAAATGTTATATATGAGAATAGAAAATTTTTTTAGGCCAGATTGAAATGCGCGAAGCAACAACACAAAATCTTAATGACAATATATACCCATGTCATACAGTCACACTAACACTGTGCACTATAATTATGCTTGCAATGACTATACATCAAGTGAAATAGAACCACTTACATTCAGTGAAAAACATCATGACTTAGCTGGAACTTCTCTGCAAGAAATGCATCATTATTTTAGAATGAAGAAAATACCCATTGAGTTAAAGATGATGATTCTGAAGAAATCATTAAAGCATAATAGTTTACAGTGGCTTAGAGCTACGGGTGCAGGACATGAGAGTTATGCATCCCAATGTATATTTTATATATATATATTTTAAATAATCACTTATATTCCATGTGTTAACTGTTATCTTCTTGTTATAATCCTTTAATGTTTCTTTAGATATTTTGCATCTTAATTTTAATAATTTTTTTTTCCTTAAAATTTGACTTTGTCATATATCTTTGTATTCTGGATCTTTATGGTCACCTGAAATGTCAGGCAGATGTCACAATTTTGGTTTGTGAAATATATATATCATGTTATTGTCGAGTAAAACAGAGTAGCATTCATGTTGATCTAGCTGCTGGAAAATATAATCCATTAGTAAACCCAAACCTTATAGATTATTTCATGAGTGTAGTAATCAGTCAGTTACTTGAGCCTCCTTTATCATACCAAGAGATTTTAACCACTGTTATCAGACGTTTTCCAGATAGCATCAAGTGGAGCTTAATAATAGCAAGACCAATAGATTTTACTGATGTTATAGAATTGCTTACAGAATTTGAAAGTCGATCTATTCCTAATGAATGATACCAAAGTCATCAAAATGAAAAGAATTATAGGAGCGCACAAGATTTAAATTGCCAAAATTTTAATCCAGACCAAAATAGAAATAATCACCATAATAATTACCAAAATTTTCATCTAATAAAAGACATGGACATCAATCATTCCGTGGAGGAGTAGCATGAGTCCAAACCAATTATAACCCCGACAGTAGCACAGGACAAGAACAAGGGAACTTTTCAAGGTTTGGAACCACACAAGGCCACAGCTAAATTCTTGCACCAGAAATTATCAACGGTTCCCATGAAATAACAAAATAAATTATATATGTGTAAATCTATGTAATAGAAATTGGTCAAGGTATAGTAATTCTAGTAATCCATATGATCGTATAGAAGGGCATAATTATTGGGAACACCATAATAAGTTATACCCGAGGTCTGAGAACTCGGCCATACAGAGAAACAGACCAAAACGTAAGAGTAAATGTTGAATGTAATACCAAGCCTCCGGTGGAGATCAACGCACCCGAATCGTCTACCAACTAATCACAGGAAAACTAGGAGAGGACCGTAATTCAACTCCTATTCTTGATCCTTTTGTACAAAGTACTGACATGCAAAATTGGACTTACATATGAATTCAACAGAGTAACAAGTACATGCCTGTGAAAAATAACATGTATGAGAAAGAACTTGTTAATATAAATATTTGGGACCAAGAGTACTGAGCAATATTTGACATAGGCTGTAGTACCATCATAGTCAGCAAAACTTTATTTCAGAAGATAATTCATTCCAGAAAAGCTATTTACCAGTCTGTGGTGTTTATTGTAGTGTAACTATTGGCAAGAAGAAAGGGAATATGACGTCTGGTTAAGTTGACATTACACGTAGGAGCATAGAATACAGAATTAATTGCTTTAGTAGTACCGAAATTAATAATTTCATTGGTAGCAACATATCATTGAAGAAGCATAATTTCAATAGCCACAATTCTTTTTCTTTCTTTCCTTCCTTCCTTCCTTCCTTCCTTCCTTCCTTCCTTCCTTCCTTCCTTCCTTCCTTCCTTCCTTCCTTCCTTCCTTCCTTCCTTCCTTCCTTCCTTCCTTCCTTCCTTCCTTCCTTCCTTCCTTCCTTCCTTCCTTCCTTCCTTCCTTCCTTCCTTCCTTCCTTCCTCCCTTCCTCCCTTCCTCCCTTCCTCCCTTCCTCCCTTCCTCCCTTCCTCCCTTCCTCCCTTCCTCCCTTCCTCCCTTCCTCCCTTCCTCCCTTCCTCCCTTCCTCCCTTCCTCCCTTCCTCCCTTCCTCCCTTCCTCCCTTCCTCCCTTCCTCCCTTCCTCCCTTCCTCCCTTCCTCCCTTCCTCCCTTCCTCCCTTCCTCCCTTCCTCCCTTCCTCCCTTCCTCCCTTCCTCCCTTCCTCCCTTCCTCCCTTCCTCCCTTCCTCCCTTCCTCCCTTCCTCCCTTCCTCCCTTCCTCCCTTCCTCCCTTCCTCCCTTCCTCCCTTCCTCCCTTCCTCCCTTCCTCCCTTCCTCCCTTCCTCCCTTCCTCCCTTCCTCCCTTCCTCCCTTCCTCCCTTCCTCCCTCCCTCCCTCCCTCCCTCACTCACTCACTCACTCACTCACTCACTCACTCACTCACTTCCTTACTTCCTTTTCTGATTTTCTTCCCCATATGTAGGACTTACAAGCTAGTCCCTAGGGTCAGATGCCTGTCGGGGAGCAGAGGAACCTCTGGACTAGACAGAGTGAAGACCTGAAAGCGGGTGGCCAGCCAAGCACCAGGTATGAGAGTGAGGAAGAGGATGACATGAAATGCAGGCGAAATCAATGATTGGAAAGGTGATAATGGAGCAGTTGGTGGAATGAGTGGCAGGGAAAACCCGGAGAAAACCCGCCCTGACACCGCATCGTCCACCACGAATACCACATGCGGATCCCTGGGATTGAACCTGGGTCACCTAGGTGGTAGATGAGCGTGCTAACCACTCGGCCACGGCGCCGCCAACCACAATTCATTAATTAAAAATGAAAATCAAATAATATCCCTCTTTTGGAAGAGATTAATGATAATAGAAGCGACAGAGAAAGAAAAGTTAAAATGAAAGACATTTTGTGGAGGACTTAATTATAAATGAATTTAAGGAAATCATTGAATTTGATTTAGAAGATAAAGTTACGGATATAACTTACATGGCACCTGTGACAACATAAATTGTATTAATTGTGAAGATAATTGTTTAGATTTTGCTACCAATTCATGTATAATGATTGTCGTGACCTTAATTCAAACCAAAAGCAATGATTACTAGATGTTCTTGTTAAATATAAGATTGTATTTTCTAATAAACCCAGACTTAGTAATACATATGTTCATTCATTTAAGGTGGAAGGATTACAACCATGTAGTCCCAAATGGTGACCTATTCCTAATTTAATTAGAAAACAAGCAAATGAGGCAATTCAAGAAATGCTAAAGGATGACATTTTGCAGATTTCAGATTCTTGTTTCATAAATGCACTATGCTGGGTACGTTCTGGAGAATAAGCATGTATGCTTGTATATCAATGCTCATTACGTCAATAGGCATTTGCTAGCTGTTCATTTTAGAGCACCAGGCACTAGATTTTAGCAAGACTTAATCATGGAAAATATTTTTCTATAATTGATCTAAATAATTTTGGCAGATAGAATCAGCTCCTGAACTACGTAAATATACAGCTTTTAGTCATAAAGGAAAATTTTATAAATTTAAATGCTGTGGATTTGGTTTAAATCCACAGTGGAGTGCTGATGAGAGGACCCCATGCTGTATTTGGCGAAGACATTAGAAACTGTCAAAAATTATGTAGATGATTTCTTAATTTATGATATAGACCAGGGGGTCAGAAAATCTGTATCGGCTGAAATATGATGTAATACCACTGTCAGGGGCAAACCAATAGTAGCTCACCTTCAACTCTCCCCTATTCAGTCAACATGTGTTTAAATGTAAACAAGCAGTAGTGTACCTCCCATTGATATGACATGGCTCTTTCGAAGCGATGAAAATGCAAAGGAACCTTTCCATTATGTTGGCTGGCCCAATAGCTCAGTCGGTAGAGCACTTGCCTGTTGTGCGAGGGGTTCTGTGTTTGGTTCCCGGTTGGGAATTTTTCTCTATCCAAGCTTATTCCCTGTCCTCCCCAGAGTCTGGATGTATGAATGAGAGTATGAATTTGCGTGCGTGTGCGTGTTCTTATGTATAAAAGAACCCAGACTCAAAACCCACTGTACACGCATTAACACCATTGTAATGTATTCCAAAGTAAAGGCCTCCGATATGACCACTAGAGTTAAAGGGGCAATATAAATGAAACAATTAAAAATACTATTTTGGGTATGCTATTGCAAAAATGTAAAATTTCTGTTGCATTCAAAAATTTTGATTGGTGTTTACAAGTCAGGCATTAAATGACATTATGAACGTTATCACAAAGATCACTAGCAAGTGACAAGTAGGAAATTTTAAGATATTTTAAAGAAATATTATGAAACAAATATTTGTCCATAATTGTAACATTTAAATATTCAGTGAAGCTTCATAGTCTAGTGAAGAAGTGCTTTACAAAATACATTACTTTTATAAAATGTAAATCCTTAAAAGTTGTGTAAAATCAGAAATCATAAGAGGTTGAATCAGAAACTGAAAAATTCAATGCCATAGCTGGGATTTGAACCACGGATCTTCCGCTTATCGAGCGGCTGCTCTAACCATTAAGCTACCATGGCCAACTTGCCAGTACAACATTAAATTCCCCAGCTGATTCGTACTTTTTCCCGGTTAACCACAAGGAAATCTCACATCAGAGATAAATACCCCAAGGGCGACTTACAATTGTAAGTACTTATGTCCCAGGTTTTTAGTAACCTTTAGATGGTAATTATTTTTTATTTATGCCAACAAGCTTACTGCTGGTGTTTTTAAACCTCGATGGTTCAAATTCCGGCTATGGCAGTGAATTTTTCAGTTTCTGATTCAACCTCTCAAACATTGCCCACACACAGCTTGTGTGTGTTATAAGCTCATCTGTAAAAGAAATAACAGTGCTTTCCGACCGGATATTAGTGGAGAATAAAGCTTATAGCAACAGGTTCTGGGGAAAGTTGTTGCTTTAAATTTATCTAAACGATAAATTTATCTAAACAATAGCCTTTTGTACACAGGACAGATTATTCTGATGTGGCAGCAATCATGGCATCCATTACTCTGGGAAAATTATCCCTGAAATGAAAAAATGTGTAGATAAATAAAATACAATTGTATCACTCCATTTCCAAAGTGTACAATGGATAGACAGAATAATGTATAATAAACAGGTTTATATAATATACCCAGTAATAAATACTTATCAGGGAAGCACAGTGAATTTGTGTGTAAGGAAAGGTAGTTCCTTTATTTTTGGGAAGCTAATCATCTGTCTTTTTGTCCTGACAATTGCAGGAAGCACATGTTCTGACTTGCATATATCAGAGGTTAGTGATGTCAGTATTTAATAAATGCAACAGTTGCAAAGAGCCATAGTGTCACAAGAGGATGTATGCTATATTGTGGATAAAGGACGTTTTGTGTCACAGCTATAGTGGAGGTACAATTTGCATAATATTTCTGCATTTTCCATCCAGAAGTGAAAGCGTGCCTTGAATTTCAATTCTGTATAACTGAAAAGAATAGAGATTATGACCAAGGATTAAAGCTAGAACGAACGGAAATTAGGTTGATCTTTTAGCGTGTGCAGATCAATTAGGAGATTGCATTTTACCTGCTGTCAGTGACACATGGTCATTATTATGTACTATCTTTCACAAAAGTAAATACCCAACTCCAGTGAGACCTGTGCAAAGGGTCACCTACTACTCAGGTATTCCCAAATAGATGGCATGAAGATGAAATTTGTCATATATGTTTCCTTTGCTGTTTAGACGGCGTGGCAGCCATGGGCTCACCTCGTAGCTTTGAAAAGCAATATTTCAGCAATCATTCTAAGTTAATTGGCAAATGCAAATTCAACATTATTACACCTGCAGAAAATGCACTATTATTGGACTTCGATTAAATGATGAACCAGAAGTAAACATGCCAATGTTGAGCGCTTTGCTTACCAACATAAACTTAAACATCCACACACAATCCCTGAACTCAGTAGGAGCTGAACCTGTTAAGGCACATAACAACAGACCCAGAATGATACCCTGAACTTGGATAGAATCCCAAGTAGTGTATCTTTTTTTTTTTTTTTTTCTTCAATTCTGTCTTAACGGGAACATCATTATTTATACAACTTGTGCCAAACATACTAATACACATTATTATCATATTGCTGCAACACAATTGAAGTTTTAGAACTGAAAGCTTTAGAAGATTACAATTGCTGTAGGTAACACAGGGAATACGCCTACGTCAACTGTCAATCATTCTTCGAGAAATTAATACCTAATATTTTCCTTTAAATATGAACAATCAAAGGCATTTCTCTATAAATATCCTCTTAAAGAGGATGTCTTCTAACCTCCAGTATATCTCCTCAATACTCTCTCCACATAGCGATATGGTTAATGTGATGTGTTGCAGTATGAATTTGGAGATTAATCAGTGTTCTTGACGGTGTTAAAATATTGGCTCGTAAATGTTAACTTTAAATAATGTTTAATACTAAACGTCATCGGAACAAAGCAATCATACTTAAACGGTGTTTAATTCTAACCATTGTGTAACTGTAATTTCTATATAATGCATCCTGTGTGTTTATCTGAGAATGCAACCTAGAGAATATATTAGTTTCTGAGATGGAAATTCTTAATTATCACTAGGATTTTTCCTTAACACCCTATGGTTTTTGTCTATTTACATGCTATTCATTGAAACCTTTGTGAGTTTAAAGTTATATACAAATTTCTACAGGTTAAAGGCTGTGTGATGGATGCTCAAGGTAATGTTAAATGGGTGGTGTCTGGTACATGGGACAACAAAATAGACATTGCTCCAGTAATAAGTCGTGAGGGAGGCAGCGCAGACAATCCTGTTTTCAAGACTGGTCCTTACACATGTGCCTGGAAGAGGAAGCCTCCCTTGTAAGCATTAAAACATATATATATTAAACTTAATGAAAATGTATAGTTGTTTATTTTATTCGTCCAAATGAGATCAAATGAAAGGAAGTTTAACGTTGAAATGCTACATCATTTGTGCCAAAGCATGCTATATTGCAGCAATCATTGGATGCATTGTTGTTCAGTTTTCCTTTATATTTTAATTTTCTCCCTTTAAATAGTCCATTAAAAGTTCTTAGAAACAATATATTGCCATAGATTCATGTGTAATGAATAAAATGGATTGTATACAAGTTGTAAACAGCAATAGAATCTGGGTAATATTTTGGTTACTGTTCACAATGGTAGGTCTCAGGTGTGCTGAAGTTTGGGACATACATAATGATGATAGTTTACAAAACAAGTGACTCAAATGCTATAAATTGCTTAACTGCTCTTTGGAGGAGTTTGGCAGTAGTGATGTTCAAATGATAATGATAAACTTTGGAAGTCTGGTTTGTAACACTACGTCACATTTTAATTTTTGAGGGACTAGTTTCAGGAGCCATTGCTTCCGTTTTCAACTTTAAAAGTCTGACTGCCATTGCTGTTTGTAGTTGCCAGCAGCCTTCTGGCTGGTGACTGAACAATGAACTTCTTTACTAACTTATCAACTGGCAGGATTTCAAAATTTATTGGTTGGTCTTTGTGCTTTCCGTATTAAGATGTTCTTCCACATAGTGAGTTTGTTGTGGTCTGTCTTGCCTTTTGGTAGTTCCAGATTGGGATGGGGCTCTAATGACCTAGCTGTCGACAGGCCCTTAAACCCTACTCGCTTACTCAGATTGGGGTTTTGGTCATGGTTTTCACTCCAAAAGTGAAATGCTACTGCTGACTTGCCTTCATGTTGACATTTCTGAAATGTTCTTTGATTCTGGTTGTTAGGTTTCTTTTGGTTTACCCTATGTAGAACTTTTCACAATCCTTACAGTTTCTTTGGTATAGTCCAGATCTATTGACTAGAGGAATTTCATCTTCTGTTTTTGAATGTAACAGTTTTATTAATGAGTATCTATTTATGGGAGTCAAGATGATATTTTGTTCTTTAAAGACATACAATAAACATACAAAAATATAAACTAACACCGCACAAAACAAATCAACAGCCAAGGTAGTTAAACTATCATATCAGACTTTCACAGTGCCAGAGTTGAACAAACTTAACCAAGGTGTAAAACGTATGTGGACTGATCAAATCAAGTACAGTGCCTTCTGACGCCTGACTGGCTGCTGCCAGCCCAATTGAATGTTAACAGACCCTGAACTTAGGCCCACAGATTTATATGCATACAATAACCACATACCTTTATCATAGGTGTTGTAAATGATGTCCTTGTGCTGCCACACATCTCAACCTTTTAAGAAAATTTCCATTGACACATGTTAATTCTTCTGAAATTAGAGTAAATTGTCTTCTGGTATTGCCTTTCAGTTCTTCCAATGTATGCAGGTTGTTCAGTACACTTTATTTTTTTATGTTCTCCATAAACAAAAGTTACTGTTAGGTCTGGGGATCGCAGTGGCCATAGTCCTTCACTGATGCCCCCTCTTCAAAAAATTTGTCAAATTCAACGAGAGATCACTATATGTGCTGTAGCAAAATCTTGTTGAAAATAGGTTGTGCACATTCAATGTTGCACAAATATTCCAGCAATGGGTTGATTATTGTATCACTGTACCTCTGTCCATTAACTATATTGTCAAAGAAATAGGCTCTGTAATTCGTTAATTTTTTCACAGATGGAAGCATGGTTTTCTTTTCATCTATTGACACAAAACAACAGATATCGGAATGCAGAAAAACCTGATATTGTACACAAAATGCCATTGCATGACCAAAAAAATTGGTGTTTGGTGTGCTGAGAATGCATATCGAATTATAGGGTATTAATAATAGTAATAATAAAATTAATAATAAATAATAATAATAATAATAATAATAGTAACAATTATAATGGTAATAATACCGGAAAAGCAAACTACCTCCGAACCATCTGTGTGGTGTTCTTCCACTGGGCATGCGGAAATATGATGATGCACTAATACTGCAAACAAGGTCACGCTTCTGACGCAGTTTTGCTCTGCAGTATGAAGTGCAGAATTGAGTTGATGTGATGTGGTTCAGTTATTGCGAGTGATTTATTATTTTGTCCTGTACTTAGTCACAAAGTGTATTATGGTTCAGCATGTTTTCTACTGTACAGCATGTATTTATTTATGATTCATATGTGTTAACTCACCTCATCAAGTGAAAGTGTGATTTGCAGAAAAATTTCCAGGTGTAGAAGTTCTAGGCCGTACAGCAATCCATGAACGTTACAGTAAATTTCAGGCCACAGGAAGTGTTCAGGCTAAGAAATGTAAAAGATGGCATACGGTTCTTACCAAAGAAACATTAGACGACATTGATCATCATTTGGAGAACTCCCCCAAAAGATTGCTTAGGCATTTCTTATCTGTGTGAAGAGCTACTAAATTGCTGAAGTTAAAACCATATAAAATAACAGTGGCACATGCTCTTCAACCCTGTAATTAGGTGCACATTTTGTGAGCAGACTCTCAGTAGTGTATACAATGGCAAAATAGACCCACATGTAAAATTTTTCATGGACAAGGCTTGGTTCCACCTTTATGGTTACAAGCATGCCGCCGTACGTCAATATATCCCTAACCCTATGCACTGTTTTCAGAGTCAGAAGTTCGGACATACTAAGACCTCATGCAACCATCCTGCCATTTGTGAGCATTGTGGCCCATCACCCCATGAGGGCACGGCTTGTACCCATGACCCTCATTCTGTTGACTGTGGAGGGAATCATCCATCCAGCTCACGACAGTGCTCAAAGTATCTGGATGAAAAGAGCATTCAGGAGCTGCATGTTAAGGAACGCCTTACCTTTCCTGAAGAACATCGGTGATTTGAACAGCTCAGACCTCCTACCATCACCGGTTATTCATCAGCAGTTTGCCATCCCCCTGTAACCACTGTTGGCGTACAACACATTCCTGTTGTCGATGCTTCGACACAGACTGACTTCGCTGCGAGTACCACTCCACTGTATAGCGCCACACCTGCACTGGCTACTACATCTTCAGGCGTGCAGACCTCAGCTCACAAAACTAGCAATAGCCAGCCTGTCGACAGCCATTGTTCTAGGCCTACTGTTTGTGCCAGTAGACGCACAGTTTCCATGAAGTTCCACTCCCGTTCTGCGAGCCACAGGGGATCTTCAGACTCCCGAACATGAGAGGAGTCACCTGAGTATGGTGAATTTCAAATCCCAGGTCCAAAGTTGGTTAAGATAAAGATGAAGAAGAGAAAGATGAAGGCCAACCACAAATCTCTTCTTTACCATGGAAGTAATCCAGTGAATGTTAATGGGTTCTGGGCACGTGTTCCGGACATACAACATCTAGTTTCTCAGTGCTCTCCACCAATTGTGTGTCTACAAGAAACCCACTTGCAGCCTAATCACGCTCTCCTCTTCGTGGTTTTTCGGTATTTAGACATGACTCTGCAGCTGATCGGCAAGCCAGCAGTGGTGTTGCTACTCTTCTTCTACTATGGCACCACAGCCCATTTTTGAGCCTTGGCCTCCTTCAGCTTCTTTCTCCATTCAACTCAAACCTTAGCTAAAGTCCTTCACTTGGTTGTTCCAAGAATTTCTCTTGCATCCTGTGTTGCTGCCTCTATCCATGTGTTTCTGGACTTTCCCCTGGGTCCCGTTCCATACATTTTCCTATCCATAATCCTTTTTGGAATTCTGTAATCTTCCATTTGCTGCACATGTCCTGCCCACCTTAACCTCTGTAATTTTACATAAGTTACGACATCCCATTCCTTATGTAATTCATATAATTCACTGTTATACCAGATCCTCCATTGATCATTTTCCTGTATTGGTCCAAAAATCCAAAAATGCCTGCAGAGAGGCCTTAGGATGTCCATAGACCTTTGGAGTCTAGCACTGGTGACAGGTCTCTGTCCATTTCTTATGTCTGTGTACATTGAGGGCAGAAGTATCTGGCCATGATAAGCTTTTGGGTAGCCCATATCTCTGGATGACTCAGGCCATGTAGCTTGCTGCAGTGACGCAGCATGAAAGGCCAGTTGCTGCCCATGCTGGTTTCACATGTCACCACAATGCCATATCGTGGATAGTCATCTGCTGTATATTGTTATGGCTTGAGCTACAAGTCTGGATGTCCATGTCAGTAGCCTGTATCTGGGTCAAGAGTTCTGCTGCAGTGAAATCCAGTTTCTCAATGCAGGATAATGCATCTGCTACTGCATTGTTGTCTCCTTTGTAGTATTGCATGTGTGTCATGAAGTGTGAAATGTATTCCAGTGCTGCTTCTCAGATCTTGAGTGACGGCATGGGCAAGTGGCTTGTAGTCCCTCAGGATGGTGAAGCGTCATCCTTCCACTTGGTCCCACAAGTGCCTTATAGCCTCATATATGGCTAGTTGTTGTCGATCAAATGTCAAATAGGATTTCTGGGGTATGCTTAACATTTTGAAAAAGCAACCCAGAGGCTGGAGGTTTCCATGACAACAGTTTTGTAAGATGTTGCCGATCCTGATGTTGCTGCCATTTCTCCAGCTTGGTATGCTAGAAGTGTTGTGGCTGCCAGTGCTTATTTGATCTTTGCTGAAAGTGTCGTTTAGTGCTTCTGTCCACTGAATGGGTGTCTGATTCTTCTGTTGTGGAGCAAGGCATTTAGGGCTGATTGTGGTATTTGTGTATGGAGAAATTGATCATGCCCAGGAATTGGCATAGCTCCGTGATATTCCTTGGCTCAGGGAAATTGGTTATAGATTCTACCTGGGCTGGAAGAGGCTTGGTACCTTGATTGGAGGCAAGGTGTCCAAGGAATTGTGGCATTGCTTATTCAAGGACACACTTCCCAATATTCAGGCAAAGGCCATATTCCACGAAGCTTTGAAGGACAGTGTGTAGTTGTGTCTTGTGCTCTGCTGGTGTCCAGGAGGCCACCAGAATGTAGTCCATGTAGCAAAAGGTGAATGTTAGGTCCCATAGGAGGTGGTCCACAAACCTCTAGTATGTTTGTGTTGCATTGCAGAGCTCAAAACCCATTCAAGTGTATTCAAATAACCTAAACAGGGTGGTGGTGGCTGTCTTGGAGATGTCCCCTGGTGCAATTGGTATGTGGGGTAACACCCGTTGTATCTCTAAAGTGGAGAAGAAGAGGTGCCACATAGGAGGGTGTTGAAGTCTTGGATATGTGGGACAGCATAGCAATCTGGAATGGTTCTTTTGTAGTCCTTGCAGGGTCGAATGGATCCATTCTGCTTCTTCATGATGTGTAAGGGTGCTCAGGGCAATTTAAATGGTCTTATAATTCCCTCTTTCATCAGTTTGGTGAACTACTCCTCGCCTGGCTGGTGTGTGTGTTCAAGCAGTCTCTTCTGTTCTTGGCTGTCACTGGTGCTATGAAAGTTTTGATGTGCTGGTGTCTGTCTTAGTATGGAGTATCCATCATAGATCTTGTAATCTGGATGTATGATTCTGGCAGATGTCTAAAAGGGGCTTGCAGTGGGGTGGAGTTAGACACAGGTTAGACATAATCTGGAATGTGGCAGTAGGTCTACTTTCAGGTGAAGTGTGCCAGAAAATTGTGCCTGTGATTACCTTGGGGATGTTGAGACCAGGAACTTCCTGTTGTCCCCAGGTTAAGTGTACCAAAGGTGTGATTCAGGACCCCATTGGCCGCATAGACAGTCAGTGAGCCTAGCATAGGGTCCTGTTATGTTGGATGTATTACACAGGCTCTAGTGTCTGCCAAAATAGTATCTATTTCTGTTTGCATTGGACAAAGAGGTGGTTGGAGAGGATTCTCACTATTGGTTTTGCCATACTTGCTGTGTCAATTTGTTTCCCTGGTGTGTGTTCATCATGTGTTGGCAGGGCAGTCTGTGGTACCAGCAGATGCCATCATTATGGTTGCTAGTGGTCTGTGGTCTGCCTGCGGGGTGCTGGTGGTTGATTAACATCTTAAGTTGGAGCTGAAGGTCTGGTTATGGTTCTGCATACTGGACCTCTGCTATCCCTGTGGTGTTCTGCTCCATAATATTATGTGCAATGCATGCCACTTTGCCCAGTGGATTGTCCTCTCCCATGCTGCCAGTAGTGCCTGTATTTGTGATGGTAGGTTTTGTAGTTAGATTGTACTAGAATCAGTGTAGAAAATTCTTTATACTGACTACAGGAACCCTGAATTAATTTGTGTATTTCTCGCTCAGTAAATGTATTCTGATCAGGACGAGAGGCTTATCTTTAAGAAGAGATGAGATTGTGGGCAAGGTAGCTGTTGAATCAAATTTTAAACTCTGTAACTTCAAATAAAATAGCTCATCTTTACATAATAATTTCAAGGTTGAAAGAGCCACATTAAATCTAATATATGCCAATAGAAGAAACAAATTGCCAAACACAACCAAAGATATATTGCAAAAGACAAAAACTTAATTCCGGTTTTAAAACTAATTTTCAAGCAAATATGTAAGAACATCTAAGCAGCTCTGCTACCATTTTGTGCCATTTTATTTGTGTATTTTCTTTTTCTCTCTCTTAGCACATTTTTCTCCCTCTCTACCATATATACGGTATATAAAATAAACATAAACACTGGACTGCATGAAAAATATAACCTAGGTTAGGGAATTTATGAAGACCTCATTCACATTAAGGCAGGATTATAAGGTTAAAAATTGTGCGTGGTGGTTTCCTATAAGTTTTATCTCTGGTATTGAAATTATATCCTGTTTGATTTTAAATAACACTTTTCGATAACGGAAACATAGTCTTAGCCAAAAATGTTTCTTCTTGCCACCAGATAACAGTTTACCTTCAGCCAGATTAAAGCACTTGAATATAACCATTGTGTGTTTCACAAATACAAAATGTAAAAATATGTAAAATTCTATAATAAAAAAAAAATAAAAACAAAAACCTTCCCTTATCTCTGAGGAGTGGTGGCTATGTACAATTTTTGTTGCAAATCTATCCCCTTTTAAAACAACCCTGACTCCTTTAAAAGCCAACTATTGCTAGCACACCAATTAAATTCAAACTTGACAAAAAGTCACCATTACAGATGAATAAGTTTAATATGGGAGGAGGTTGTGTCTGCAATGCAGTACAAGAAGCATCAATCAAAGCCCAACGCCTGGCATGATGTAGCCCATGGGTGCACAAACAGCGCTCTTTGAGCGCGAATGCTCAGTACGAGTGGGTGAGCCACAATGACAGCTCGTAGAGCGCTGACTGTGTGATGGTGTCAAGGTCACAGGCACTTCGGGGCTCAATTGTGCTATATGCAGCGGGCCAAACATGACATAATACGTATCAACACTAGAAGCTTTATCAATTGACACCTGTTTACTTGCAAGTTGGTCGCGTCCACGAATAAAACCTTTCTTGGAGTGCGTACACCTTATGAACTTTTTTGCTTCAGAATTGCCTACAAGGATACATAGCACAGATACAAGTTGGATCTGCAAAGCGGAACAGTACATCTCACGTGTAAATAGAAAACTACTTGATGTAGTTATTAAATTTGATTAAAATAGTTGCAACCTTCTGATGATTAGGCTGAATTATGGGTACTATTAAACCTACCCCAGCCCTTGGGTTAGCATTCTCAAACTGCAAAGTACACCACTTATGCACTTACATGCCTCTTAAAGATAGATGTTTTTATTACTTTTCAATCCCAGATGTAAAAATGTCAATCTATTTTGAATGAATGAATAAATAAATAAGAGAATAATTACACAGTATTAATAATAGCGCTTTTAATACGAACTTGTATTAGATATAATCTCTATTTATATAAAAAGTAAATAGCAGCTTTCAAATCCTGTTATACCTTAAATGAATATTCTCAGCTATTTTGATTAAACATAACAGAATTGTATTAACTTCAAGTAAGTGAAATAACACGAAACATTATTAGTAACAGGGGTTGGCGATTTCCTCCAAAATTAAAGGAAAGGACTACATGCAAGTTGTTTGAAAACTACTGTCCTTAAAGATACGTAATTTAGTGTCAAGAGTTTGCATAATGAATTTAAGACAATCTTACTGAAAACCTAAGTAAAATACCACATGTTACACATTTGTAGGATCAGTCACTTGGCATATTTTTCAATTCACACACTTTTCAAAATTTGGCTTACAAAGACAGATTCTAAGACTGGATGCCAAATCGCTATCCAAGAGTCTGTTTTGTGGGAAATTAATGCGAAGTTTTAGTATAATATTCAACAGAAAACAGCGCTAACTTAAGTTATTAATACAAAGTTTTTAAATAATTACCACCAAAAATCTTCCCTTTGATGACGCTCTTTCGCATAATATTTGTTGAGCCGGGAAAGAAAGGATAAGTTGCTAATGTGAAGACATCAGCAGGTGAGTACTGTTTTCATTGTACTACTGTACATTCCCAGTATGGCCTTTCCCCTCGCATTCCCTCACTCCGCGCAGATCCCTAGACTTAAGGTAGCAAACAAAACTGTGGCGTCTTCCTTAAAGTGTAGTCGAGTAGTACGCACTATACGATACCTCTCCTCTCTGTCCACTCATAAACAAGAGTGCTGCTAGTAGCTGTACTCCGCTCGCGAGCCGCCTTCGGGAGCGGAAACCCTGTACAGGCCTGATGTAGCCAGATATACTGCTGTGCATGTGATATCTCCAAACCCTTTTGCCGCATGCCCATGACCTTACATTATATCTTGGCATGCAGAATCTTGAATGGTGGACATAGGCAGACCAAAATGTTAGCCGTAATGGCTCAATTTTGTAAACAGTTGCCTTGACGAGGCAGATTTATCTATTGTAACCTCTTTTTTACAGTGCTGGAGCTCACATATCTTATTATGTGATACTGTACATTTGTAAACATAAATATGATCTCCTACCAGATTCTGAAAGGCTGGTGTTGTGTAATAACAAAGGGTAATCAACAGAAGGCTGGTGTTTTGTGTGACCAACAGCTAATTTTGCGCAGACATGGACATAAGTACTTCATGCAGTCAGTTTTTCAATCTGCAAATCTGCAGCTCTACCGTGTGCAAGATATCCATGAATGTTTGCTTGGAGAACCTAAATCTAACTTTAAATTTTATGTTGTCATATTCCTGAAAGGGATTGGACCTATAACTAAAGTTCCTTAGTCTTGGCAGAAATGCAAGTTAAGATAGAATATTTTGCTAAAACACTTCACATCACATTTCGTGCACACGGAACTGCACCCATTTATTACACAACTCATAGTAATATACATAATTGACAACAATTCACCATCATGATATGGTAGTTATACACATGCATATCTTGTTATAGCTGTATATATTTAGTTTGTTCAATAATGATTGGCACTCCCCCTATAACTCCATGAAGATTTGAAGATGAAAAAGGTGTGTGCACAATGGGTGCCACATACCCTCACCTATGCGCAGAAACAGAAGCATGTGGAGGTGTGCCAACAGTTGCTGCAACAGTACAGCGCAGATCCAGAGGAATTCTTTGCGAAACTGGTCACCGTCGACGAGTCATGGTTTTTCCACGAGACTCCAGAAAAGAAACGCCAGTCTATGGAGTGAAATCATGCTCCGAGCCCTCGTCCCAAGACTATTCATTCAGAAACAAATGGCAACTTTGTTCTGGGGTAAGAAGTTCACCACTAATGACAAAACTTCATGCAATTGTCCATCAGTGGCACCGGGATACCTCCAAAGAATGGTTTGCTGCGCAAATACGGAAGCCGCCAGAAAGATGGTACAAGTGCATAGACATTGGCAGGGAATACCTGTAATGTTACCTGAATGAGTTTGCTCAATAAATTTAATGGTAAACAAATAAAAAAAAATTGTAGTGCTAATCATTTTTGAATGCCCCTAGTACTTGAAATAAAGCAGTAACACAGTCTAAATTGTGTATTGGGGTCAACACTCAACATCGTTTATTGGAATATGTAGAATTATATTGGTACATTCCTTTATTGCACAACTAGTAGTAATATAAGCGTAATTGACAACAATTCCTCAGAATATGGTAGTTACAGTAATAGATGTACATATATGCTAGAAAAAGTCAAGTTGCTTAAATGGGAAGGTGGGTGACTCCAACGAACTTAACGAGGCAACATAATATTCTTAAACCAATATTTATAACTCAGAATAACTTTGCATTTAGCCAAGATTCATTAACATAAGTATTTCTGACGAAGCAGCATCTTCAGCATTTTAGCCGAAATGCACTCAGATCAAATATAACCTCTTCGTCAGATGAAGATTCTATGGTAAACAACAGAATAGAAATACAACACTTTCCAGAATAAAACTATAATTTGATACGTCAATTGATTTACTTGTATCTGAGGATGCCATATATATGAACAAATTAAGAGGAAACCATACAATGAAAGCAATAATGTTGGCCATCCATTGTTTATAGCACCAAGATTCAACCTATAGTATAAAGGGCTTATTTACGATCTAATAGCAATGTTTTTTATTTATTTAGTATTTATTTTCCATAATAATACTGTGCAAAAATCTTACAATTTTCATATTGAGTTGCTAGTTCTTTCTTCCCCCCCCATTATTCCACCCTGCCCAATAGCAATGTAGAGCAGTCTTGCAACTCATTTCAGAGGCAAATGAACACTAGTGCTAACGAAACCTATAAAAGCATTCTTGCAACCCAACAGAAATGTGTGACAAAATTCAGAATATCCTTTTGCAACCCAATTGATACTAACCAGAGAAAAATAGTTTTTGAAACCAAGTAAATGAAAATTGTCAAGCAGGACAATAGTACAATACCAATTATAAACAATATTGATGCACCAACATGCAAAAATAGCTTGATGACTGGTGAATAAGTTAAACACTTTTGGAAAATTTGAAAGCTTGAGAATAAAGAATTCCACAAAATTACTCCATAAAATCAAAAGATATTCAGATATCACTAGAAGAAATCCTAGTCTCTTCTAATTGTAATATTACTTTTCACAAACACTTCTACTGGTCATATATCAAAATTGCTGAACATTTGGTTAGAAGCATTAAAAATGCCAAGAACAGAAATGGAAGAACTGATAAACTTATACATCATGCAGAACTTATTCACGTTTGATCACAATTTTTATCAGCAAACCTCAAGCCTCTCAATGGAAAACTCATTGTTACCACTACTAGAAGACATTCTGAGTACCCTAGAGATTCATATAACAAAATCCTTTTCACAGTTTTTAAATTCTGTGTGAGATATGTGGATGAGATTGTTGCCATTGTGCCAGAGAAGCATTTAGATGATACTCTGAAATTTAAATTTGCAAGGCTGAACCATAAAATTCGCCTTGGAAATAGAAAGATGGATGGCTACCTTTTCTAGATCTCAAAATTGTGAGCCTCCAATAGAGTTGAATTTGGAACCTATGGCAAACCCACCCATATTGACAATTACATAAAAAACAAGTTCAATCCTAGATCACACCAATGTGCAATATTCCACAGCTTGACCTAAAGATTGGTAAAGTTATCACCCCAAGAGAGTGAATACAACAAGGAATTTCAACATATTGCCTCTGTGGTCTGGCGATTAGCATGCTAGCTTCCAAACCCAGAATTTCCAAGTTTCATTCCCAGCTGGAGGATGGGAATTTTTCTTTAGCCAGTATTATTCCCTGTCCTCCCTAGGGTCTGGAAGCATGAGAGGATGTAATTGTGTTAGTGAATTTAATATGTATAAGAAAACACAAATGTTATTAAACACAAAGATTAACGGAATAATGAGTGAAGATCATTGCTTATGAGCAATTGTTCCAAAGATAAAACTAAAAATATGAGCTTTAGATTCAAAGGTGGCATTTAAATGGAACATGCACAACATGCAGCAAAACTTCTTTTATGCGTTTTTTATGTTTATATGTTTTTTTCTCAACAGTCCCAGCAAAATCCTATAGCATATTATGGCAAATTATTTTGTTTATACAACTCTCATTTATACAATTTTTACGCTTATATGATCATAGCTTACGTCCCTGAGAGCAAAATACACCAGTTTATGTTTGTGATGTTCCCTTCTTTAAAATCTCAAGACATATTCTAATCCGAAACTTATGCTCACTCTGTGCTACCTGGTAAAACATCCAGGAGTATTGACCTTGGTTGTCAGAGCACTCCAATTGCTTGTTATTTATTTACCAGAATAGCGAAATACTAGTGACTTGATCTTGACATACAGTCAGTAACGTAACACAAAAGGATGATCCCTTGCACATGCTGATGTGAGACTTTGCTTCCCTGAAGACATGATTGCTTCTGAACAGAGTGTACATATACATTGTGTTAGCATGTATGTGCAATAAGCTCACGTAAACAACTCAGCAGTTTCACATTCTTTCCCATGCGCCTCATGGTTTGGAGGAATGCAGTCAATCAATACGTCAGTAACCATTTCAGATGAACAGTGATATCAGCAGCTGCAGTCATGCTTGTGGTCACGCTTGCAATAGCAGTACCAACCTTGGAATGTGTATTCACGCTATATTAAAGCAAAGAAGTAGCTAAAATAGTGTAACTTAAATGTTATTTTTAGTTCATGCAGTATATTTAGCTTATAAAACACAAACAATATTTTCAACTGTTCTGTATCTGTTCCATTGATCATTTTCTACCTTTTCTATATTTTCAAAAACCATGCCATCCTGTTTTAATCACAAGTGATATACCCTCTAGCATTATATCATGCAATTCCTGTAAGGAAAAGTCACCTGTTACATTTCTCTAACTATTCGTTTTACCTTGGCCCAAGCTAGTTCTGTGGGATTGAGATCAGACGTGTATGGGGATAAGCAAATGAAAGTGTGGTTCAATGAAACCCAAAATGCGTCCACTTTAGAAACCTTTAGGTTCTTTTGTGTGTCACCCTATAAAGATGTTTTACACATGAAACTGTCACTCTGAAACCCTTTGTTTTGCAATCACAATATCATAGTAGATTTCACACCACTCCTAGGCAGGGATTTATCTACTTCTACACTCCTTTTTTCTTTACTTCAGAGATAACACCAGTGACCCATCAATTTAACTAAAATTAAGAGATACTAGCATATTAGCGAGTAAACATAGTGGGAATAACATAGGAGGTAATTTGGCAACCCAACCAACAGCAATGTTATCTACCAAGTTTACAAAACTCGGGTTACCTATCGTGGAATGTTTCTCCTCTCTCCCTTCAGTTCCTTAAGACAATGAGCTGCTGAACAGACAGTAGTACATTTCTCGGAAAACATCCCTCAGTGTGGAAGTGAGAGTGACCCAGAAGCTATTTTCGAGCAAAGTTGTGTGAAATACCAAACTATACTTGCTTCAGTCATTTGTGCTTTGTGATTCAGTTGTGTTAGTGAACATGGGTGAAAAGAAAAGAAAGTGCATTACAATTGCTGAAAAATTGTGCATTTTGAAGGTAGTGAAGGAAAATGCAGCATGAAACGCACAGAAATTGCTAAGAAATTAGGGATTCTTTCTGAAAATATATTATTTACACTGCAAAATTATCATATCCACAGCACTTCAGTAAATCTACTAGGACTACATTTGGACAGTAGACTAACATGGAAAACACACATATTTCAACTCTGTAAGAAACTTGCTAGAATTTGGTGTCTCTTAAAGAAGCTGAAGAAATGCGTAAGTCAAGATATTGAGACACAATATGTGGTCAGACCCCGAAAAGATAGTATTTATGTAAATATTTATTGTAAATATAGTTTATTTTTCATGTTGGTAAGGATTTGTCAAGTACTGAGTGTCACACCATTGCTTCATTGTTAAGAATATTATTTGTTTAATAACGTCATTAATGTTTAGTAATATGTTCAAATTTAATATGTATAATTATAAGAATTATTTTAGATTTAATATTAGGAGTGTTGGGAGGATGGATTGAGATCGCTTCCTTGACATTTCAGGAACTATTTAACATGTAAGATGACGTCATAGGGGATGCCGTAAAAAATTGTACACATACGCGTATGAATACAGACGCATTGTTAAGAAATGTGCTAGATTCAGCTTCTTAGCATCACATCATCTGAAGGGAGAAGACGTGTATTTGATATGTGCAGGTTTAGATGCTAAAAGTGTAATTTAAAGTGACAAGCAGTACGAAGAAACCATTGAGGAAGTAGGTCAGCACATATAGAATGTTAACTAAAGTGACATGCGTGTCATATCCAGTGATAAAGGTGCAAATAAAAGATCATGAAAAAGTTTTATCCTGTGTCCACGTTATTTCACCCTGTACCACGACCCAAGATAACAAAAGAGTCAAAAGCTCAGCACCATCACCTCTGTATTATTAAAAAAAAACGCACCAATATGTAGATCACGTCTTACTATGCCTTCTTTCATCCGCATATACTGTATGGGGTTAGGTTTTTGGGTAATTGTACTACTTCAAAAAAGGTATTTATATGGCAAAAGAAACCTCTTAGACTGTTAGTATTAGGAGAACAGGATATTATGCAAACCCAGGTTTACAGACACTAATATAATGACAACACCCTCAATGTATATACTCACTAATATTATAATGTTAAAGAGAATCAAAACCTGTTTATAAATTGCTCCTCAGTACACAGTCACAATACAAGGTGCCAACATGATTTAGATACACCCCACAGTAGACTGAGCTAGACCATAACTAGTCGCTGCTATCAACAGTTAAGGTTTATTTAACAAGCTTCCTGTGGAAGTAAAAGAACTTCAACAAAATAGATTTATTAAAAAGTTAAAAAACTGGTTTAAGCAAAAGGCATTTTACTCTGTCCAAGAATACTTGGAATACAATATTCATGTGAGTGAATTTATGTAAATTTAATGTAAAATATAGTAGGACCTAATTAGATTATCATTATCACCATCATCATTATAAGTATACTGTACACCATGTGTTAGACCATAAACAAATGTAGTAGTCTGTATTACTTGAAAACCTATTCAGTAAATAATTTGTTAATGTGTGTGTAAAACCCGCATTGATTCTTAGATATCTATGTATTTATATATACATTTGTGAATATTCTGTATCTGTAAATATATTTGTAAATAACCAACTGACGAAACGTATTGCTTATTGTAAGCTTAATGGTGAATAAAGATGATTATGGTTGCCCTAAATACAATTTTAGCTGAGGCAGTGGAAATTGAAGAAATCGTGCATGTATTAGGTGTTTCTACAAATAAATACACATTCAGGGCGAAAAATACGAAATTTTGGGAAACATGGTAACATTTCTGAGGAAAAATGGCCGAATGATACTGTTCATGCCACAGCCAACCCAAAAAAAAAAAGTCAAGATAATGGACTACTTCCTAAAATGACTCAACTTTCTTAGTATTTATTTTTATTTGGTGCATTTCTCTTGTGTTTGTGTTGTTTCATATTGCTGATTATAGTTAAACAATCCTATCATTATTTCTTGCTGTTCACTTCTTAACTGTAACCCATATGCTGTTTAAGTTTTCCAATTATTATTTGCTGACTGCCATTTATATGTTTTTACACTTGTTTTATTTCCTTTGGTCCCCTGGAAAATGTATAAACAAAGTTTTACTCTATTCAGAAAGTAGCCACACAAAAGGGTTCAGCACACACATAGTGGACAAACTAATACAAAAATACAAAAGAAAAAATTTGGACATCACTGCTCTCAACTGCAGAGATATCTCCCAAAAAGATATAGTGCATATGCGTTCCCATAAAAATTTGTAACAAATTTAATAAACTGTTTCTAGAATGTGGTAAATAATTGGCTCCATACAATAAAAGAATCCCACAGACTTACTTCATTTGCAAAGGACATCAGGGATGTACCAGATTGATTATGAAGATGACATGAAATATACAGTAACTGTCAAATGTTTGAGCATGGTCTGTACATGTAATCTCCGTCTTATTAAAGAAAAAGCGGGCGATAGTTCGAAATTGTTAAACTCTGAATTCTATGCACTTCATGCAATGCGATTTGTAGATGATTTGACGTAGTAGTAATACCTGTTACTTGCTATGAGATGTGAAGATTTGCTGTTAAATTTTTATTGCATTGTGGATTTAGGAACACAAAGTTTGTTTTGCACTTGTTATTCACGGTGTAGAGAGGTCCCAGTCAGTGCCTTTCTCACACATAAGCACACACAAACTTCAGGAGTGAAATGGAACACTGAGGAAAGAACAGTACATTTGAGCACAGACAATTGGTGATATTCCTCCATGAAAAAGGAAAAACATGTCGACAAATCACAGACTTGCTAAATATAAATAAAAGTACTGTTTCCTTTCATAGAAGTTTGAAAGCAGTGTTGTTACAATCAATTTAATTTAAAAGGTGAGTCAATAACACTAAACAACACTTACATTTCTAATTTTATGGAACACTTTTCGAAGGTTATTGTCCGCTTGATAATGGAGGAAAGTTAACCTCCGAAACGCGTTCTGGAAAATTATGAATGTAAGTGTTGTTTAGTGTTATTAATTGACTCACCTTTTAAATTAAATTAAAAAGTACTGTTAACGACATCTGTTGATACAAATTTGAAGACAAAATGGAGAATTTGTCCCAGACTGGTTGTCCGAGGGCCCTTAATAGGAGAGAAGATAGGGTAGTAATAAGGAAAGTTAACAAAAATACCCATGTTTCTGCAACCGTTTTTGCTGCTGAGGCAGAAAGTTGGTTCAGAAAGATGATCAGTCCAAGTACAATCTGGAGGGTATTATGTAGAGACAATTATCACTGGCGAACTGCAAGACAAAAGCCCTATATCAGCAAGGTAAATAGGATCAAAAGGTAACGATTTGCTAAGGAGCATATTAGCAAAGACGTGGACTGCTGGAAGAAGGTAATTTTCTGCAACGAATCTGTTTCTGGCTGAGATGGGCACATCATGGTTTGGAGACAGCCCAATAAAGAGTTTGAAGAAAGGAATATTCAGGCAACAATAAAACTTGGAAGGGGATATGTAATGGTATGGGGTTATATGTTGGCTCAAGGAGTAGGTGAGCTTGTTTTTATAGATGGAAACATGGACCATCTTCAGATTTTAAAGAATAGCCTGAAGAAAAGTGCAGAAAGTATGGGTATAGGAGACTGCTTTAAATTTTATCAGGACAATGACCCCAAACACAGCCCATAATATATGGCTATGGTGGTTGTACAATTGTCCTAAAGTTGTAAATCCTCCACCACAGAGCCCGGATATTAATTCTATAGAGAATCTGTGGGATACGCTGGAACATAACGTATGGTAACGTCCAGTAAACACCAAAGCTTATGTAAAGAAACGACTGCAAGAGGAATAGTAAAAAGGTCCCATTTAACCACAACCAAGCTAGTGGAAAGCATGCCAAGACGGCTAACTGAAGTACTTCGAAGGAGGGGAAGAATCACAAAGTACTAGTATTCCTACAAGAACTCCATTCTTTCTGTTGTTGTTAAAGTGATATTCTTTTTTTGTGTCCGAATATTAATGAACAGCCAATTTTATATTTTTGTAACTATTCATAAGTTCTATATTTTCTATCATGAAATGAAATGCATATTTATGTTCGATAACTACATGAGTAACTTTGTATTCTGGAGTGACCAAAGTAAAGTTACAAATTTTTGGTATTATTCTTTAATATACATCAGCTATACCTGCCCGAAAAATTTCAAGTCACTGTACATATGAAAAACCAAGGGAAACCAACAAAATAAGATTAAAGAATACCTAAGAAATTTAAAACTTAAGCAAACCGACATAACTGCAGTAGCTGATTATTTGTAGTCAACACAACACAGCATTAAATGGAAAATAAAGCTCTTTAAACATGCTAAAACATCAGCACTAAAGTCCACATCACCAAAAATGGGCTCCTCTTTCCTTTATGTCCTGCAAAATTTTTTTCCTAAGTTCCAACCTCAGTGGCGATGTTGCATCTGATGGGAAGTCACAAATATGATCAATACATTGAAAATGACCTATAATGATTTAATGAGTATTAAATCTTACCCACCTTGGACTACCCCTGATCTGAACTATAAGAATCTGTAAAACTGAATTTAACAGTAGTACATGTAGTGAACATCTGTAGAGTTTCAGTACCATCTGAAGATGGGGTGTTGGTGCCAAGATTGGCAGCAAATGGCAACCAAACTATTAAAGTTACTTCCAATGCAAGTCTGGTCTACTTCAGCAGGTACCACCAACAGTAGTGCATGCTAGACTGGTTTTAGACATAGAAAATAATCTTGCAAAAGGTAAAGGAAAGAATATCCCAAAAATGTACAAAGAATAATGAATTTTAAAATTCTTTGAGTAAATGATCTACTGAAGTTATCCAGTGAACAGCTAGATGGAAGTACAAGTGACCTTGAATTATGCAATCCCCTGCAAGACGCCAATGGACAAATAGCTGACAATGGAGAAAAATGTCTTTGAAACTGTTCTAATAGAAAGTTTAATCATTGAAATTATAGTGTCACCAATCACTTACATTTTCAATTAAATTTATTCAGTATCACTGCAGGTTTATTTACCTCACAAAACACTGCTACATTAAGGATGAAGGTAAATTTTAAGTGCAGTGACCAGCCGAATCCTTTACTTTTAGAGAATTGTTAAGTTTTAAAACTGTATAAGAGTTCAATGTACAGCACAGTTGGCCACCTAGTGGATAAACCTATATGATAATGCATCCTTGTACCACTTCCCTGTTTCTAGTGGATGGTTCCAAATTGTCTGTTTTAATTCTGCATAAGTCTGAAGAGCTGTTGGCTGCCATAACGAATTATTTGATCAAGAGCAGCAATAGCTTTTATTTTCAGTATATTTCCCTGTTTTATAAATGTATCTTTCGATGTAAGTAGGTGATACTCTTGATTTGGTTTATACTACAGTAGAATCCCAACAACTCAGCCTAATACAGACTGAGACGCTGCCAAGTTACCGAAATATTGAGTTTTACAGAATAAGGGGTCTGTTGTTCATAACTCATCACATAATACTGCAAATTACATAAATATATATTCTAGCTTAATATAGGAAACAAGTATAACACATTCTAAAATTTATTACATGTTAATATGTTCCTCATGTCCAGCTCTTTACTACATGCAATTTAATTATCATGTTAATTTATCTTTTCTTCTCATTCAACATTTTCACTGGTACAAATACAACTCAACACAACACTAACAGTAAGTCTGAAATCTTGGAAGCTGCACTGTAACCAGGAATATGTAACTGAAAGTTTAGCTTAACGCACACAGAGGTATTTCTAGATGTGGCGAATGATCTGCTAGGATCTGTGCAAGTGTCATCATGCAAATTGATGATGGGGTATAACATCTTTGTTTCCTTCCTAGAAATAAGACATTGCTGATAATGTGAGATGGCATTGTACTTAATCACTAAAGCCACAATTTTTAGTACTGCATCGTTTGTAGGAGTGTCGGTTATGCCATGAGTGTGTTTACCCAGACCGAGAGGCAAGCCATCAGTAATGAACGAAACAGCCCCATGCACATGGTAAGGTGACTAAGAATTGTGGTTCTATTAATCATGTTTATGTACTACACTGAAGTCTGAAAGATACCCTGGCACCCCTATGATCTTATAAATACAAAAGTGAACTTGATCATAAATCACTATGCAGTCAGTCACGTCTAAAAATGCTTTTGTACGGGAGGCAATAACAAGTCTTCATGACAATGGTCTGCTTATGTTCTGACCAGATATTGAAGGTCAATACCATGTGAGCCCTTTTCTTACTGTGAGAAAGAATGCACTAGGTTGTATACATATACTAATTAAAATTTACTTATACTATTTATACCTTGTAGTAGATAATGGAAATTATTACAGTCAAGTTTAACGATAATAGATGTAAGAAATATGAATAAAGGCTCCAATAGATGTTAGATTTCGGGCTTGTAGGCTGTGGTCCAGTCGATGAATGTTCTGACATTTCGCCCAAGACTGCGTTGGGCATCTTCAATAAAGGTTGTTGAGTTACATGGAATGTCAAGTTACCAAGAGTGGAGTTAGCGGGATTCTACTGTATTTGTAATTATTCCCTTATGTTTTAAAGAAATTACCTTTTTTCTTTTTTTCTCTTGTCTAATAGACCAGATTCAGAACGCTATTACAATTTCACGGAGCTAGCGTGCCAATTGAATGAGCCAGAGGAGGGTGTAGCCCCCACTGATACAAGAAACCGTCCTGATCAGCGACTCATGGAGGCGGGTAGATGGGATGAGGCCAATGTAGAGAAGGTTCGTCTAGAAGAGAAACAGCGAGCTGCACGGAGGCAAAGAGAGGCAGAAGCAGAAAAGGCTGCAGCCGAAGGTAATCCAGGTGAACCTCACTTATACATTATTCACTCCAAAGTTTTTCTCAAATAGACTCTTAAATCTTTTAGGCACCTAACTTTCTCTATTAATATTTAATTCAAGACATTTTTCAGTTATATGTCCTCTCATTAATACGTCACTTTTTCTGATCCCCTTGTAAGAAACATTATTTATTCATTAATATATGTTTATGCTAAGTTGAGATACAGTATGCATGTTGGGTGAGGCATCAATATCTGCAGAATACATTATTCACCTCTACATTTTTTGCAGTTATACTCTTAAATTTTTTAGGCTCCGAACTTTATCCATTGACATTCAGGGCAACTATGTTATTCAGTTGCACATTCTCTGATTGATGTGTAATAATTTTCTTGTCCCATATAGGAAATATATTCATTCATGTACTTATTTATTTGTTATATTTATGCTATGTTAGGATATATTATACATTGATTCTGTATATGGTATTCTTGCTGTTGCTGCACAAAACAGTATGCATGTTGGGCGAGGCATCAATATTTTCAAAATTCATTATTGCTGCACACCTGTTAATAATACAGCTGGTCAATGTCATTCTGATTGTATCTGATGATACTGTTAACGGTGATAAAGTAGGCCTAAATAATAAAAGTTTTCCCATTGTGCATGAGGCAATTCAAGGTCTAGAAACTAGTGATTTCTATAATTGCAAAGACTAAATGACAACAGCACTTACATGATTATAATGCATATTACCTGAAATACCTGGTATTACCTGCAGTTTGACAGTTTATCTCTACTACTTTTAGACTTATGTTGCACTTGCCCAATAGCCTTGCAATTTTTTGTAGACATTTAAAACTATTACTTAATACACTTAAACAGAATAAATTAAAGCCCTCAGGATACATTTGTGGCACTTATTTAGCTATTTATATTTTCGTTTTAAGGATTGTGGCGATGAACTGTGTAATTCAGGGTAGTACTTAGCAGCTAACAGATAAAGGTGACAAGAGCTAATGCTATTCCAATTAAAGTCTGTATTCCGCCAAAATTAATCTTATTTATATTCGGATAGCATATGTTTACAAATCGTCACACTTTTTTAAACTGTTTTCTGAAGATAATGTCCAAAATTGTTCAGATGTCTTGATAAAGTTTCGTTTTGTATATGATTTTTACACAAAGTTCAAAATGGCATCACTTATACAATAAGTATCGCTATTTCTCTTACTACATGATCTCTATTGTATCATATAGTATTCCTTTTCAGAATTATGGATTACCAACTCATTTCCAGTTGGTATATCATACACATGCTATTACTTGCACAAAAGTATACATCTTCACAGCTTGAGTCTATATCGCGACGGTACACAGAAAAGTTTCATACTTCTTCGTTACAGATCTCAGCAACATCTTTGTCTCTTTTCATGATTTTTACTCAGAATCAATGCTGGTTATGTTCCATATCACCAAACAAAATATATAATAATATATTTTACAAGAATAAAATATGACATTCACATGAGGCATTGACACATTTTATTGGTGGGCACAAGTAAATATAACAAATATCAACATGTCATCCTATTAATTCAAATTAAATTTCCTGGGCACATAATTTCTGCTACATTTGCCCTATAATCATTCTGCAGAGTGTAGTAACTATTTGATATGATATGTTGTGTTCACATCTTTGATTAGCCTTGAGTTGGGCCCTGGCTCTTTTTCTATTAGGGTAGTCTTCATTACATTTACATGCTTGGTACATATTTGTTCCTTCGATCAATTTGAATACCTTCCCCTCACTTTCTAAGTATTATTTTTTCCCCTACTAATGGTTATTGATTTTCTATTACGTGTCTGTTGTGCATCAGCAGGGCTGGGCAACTAGTGCTCAGAGAGCGCAGATTGCTCATGACTTTGATGGATAACCGTATGTTTAGCAGGTAAAAAAAGAATGGTCGCTCAAGATATCGTGAGTCGCTCAGACCTGTGCATCAGTTTTTCTCTGTGCCAAATTTTTGTCTTTCCTTGTCTATTGTTGAACTCTTGTTTCAACATCTTATTGCTATCACTTCACTCAACCTGGGTTTTCTTAACCTCAGTTTTTCAATATTTCTCATTTATAGTTTAACTATACTTGCTGCTTTTTAAACCCTTCTTCCGATTAACTATTATTTTGTCTCACTTGCACATATCTTCTTCTATACCTCTCTCGATCCCTTCTATGACTTGTGTTGCCATTTTTTGCCTTGATACCTTTGGTAATGTGTCCCTACTTCTCAATCTCTCCTGCCTAGTTCTCATTTCATTTCTAGTCCCACACTTATTTCACTCTGTACTTGCAATATTGCATTTACTTCTGGTCCTCTTTTCTTGGATACTTGTGCTTCCTCCAGGCTATTTACACTGAAACATTTCCTGGTTGGGAGCCTCCCTTCTTTTTTACTTTCTCTATTACATATAGTAAAGTAGAGGAATTATTGTATTCCACCCAAAAATTTGATGTCGAGATTTCACCGGAAATATGTTTTGAATCCCCCTGAATCTAAAAAAGCATTTTTAGAAAAAGGTCCAAGTGTGTGTATGTGTGTCTGTCAGTCTGTGGACAGCATAACTCAAAAACGAAAAGTCGGTTAAAAACCAAAGTTGGTACTTAAGTTTAATGTCTTTCAAGGATGTGACATGAAGATTTTGAAGAAAATTCCTCCACCCTAAACTACCCTTTACATGGAAACTTTCGAAAATTTTGATTTTCTTGAAAATGGCTTAACGATTTTGTTTAAAATGCCATATGTTTGAGATATTTTTATGACAAATGAAATGTATATCTTGAATTTTCTGTCTATTGCCCATGAAGTCCTATTTGCTCTGGATGACTTTTGCATACCTGGTAAACCGTGATAGAGCAAATCTTACTATAGAGAAATGTAGATCTTGCTAAAATACACAATGAATATGTAAATAAATTTTTTTGTAGAGTGAACTATTTCGGAGATGTTCCTTGTTATTTCTGTAAGTTTTGGAGAACTTATACTTCTGTCAAAGTTAGCTACAACAGATATTGTTTCAAAGATTAAAAAACAAGTTATAGAAAACCCAATTTCTGGTCATAGAGCAGTAATTGACGATATAAAACTAGATAATACAAATGTCAGTCAACATCACATGAATCTGTATTGGAACTTCAAAAAAGCAATTTGGAATACATATAAAACTGAACTGGAAAATAAATTTAAAGAACAAACAAACTCACAGCTGCACGACCAACCAGATAATATGAACAAAAATGTCTGTAAAGTCATCCTAGAAACTGCAAAAAAACATTCCTTGTGAAGAATAAATTTCAAACCCTTTTGGAACCTCCAGTTAGAAGAACTGAAGAGGCAAAGGGATATAGCTAGAAATACAGCTGAACAATCAAAAAACATATCGGATATGCAAATAGGACAAAAGAAATGTGCCTCACTAAAAAAGAAATTAATACAGCTAAAAAGAATCACTTTAATAATTTCTTAGAAAAAATGGATTATAGGACAGATGGTAACAAAGCCCATAAGTTCATAAAAAATGTCATGGCAGGAAAGAAAAAAGGAGCACACCTATCATACACAACAATAAAATATTAATAAATGATGGAGTAATAGCTGAAACATTCAATAAATATATATAAATAAATAATTCACATAAAGTAACAAGAGATAATTAAAAGGAACGTGAACAATTTAAGAAAGATTTGAAACAAAGAGAATGTGATCCTAACACTCAATACAATACCTTTTTTCAAAATTTTAATATGCAAGAACTGAACATTGCATCTGAAAAACAAAGTCTCCTAGACCAGATCACATACATCCAGAGTTCATAGAAAACCTTGGAAAAACAACTAACAAAACTCTACAATCTACCCTGGAAAACCACTGTACCTGCTGAATGGCGAAAAGCAATAGTTGTCCCACTCTTGAAGAAAGATAAAACAGCATCAGAAATAAAAAATTATAGACCAACAGCCCTTACTAGCATAATAGCAAAAATGATGGAAAGAATGGTGTCAAACAGGTTAAATTGGGTTCTAGTATCACAAAATTTAATTTCTCCATGTCAAGTTGGATTCAGAGAGCTCCACTGTACAAATGAACAAGTCCTACTTCTCAGTCAAGAAATGTTAGACTCCTTCAATAGAAAAGAAGATAATGTATCAGTTTTTATTGATTTCCAAAGTGCATATGATTCTATATGCAGAACAAAACTACTGAAGTAAGTAAAAAAGAAAATAGGGATACAAGGTCCAATTTTTTCATGGCTATGTCATTTCCTAACAACACTTTATTGCTATCAGTTATGGAAGGAATATATTGAAATATAAACAAGTATATTGTGATTATTATTTATTTATGCCAACAAACTTACTGTTGGTGTTTTTAAACACACAAGCCGTGTGTGGGCAAAGTTTGAGAGGTAGAACTGGAACTTAAAAATTCAATGCCACAACTGGGATTTGAACCACAGACCTTCCGCTTACCGGGCGGCTGCCCTAACCACTGAGCTACTGTGACAAACTGCCAGAATGGCATTAAATTCTCAAACCAGTTCGTATTTCTCCTGGTAAACCACAAAGGCAGTCTCACATCAGAGACAAATTACCCCAATGGTGACTTACTATTGTAAGTACTTTATATCCCAGGATTAAATAACCTTCAGAACTGGTTTGAGAATTTAATGCCATTCTGGCAGTTTGTCACAATAGCTCAGTGGTTAGAGCAGCCGCCCGGTAAGCGGAAGGTCTGTGGTTGAAATCCCAGTTGTGGCATTGAATTTTTAAGTTCCAGTTCTACCTCTCAAAGTATATTGTGGCTTACCACAAGGCGCAGTGCTCAGCACTTATATTTATTAACGATCTGCCACAACAAATATAAGAATTAGGCGTGAAGTGTGCACTATTTGCCAGTGACTTAGTAAAGTGGACTTCAAAACCAAAAAACAAAGGTACAGAACTAGAAAAAACCATGCAACAATCCTTTACCAACCTATAAAAGTGGGCCAAAGAAAATATGACTGTTGATACAACAAAATCAAACTACCAAATCTTTTCACTAAGATAAAAACCACTAAAAATAAAACTAAATTTTGAGGGTCAACAATTACCAGAAAGAAAGGAATCAAAGTATTTGGGAGTTATATTTGATACCAAACTTACATGGACCAAACAAATAGAAAATATCAGAAAGGCACCTTTCACTGTTAAAACATGTAACAGGAATAAAGTGGGTATGTTCTAGAGCAACTCTTTAACACGACATACAGTGTATAAATAAAGCCATTATTTACTTACTGCAACAAAGTTCTTGTAACAGCAAATACAGAAAATTGTATGAATGTAATACGTTGCATATCTGTTTCAGTCATTGAAAATCGTGTAAACTGTATGTTGAAGGGCAAGTAGAGAAGTATATGTGAATGTGTTATGTAAGAGAAAAGTGAGTAGGAAACCCATGTGGATGCAGTATGTTGCATAGTAAAATGGATAGCATAAAAACCTTCAACTTGAAAAAACACTTAGATGTACCAATTTTCATGGTGACTACTTAACCGGTGTTAATAGTTTATCAACTTCATACATACCAATCTCCATTTATGGATGGATGGTTGGGTGGGTGAGAATTATATGTTGAGAACGAGCAGAGAAGATCGTGTGAATGTGTTATGTAAAAGAAAAATGAGCAGAGAAATCTGTGTGAATGTAATACATTACATTTGCAGTTCACTCATAGCAAATTATATGTTGAAGAGCAAGTAGAGAAAGTGTTTTTAAACCATGTGAATATAATATCTTACATTTCTATTTCAATCATAGAAAGTTGTGTGAATTGTATGTTGAAGGCCAAGTAGAGAAGGATATGCGAATGTGTTACATGAAAGAAAAGCGAGTAGAGAAAACTGTGTGAATGTAATACGTTGTATAGTAAAATGGATAGCATAAAAATCATCCCCATGAAAAAGTACATAAACGTGCAGCATTTTGCTGTGATCTGTCAAGCAGTTTTGGAGATTGGTGGTTATATACATACACACATCCATTTATATACAGGATGGAAGTGAAATAATCCATCAGACATTAACAGTGAATTTCTCTTATTGTGAATAAAAAGAAAGTCTAATACCAAAAAACTGAAAAGTTTGTAGTTTTTCAGAAAAAAAAATATTTTTATCAAAAAATTTATCACCACTTGGCTGAATTATTATTGATTAAATGTTCTTGATTTATGGCTATATTCATAGACAAGTGAATAAATGACAACTTTTTCCTGTGGTCTGCTTTGGTAGATTCAACGGTCTTTGTGTAAATTAAATTTGAAAAACCCACAATTTGTGGCTTTCTTAATTCTGGTAGAACTGACGTCGCATCAGCTGTGTTTATTTTGTTTGCCTATCCGTGTAGATCATGTGGAATACTTACTTAATTGCATGCAATTGTTTCTTTTATTGTCGAAGCTGCAAAAGATGTGAGGCCCTACTACAGGTATTGGATAATTGCTCTTAACTCTTATTTCAAATTAATTCCAATGTTATTGCATACTTGTTACTGCTAATAAATGTTAGTTATTAAAAGTATGGCCATATTTATTTCTAAAGCTACCACGTAAATAATGGTTAGTCCGTGACTGTGGATTTCATTGGGCATGAACACCAGTGCCAAATTTGTTTACCTACATTTCTTGAAATATTAAAGTTTAGTTTGAGGTTATTTTGAGTCACTTATTTACACTTACCTTCACTACTAAACTGCTTTTTTAAAGCGGAAACGTTTTCAGGACCATTCGATCCCATCATCAGCCGTTGGGTAACTGACGTTATCCTCTTGTTCCTTTTCTCTGCTGTCTCTATTCTGCTGCCATCTCGTGTTAGGGGCGCAGAGCTTTAACACTTCATTCAATGCTGGTATTTCGAAATTAATAACTTTATTACTGTTCTTGATGATGTATATTTTTTCCCAAATATTCAGTTCTATTGGTGAATTAATAGATTTTAACAGTTTTATATTAAGGCCGATGTTGTGGTTTTCAGTCCAAAAATGATGTCCCACAGCAGACTTTTCAATTTGTTTTAATTTTATGTTTCTTTGGTAAATTAATATTAATTAAATTAATACTTTAATACTCATTAAAGTTTATGTTTAAAAATATTAAAGTTTATGTGCAAGGATCGATGCAAGCCTTTAGTCAAGCTGATGATAGGTTGTATGTTCTTTGGATAAGAATTCAGGACTCACGCTCATGAATGGATGTTAGCTGAGGATATTAGGAAGGTCCTAATGAAATGCATTCTAAGTAAATCCAGTAAGAAATGGAGCAAAGAGTATTAGTTCGACTGGAAGTTAAAACAAACAATAGAATACAAATACTGTTAATATAAATCTCCCCAGTTTTTACCAGAATTGAGTGGCAGATTGAGGAACAGAAGTACTATTCATGTTTTCATACAATTCTGACAAAGGAAAAATAGTGTAGGTCACATTTTATAGTTAAGAAAAATAAGTGTTCCTTTGAAAGAATATTGTTCGTGTAAGAGTTACTTCACATGTTTTGTTCCGATAAAACCTTAACAGTTGGTGTAATTCTTAGACAACATGACGATGACAATGTAGTTCTCAACTACTTGGTCATCAGCGCCCTTGTGTAATCCTTAAGAGTTGCAGTATTTCTCACAACAAAAATGTGTGACTTCAAATTCAGAAGTAGCCTACATCATAGTGCATTCTCTTTTATTGTTTAACTACATATACAGGGTGAGTCAGAATAACAGAATAATTTTAAGACGTGATTCAGGGAGTATTTTCTTATAGTGAATGTATGTCTGTAAACTTATCAAGCTAGAGGGCTTTAAAGTTTTTGAAACACTGTTGGATTAGATGAAATTCCGCTGAATAGGTTCGCTACACATTTTTACTTTCTCAACTATGTATAGCAGTAGGGGAAGTATTGTATTCGACCCAAAACTTGAACATCAAGATTTCACCGGATATATATATATTTTGAGACCCTCTGAATCAAAAAGCACTTTTAGAGAAAGATCCTATCTGCAGGTATGTATGTGTCTATGAGCAGCATAACTCAAAAACGAGAAGTCGGTTAAAAACCAAAGTCAGTACTGAAGTTTATGTCTTTCAGGAATGCCACACAAAAGATTTTGAAGAAAATTGCTCTACCCTAAACTACCCTTTACATGGAAAATGTTTTGAAAATTCTGATTTTCTCACTTACTATGTGTCCATGGCGCATTCAAGTTGATTTCAGTTCTCATTCCGAATTGAATACCACATAGAAACATGGATTCAAATCAAAATGATGCGATCCACTTAGAAGTAGGGATGGGATCGAAATTGTGTTTTGCATGAAAACACCTGCCGATTCAAATCGATTTAAATCCACCAAATATGCCAACTTCTACTCTAGTAGTTGTAACACTCTGCACACTCGTAATTTTGTTTTCTTAACGAAAGTTATGCAATAAAACAAAACAACATAGTCACTTTTATTCTTTCTATAATCTTGCAATATATTCTTCTCAAAAACATTCACTAACCTCAAAAACTTGTTAAAATACGCAGAAAACACATTTTTACAGGTTTGCCAACATAAATCAAGGTACCAACATAAATTGTAGAATGAAGTATCTTCCGGGCTGTTATGCCGTGGTCTGCTGGAGATCTGTCTTCCAGACATTTCGTTTATAACTGCGGTAAACATCCTCAGTGGCGTTGTCGAAGTCTCCTCGTGGAAGGTATCACTGCGACTGATGCGTCTACTGTCTGTGGCGCTCCATTTATACCATGCGCAACGTGCGCTGATTGGCCCGGGGCGTGCAGAGGCGTGGTGGCTGGTGGAGGGGGTTCTATCTCTCTTATGCTGCTGGTCTCTTCTGATTGGCTTATCTCCAGCAGACCACGGCATAACAGCCCGGAAGATACTTCATTCTACAATTTAGATGCCGGCCGTGAAAGCCTACGAAGCTTTATACCAACATAAAGCTTGAATTATTTGTGCTTGAACCTTGCATATCCAAATCGATCTCATTTTCAGATTGAATTCAACATATTGCTGTTGTTGTTTTCTAGTGCCTTGCACCTGGCAATGAAGCCATTAGCATTCGTGCTTTCCAATACTTTTGAACTGTAGTTTCTTCTGATCTTAATGCTTCACAGGTCTTCAAGTGGTCTTCGTTCATTTCTGCTGGATCGTTACACAGGACACATATTGGTGAAGCTGAGATACCTATTCTGTAGAGATGACTTGCTAAGCAGTCATGATCTGTCAGTAGTCGGAAGGCTGCAACCGCTGTTTTCCTTGGTCTCTGGGGGATTATATCTGTGATGAAATTTGCCTAAAGATGTCCCCACCCGGAGATCTGATTGGGGGACATTGAATTCAACATGGAAATGCAAAAATGGAAATAGATTCAAATCAAGTTCAATTCTGCGTGGAAACGTATGTTTTAGGTTAATGACATAAACAATGTTAAAAACAGAATATAAACAATATTCAAAAGTGCTAAGGAAACAAAATGTAAGCAATACTGCAATCCCAAAGGCAGAAGAGGGATCTATGTGACAGAATTTCATCTAATCTGATGCAGCATTTGGAAAACGATAGTGCCCTCTAGCTTGATAACAAAACGTTTACAGACTTACATTCACTATAAGAAAATACTAAAATAGAACTCCTGAGTCATGCCTGAAAATTATTCAGTGTTTTTCTGACTCACTCTGTACAAATGGGGTGGGAGAAACAGTGAGCCATTAAAGAAAACATATTCTGGAGTTCCTATCCCAATTTTAACTCCATGTATATATACCGTGTATTTTAGATTACTTTCATTTACCATCATTGGCTCTTGTCCAGTAATATAAGTTTGTGTCTCCTTGAAAATTAAGGGTTTCTCCTTGAAAAACCTGGACATTACCTTCAATTTGATATTCAAATATTGCTAGACTTACTGTTTTTGCTATTTCTCTAGATAATAAAACTTCCTTGTTATAAATGATTATTTGCCCTTTCTCCTTACCTGATAACATGGTATATGTCCCCCATGTTCTTGAGCACTTCTTTAACCATTATTAACTTGGACTACTGGTGTGCAGCTATGTAAACAGTCAACTCGATATACCTGTGCCCTCTACAGCTGCTATCGCCAATGGTTAAAATCAGGAGTGAGGGAGTATGACGTATGGTTGTCATTTTACAACAGACCAATAGTCTCATGGTTATGTTACTGTATGGCAAAGAGTTAAAATGCTTTTGTGGTTTGACATGAATACAGACTTAATACAAGCTTATTAGGTACTTATGTTGTGCTACAGTTAAAAACTGGGTGGTTGTATTATTTTGCAAGATAGGTTATATACATATGCCAAATGTATTTTTCTATTAATCTAAATAAACTACTGATATCGAGAGTGAAATCCCATATAACCTAATAACTTAATTTCAAACTATGCTACATGTTATACCTGTTACATTTTACACTACCTCTAAGAATTATATTAACAGCAACCAGTTATCTTTTAAATTTATCAAAATGCTTTTAGCCTATTCCAAACTCGTGTTAACTAAACTAATGGCAATACCATTATATTAGCAGCAAGTATGCTTTAGTGCATTCCTAAATTTATTGAGCCTATTATCAAGTTACCCAAAATTCTCTATATTAATCACAACAACCCAAGACACTAATTTAATAAAAAGTTTAGATTTTACTGTACACAAATTAGCATGCATAAGCAAATTTGAATAGAAAGGTTATATGGAAGATCTAATGCTAAAGTTTCTACCTAGGTGGTATGAAATTGTATACAAAAATATTGCCAATCATGCGAAGTTGTTAACAAACTCCAGATCTGCTAACCTACAGTTAATCTGTGTTTCTAATACAGGGGCAATAACCATAGGTTAGTAAGCCTCACCTTTTAACTTGAGATTGTAATACAAGCCCTTAAGAGCATGTTTTAAAAACTACTTATGAAGAATTTAATTTATCACAAATTGGAGGCTCTGTGCAGTCCGCTGATCCATTTATGTCATGTGATATTTGTTTTGCAGGGCGTCCCTATCCACCATATGAGCCTGTGTGGTTTAAGAAAGAGAAGGAACACTGGACAGGCAGTGTTATCCACATGTACCAGGGCAAGTACTGGCCTTGCAAGGAGAAACAGGATTGGTCCATATGTCCAGACATCTACTAGCTTGTTGTTGTTCATCTTGTTGACACATTTCTATTCTCTTAGAGCTACATCCATCGCTAGCAGGCCTTGTATTACCATGGCATGACCCATTCCCATCCTCTTGTCATGGTAATGTCACATTCCCATCTCATTTTGCTGCTTGCAGTGCTGCCATCAAGGATTTAATATCTCAAATCTTGTTTTAATCATAAATGTAGATTTCTGCCTACCTCTTTTATATATATATATATATTTATTTTATAAAGTGTTGTGGTTCAGCCCTTTCCAATTTGTTAAGGGGGCGTCTTAGTTTCTTAGTTTCTCATTTAAGCTGTCCGTATTTTAATGTGATCATTTTTGGTAATGAAAAGCCTTTAAATAAATTTCCAACAGGTACTATAGAGACGATTCTGGAAAATGTGCACTATTAATCTTAACAAATACTAACTTTCATAACAGCATTTTAGATGTCTCCAGTTTAGAAAGGGCTGTTCCCATAGCTGTTCACACATTTTTACTAGATGCAGACAGAGATTTAACAAGAGCCTTCAGCTGAGTAAGCAGTGTAGCACTTTGAAAGTTTTAATGCAAATAAGTATGTTAAAAATGTGAATGCATTGCATATTCTTTCTTTTGAGCTTACGTCAGCTCCCTTTTAAGTGAAGCTGCCCATTGTTATTAAAGAAGGAAACAGTGTTGAGCTACACTGTGGTAACAGCACATGATTGGATATAAGCTTGAGAAGAAGAAAATGTTCTTTCATAGCGTAGAAATCCAAATGTTCAAAAGAAAGGAGGAGAAGAGAGCAAAAATTATTCCTGGGGATGGGTGGGACATGGGAATAAAAACATTATTTGTGAGTAAACCATTCACTCTGCTTGGCTGCAACTTAGAAGGCAACTGAAGGGGAGATCCATGGAAGGGCAACATATTGAAGCATAAAATAATACATTTATGGATGAATGTTTATAACTACATTCACCAGTAAGGTCTGATATTAAAACATAGCTTAAACAGTTATGGAAGAAATTTAAATAGAAGTAGTTTTGGTGAGGCTTCTAACCAACCAAAATAAAACATCAGATAAATAGAATGTTAAAATTTCCAGGGCTTGTTGAAGAAATTCACTAGAACATTTTATAGTTTGTACTCGATAGTTTCATTTGCATTGTTAGCGTGTAGTTCACATATTGGAGCACCCCTCTGTGAGATTTGTACAGTAAATAACCTTTTAATTATTTCTATTCCATGAAACCATCACTTAGTGTTTTGTTCCAGCATATAAGTGTGTATTGATGAAGACAAGGAAACCAAGTACAAATCAGAAACGGACTCCGTAATTTCTTCAGTAAGCAGCAATTATCTCAAGTTACAGAACAGAGCTTTGAAATGCATAGGAAACTTATTTGTGAGGAAGATGAATATCGAAAATCAAAAAGAATGACATGGAAGCAGAAAAGACTCTGTATGGTAGTGTTGTGTGATATGATATGTTTCTTGTGAAACTGCAATCATAGTGCCTAAAATAAATTAAGGAGTTCAGTTTTGCAGCATAAATAATTAAAACTTCTAGATGCAAGAAATTTAACCTTTTAGCAGGGGAATAGCAGGAAAGGGAAGGAAAAAAGAAACAAACTGGAGTAGGTCCATAAGCTGATACTTAAATGGTGACAACTACAAATAGCTACAAATTGTCTTCATATGCAGCAAAAGGTTTGTTATTGCTTTATCTAAGTACATGGAATTAGGTAAACCCAAGATCCACAGACTCATGTGAAAGATTATGGGTTGACAATGGTCCAGTTGTTTACTTGCCACCAACACAGCAACTATCCCTGTTGTGTATAGCAAGTATAGGCTACTTGAATGTAAACACAATAACAGTGCCACCAAACCGACATGATTGCTAAATTTCCAGAGTAATTGTATAACGTTTGCATAATATGCAGCATTTCTTCAGAAAAATAGGGTTGCATCATTAATAAGATCTTGAAAGCTTTTAACAGCATCTATATTCAAATTGTCATTGTCAAATTTATTTGTGTTGGATACTTCCACTGCAATAAATTATAAGCAACTGCATCATAGAATTTCATTAAAGTTCTAACATTAGGTTGAAATGTTATCCGTCCTTATAGTGATTTGTCCATACACACCACTTATTAAAAAGATAAACTTATTCTTGGAAGTTAGCATAATTATTTTAATTTTAATTTATATTTGTAAATGAAAGTCATGTTAATAATTTAAGGTAGGTATATGGTGTTCCTATCAAATATTTAACTGAATGCAAATTACCTATTCTTTCATTCTTTTTACAGAAAGGAAGAAAGGCCAAGTGCCTGGGTTACAATATACAGTAATTTTACTTGGATTTTTATTACCCCGTGATAAATAGTGTGTGACTTAAGGTTCATTTGGTCTTCATAGATCATTTGTACATCGTCAGTTACTTCTGAATATCTTAAGGACTGTCTGCAATGAAAATGTGCGTAAACATAAAAGCTTGTACCATGTAATGCAGTGGACACATTCACAAAGCATCATATGAACATAAAAATAACTTTTCAATTACATGGAAGCTTCAAAACTTGCAGATCCCAAGCTTGTACATTTATGTATAATTAAAACTTCACAAACAGGCTAATCAGAGAACATATTTTGCCTCATATTCTCCTATGTCCTTACCATGTGGTGACCTGGTGACCATCTCACTAGGTTATTTATAAAACGGATATGCAGATTTTGTTCTTCAGAAAAATGAATCGTGGGTAGCCAGTGTTGGTTCATTTGGCTGTGTGCACAGAAACTCTTTTGCCATGTTACCTGAGTTTGTGTGTTGCTGAAGTATTCACAGGTCACCATGAAAACTAATCTGTTTCAAACTCATGCTGGTTGTATTTCTACTCTTTGTTATGATTGTCATGTCACATTAATTTAACACTGCTTTAAGTTGTATTAATGCTAAATTTTCATAATGAGTATCCCTTTACGCTTGTTTTTCTATAGGTGTGCATGATTAACTTTTTGAATTAAATATGAAGGAATTCACATACAAGCTGTGTGCATCTAGAAAAAATATGTACCAAACACAATGCTAATTAAACTAATAGTGATTCTTGTAATTAACATAAATAAGTTAAAATGTTTCTTCCTAAAGTATAACTATTACAAAATATTATTTTTGAATTATCGGTCCTGAGATGAGCAAACTTTTGACATTCCAGGATTGTTAAGCAGTTGGCAAGTTGATACCCTAAATATGCCTTGAAATGAAACAATGAATCATGTCTGATTTTAAACCATGAATGTTTGTTATTTGAAGTAATTTATACTTTATTTAGCAGAACTATATTGAAAATTAGCAGTCATAAAATAAAATGTTGCAAGAATGTCTTCCTTTTATATTGGCCTACAGAAAGTGGTGCCAGAGGTGGGATGTTAGGCATTCCTCTACTGCCCTGTTGTAGTAATTTGTAGTATCAAGCCATTCAATTTCGTAACTTTTCAGTACAATATGGAGTAAGCAAGTAAAGTGCTGCTTTTTTATATAATGAAATAAAATTAATACAAATTATTAAATTTGCCTGTGTACATCTTTAACTAATTTGACAATCTAAAGTTGCATGAGCGGAAGGTATTGTGAAAATGCCCAAATCCTATGGTGCATCTGCATGTAACAGTATTCTCTTTATTTACTAATTCACCTTTGTTTTTGACTGTTAATGGGCAATGAGAGGTAACTCTAAAAATAAATAGAAAAACTCTTAGCCATCAATGTTCATGTATTTTAGACACAGTTTGCATTTGTGATCACCATTGGTCCAGCTACTTCTTGAATCTTTGTGGGATCCAGAGATAACAATGGTAAAGTAGAATTTGAACTTGCATACTTATTATATGAAAGTTCCTTGTTTTTATCCATTTTCAGACTAAGCGTATTTCTTGTAGCTTGAGCTTATAGGTTAGAAAAGAAACAGCATTTTTACTGTCTGTGCTCTGTAGCATATTAAACCTAAAACTAAAGAGAGATAAACTTTAGTACGTATTCTTATTTATATTCTGTCTTTTAGTATTATTTATTTTATCTACAACTCACTAAGGAATATATACTAGAAACATAAATTCCATCCACAAGATTTTCTTACCTATAAATGTTCATGGAAAAGGTTTGTTTTTGAACATAGTGTTAAGTTCAGGAATATGAAAATGTGGTTGTAACTGATGAATGTTGAAAAATCATTAGTAAATATTTCGGAAACAGGCTCACACTTTAGTACGATATAAGGAAGAGACACCAAGAAAGGCGATATCAAACAGACTGTTAAAAGAGAATTTTATAACAGGTGTTATTGCTTCCTTTAAGTAGAATAGTTGTTAGAATGAATTTTTACATCATTCAGATTTTTAAAATGGTAACATTAATTGTTAACAAATATGCAACTATGCAGATAAGGAAACAGTGTTCACAAAGTGGATTATCTTCAGAAGTGTGTATGAAAGTACTATGTTAATAACTGAGGTGGTAAATGGTTTTTGAGAAACTTCATTACAGAGATTTAATTTTCTACTAAGTAGGACAGGTTTTCAGTGTACAAGAAAAATAACTGTTAAATATTTGCTTTATTTATTTTACAGAAGGGCATCTATTTGAGAGTCATAGGATGAAAACAGAACTATATCTTATTAAGATGAACAAAAACTAATGATACAGGAAAGCTATGTGATAGCTTTAGTGATTAATTTACTTGTTAGATAAAAGGATCCATTTGTGCAAAAATAGCAGCACAAAAATACAGTAAATGCCAGGCATTTTGCATTGTAGATTGAATATGCTCTTAATAGATTTATGAGTATGATCTGCACAAAATCATTTTTATTTTCTTTGTGTTTGTTTGTCATCAAATGTTCTATTACTAACACTGGTTTCATGCTTATGTGCACTCATGTAACACATGAGTAAATTTGAAAACATTTCATATCCGGAAAGTTCAACATGGGGTTAGGTTAGGTTACCATATAGAACATGGCATATTTTGTGTGAAAAACACTCATTGTATTGATCCAGAGGCACAAGATAAATTTATGTTCAAAATGGCAGTTATTTCCAAAACATTCATTTCTTGCTCATACTTTTATTCCAAGATGTCTCATCTTTAAGGTGAGTAGTATAAAGATCACAAGTGAATAAATAAATGGAATCATTAAAAGAGTTTATTAATAAAGTTTAGCTTTAATACATACAAATGTTTTTCTTAAATTGCCAACACTAGATGGACAAGATTTTTGGAAATAAGCTGGCGTTTCATTGGGAAAAGTGGGAGAAAGCTTATGATAAGGTCCATTTATTTTGGCTCAGTTTAAGTGAGTTATCTGGTCCTAATGATGAACCAGAAAATAAAAGTGGAGGGCATATAATTATGGGCCTAATTTGCCATATACCACCTCAGTTTCTCTAATTTACGTTTCTGAGTCAAAATTTATGAGCTATTCTGAAGAGCCTGTCACAGATTAACATTTTTACTACAATGACTTAAAAATAATCTTAAACTGTCCAATACATCCATATTAGCTCTAAATTATATCATGTTTAATTTGATTTGAATGCCCCTCTTTTTAATTCCTAAGTTATCATGTAAGGTTGACTTATTTATAACAAATTATTAAAATTTCCAGAATGCATAAGATACATGTGTATCTAAAATCATTCATCATTGCTGATGTATGTTGAGAAATCTTTTGGCAACTGCATAGTGTACTGCTTTACTGACAGTTGCTGGCATAAAACGTCCGAGCACGTTCCTGCATCAACCAATGCTGGCCTGCACTGGTAAATAAATGTATTTTTGAGCAGCATAAACTCCTATTTTGTGGTTGCTTATGTTTAACTACTTTTTATAATGGTAATCATGGCTCTTGCTTTCCGATGGACATTTATTGAGAAAGATTTGACCAGATAATACACAATAACATTTCTAGGACTTTTGCAGCTTTGCATAGGCACTAAGAGACAAAGCAATGTTCTTCACTAATGTTTCAAGCTCACATATTTTTACTCCCTCATAATAGAGCACCTACCGTTCCCCCTTAAACACAGTATTTGCATGACCTGTAAATAAAGTATAGAATAAAATAACTCATTTTCATTTATTGAGGACTGTTTATTTGTACAGTTTGGAGTTGCAAAATGAGTCTTGCAGGGAGAGGGGCAGGAGGAATTGTGATCCTCTTTTAGCATTGGTTTTTGATTAAGAGAAATCAAAATAGAGCGTATGTTACTTGGACTTGGCATGTAATACGTGTGGTATCAGAAAGTGCAAGCAAGTTTATTGCTGTTGAAACTGTGATAAGATATAAATGGAAAACTGTTGTAATAAAGTGTTACAAATGAAATGTTACTGATGGTCATTTAATGTTAAATTTTTATAGGGAATGTAAAGGATTTTGCACCTCACCCTTTTTTTTTTTTAGAGGGGAAGACGGTGTAATAGCAAAGTAACTCCATGAAAGAGTGTAACAATATTGCAAGTTAAAAGAAGTACTAGTATCATGTGCTGCTAATATCAGTAGCTCATTTGGTTTCATAAGCATTTTAGGAAACATTTTAACTTACCTCTTGACTAAGGTATAGACATACTGATATTTGGCCTCATTGATATGCAGCATCTGAAATGGTGAATATTATCCATTTTCAAGGTTATCCACTTTCATTCAGCTGTTGTTGGTCAACTGAGCCTCTGTCAGATTTGGAAATAATGAATCCAAGATATCAATCAACCAGCAACTACTGAAGAAAGATGGATAACCCACAAAATAGCTGTCAGGTGTTTACCAGATGTAAAAACAATATGCTTATGTGAAATTGTATTTTTCTATTGATTTAATACAGAGCAAAAGTGAACAAAACATGAATGAAAAATAAAAGCATGATTAACAAGTAACTCCTTTTTTTTTCTCTCTCCTTAATGCTACATATTTGCACCCAATAACTATTAAAGTACAGTTAGCATTTCTGCATTTGAAATAGCTCAGGAAAACTTAACTTTTGTTTTATATTTTTCTTTTTAATTTAACATGCCCAATTATTTCACAACTAAGTCTAATAAATACAGCAGTATTTAAATACTCCGTTTAGTTGTGCACATTTTGATAATTTGGAAAGAAAGTCATTAGTTTTTTCATTTTAGAATTCAGTCCTATTTTCTTTTATAATTGACACTTCTCTTTACAGTTGATGGTAAAAACAAATAAGCTTTAATCTCTTTCTGAACTGGAAAACACTGAAATTTGATATCTTCCCATATCTAGTCTCAGATGTCCTAATGCTGATCTTAGAAATACTGTAAAGCTGACTTGAATGGAGTACCTATATCCATAATCATACTTGTTCTTGCCATGTTATCGTGCTTAAAGGGGGAAACGAAAGGTCAGTCTGAGATTTAGAATAAAATTTAACACTTATATAAGAATAATTCTGTGCATTTCTAACATTAAGTCAGAAGATGCAGTGTATATATGTAGCATTTTTAAATCTATCATCCACTATATAAAGCAAATTTAGGCACCTTGAGTTTTCTGGTATAACTTTTTCCGTAAAAAACAACAACAAATTAGGGCAAAAAATCTTTGGATGAAAATTTCAAATATTCCCAAAAAATTACTCGGCTCATCTTTTTTGCAGTTTAAGTTTTAAAATACAGGTCTTTAATTAATGCAGTAACCACTCCATTTTCTCTTTGCAACAGGACTGACACTTTTCAGGGAAGTAATATGATAGTAGAGCTACAGTAAAAACTAGATGCTAGTACACTAGATGATGGAAATGGTGGCCTTCTGTTGTCAAACAAGCAGTGTTGTCTCATAAATGCATTCTTGCTTTTTCATATAAGTTTGGCAGCAGGAATCCTTGTAATTTCTTATCCTGTGTTACAATAAAGTTCCTGCAGTCTGTGATGATTCAGTGATTCTTGGACACCATAAATAAAAACTGCTTCCAGTTGCAGCACTTGCTTATTTCGATCATCTTCTTTCATAGCATACACTTAAATGTAACTATGTTCAAGTTTTAATAGATGTGTAGCATTTCTTACAAAAGACAGGGCTAAAACTTAAACCATTTTGTAGGTGATAACTTTACTTTTTTTACCACTACTTCCTATTCATTCATTTGTATCTATTAGAGATGGAACCTCGATACTCAGTGGTATTGAAGCATGTCTGATACTTTCACATAAACCTTTGATACTTTTAAATACTTTTAAATATTTAAGTTTTGCATTATTGAACGTTTTTGTATTTAACTTTATTCTAGATAAGGAATGATGGGAGTCAACATTTCACATTATTGCCTTGCACATGTCCCCAAAGAGTTGCTAGATTTGAAATCTTGATAGATCTTGACTGCGTTTCCTGTAAGTGACTGAATGCAACACTGCATAGACTCTTGTGTCCAAATGAAAACACGCAAGACAATGAGGGAAGGAGTAGAGACACTCATTTAACATTGAGTGTTAACTGAGTTGTGGATGAAGCTGATTTAGCTGATGTATTAAATTACGTTTCTGCAATAGCTTGGCTTGGTGACTCACTCTTGGCCACTAAAATCTGTGAATCCAGCAGAACCAAATCAGAACTTAGAGGAAATAACATTGCGGTCCGTGGCCTCACCATAAAGTGACCATACTATATTTGTTCCTTCTTTCATCTGTTAGATTGTGTTTTGCAAATCAAACTCAGGTTGCAAGTCGTGTACTGTACAACTAATTTTCATAAATATTTTGTTTTACCAATGAACAATAGTGATATTGAATAAAACATGAAGTAAAGTGTGGAACTATTTTAAAGTAGACAGTACTAATAATAACAGAACAGTATGTAAACTATGCAGAAAAACCTGTTTGCACAGTGATAAGTGCAACCGTAAAATAAGTTTACATTCATGCACCAAGTGAAGTTTACAGAAGCTCCATAGAAAAAATGTGTGACTTTCCCATTACTGTCAGAACATGATGCTATAACACTGAAATAAGTCTAAAGAAAATCGATTACATGCGTTTATAAATATAAAACTGCTAATTAGAATATAATTCAGTGAACAAGCTATCACCTTAACAGTTTTTTATAAAGTGAGTATTGAGTATCGGTGCTTAAAAATCAGTATCTGTATCAAGAAATAGTGGTATCATCCCATCACTATGTCAACTTAAATGACAGCACACTGCCTGGGCCTTGAGCCAGCAACAACTGTTAGCTGAAACCAGCTCATTTTTGAATGGGAATTGGCAATACTTAGTAATTAGACAGTGGGACAGTAGCCCAGTGAGAGAGACCTCAAGGGGCTACCATGTTACCTAATGATACTGTAGTTTTGTGTTAAACAACACACAAGTAATTTGATTCGTACCATCTTAAAGCGGCACAAACATGCTAAATATCAGTGCAGTTTTGTTGACAATTTAGAGGTACCAGATTCATCCGTTACATAGATATCAACTAACACATTACAGATCTCTGTTCTCAATGCATTTTTGCCTTTGAAAACCTCTTAGACTAGGTGAAAATTTAAATGCAGAAAGAATTTGTCAGAGTAGACAGCAGTTCGTACAAGGGATAAAATATAATATGTCATATTATATGACAGAGAACTGACTATAATATGTCAGTTTTTCTAGCATGTTGGTTTTCAAGGGCTTTTGTAGACCTTCATACCTTTCTTGGTTTATTAGTTTGGAATCTTTGTGTTGTGAGTGGAAAGAATGAGTGAATTTTTAGAGTTATGGAGAAAAATGTCTACTTTCTGAAAATTTTTATGCTGATCTAGCAAAAGGATTAATATTTCTGTGAATGCAGATCATGAGAATTGTTTTAAATCATACCAAGTTAATCTTCAAATGTGACGAAAAAAATGTTCTTAGTGCTACTTTGTGAGACAAACAGGCGATGCATATCAACTTTCTTAGGTCTCTGGAACCCATGTTGCTTGACAATACCTCTTTTTGAAAAGATTTGCTGGCACCTTTTCCTCACTTAAAATGGCAGAGAAAGGTTTTTATAAACCAGGCAACTGGTGTTAAGGTATGTACAAAATCAATGTTAGAGTTGCAGTATATGATGTTGAATGACTTCAATTATATTCATTTAAACCTCTAGATTTACCCAAGATTCATTTTCTGTCCTGTCAGGGCTAAGTATTGCAGTATAAGCAGAATTCAAAGCTGCTTATGCTCTCCCAGTACATGAAAGATGTAGCTCTGGTCACCTAAGAACCGGACTAAATGTAAATAAACAGCACTTGTATTTTTCTACCTGGTGAGTTGTTATTGGATTGTTCAAAAGTACCTCCCTTCACAATTTATCTCCTGGTGCTAAACTGGTATAACTCGGATATCTTTGTGCAACATTCATCTAATCATAAAAATTGTGCACTAAAGCATTTAAGAGCTTAGTATAAAAAATAGGAACTCTTACTAGTTTATAAGTAACATAAATGAAATAGTACTAACTCACAGTAATTCATGTCGCTCTCCTTTCTATACCATTTCACATTCATTAAATATTTTCATCTCCATCTCTGTCCATTATCACAGTAACCCCATTTCTCTTTAAATGCTAAAATCTCATATCAATTAAGAGCTTATGAAAAGTGAATCTCTTAAAGTTAGGCAAATGGTCTTCATTTATCATAGTTAAAACTTTATTTACTGGCAGAGGTTCATTGTCAAAGAAAAGGAAAGTATGCACATTAGCTTGAATTGCACATTCAGCAAAATCATTTGTTTTCTATGACTAGTTTGTGCTGGATTCTTTTCTTCCCTGGTATTTTTAAAGTTCCCCCTTCTTTATGCTGCTTATGGGCATTTGCTACAGAATATTAACTGACACCTGTATATTTAGAGGTTAGTTTCAGTACATCATTTACTAACACTCCTGAACGAGTGTCCATTAATTTATTAAACACTTCTAAAATAATTTGTTTTTCACCACTTGTTAAGTTTTCCTTTGTGATAATTCTTCTCTCCACAGTCATTAAAATCTACGCTCAAGTTGGAAAAAAACAGCATTTGCTTACTGCCACCATTTTCATCTGGATAAAGGTGGAGGGGAAACAAAAACTGAAAGGAAAGGCTCATTTAATAGCTTCTGTAATTATATATTTATTACCTGAAAAGCTGCATAAATATTATAGTATTATGCACTTCCTTCTTAAGTTGTTAATTAAGCTCTGTGCTTTCCATTTATATAACTATTTTCCTTTATACGTCATCAAGCAAAAGTGGTGCACTGGTAACCAACCAATCAATATGAACAGAAACTAATTTTCTTTCTTGGAAGTTTGAAAACAGTATTGTTATCAATTTAATCGACTCAACTTTTTTGAGTTAAAAATAAACTCATAATGTTTACATCTAGTCCAGTTCTTAAGGTGACTCGAGAATAGAGGAAAGTGCAGTAAGGATAGCAAGGAAACAATGCCATGTTTCCTTGAATGCATAAAACTTAATGAACCCTTTCAGGAAATAAATGAATCAGTGATTCTATAGGGCTTCACTTTTTTCAGTTAGAAGCAATATTTTCTAATTACATAAATATTGTAACATCTCAAAAAGTAAACCTAGCACACTATTTAAGGAATGAAGTTTAAAAATGAAGTTATTGCATGCTATATTCCTGACTGTCATGACTTGCTAAACACTTTGTTGGACAGGTAAGGGAGAGATAGTACACAATGAGACATTATTATTTAGTACAGATTTTTTTCTTGTCCCCCCCCCCCTTTTGTTAGCACTGTTAGCTTCTTTTATGGTGCATCAATTTGCCTTTGAGTCATGGCCTCCCGAGTTGCTTTTGACACCTGCCCTGGAGCTTTGCAACAACTTGCTTTTCCAGGGTGCAGTTATTAGCCTTGCTCCAATCCCCAACCATCTTGGAGGCCTGTTGTTTTCCTTCAGGGTTATCTCCCTTAGCTGATTGGTCCCCATTTAAGCTAAGTCACTTTTTCAGCCTTATATAACTTAGCTGTGTACACTATGTGTACCTGTTGCTCAGAGGCCATGGTGTGGATGTGCATGTACTGTACTGGGTAGGAATAGATGGCATTTCCTATGTCTTCAGCGCATTTCCACCACATACTATCCCATCGACCCCAGCTTCCTTCTAATTTGCTACTTCTTTGACTGTAATGGTGAATTGGAGGGTTAGTATGTTGTGTGAAATTATATGCAACATTTTGAATTAATTGCTATAAGTAGTATGTTGTTTATTTACTGCCGGCTGTTGCATAAATGCTATAAATATTCTGTATAGTGCAATCATATTGTGCATTGTTTGTTGTCAGCTGAGAGGTTTTTGGAGGCAATCCTAGAAGCTGTTTTAAGGTAAATAGCCATTTTGTGTAATGATGCATTTGTTACAAACTGAGACACTCCCATGCAGTACATACTGAGACATTTCTCCAAAGAAGTTCTGAGGCTAACCCAAAGCTGTACCTAGGGGAAAAAAGAGGTGGACGACCAGCAGGTAGAAGCATGATATTAACTTTAACCCCAAGAAAAGGTTTGGTGGTTGACAAGAAGGCTAAGAAGAAGTAGAAGAAGGAAACAGAAATGGAGAAAAGTGTCAGAGCACTGTTTCAAAAGAAGGTAAATTCCAGGCCAAAATTTGCTGAGTTGTCTAAGGAAAGAGCTGTATGCAGGAGAATAATCTGTACTGCAATCAAACTAACCTCTGTTGGTCAAAAATGGAATGATATAGGATTTTCATATTGTTAAAGAATTTCTTAAAGCAACAAATAACTTACCATGAAACTAAATAGGTGTTGGTGTAATTTCATGTCCTAACCTTATTCATCTGTGTGTGTCTGGTCAGTAATTGTCGTGGACTGTTTTGTAGATGCTGCAAGTTAAAGATTGAATCCACATTACTGTTTTTATACATGAGAATATGGACTCATTTTGCACCTCCATACATATTCATAGCAAAATACGCATTGGCATACAGCACTGTAATTATAATTTTAGAAGAAGAGAGAGATGAGATTTGTATTTTGAAACAAAACACATGCTCATGTATGATAATTATGTTAAATGCTGCTGTAAATTCAAGCTTACATTGTGAATGTCTTGTCTTGTAAAGAATTGCTGTCTTAAGAATGAACTCCTAGACATTCAGCCTCTTAAAGTTAAAAGAAAGGATAAAAGTTTAAATCCTTTATGTATATATTTGTGTGCAGTATATATAAACGAAATGCTTTCTGGGAGCCGCAGTGCCAGTAATGGCAGCTGAATAGAGGGTTAATATGTAAAATATATATTTATTTCAAAGAAAAATGTGTTTTATTTCAGTGGTACTGTCTATTTGAGATCTGATTGAATCCAAAATCATATAGTAGTAAGAGGATCTTGTCAAACTAATGCTCAAGATAATGTTGGCAGTTTTTGAAGTTGTAGAGCACTGAAAGTAACACATCAGCTTTGTACCATAGACCTAAATTTGTCAGACAAGGTTCTGTACAAAGGCAAATGTGTAAGAGAGCTGTGAAGGGGAAGAAAAAAAGGAGCAAAAATTGAGACGTAATTGGGCTTATTCTTTTGCTGAAGAATGTCCCTTGCACACGCACACGAGAGTGTATTATTGTGCACTTGTATGCAAAATTGCCCATGTGAAATGCAACATTAGTCTGACAAGATCTTGTATAGTACTACATTCACTTGTCCCGTCCATCCTGATGCAGTGTCCAAAAATAAATTCTTGCTTATTGAGTTTGAAGCATAATCTGAATGTTTTTGTTTTGTTACCAGATTTTATGAACATTTAAGGAATTGTACCAGACACTTTTGTTATAAGAGTGCCTAAGAAACTGGTACCCCCTAAAAGGGGCACATTGTTTTATTTTGTGGGCTTGGGTTTGAATTCCAACTGAGTAAAGATGCTGGCTGGAGCTTCCATTTGGGTTGTTCCTCAGTCCTTAGGATTTAAAGCTTAAGATCCCAAAGCACATTTGTGAATTTATTTTATACTTTAATTTATCAGTTGATGTTAACTATCTAGTTAAAGGATGTTTAAAACTGAGACTATAACTTTAAGTCAACAAGCCTGAGTTAATTATCATTGTTAATATCAGTATTCACAGTAATCCATGTTTGTGTATACATTTCTGAATCAACTTGCGTAGCTTGAGGATGACTCAGCAATGTTAAGTTTGTCTCAGTAATATAATTAGGGACATAGAACATTGTTTTACATATAAATACTTTTAACACAATATTAAGAGACTAGAAGCCGAGAATTTTAGATGTAAAAAAATGCTTTCTCAGGCACAAAGTTAAATTTTACGACTTTTTCCGAACTGAAAAGTTATTGTTGAGCACTGAGGTTGTGCTATTATTCCATTATATTGTAATTCGCCTTGACTGGAGAGAGAAACTTCAACGATATAGCTAGAGAAAGCCTTGCATCCATATTGAAGTCTTAAGTAGTGGAGATGAAGTCAAACCAATCAGATTTAAGAGTGTAAATACCTAATGGTGAGATGCTTTGTAAGGCATTAAAAGCTAATCCAATAGGAAGCGTGGAGTTACAGGATCAAGTGATCATTGCCAGTTCCTGGGTGATCACATACTTGGAACTGCACATCCACTAATATTTTTCCTGTATGTGAATGTGAATTTACCTCTATAGGCATGCATATGAGAAGGTCGAACGTTCTTCTATATGAATTTGCTAGTGTAATTTTCCCATGTCCTCTGCACCAAACCCCAGAGCGTTCAGTCAAATAGCTGTGGAGACTCATATTTTGCGACTGGTGAAGCAAGCTTTTAGGCGAGAGGTCGCGGGGAGTGTGGCAAAGCTTGCATTTAGGAGTAGGGCGAGTTAACGCAATATGATCGACAAGTTAAAGAGATACGATTGTTACCGCGCAAGGGCCCTGCGTTCTCTTATCAGTCCAGTTTTATTTCCTTCTGCGTTTTCCTTGCTACTAGCATTTCCCTCCCTCTTGATTAGCAGAAATTGCAATCAAACTGTTGCGCTGTTAGCCAACTTGACGTTTCTAAATATAATGTAGCCATTTTCTATATTAAAATGAGAGTTGTGTTAATGTAAATACAATTACATCCACTTTTATTAAACTATTATAAATGCATATAATTGAATCGGTCATTTGGAAAGCGGCACATCTTTTTCTTCCAAAAGCAGTTTTTCTTACGATTGAGCAATTCAATTGACACGTTGATCCGCGCGAAAAAGACACTGAACAGATGTTTAATTACCGAGCACGGGAAGCGAGGCTGTTCATTCCAATCTCCCGGTAATGGCAGACAAGTTCGCTCTTTCAAAACCTACTGGTCTTCGTCCCGCTTTACCTACTTGTAATGACTTCAGAGCTTTGGTGGAAAACTCCCAATTAATAACAAGATCAACGACATAACAAAATTGCTACAGTATAAAAATGGCACACATTAGTTTCTACCATAGCATTGTGAACAGCTGGCCAACTACTGAACAGGAAGCACTGCCAGAAGAATCATTCTGATTATCTTAAAGAGAAGTTATTTGAAGTTTTCTTTTCATTTAATTAAACAAATGTGTCTGATTATAACAGATACATTATTATGATTTTACGTTTGATAAAATGAGTATTTTTATGATAATATAACTTCTATAATGAAAACTCTTCCTGATTTTCTTTTCAAAACACATTAGTTCAATGTATTGGGGCATCCAATTAAACTTTTTCTTACCAAATGTCAATTGGTTTATTCAAAATGAGAAGTTTGAAGGTGAAAATACAGTTTACAAACATTAAATAAAAGTGCTGGGATGTGCAATGTTTGTATAATGTACAAGAACCATCAGTTCCCTTGAGAAACGACACAACTCCATAACACATTTGTTTATTTTCTGCCCTTCAGTGACGGAATCTGAAAATCTAAATTATGTGAACAAAAGACCCATTGCTTAGTACAGGTAGTATCAAAATGCAGCCTTGATAGGTTCATTCATTTTCTATCAATTCGGTTTTTTGTCTCTCCTGTAAAATTTGCTTTTCAGATATGTGCCCTTTTCCAAATGATGGATTCAATTATTCTTCACATCGTAATTTACTAAGGTCAATACTTCACTTTGGAATAGTTATTTTCTTACCGAGTTTATTGTTATATTTGTGTTTTCTGGCAGCAAATCGCATTCAGTTGTCTGCTCATAGAGGAAAATTTGAATGTGTGCAAATATAGAAATGAATAGCATGGCGAAACTGAAGGGAAATCGTTAGGGTTTATCCTTAGAAGAGAAGCTGTTTTCAGTGCTTATTGTTTGCGAGTTAAATGACCTCTGGACAAATAATGGTTGTGATTGATATTGGTCATTTAAAACAAAATGGCAAAAGAAGAAAGCTCAACGGCCCATGTGCATTGCGGATTAGATCTCTGTCTGTCTCTCTCTCTCTCTCTCTCTCTCTCTCTCTCTCTCTCTCTGCGCGCGTGTGTGTCAGAGATAAAGAGAGAGTGAAGATGGAGAGGATGTAATACACTGCGACAAGTCGCGAGCCGCCATTACGAGCGACTATAAATATAGAGCCACAAGCCAAAATCAAGAAGCCCTAACAACCCCAACATCACAGCCATCCCAACCCTAGAGGCTGCGGTCTGTTCCTTCACCTCCGTCGTGAATCAAACTGTCCACAACCTCACTATCCGCACCCCAGCTCCCCTTCACCCAGAAGTCCTGTCCTTAGAGCTTATTCTGCTCGTCCGCCGCTCTTGGGCGGCTCGCAGGCTCTATCAGAGGCACCGCACGCCGCATCACCTAGCACTTCTAAGGCGTCTACGCCACGAGGTTCGTCTCCGACTACGTGAGCACAGAGTGCGCGTGTGGGAGGACACGATGACTCGCTTGAACTTAGAGGATGTTAACGTGTGGAAGATCGCCAAGAGACTAAGGAACCGAGGTGGGTCACCTACTTCCGCCATCCTAGGCACCCAAGGCCTGGCCTATGAACCCCAAGCCAAAGCAAATGTGTTTGCCGAATACCTGGAGAGGACTTTGAGGCCGAGAGATGATCCGCAGGACCTAGACTTCTCCGACCGTGTCCGTCGGGAGGTACGCCGATACCTTCGACGACCACCCGAGGAGGCGAATCGCCTTCCCATCGTAAAACCCAGCAAACTCCAGGGCGCACTCCGGCGTCTCAACCCCAAAAAGGCCGCGGGGCCTGGCGGGTCTAACCCCTGCCATGCTCCGCCACCTTCCATTCAAGGCCATGCTCTTTCTCACAAAGGTCTTCAATATGTGTCTCGCCTTTAGTCACTTCCCACGCGAGTGTAGAGAGGCACGGGTGATGTATATTGAAACCAGAGAAAGACTCGGTACATCCTGCAAACTACCGCTCCCTTAGTCTCCTGTCTGTCCTCTCGAAAGTACTCGAGAGGCTGATACTTGCCCGCTTGTCTCCCATAGTAGGGGACATTCAAGTCATCCCTCCCCATCAGTTTGGGTTCCGGCCGGGCCACTCAACGTCTCAGCTGCTACTGCGTGTGGTGGAGGCTGCTGTCCTGGGATACCAGGACAAGGCCTATACCGTAGCAGTCTCTCTGGACGATGAGAAGGCATTCTCTACGACCTGGCATGCGGGTCTCCTCCGGAAACTTATCCAACTGGAGCTACCCACACGACTAATACACTCATACCTGAAACACAGATTCTTTGTGGTCTCAGTTGCGGGAAACAATCCACACGCAGGCCAATCTGAGGGGGAGTCCCCGAAGGTTTTGTACTGTCCCCCACGCTCTTTAGCGTATATGTGGCCGACATTCCAACTGAGCAGCAGGTCAACATAGCCCAGTATGCTGACGACGTGCTACTATACTCTACAAACATACATCCTCGCAGAGCCTTCCTCCCTATACAGAGACACCTCCGCCTCCAAGAATGGTGCAGGCGTTGGCGATTGTCCATCAACCCGGAGAAAAGCCACGCCATACTTTTCACCAATCGCTGATTTCCCGCCAACTTCCCCACATTTAAATAACTTCGAAGAAGGATAGAATGGGTGGATATCATCTCCTACCTGGGAGTGAAGCCAGATAAGGGCCTTTCCTTTTGGGAACACATCAACGGCCTGTCGCATCGGGCCAGTGGGGCAATCGCCTCGCTGTATCCCATGTTGCGGTTGGGGATGCGCATTCCCTTGAAGCTACGCCTTTTTCGGGCTCTCATTATCCCAGTCCTCCTGTACGCCTGCGAAATCTGGGGCATGGCCGCAGATTCCCATCTACTGCGTCTGCAGCGTATACAGAATAGAGTACTTCGGATAATCTATTCTGTATGCCCCAGATTCCCCTCGAGACTACTGCACGAGGCCTCCTCTCTTCCGTATGTGGAGGACGAAATTAGGCGCCGGGCAACTAAATTCTACGACTAGATTCCACAACATCGGAGCGCACTGGTTAGGTCTCTTGGGGACTATAATCCCAGGGAACGCACGCGTGTGCAACACCGGATTCCCCACATGGCTTGCGGACACCCCCGGTAACAGAGGAGCCTCTCCAACAACGGCGTAAGCTGAGCTCCCATGCAGTCCTTCCAAGAAAAGCTTGGAATCAAAATGTCTAAATTCTAATCCTCCAGATTTGGACCCTCACACCAGCAGTGCCCAACGGAAGTTGTACACTGGAAAACAGCCGCAGAGGAGCATAAAATTGCTACCTCCTTACCACCTACAACCCAAACTTCAACCGTCACCTTGCAAAACCCCACATCCCGCCATAAACTGGTTAAGCCCTAAAAGGGGAGGTACACGATTGACATACCTCGGGCTGTTCTCATCCTGCCCTCCCAGAAGCTCGAACGAACGAAATCAAGAAGCGTCTACAAACCACAGGGAGACAGACATGCTGCCAGAAGAATACGAAATTGCCGCGCAATAAGTGGTATAACGTACGTGAGTAAGAGTTTCGGCAGTATTACGGCGTCTTGAGTTACAACCTATCCAGGTGATGACAGTATTTTAATCACGCGGCTTGTTGTAAACTACCAAAAGTCAACACAAATAAAAAAAATATTGTTTTCCCTGGAGATGGAATAATTTTTTTGGCGGTGGGGGGGGATCCAATATCAGAACCCTGAGGTCAACATCTCGTTTATCGGGGAAAAAGTCATTGCTCCTTGTAAACCGAACATAGCTAGCCGAGGACAGATGGAAACAAACGACAACTGTAGAGAACCCGAGGGTAGGGAGATGGACACAGGAAACTTAGTCACCGACTTGGGCGGTTGCAATAAGGTAAGCCGCAGACGTGGGGTACAGCAGGCTCCAAATGTTTTCCGAACCACGTATTCCTAGCGGCGTCGGTAAGGCAGGATGGCTTATCGCCAAGTTATGCCAGGTGGACTCGAAGGTCGACTTGCCAGCTCATCTGTCTACAAGTTTGAGGGATGTAATGCGTTTGTAAGTCCAAAGAAAACCTAAGTCCAACATATCTCTTAGACTTGCTCGTAAGAAGGTAATCCCAGTGTAAAGAAGTGACAAGTAATATGAGTTTATAAAACTTCATCAATCTAATCATCGCATCCTGAGTGCATCCATCATTATCTCGTAGCGAAGGCTAAATCCATTGCAGAGTTAATTAAATATGTATTTTCAAGCAAGGAATCGGAACCGAGAGAGACAAAACCAGACAGGTCGATACTGCTTTCAAAACTCGAGGAATGTAAGCTGGAAAGGTACTGTTCAGTGAGGCTAGTGGAAGGAGATAGTGTTTACTTAGTCTGAAAGCAAGTGGGAGGTAAAGGCACACGGTAGAGTATTGCCGGTCAATTTTGTGAGTTCACTATGTACAATTTGAAGATAGCGAGCTCTTAGTTAAATTAAACGACTTAAGAGGGTAATAATGTGGCATTATAGGGAAACAGAACATTAATTATGATAGTGAAAATGAACATGCATTTCCAATTTAACGTGGGAAGCCCATACATACACCAGCAGCTAAACTAATTCATAATGCGTGTACACACTTTAAAGAAGGGAATGACAAGTGTCACAATCCAATTGCCAAAACCTGTATCGCCACAAAAGTGCCATGCTCGACAAATGCATTCAACTGAGTATGACAACATATGGTACACCAACAAAACAAAAGTTTGTATAAAACTGAAAAACAGAATTTACTAAACTTGATAGGAACCTTTGCTAAGGATATGATATGCATTCATTCCCGAATTCTGAACCCTGTAACATCAGCGGCATATACAGAGTGGACGATATTCTTAAATTCGTACAGCTTGTCTAAAACGTCGTGACACTTCATATGCGCAAGCTAGGAGAAATGCGGAGAAGTGGCGAGAATGGTGGGCGAGCAAGTGACCAGAAGGTTATCAGAACTTGGAGGCAGTCACACGTAACAACGCATGAACTTATCACTCTTACGACAGCTGGAAGACTGGCCCCCACTTCTCTTTTATGCAAGTGGACTGCTCAATGTTATTACTTGGTTGGTTGGTTTGGTTTAAGAGCGCTCAAGTTCAAGGTCATCAGCGCCCTTAAAAGATTTATGGCAATAGCCAGATATAAACCTCACTCAAAAATAAAAATACTAGCAACAAGGAAAAAATACACAAAAAGTAAACAACAGTGGCAATAGCCACATATGAAACAAGGTGATAAATATGTCAAAAAGCATAAAAAGAGATATCTAAAATTTTAAATCCTTAAATTGATGCTACACTCCGCTAAAAACTTAAAAACTCTACCAACCGCTGTTTTGTCGTCCGCTAAGACCTCTGCAAGTCTGGCAGGCAGCTGTAGAGAATCCCGAAGGTGCGCTAGAGAGCATCACTAGCAGCACGTGATGGACAGACAAAAGGCTGTCACACAGTGGACATAGAGGGGCAGGGTCCCTTTTAAATAGGTAAGCATGCGAAAAGTTGCAGTGCCCTATTCTTAATCGAGCCAAACTAACCTCCTCGTGGCGAGATGTGCTACAGGAAGTTACCCAGTTTATCGGAAGTTCTTTCACTTCTCTAAGCTTATTACCGCGGAGAGCTGACCACTCTTCGTGCCAGGACGACTGCACCGCTCTCCGCACTTCAGGCCTAAAGTCTTCCAAAGCAACACGTGAGATGGTAATACTGGGTTCTGTAGTTGCCGGCTTTGCTGCCAAATCTGCCATTTCATTCTCCGGCAAACTCACGTGACCAGGAATCCTTGCACACATCACGTCAACGCCAGAAGCGTGTAAAACATGGAGGGTATTCTGGATACATTGTACAATAGGGTGGGGTTGTACAACTCACAAAGGCTCTGAAGTGCACTAAGGGAATCACTCAAAATCAGGCAGTCACCTAATTTACGACGGTGCACATACAAAACGGCTCGGTAAATTGCATAAAGCTCTGCAGTAAAAATGGAAGTGCTATTTGGAATACCGAATGTATGTGGTTCGGTTCTATAAACATAAGCACATCCGGTGGTTCTCTTGGACCCATCGGTGTAAATAAATCGACGGTCAGTGTAGCCTGACAAAAATTGTAAAAAAAAAAAAAAACACGTACGGATACTTGAAATAGGCATCGTGGACTTCCGGTGTATGGTCATCCCAAGATCTACATGGGGCGTGCCAGATAGCCAAGGGGGTAAAGCTTCTCGCCCTTGGCGAACATCCTAGGCACTTCCACTCCAAGCTTCGAACTTGGAAACGAAACCCCGTGGGCTTAGGAATAAAGGTCCCTTTCCTATACCGTTCTCTTAGCGTGGTGGTGAAAAAAGAAGCGAACGTTGGGTGCTTAGGCATACAGCTAAGCGCACAACCATAATTTGCCAAGAGAATCTCACGCCAATATTGTAGAGGAGGTTCTACGGACTCGGCGTAAAGGATCACCACTGGGCTTGTTGGAAAAGCTCCTATTGCCATGCGGATGACCCTATTGTGCGCCGCGTCTAATCTTCTCAGCACAGATGGTCGTGCTGACGAATAAACAATACACCCATAGTCTAGTTTGGATCGGATCATTGCGAGATACATTCGCAACAAAATTGTCCGATCCCCTCCCCACGATTTGCCATTTAGTACTCGCATGATATTTAGGGAACGGTCACATCGTGCTCTTAGCTGTGCAATATGCGACGTCCAACTAAGCTTCCTGTCCAAGATCAAACCCAGGAAGCGCGTCTCATGTGCGAAAGGAAGTAAATCTGGACCGAAACGGAGCGAAGGTGGTAATCGTCTCCTACGACGCCAGAAATTAACGCAGATTGACTTCTCAGTTGAGAAATGGAAGCCGTTTTTCACGCTCCATTCTCTAAGGTTGTCCAAACTTTGCTGCAGGCGCCGTTGTAAGAAGGCCGTGCTCTGAGAAGTGCAATAGACAGTGAAGTCGTCTACGAATAGGCATGATGAAACTCCAGATGGAGGTAATTGCTATAGCAAAGAGCGTGACACTTAGTACCGAACCCCGAGGTACTCCCTCCTCCTGAACAAAAGAATTAAAAAAACCGAGCCGACCCTTACTCGGAAAAAGCGGTCCTTCATAAACTCCTGAATGAACAGCGGTAGGCGTCCACGTATGTTCCATGTATACAGGGAACGTAGAATCCCTGCTCGCCAGCACGTACCATAAGCCTTCTCGAGATCAAAAAATATATGCCAAAGGTTTGACAGTTCTTCATAAATCCGTTCATTATCTGTGTCGATATTGACACAAGATGGTCTACAATAGAACGGCGTCGTCTAAAACCACACTGGATGTTTGTCAGTAGGTTACGACTTTCTAACCACCATACCAATCGTGCATTGATCATGTGTCCCATCACCTTGCAAACGCAACTGGTGGGGGAAATAGGACGATAGCTGGAGGCAAGATGACGGTCCTTTCCAGCCTTCAAGGTGGGAATAACGTCAATTTTCTGGGAGTATACTGTCAACCCAAGCACGATTATAGACCTCGAGCAGGAATACCTTACCTTCAGGAGAGAGCTGTTGTAACATTTGTACATGAATACCGTCGGGTCCTGGTGCTGATAATCGCGAAGATTTAAGAGAATGTTCTAGCTCCGCCATGGTGAAAAGGCGATTGTAATCTTCTACATTTCTCAACCGAAACGCGAAGCCTTGAGATTCCACCTGAGTTTTAATTGGCAGGAACTCAGTGGAGTAGTTTTCCGAGCTAGACACTTGAGTGAAAGCACTGCCAAACGTGTTCGCAACTTCAAATGGATCAACAACAGCTTCTGAGGTTGTTTTCAGTCCCGCAAGTGGTATATGGGTCGATCGACCTGCAACACTCCGTAACCTATCCCACACAACCGAGGAAGGTATGTGTCGGTTAAATGAAGCTACAAATTTGCTCCATGATGACCTTTTACTATCCTTAATGACTTGTCTAGACCTGGCGCTTTTTATTGTATTGGATTAGGTTATCCAACGTGGGGTGAAGTTGGAAAACCCTAAGAGCACGCCTTCGAGCACGAATGGAATTCCGGCACTCTTCCGTTCACCAGGGGACGGGAAATCGACGGGAATGTGAAGTCGACCGCGGAATTGATTGCTCAGCTGCAGAGAGAATCGTTTCCGTGAGATGCTGCGCTAAATCATTTACTGAGGAATGCTCGTTGTACGTAAACACAGCCAGCTGGGCGTAAAGGTTCCAGTTGGCATGGTCCAAACGCCATCTGAGCATACGTGTGGAGCATGTATATTGCGTTAAGAGACTAATCAGACATGGGAAGCGGTCACTAGAGTGTAAATCAGAGATGACATTCCACTGTAAGAAGACTGCCAACTGAGGTGAACAAACTGCAAGCTCAAGGTGCGAGAAACTATTATAAGACTCAGAAATGAATGTAGGCTCTCCAGCGTTGAGAGCTAGGTTGTAACTGTCCAGGAAATCAGCGAGGAGGTTGCCTCTCGCACAAGCGCCACTTGAGGCCCAAAATGGGGGGTGCGCATTGAAGTCTCCCACCAACAGAAACGGTGTTGGTGACTGGGAAACTAGATCTTCTAAATCAATGTGCGAGAAGTCATGGGACGGAGGCAAACATACGGTATAAATGGTGATCTGGATGTTTTGCAGCAGAATCCTTACGGCAACTGGTTGTATATCAGAGTGTAATGTACAGTTTACATATATACGTCATCTCTGACAAGTATCATGGCGCCGCCATGTGCCGGAACACCCTCTTCTGGTGTGACATCACACCGTACTGGGGTGTATCGCCTTAGATGGAAAGCGTCTTGAGGACGCAGCTTAGTCTCTTGCAAACATGCGACCAGAGGTTCGTTTTCTTTGAGCAAAAGCTCAAGTTCTGGCCGTTGAGTTCTAATACCACGTATGTTCCATTGCAGAATAGCCATATTGATATCTGTATGGGACAGGTATTCCAAGGTAACTCTCTATTACTTTGGAGTATTCTGTTGTCGAATTAATTTTGCCCTTTTGTTCTGTCTTGGGCTGGCAGTTGTATCCGAGGCTTTTTCGCACCTCTTTTCCGCTGGGGCTCTCCCAGTGTGGGTAGATCCCTCTATCTCCATGTCCTCTGCCGAGGACGTCCGTGTTCCCATAGTGAATTTTGGTTCGAGAGCTTCGAACCGATTGGACACGGAGACCGGCGAAGATGACAGTCGCCAATCTGTAGCCACCCCAGAGGATTCCTCTGAAGAGGATCTCCAGGGATATGTCTTTGAGCTTTTCTTTCCCTTTGATACACTGGGCGAAACCTTACTCTCTTTGAGGAAATCGGATCTTTTATATTGGGTCTTGAACTTTATCGGCGAAGCATCGTATATTGCCGGCCTATTTATCGAAGTCGACTTCTTTGTTGGCGACCTCCCTGATCCACTGGATTAAACTGCAGTGCTTGTAGATGCTGAAACAGACTTAGGTGACGTCAAACGCTTTAGATGTGACTTAGCTACGAGAATTTTGTCCGAACCTGTTGTCCCGTTTATATCGCTAGTTTCAGTTGCGATGTTCCGAGGCGGTACCGGTTTAGCTGCAACCGAGCTATATGTACCGGAGTTCGGGATTGCGGGCTGGCGCAAACGTAAGAGCTTTCGGACTTCTGAGAAGAACACCTTCTCTCTAACCCGCATCTCCTGAATAGTTCTTTCATCCATATAACAGGGGCATTCTCGGGAGTTTGCTGGATGTCATCACTTGTAGTTAATACAACTGGGAGGTGATGCACAGTCATCGTCGTGTGCGATGCCTCCACAATCGACGCAGGTAGCATTACCGTTACATGAGTCACTTGTGTGACCGAAACGCTGACACTTCCAGCATCTCAGAGGATTCGGGATACATGGTCGAACTTCAATGGATTCATACTCAGCCTTAATCCTTTGCGGGAGATCTACCCGATTAAAGGTAAGGAACAGAGTACGAGTGACCTGAAATTGGTCTTCCTCTTTTCTCTGAACCCGGTATACTGCTGTTACACCTTGATCTTCGAGGTTCGCCTGAATCTTCTCATTGGGCATGCCATCCAATGCCCTGGTGTTTACCACTCCGCAGGAGGAGTTCAAGGTCCTATGCAGTTCTACGCGTACCGGATAGCTGGCTAACATATTCGCCTTAAGTAATGTGGCCGCCTGGGATGCTGAATTAGCTTCAACCAGGAGCGTACCGTTGCGAGATCTTGTACATGCTTTAATTGGGCCGGCTATTTTATCAAGACCCTTTTGTATAACAAATGGGTTCGCCGATGTAAATTTTCTTCCTTCCTCAGTTCTGGTAATTATGAAGTAACGAGGACCACTCGACTCTGCTACTTCCTTTTCAGTTACTTTCTGCATTTTGAAATCTTGTTTGGGATGTCCCATGGCGATGATATCCTCCACCATTGCAAATGTCTCCGATGGCATGCTCACATCCTGGGCGCCACCCCGGCTTAGGTGAGAGTCCTGACCTGGACCTTGCTCACCCTAGGGTCTCACCTCCCAATGCATAGAGAGAGGGACCCAATCGCCTTCAGGAGTGCATCAGCTCATGCAATGGCCCCTCCCCGGGACTGACCTTTATCAGCGGATACGAACACATGATCCTACATGATAAACAGGAGCTGGGACTTACGCGGTTACCCAGTCACCCCCTGCGTCTCCCCATCCTCCTACAACCCGCGCGTAGGTTATCCATCGGACTGTGTACAGCGAGGTATCAGGTGGGAGGTCAAACACAAAAGTGGACCAAAATTGCTTGGGCGTTTGGCAGGTACCCTCTCATCTCTTAGAGGATCCCAATCGAGAATATGGCTCGGGGCCCCGGGTACGCCAAACCCGCACCTACCGTAGTAGGACCCCCTGGGGGAGCGTTGATTTCAGAGTCCTCTTCTCTTAGATGAGTCGTCGACCAAGACTACCGAGCCTCATCTACCCGTTTTGGAATGTTTTTTGCTTCCTGTCACCTCGTGCCTACCTGTAGTAAAAAATGACACACTTAGTAGTCCGTCTGGATCGGGTAGTGAGCCCCTCCGCCACGTCAAGGCGACATTCCTTCGGAGGGGTCAATGGTATTACGCATCTTTGTTTCAGGAGTGGGGGAATGTCAAGACGTTTTAGACAAGCTGTACGTGAATACAATAATGGGCTTCCAGTACCATCTCCAACAATAAAACTGCAAATGTTTATATAATGGAAAGAAAGTATTCGTTGTTGATGAATTAGTCTTGAAAAGTGGCCATGTTGTACGACTGTCCCTTACGACTGCTGTTTAAATGCTATCGAACATGTATGGGCCGAATTAAAGGAATATGTGTCATCAGAGAATGCTTTCGGGGAAAAACTGCAAATGAAGTACGGATCGTGGTAGAAAACTTCATACCTACGATTTCTTGATGCGAAATCACATTGACCAAACTATATCAGAAATATGAGGAAACAGGAAGATGAATATAGTGTGTTAGAAGAAGGATTCAAACACAATGTCACTCCCTTTCAGGTTCCTGTAGATTTTGAAGACTCATCATTCGACTCTGAGTGAAGTATTACGACACTGTTGACCGTTTCTCATTGTACGCAGCACGAATTCATGTGTGCCCATCCCAGCAGTAAAGCGTTACTTGAGAGATAAGCCACCCTAACTCGGTAGTTAAAACGTCGCTGAACAAATAGTATACCAGAGGGAACAGTAACCGCAGAAAGAGATATCGATATGAAGCACCACAAAGAGGGAGTAGAGTGCGAGAAAATGTCCGCTTCCGAAGGGAATGCAACCAATATCACGTAAATTCATTTCAAGCAAGTCCCAGATTCAGAAGCCGGTTTAAATATAGGAGAGGCTGAAACAATGATATTTTTGAGGAGAAGATGATTCAGTTGAAAAGTATTACGACAAAGGGACAATTTTGTGTAGAGGAGCAGAGGCTATTACAGGCTATCCCAGATAGATGTCAAATACGGCATGTACAATATGTGAACGATACAGGAGTCAAAATAGTCAGGAAAACTAAGTTGGGATTCAATAAAGAGCTCGGAGTGGACTCAAAGTGCGCAAAATTTTCAAGTACATAAAAGGAGTAATACAGGGCTCAACAATGACTTCATCCTGGAAGAATAACTAACCATTTTACAAAATCCTGCGAAAAATGAAACCTGGCATAAGAACAATAAATAAATAAAATAATAGTAAATTAAATAAATACATCCCAACGCAGCAGTCCTTGCGCGCTAGGCCCACCGCCCGGCCGCTGTGTCCCCACCTATGCCCCTATAGGAGTCATAAGGTGGGTGCAGCACTGGAGGGTGGGACGTGGGCAGTGCCCCGGCTGCAGCTATGTACATGCGCGAGTAGCAAGAATCGAACTCACGTGCACCACTCTGTGCTCACTGTCATGAGCCCCTGACGGTGAAGCATGTTTTAATTCAGTGCCAGTTGTTTACTCCGCTGCGGGATTCCAGCCAGCAACCCTGGCCGAGGTGCTGGGAGACACATTATGTGATGTAGAGCGAGTGTTACATTTTATTCGGGATTGTGGACTGGGCAAACGTGTTTAATTTGCATATTTACTTCATTTTAATTTTTACTTGTCTTTTTTATCTTGGCTTCTTGCAGCGAGTTATTTTAACACTTGTCATTTTATGCTTTTATTTTATCTCACCTTTTAGTGTTCAAGGTACTATGTTGGTGACGTCGGCGGCTGCTGCGGCGGCGGCTGCCGCCGCCGCCACCGCCACCACTGCTACTACTACTACTTGCACCAAACTTGTGGCTTATCGCACTATCTTCCGCCCTCTACTCATGAGGAACACAGTGTGCCGTGTAGTAGTTAACACAGAAATTAAATGAACAAAAACGCAAGTGAAGTAAGATTAGAGAACTGAATTTTGTGTTTATGTTTCTAGTCATTAGTAATTTTATTTGTGATGTGTTGATTGGGTGTGATGTTCTGTATGATTTATAAACTAAGGCAGATTTTGTGAGCAAAGAAGATTTTGAAGATGTGGAAGGGTGGAAAACTATCAGGATTTCCGTTTGTGTAAGAAGGAAACATTTTCGAAAAATGTTCCACGTAGAGGGTACTTTAGAGTGGAGGAATTTTCTTCAAAAGTCTTCGTGTCACATTCCTAAAAGATATTGAGCTTAAATACCAACTTTGGTTTTTAACCGACTTTGCATTTTTAGTCATGCTGTCCAGTCCTACAGAGACAGACAGGAAGGAAGAAAGGAAGCAAGGAAGGAAGGAGGGAAGGAGGGAAGGAGGGAGGGAAGGAGGGAGGGAAGGAAGGAGGGAAGGAGGGGGAAGGGAGGGGGGAGGAAGGGGGAGGGAGGGGAGGGGATGGAGGGAGGAAGGGGAGGAAGGTAAGGAGGGAAGCAGGAAGGGAAGGAGGGAAGGAGGGAGGGATGGAAGGAAGAAAGAAAGAGGAGTGAAAGCGAGGAGAGAAAGAGGAGAGAAAGGGAGAAGGAGAGAAAGAGAGAATGAGAGAAAGATAAAAAGTAAAAGAAAGGAAGGAAGAAACGAAGAGAGGGAGGGGAAGTAAGGAAGGAAGGGTGGGTGGGAGGGAAGGTACATACTATTTAGGTCATGCAGGTGTAAATAATAGTTGAACAAAAAGTTTAAACAATACTTAAACGAAAAATTACAACGCGAAACAAATGTTCCCTGTAAATCAAATAAAATTAAGCATGCGCTTATGAAGGAAGGACGGAAGGAAGGAAGGGGGAGGGAGGGGATGGGTGGCTCTGAGGCAGCGAGGGAGAGAAGAAGGGGGAGGAAGGAAGGATGGAGGGAAGGATGGAAGGAAAGATGGAAAGAAGGAAGGAAAGATGGAAAAATGGAAAGAAGTAAGTAAGGAAGGAAAGAAGGAAGGTAAGATGGAAGGAAAGATGGAAAGAAGGAAAGATGAAAAGAAGAAAAGAAAGAAAGATGGAAAGAAGGAAGTAAAGATGCAAAGAAGGAAGGAAAGATGGAAAGACGGAAGCAAAGAAGGAAGAAAGGAAAGCTGGAAAGAAGAAAAGATGGAAAGGATGAAGGAAGGAAAGAATTAAAGATGGAAAGAAGGAAAGGTGGAAAGCTGGAAAGAAGGAAGAAGAGAAAGAAGGAAAGGTAGAAAGAAAGAAATTATTATGGGTATTTGAGTCTGCATTTTTAATATGTGCATACTTTCGCGTCGTTGCACCATATCCATTACGCTAAACAGAACGGAATTCGCCCGCTTGTTCTCTCATCATGCGTACAACTGTAGTGGACATGATCAGTGGTGTGCATACCCTCAAACAATATTAAGACACAGTTCTGTAATTTATAATCCTAGACTAGGGGTTTCCAAACTTTCCAGCCTTAGGGCCGTATTGATTACTCCAGAAAGTTCCGAGGGCCAGCAAACACCATGGCTTGGAGGGTACAAGTCATCGCACTAATAGATCATCTCAACTGTGTGACAAAAATTGACATCTTGAGTGGTCTTCTCTGGCCTTGGATGAGTCAACGGATGTCAATGGATGTGACAGATACTGCTCAGGTTTTGATTTTTATTCGAGGAGTAGATAAAAGCTATGTAGTGTGTAAAGAACTTCTTGATATTGATAGTATTCACGGCACGACTGCTGGGGAAGATATTTGCAAGGGGGTTGAAAATGCCATTAATAATAAGAACCTTCGATGGAAAAGCCTGAAATCTATTACAACTGATGGGGGCAAAAACATGTGTGTTAAAAATAAAGAAATTAGTCTTACATTGTATCATTCATCAGCAGTCCTCCCATAACTTCCCAGCGTGTCCATATGGACACGGTTGTTAAATAGTTTTATTCTTTTTGCATTGTCTGCCTGTTACTATTTTTTGTATTGGCTACCATGCATTCTTGTCTTGGAGGGTTTGAACTCTACACACATTCTTGTAACAATTCATTATTACCATTATCAGTGTATCTGTGACAGTCTGTATTGTAGGTAGTACTTTGATTGTGGTAATGGAGCACATTGATTGGAAGTAAGTATTGTTTTATGAAGAGATTCTTTGTTATTCCAACTAAAACTGTGTGTAGTATATCTAGATAAGTTTATCAATTGTTTTGTTACTGAGAAGTTGTTAATCAATTATTCACCTTCTACTTATGATGTCAGTATTTCAGTCGTGTCCATATGGACACACTGGGCAGTTACAGGGTCAAATATTATTTTGGTTCTATTTCTCTTTGATTTCATAACAGAGGCCTCCAAGAATGTTTAGAACCAGGTTTGACTGTGTAGGATGTCTTAGACATCATATTTGAAGAAACCAATGTTCCTCAGGCTGATGGAATTTACATAGCAACCCCCCCCCCCCATCCAGCAGTTCTCACAGACGAGGATTCTGGTGATGAGGATGAAGGAGGAATTCCAGATAATCTTAACGCTCGACAACTCTGGGCTGAAGCTGAAATAAGATTGACAAATACGCAGATTGAAACAGAGCCAAGAAATATTGATTATAGAAATGGAAATAAGCAGAAAACCTGGGTTCATGGTTCACTAACTTCAAATTTGAAGCCTTTTCCTGGTTCAAAATTTTGCACGTATGTTGATATGTTGCCTGTGGAAATCTTCAAGTTATTTTTTGATGATGACTTCGTAAAATTCATAGTTGAAGAGTCAAACAATTATGCACTGTTTAAGAACTGTCCAAATCCTAATATAATCTGTGAAGAAATGAGATGTTTCCTTGGCATCCTCATCCTAAGTAGTTATAACCCTCTTCCTAATAAGAGATTATATTGGGATTCAAATTCAGACACAAGAAATGAATTTGTATGCAATGCCATGAGAAGGAATCGCTTTGAACAAATTCTCAGATACTTGCATTGTAATGACAATAACAAAATTGATGAAAAAGACAAGATGTGGAAGATTAGACCCTTAATCGAAAGAGTAAGAAACAAATGCAATAAGCGTTTTGTTCCTCAGCAAAATCTCTCTTATGATGAATCAATGATCAAATACTTTAACAGACATTCTTGCAAACAATTTATTAGAGGAAAACCAATGCGCTTTGGGTATAAAGCATGGTGTTTATGTAGCACATTTGGATATCTTGTAAATTTTTCTTTCTATCAAGGAAAATCACCAAATCCAAATACAGCATATGAAGAGCAGTTTGCTAGGCCACTGCTCCTCTTATTCAGATGATAGATGATTTCACAGTGGAAGTAAAGCAATTTCCATTCTATTTCTTCTTTGACAATCTCTTTACAGGACTTGCGGTTCTGTCTTTCCTAAGAGAAGAAGGTTATGGAGGAACAGGCACTATTAGAGAAAACAGGCTTCCTAAATCTTGCCCCATTGCTTCAAAGAAAGATTTGGCTAAAAGGGAAAGGGGCCATTTCGAATATTCACTTTGCAAGGATGATGGTGTTATTGTTACAAAATGGATGGACAATTCTGTGGTTGCTGTAGCATCCACATGTGAAGGGGTAGAACCTGTTACATCTGTAAGAAGATATTCTGCAAAGGAGAGGAAGACAATTCAAGTACAGCATCCTCAGATTATTGCAGCTTATAATAAGCACATGGAAGGAGGGGATAGGATGGATGAAAACATTGCCATGTACAGAATAAATATTAGAAACAAGAAATGGTATTGAACTTTACTTTCTTGGCCAATTGATCTATCTATCCATAATGCCTGGCAATTGAAGGGAACAGGAGCTAGGACTACTCAGCTGGAATTTAGAAGAGAGATTGTGCTAGTGTACCTAAAGAGGTATATGAATCCTCTAAAAGGAGCAGGAAGACCTTCTACCAGTCCTCTGTGCGTATACAAATTGCGTGTTCCAAGTGATATAAGATACGATGGCATCAAACATTATATTCAGAAAATTGAGAAAAAGAGATGTGTAGGATTGTATTGCAAACTGAAGTCATCAGCAGTTCGCACAAAATGTGGGAAATGTGACGTAGGATTATGTCTGGAATGTTTTGCAGTATACCACGAGTGTCACTAAATGAAACTCTTAGTTATCATTTTTGTTTGTTGTTATAAATAAGTTTATAATAATTATTTTGTTCAAATGTTGCCTTATTTGTGTTATATACTGCTTCCTGAGAATATTTGTAGTTGAATTTGAGTGATACAGAAAACATTTAAAATATGCATCTAAGTGCCCAGCGTGTCCATATGGACACATTCTGTTTCAGTCACGTTAAAGGTGTTGAAGATCAAATAACACATTGTATCCAATATTTAGATGTATAAGAAGGCAATAAACAGCAAATATACAAAAATATCAGATTTTGAAAAATTCGGGCAGTTAAGGGTTAATAATAAGAACCTTCAATGGAAAAGCCTGAAATCTATTACAACTGATGGGGGCAAAAACATGTGTGTTAAAAATAAAGAAATTAGTCTTACATTGTATCATTCATCAGCAGTCCTTGTGTGGAAACTGTTTGGATATGTCTGAAGTTATAAAACCAGTCATATCAGTTGTTAATTTGATCAGATCCACTGAGCTGAATCACTGACAATTCCGCGAGTTTATTCAAGAGCTTGGAGAAAATGACTTACCATATCATACTGCTGTACGCTTTCTTAGTTGCGGAAAAGTCCTCCAGCGCTTTTTTGAACTACAAACAGAGTTCGAAATTATTGTGAATGAAGCGTATTGCCCTCTTACTGAATTACAAAATAGCGAATGGCTGTGGAAGTTAGCATTATATATAGATCTGACAAAACATATGAACGAACTGAATTTGAGATTGCAAGGAGAAAACCAGCTTCTCCCTGATTTATACACTAATATCAAATCGTTTCAGCAAAAAATAACACTCTTTCAATCCAAGTTACGGAAAAAAGTGTTTCACATATTTTAAAACGTGTGAAATATTCAGCCACACTACTGAGACTGAGTTTCCTGTCCATTTTGCAATCGTAGCTTTGGGTGCTTTGAAGATAAATTTTGATACCCGTTTCTCAGACTTTGATGACATTGCGAATGAAATTAAGATTTTTCAAAATCCTTTTGATTCTGACATTAAAACCTTAGCCCCGGAACTTCAAATGGAAATTATTGATTTAGAGTGCAGTGATATAATTAAGAACAAATATCAAAACTCACCTTTGTTTTAATTTTATGAGACTCTTCCACTGGTAAAATTTGATAATTTGCATAAATTTGCTCGTGGGCTATTTTCTGTTTTTGGTACGACTTACTTGTGTGAGAAAACATTCTCCAAAATGAAGTAGTACACAAAGAATGTTTACAGAACTAAGTTAACCGATGAGCATCTTAAATCTCTCTTAATAATTGGTACAGGTAAAATTGGTCCATAACTGCAAAATATTGTCAGTGGTAAATTACGGTTACATAAATCTCATTAGTATTTTTCAGAAGGGGACACCCCGCAGTTTCATACGCGTTAATTTAGCTTTTCCGTTCCTGAGGGATTTTCAGGATAAAAATAATGTGTGATATTTAGGATATATCGTATATGTACATTCCAAACTTCGGTTTACATACATATACTCTTTGCTCCAACATAACTACCGAGGGTGAAACCGCGGAATGTTCACTAATGTTAACGCAATTCATTTCAATTATTTGTTAGTTATAACATTTAAGTTTAATTTTCTGATTATTATACTTGTCATTAAGCTTTAGCTAGCAAGTAAATAAAATAGATTAAATAAAACAAACTAACATTAAGGTATAGTATGTTGTCCGCCCCGGCAAACTGATTGGTTTTCAAATAGGAACCCCTGTCCGGAAATGCACGGTTTGGACGCTGTAACACATCGAAGTGTACGTTCACATTTCATCAATAAACCCAACATCGAGCTGTCTAAATTACAAATGGGCTTTGTACTGTGTACCACTTGCGTCATTGCAAAGCCTATAGTAGTGGTGGTGAGCCTCATGCACATGACTCAATACGTGCGGTTGTCTTTGAAGATTTTCAATCGCTCCGTGAACTCGAGCCATAAGATCCTCCGATGACGTTAGAGGAATGCTGTAATCTGTGCTGATCGCACTTATTTTGTTTTATTATGGCACCTCCTTTTGTTTCGTGACTCTTGATTTCCCTGCTGGGATGCGCTAGTGTTTTTCTTTGGGTTTCCTCTCGGTCTCGCGGTTGTAGGGACAGTCAGTCGGAGTGCTCCTTTCTCGGCGTGCAGGGTAAGTGGTCCTGTTTTTTGGTTTTAACTAAGGCTCAGGCCGTGAATTACAGATTGGTTTTCAGACCGTTACTTGCCTGGGAGGTGCTTCTAATGCGGACGAATTAAATGTAATCTTGTAACAAGTAATTCTTGTAACCCGTAGGATATCCACGCGAATCATTTAGGCATTTTCAGATAGGCTTGAAGACTGCCCAACTCCTCGCTTTGAGGGAGAGTTGAATGGGGTTATGTAAATTGGTTTGTTTTTACCTGTATTTCTATTGTATGTTTCGGTTTCCATTTCTGTTTAAAGGTTTTCTATACCGATGAATCATTCCTGTTAACAAATGTATAATTTATTGATCCATAAATGTTATAGTTCTTTAAATTTTTAGTGGTCTCTTCTCTTCAACTCCTCCCCCCCCCCCCCCTTTCACGATTGTATCTATGCCCCTATGGTGCAAATCCATACTCTTCATACAACTCCACAGAAAATAGTTGAGAGGTGTCAAATCTGGCGATCATGCTGGTCATGGAACTGGTCCCTCCTCTACCAATCCATCGACGCTGAGGTGATTCTACACATTTACATCAAAGTATGCTGGAGCTAAAGTCGGCCATTTCAGAACCTGTGTACTGGCACGTGTCGCACTGCTGTTAAAACATTACTGTGCTGGAAATTACACAAGTGACGCAGGAGGATGCGCACCAAGGACTCTGTGGAGGAATTTAGCACATGCACAGGAATGTTACTGTGCTCAGGAGATTCATCCCAATACACAAATGGCTAAAGGGTTGCACATCTTCCATAGTATGATACCAAGACGAGTGTTAACAAATTGTCACCACCGTTCACTCTCAAACTTTGACGCTCTGTAGCGTCCAAACCGTACATTTCCGGACAAGGTTTCCCATTCGAAAACCAATCAATTTGCCATCCCGCACAACATACTAAGCGTTGTTAGTGTTTTTTGGGACATCCAGTATATGTGTGTGTGTCTGTGTGTGCGTGTGTGTGTGTGTGTGTGTGTGTTTTTTTTTTTTTTTTTTTTTTTTTTTTTTTTTTTTTAAGGATTACCAGGTTATTTCATGGAAATGTAGGATACAGTGGTAAAAATATAGGACATTATTGGTCAATGCAAAAATAATGTAAAGTTATAATTTAAATGCTGTTTATTTATACTCAAAGGCATACAGACCTGTATTTTCTTAAACTCCCTAAGCATACAATGTTAAATGTGATTATCAACAGCAGCCAGTCATACTTCTCTGAAGAACTAATCTTGTGCAAAACATCTAGCTTGTTTGAAATACAAGAAATCATATAATCAAGAAATTCCACACAACTGATGTTTTTAAAATTATATTTCACTAAAAGAATTCCTTTGACTGAATCAATGGACAATGTGTCTTTATCTGTCCACTGCACTCTTATTAATGAAAATACTCTTTCAGCATTAGCGTTTTGTGCAGGAATAGCAAAAAAGTACAGAACTAGTTTCATATACAGCTGAACAAACAGAAAACATATCGGATACACAAATATGGCGGAAGAAATGTGCCTCACTAAAAAAAGAAATTAATACTGCTAAAAAGAATCACTTTAATAATTTCTTAGAAAAAATGGATTATAGGACAGATGGTAACAAAGCTCATAAGTTCATAAAAATTTCAAGGATAGGAAAGAAAACAACAGCACACTTATCATACACAACAATAAAATATTAGTAAATGATGCAGTCATAGCCGAAACATTCAATAAATATTATGATATTTCCCATAAAGTATAAGAAATAATAAAAAGGAATGTAAAGAATTTAAGAAAGATTTGAAACAAGAAAGGGAATGTCATCCTAACACTCAGTGCAATATCTTTTTTCAAAATTTTAATATGCAAGAACTGAACATTGCAATAAATAAGCTAAAAAACAAAAAGTCTCCTGGACCAGATCACATACATCCAGAGTTCATAAAAAACCTTGGAAAAACAGCATAACAACAACTACTGAAACTCTACAATCTATCCTGGAAAACCACTGTACCTGCTGAATGGCGAAAAGCAATAATTATCCCACTCTTGAAGAAAGACAAAACAGTGTCAGAAATAAAAAGTTATAGACCAATAGCTCTTACTAGCATAATAGCAAAAGTGATGGAAAGAATGGTGTCAAACAGGTTAAATTGGTTTCTAGAATCACAAAATTTAATATCCCCATGTCAAGCTGGATTCAGAGAGTTCCACTCTACAAATGAACAAGTCTTTACTTCTCACTCAAGAAATTAAAGACTCCTTCAATAGAAAAGAAGATAATTTATCAGCTTTTATTTATTTCCAAAGTGCATATGATTCTATATGCAGAACAAAACTACTAAAGAAAGTAAAAAAATAGGGATACAAGGTCCAATGTTTTCATGCCTATGTCATTTCCTAACACAATGCTTTATTGCAATATTGGAAGAAATATATCTAAATACAAACAAGTACACCGTGGCTTACCACAAGGCGCAGTGCTCAGCACAACACTTTTTAATATATTTATTAACGATCTGCCACAACAAATACAAGAATCAGGTGTGAAGTGTGCACTATTTGCTGATGACTTAGTAATGTGGACTTCAAAACCAAAAAGCAAAAGTACAGAACTAGAAAATTCCATTCAACAATCCTTAACCAACTTGCAAAGGTGGACCAAAGAAAATTTAATGACTGTTAATACAACAAAATCAAACTACCAAATCTTTTCACTAAGAAAAAACCACTAAAAATAAAACTAAATTTTGAGGGTCAACAATTACCAGAAACAAAGGAAGCGAAGTATTTAGGAGTTACATTTGATACCAAACTTACATGGACCAAACAAATAGAAAATTTAATACAAGGAGCAAAGCGGCACCTTTCACTGTTAAAACGTCTGACAGGAATGAAGTGGGGATGTTCCAGAGCAACTCTTAACACAACATACAATATATATATAAAGCCATTATTTACTTACTGCAGCGAAGTTCTTGTAACAGCAAACACAAAAAAAAATTCAAATCTTTCAAAACCAAAGTCTGAGATTAATTACAGGTGCTATCAAAACCACACCAATAGCAGCTATGAAAATACTAACCAACCAATACCCCATTGAATATGAAATAGAAAAAGCGGCTCTTATTCAACACGAAAAGTTGATCAGACTCCCATTCAATACATGGCACAAGAGAAATTTTACACATACACTAAAGACTCAGGTGAGCTTTCTTTCCAAAATTCAAGACATCAAGAATAATGTACACCTTCCTAATTCAAAGGAAAACTTCATATCTAAAGTTAATCCGACACAAACATTAGACATCACATATTATTTACACCTGAAAGAAGAAGTTGAGAAAAGTGATACTCGTGTTCTAAAATTATTGGCATTAGAGACAATCCATACTAGATTTCCAGAACACGAATGGCTCCATATTTATACTGATGGATCATTGATATCAAACCAAGATGGAGCAGGTGCTGGAGTCACATGTCACCTCTTTTCCTATTACAAATCTTTAAGTTATGGAACTACTAACTTTGATGGAGAAATTGAAGCAATTCGAATGGCCCTACAAAATCTTTTGTACAGAATTTCACATTTTCAGCAAGCAGTTATTCTCAGATTCCAGGACAGCAATTATAGCCATTACTTCCAAGTTGTCACCAAAAAACCAAACTATTATAGAATGTTGGAAAATCCTAACCCATCTAACTGCACTTCAAAAACATCTAGTCTTCCAATGGATACCAGCTCACTGTGGACTGAGTGGTAATGAGAAAGCTGATTTTCTTGCAAAAAGGGTACCAGCGGTGTACAAAAATCTATAATTAATCTACCATTTTATGCAGCTAAAAGATTAGTCAACTCTGAATTCAAAAAAATTATTGCAAAATATTACTATGAAAAATCAAAGAATAAAAGATGGGAACTACCAAACATTCAAACAGTAATTCCTGAGTATCCTCAAAAAACAGCAGTTGCAAACTTCAGGTTGATTACAGGACATGATTGTCTGGCAAAACATTTAAACAGAATTGGGATATATTCTTCACCACTCTGTCCTCTATGTAATCTGCAAGAGGAAATGGATCGAGACCACCTTCAAATATGCCCGGCCACTTCTAGTGCCCCATCCATCAATGAAAAATATTGGAGAGCAAGAGGATTAATGACTTCATTGTCAGAAATCCAGCATTAGCTAACAACAAGTTTCATCAGTTCAGAACAGCAGTCCTCATGCCTGGCACCACTAAAATATCTAACCCATGTATCATTACAGGATAATATCTCAAGTTCAAACTTATGCTGCTGCAAAAACTGGTTCACATTACATACCTCATCACAACACTTTACATCATCAATTGCAATGCCTTTATCTCTCAAGAACTATAAACACTTTTGTCCATTATCCATGCATATTTAACATTTGGTTTAACCAAATAAAACATTTGAGTTCTGAAAATGACACACACCATTTATCTAAATAGTCCAGATATTTGCCATAAAATGAAACAAGCTCCTGCTCAAAGTTGTGAACTTCTTTAACAAGGCCCTCCTGTGTAACACTTACCAAAGTTTTCTTCATTTTTAGTGATGTCACTTTGGAAGCTTTGGATATAGACAAAAAGTAAATCTTTAAAGTCTTGTATATTTCACTTATTCTATCAAGTGCAGGGAACAGAGCTAACCACCTGGTTTCACTACTAAATAATTTCTACAGATTCATAATAATGTCCAGTTCTTACTGTGTGTGTGTGTATATATATATAAATAAGTAATTGTACAGCTTGAAAACAGTACACTCTAAGTCTACTCTTAAAATAGGTAGGTATCCAATCCACGCTGAATGGCATTGTTAAGAATGTGAGTTGGGCAATCCACTCCAACTAAATTTTCATTAATATTTTATTTAGTTTGGTGAATACATTTTCAGCCTCTGGTCGACATGTGCCACCAAAATTTGTGTTCTTATTGTCAGCTCCAAATGCTAGACATTTATTTTCTATTCCTAACCTTACTAAAGTATCTCGAATACATGATGATATTGTTTCAACACTTTCATTTGAAATAGTTTCAATTTTGACTACCTTTGTCTGTGTACTGCCAGCTTTAAGGTAAATTTATTGTATTAAAATAACAAATACTTTCTGGGAACCATGATTACTGCTCTCAGCACTAACCACAAAACAAGAATTTTCTTGCAGACTTTGTATTGTCACATTAAGAGAATGTCATGGAGGCACCTTGTTAATGATCATTTTGGGTTTTTTGTTCTTGTGCCCACAACCTTCTTCACAATATCAGAATTGCAGTATAGTTTTGCATCTATTTTAGGCATGCAGTATATGGATTTGTATGATGTGTGATGATGAACATCATGGAATCAAGCGTTGCTGCTGCAATGTTAACACAATATGCTGACTGTACAGGATGATCAAAAAAACCTTTAATACCTGAAATAGCTACAGAATTTTATGAAGCTTTGTGTTTCTTAGATGACAAATATATTTCCAAATCTTGCACACCTGCAAGAGAAAAGTTGATCATATTAAAATAATAATAATTGACCAAAATTGGCAAATCTGAATTAAAATTAAAATTGAATGTTTATTTATGGAGGCCTTTTAACTGCCATGGTTCTCAGTGTCCCATTCTATGTCAGACTTGAAAGGCCTGTTAATTTTGCTCAGAGGCCTCTTTTTCAGGTTTGAGGTTATTTTATGTGCTGTAAATCTATGACACAGGACTACTGGCTTTACTTTCCTTCCATAGGAAGCCATGCTAAGGATTTTTATGCCCAAGAGAATCCATCAGCCTCAGCCAGGTTTGAACCCGCAACCTTGGAAACCAGGAGCTAGCACGTTATCCCTAGGCCATGAAGGTCATCTCTATAAATTAAATAAGTGGCATTGCAATATGCTGGTCCAAGTCAAACATATGAAAGATTTAAAAAAAAGCACTGTTTTATAACCTATAACCTTGCCTTTGTGTGCAACAGAAATACATGTTGCTGGAGGACAAATAAGGCACTGTGCTCCATGTTTGCCCTTAGCTGCACTGAAGTACATGGGTTGTTTCTTTTGTTTTGGCAACTATTTTATTTTCTGGACACTAGCATACACACAAGGTTGTAAATTTTACAGGCCTTCAATGTACTCACCAGTACTGCATGCAATGTGTTCCCAGTGATGTGGTAGCCGTTGACATTGCCTAATCCTTGGATGGTATATAGAGTAGAGGTCTGCACGGGCTCGGGCCTAATTTACAAAATGTTTGTTGGGCTCAGTCCGGGCTCGGGCCGAGCTCGGGCTTGAAAATTAAGGAAATAAACAACTGAAAATGGATTTTTAAAATTTTTCAGTCAAGTTAGCTGAAAATTTATTTTCAATGCTGTCTTATACCACCATTAGAGGGTTTTGAAGTTTAGTGTGATATATCCTTCAGTTTCCGAGTTGCGAAATGTTGAATCCGGATTTTATTATGTTATGCCAAATGCTCTACATGATGAAATTAAAGAAATGCCTATTTTTAAAGTTCTATTATATTTATCTGATTATAATTTACAAATCTGCCATACAAATTTGTTTTATTAGCCTCAGCTCAAAAGACAATAATTTTTAAATTTTGTCACTTCTAATTTGTAGTATAAAGTTTTATAAGCTGCAAGTTTCTTTATTAACTCAAAACCGTTCAAAAGAAAAAAAGTATATGACAAATGTACTTGTTTGTGTTTTGGGAATGATATGAAGAATTGCATGAAAACTGCATTGTGTGACATTTTCAAAAAGTGAATATGGTGAAAAAATAATTTTCAAACACCTTAAATTTTAAAATGAAAAATTCTGCATTTTTAGGGTACATTATGTAACTACAAGTATTTGTAATATAAAAATTCAAAACACATTTTGAATTTAAGGTCATGGAATACAAATGTAAAGTTTTGCGAGATTTGTACTAAATTTCAGTGGTACATTCACTTAGGAGGCAGAAAATAATATATGATATTTCTTGGGCACCTATGTTGAAATGCCAAGAATAGCACAATTACCGCAGCATTTCTTTACTAGGAATTCTAAATGATTATTCTGCTGACACATTTCAAATGCTGCTATTGATGCTAGTCAAAGCACAGAATGAGAGGGTTTGCAACTATATTATTTCTCACTACTCGGCTGCAATTCAATCCATTCCACGTATAAAATCTGACACTCTTATCTCGGACCCAAGGCGTATTTGATTCTTTCATACTGCTAGTAACACGCGTTTCCTCCTGGAAATAATAAAATAAACATTTCAATTTGGAGAAATGCTGAACAATAATGATGCAGTAACATTACTACAGCGTCAGCCACAAAACAAACTATAATTGTATCAATATAAACATTGATGCTGTGTTTATGCTTTGCCTCAGAGTGCAAATACTATGTTGCCGCATGCCGTGTTCAATGTTAGTAATGCATGACTGCAGCTGGTGTAGCCATGTTGCCATAGCGAGTTGCAGTTGTGGCTAATGACCAATTATTAATTTTTATTTTCCCAGCTCCCAGTTCATTTTCTAGCAATCACTGTTAGTTTCTGAAAATGTGGAACGTTAATAGTCTTTTCAAAAATTTACCTCCTCAACACCAGGCAAATGTTGAAAATGTAGAGCATGTCTGAGAAATTATGTATACAATCATATATAAAATAATTACTTTAGATGTATCTTGTATCAGTCTACTATCTGATTTAAAAGGACTAATAACATTGTATTGAACTGAAATGAATGATTTGAGGTAAATATTGTCCAGGAAAACCTGAGTTCGTATATTGTACTATGCCTCTTAAAATATTTGACTATTGTTTAATGCTCACTGTATTCCCAAATTCCCCTAGCCCCTATAAGAGAATTAGAGTAAGATAATTTATGTTTGTCTTGATTAGCATAAAGTAGATAGAGCAATTAGTATATGTAAGAATAGTTTGTACACAAGTGGAGAAAATCATGTGAGTGCAGATTTTTTTAATGACAATAGTTATAGCTATGTGTCAAACTGGTAACATTTTTACACTGCAGCTCTACTCTTTTCACTTAAAAGGAATTTGTTACTTTTGGTGTATTCCATTTTAGAATAAAATTGTTTAAATAAAATGCTTATAAAACATTCATATCTAGAGATTTAGATACCTATTGGAAGGTGTGGCTTTCTGTGCTTTTTTTTTTCAAAACTATTCCACTCCCCAATTATAGCACAACACAGATCACCATGAAATGAATAAGCAAACAACCACATTTGCTCCTGTTAAAACTGTGAGCTTTGCAGTTTTGATTATAAAAAGGAGGAATATGGCAACTTTTGTTACAAGTTGACTACTGGTATCGATTTTATTAACTCCTAGTCTATTGGCACATCAACAATAAGACATGTTTTGTTAATATCATTTTAACTCTTTTGAAGAGGAAGAAAAGTGGGAGGGATGTGTATATTTTAAAAGGTTGTCTGTGTTGTAACTGTCAGATTTCATAGTGAGAAGCTTTAGCATTTTGGATGTTTGTTAGCAGAGCATCAGCAAATTGATACTACTGCCCTTTAGGTCCACACAAAATCAGTAAAAAACTTTAGAATTCTGGGTGTTGGTTAGCAGAGCATAGCAGATCAACAATGCTGCCCAATTATTATGTAAGTTTAGACATACTCACTCAAAGGATAGTGGTTAAAACTTTACATAAATTAGTCACATAAACTTTTCTAAGTAGCCCCAAAGGTAAAATATCATACCACCTGGGAAACCTGTCTCAGGTATCTTTGAATGAATTGTAGGATGCATAAAATTAAAGAGCTGGTTAAACAAATTGCATCAAAGTACAAAATACTATTTCTTAGAGTTATGCATTATTTGTTAGGCTGAGATGTTTTACAGGCATTGTAATTCAATAGAGCTCTTACATACTGGATGATCAGCATAAAGTAGAATAGGTATCATGGCTCTCAGCCTGATAACAAAGCTCCTTGTTATGCGTGCTGAGCTGGTGACAGCACTCCACAATAACATACTACAGTTTGTCCCAAAGTTATTTCTAACACAGAAACGAAAAATAAACACTTAAAATTAAAAGTGCTCACATATATCAAGACAGGAGATGTTTGTTGTTCAAACATTTCTGGTTCGCGCTTAGGAAATTTGCCATTACACACTGCAGTTTCCTTTCAGAAATAACAACAATTTCAGGATGAATGTTATTTTTAAGTTTGTCTAAAGTGTGTGGATTTATTTTGTAATTATTAAATTAAAATCTTTAAATCTTTATTTTGTAAACTTTGTCTTTTATTGTCCCCAGGAACAAAAATTGCAGGACACTTAGTTGGGGGATTCTGTATGAACATATGAATCATAAATGAATAGTTTTGGGGGAACAGAATGTTTGTTCCTGAATAGAGCCATTTCACTTAATACACACTATTGCATTAACTAACAAACACATGCCAGGTTTGCTGCAAGGGGGTAACTTATACTGAAGCCTCTGCTTCATTGCCGGCTAGCTGAGAGTCATGGGACCTGTTCTGCTGTATGCTGATCACCCAGCACAATGAATCAGATGTTTTACAGAGTTTTAATTCAACAGGATCCTTACCTATAACAAACTCATATCTCAGTGGTCTGTTGCATACATAAGCTTAATTTTAAAGTAGAGAATTTCAAAACCAAGCATTGCTGCAGATAGTATAGCTCCAGAAAGAAACACTATAACAAGTGGTGCTACATCAATCCATTCAGCAACATTGTTCGCTGTAGAACTATGACAAACTTTATGACCTGGCACCCATTTTACATATAGTCGTTTCATGATACCGCTGCTCTTTAATCTTAGCAAACTGTAAAAGAAATACATGTATAAGCAAGTATTTTGCCCATGGTTAATTACAACTAAAGGCAAAATAACTTTTTAATTACATTGACTTTCTTAAAGTATAGTTAAACAGAAGAGTTGCTTGGGAGAATGGTTTAGAACAGTGCATTATGAAATCTAGCAACTAAAGAGAAACATTTAAGACTTTTTTGTTTTGTATTTTAATTGTGCTTGTAGCTTGTACTTTTATACTACACTAATAGGAGTTTCATGTCAGCAGCGGTAGAGAGCAGATGTGCTCTTTTGCCAAGTGGTAAGGTGAAGGAAAGAAGAAACAAGGGGTCTAGAAATCAAACATATAAAGCAAGAATAGAGCTTTGGTGGCATAAAAGGAAGAGGAAGTAGTAATAAAAAGAATCAGAAGTAGATTTTTTATGGGATGCAGGAATACTATGGTAAAAATGTAGGACATTATGGGTCCATGCAAATATAATGTAAAGTTATAATTTAAATGCTATTTATTTATGTATATATACCCACATGCATATACATTTATATTTTCTTAAAGTGCTGAAGCATACAATGTTAAATGTGATCATCAACAATCAGTTATTTACTCTGAAGAATTACTGTTTTGCAATTAATGATTTCAGTTTTGGTTAATATATTTTTAGCCTCTGGTCGACTTAGGCTACCAAACTTTGTGTTTGTATTATCATCTACAAATTCTACACATCTCATTGCTATTTCTAAGCCTACTGAAGTATCTCAAGCATATGGTATTGCCTCCATGGATTTCTATGATCCATGGAGATCAACAATGTGAAATGTAAATGTTACCTGCACAGTACTAACATGGCATACTGACTGTGTGGGCTAAGAAAAGAAACCTTTGATATCTGAAATACCAGCAGAATTTTGTGAAGTTTTGTTTCTTAGAGGACAGACTGTTTACTTTCCACTTCCTTATTCTTCAATAACCAAAATACAAATGGAAGAGTAAGAGTATAGCATCTCTTTGCATCTACAGAACACCAACATTTTGCCATGGAGTGCAAATGGTGCATTAATAATCTCTCATTCAGTGTAGCTAATGCATGACTATACTCCTTAACTTAGCAGGTGTAGACATGTAGACATAGTGAGTTGAAGCTGCAGCTAATAACCAATTATTCATTTCTATTTTCCCAGTTTCCAGTTTATTTTATAACGAACACTGCTTGTTTCTGAAAATGTAAGGCATGTCTGAGAATTTCTAGGTGGTAATCCTAATCAGAGGTAAAGAAGAAGAAGAAGAAGAGATGTTTGACATTGGACATAGCAAATTTGCTGATAAAGAGTGGCATAGAAATAAATCCAGGTCCAACTGATTTAGGCCAAGTGTTGGATATGCTAATAGAAATATCAGGAAAGATTAGCAAGCAGAAGAAAATTGAACCAAAATTAGGAAACAAAATGGACAACAATACATAACTGATAAAACTGACAGTGAAAACATTGAAGGATGAAATAGGTCAGGAAACAGTAGACTGTAAAGCAAGAATGAAAAAAAAAGATGAAATGCATAAATCAAGAATGGAAAGAATGAGGAGGAAATGTGAGAGTGGACAGAGAAGGTACAATGTAATATTTTTTGTAGTTGAAGAGAACAGAGGTGGAGAAATTTTGATATGGTGAAGGAAATCCTGAAATGCATATTGAGATATTTGGATGGGAGGAACCAAATATGTATAGGATTGTCAACAAAAGAATCAAGCTAAACCAGTGATAATAAAATTAATTTTAATGGAATCAAAATGGCAAATTCTGGAAAATGGAAGGAAGCTAAAAAGAAGAAAGCATTTTTTCTAGATCAGGTTGACACTGAAGAAAGAAATCTAAGAAAAAAATTAATTATCATAATGATAGATACTAGAGCAGATGGCAAAAAAAGGTCTCATTTTAGAGAGAGAGAATGTTATTTGTTGAAGAAGATTGGAGTTTAAGCATCAGGTGAATTGATAAGGAAGGAATATATAGATATCAGCAGAACAATGGTCAAGTGGAAACAGCTGAGTAGGAAGGAGACAGAGACAGAAGCGGTGAGAAGCAACTGGTTTTGAGAAGAGGGATGGCAAGAGTAAGATAATAAGTAGTGTGATGAAGTGAAACACATGAAGAGGAAGCAGCAGGAGGGCAAGAGGTAGTGGTGGAAGTAGTAACAAGAGGAGGAGATGAAGAAAGAGGAAGAGGGGAAGCAACAGTGGGGGAACTGGTTGGTTGGTCAAATGCAATATATGTGGAAGGAGGGGATAGTGAGCTAAAACCAGTAAAAGTAAAGGAAAGTGAAATAAGTTACCAAAAGTTAAAGAAAAAAGGAAGGAAGGAAAAGAGTGGACAAGAAGGAAAGGGTTGCAAATAGTGCAGTGGAGGAAAGTGGCACACTGTAATTAAGGGAAGAAGTTAATAGTCAGTTCAAGAGTGAAAGATACAAAAAGACAGAAAGATTTAGATTTCAAAGATAGGGAAAGTGATAGCTAAAGATATTGTTTTGGAATATTGATAATATTTTGGAACTTTCAGAATATTTAAGAAATTAGGAGAGTGGAGAGATAGGGAATGAAATGAAACAAATGGATGTAATAGGATTAGTGCATATATGGGATGAAGGGAATGAGAGAAATGAAATAAAGGGTTTAAAGGATGGAGAAAATGTGCAGCAAAAAGACATATAAGAGCGAGAGCCTCATGGAAAATAGGAACTTTTATGAACGAAGATTTAGAAGTAAGCTTGGAATGAAAAGGACAGTGGCGGCTCATGACCTAAGCTATAGGTGAAGCTCTTATCACATAGAAATCACATGCAGCATACCTATTTCTCATATATTAAGTTGATTCTTCTATCATTTCTGTTGTCGTATTTCTCAGTTATGTTGTCATGAAAAGGCTGCTTTCTTTCCAGGTCATTCAATAAGTCCTTGTGAATGGAGATGTTGACTAGAAATGTTAGTCTTTCCTGGGTCATAGAGATCCACAAATAAGTCTTTATGCTCTTGAGAGCAGAAAACCTCTCCACTGAAATGCTCATTGATGGCAGTGCTACGACAAGCGAGAAAAGTTTGTGCACCTGTTGAAATATGTTACTGTTTTCTTTGACCAATTTCAATGTTTGCATAATGGGAACATTATGCTAATATTCTTCGTTTCCATAAAAATCTCAAGTTCCGTTTTCAAACTACTTATTTTAAATAAATTCAGATATTTTTCCTTAAGCGAGGTGAGAGTATCAATGGGGAAAACAGTTGAATGCTGCAGGAACCTAGAAGAACCAGCGAGAGTACAAAACTGAAGTTTTCCGAGGTCTTGGAATCTAACGGTAATTTGTGCCAAGATCAAATCCAATATTTCAAAATATAACAATTTGTACTTCTAGAAAAGTTCATCTTGGGACAGTTTAGCATATTTTCGCCCTGAAAACTCCCTTCTTTGTTTTCAAAATATTATACGAAAACTTCATCAGTTCTCTTTCTTTGAAGTTTATGATAACCGTTTTCTATTTCCTTCTGACAGAAAACTATGTCAAGAGATTGTTTTTTAAATAATATCAAACAGAAGACTGGTAACCTGAAATATTTCATTAAAAACAATGACCAAAAATACAAATTCAAAGTCATTCAGATTATTTAGAAAACCATTTGAAAGCCGAATTGCTGTCTGGTCAGACTCCAAATTATCTGTTACATCCTGAAACACCTTACTGAGATCAGTCGAGTTTTCTTCAATCACTTCCCTAATGACCTAGTTGTCGCCGCCTCCACCGCCACCGCCACCGCCGCCGCCACCGCCACCGCCACCGCCACCGCCACCGCCACCGCCACCGCCACCGCCACCGCCACCGCAACCGCCAACGCCGCCACCGCCAACGCCGCCGCCGCCACCGCCATCGCCACCACCACCGCAACCGCCAACGCCGCCGCCGCCACCGCCACCGCCAACGCCGCCGCCACCGCCACCGCCAACGCCGCCGCCAACACCGCCACCACCACCGCCACCGCCACCGCCGCCGCCGCCGCCACCGCCACCGCCACCGCCGCCGCCGCCGCCGCCGCCACCGCCACCACCACGCGGCGCCGAGCTCAGCTGAGCGGAGCAGCGCGGCGCGGGATAGTATAGCATAGCATGACATGGCATGGCATGTCATGTTGTTATTATGTTATGTAACTATAATGTACTGTACTGTGTTCTGTTGTGTTTTGTTATGTTATGTTATATTATTATATTATGTTATACTATGTCATGCTATGTTATATTGTGTTATATTATGTTATGTTATGTTATGTTATGTTATGTTATGTTATGTTATGTTGTTGTGTTGTGTTGTGTTTTGTTGTTTTGTATTGTGTTGTGTTGTGTTTTGTTGTTTTGTATTGTGTTGTGTTGTGTTGTGTTGTGTTGTGTTGTGTTGTGTTGTGTTGTGTTGTGTTGTGTTGTGTTGTGTTGTGTTGTGTTGTGTTGTGTTGTGTTGTGTTGTGTTGTGTTGTGTTGTGTTGTGTTGTGTTGTGTTGTGTTGTGTTGTGTTGTGTTGTGTTGTGTTGTGTTGTGTTGTGTTGTGTTGTGTTGTGTTGTGTTGTGTTGTGTTGTGTTGTGTTGTGTTGTGTTGTGTTGTGTTGTGTTGTGTTGTGTTGTGTTGTGTTGTGTTGTGTTGTGTTGTGTTGTGTTGTGTTGTGTTGTGTTGTGTTGTGTTGTGTTGTGTTGTGTTGTGTTGTGTTGTGTTGTGTTGTGTTGTGTTGTGTTGTGTTGTGTTGTGTTGTGTTGTGTTGTGTTGTGTTGTGTTGTGTTGTGTTGTGTTGTGTTGTGTTGTGTTGTGTTGTGTTGTGTTGTGTTGTGTTGTGTTGTGTTGTGTTGTGTTGTGTTGTGTTGTGTTGTGTTGTGTTGTGTTGTGTCGTGTCATGCCATGTCATGTCATGTTATATGGTATGGTATATGGTATATGATATATGGTATATGATATATGATATGATATATGATATGATATATGATATGATATATGATATGATATGATATATGATATGATATGATATGATATATGATATGATATGATAGATATGAAGTTTCTGTATTTTAATTGTGAAAAAAGAGACTCTGTTACAGTAAGAGGCATAATGTTATTTTACATGAAGGGAGGCAAGAGTAAGCAAAAATGTCATTGTGATGAAATATGTAATATATGTAACAATAACATGTCATTATATGATAGTTAAGGTTCTAATTCATGGACATTTATCATTTTAGTTGTGTATAAGCAAAGGTAAAAATATGAATCTACAAAAGAATCCTAGCTCTTAATAATTAATCAGCACTGCAGTAAGCCGCAGATGTTGAAAGCATGAGCGTCGGCAGACTTTTTTCTAGGGGGGGGGGGGGCACATGTTGGAAATTTGCAATCATATATTATTAATTCATTATTGTATTGCCAAAATTTATATTTGTTGCATATAACCGTATTGATTTATGCTGAATAACAATTGTTCTTAATTAAAATAATAGTTTAATAGTCAGTAATTGATTGCACATTAAGTTCACCAACTTCCAAGGGGGGGGGGCCGCGGCCCCCCCTTGCCCCCCGTTCGCGACGCCCATGGTTGAAAGCTTGATTTGCGCTATTCTTGATAGTTGGCGTTATATCTATTTTTTACTTTCTCTACTGGTAAGTAGTGGAAGTATTGTATTCCACCCAAAAATTCGACATCGAGATTTCACCGGAAAAATACACTGGCGGAAGAAAATGCAACACCAGTAAGGTCTGTGATTATCAATACATGGGCATAGTATGTGGATATTGAAAGGTTACAGAACTGGTGATTGATGGATGTATCATGGTCCGTAGACAATAAGTGGCACTGCACAGCAGTGTCTCTATGCCTTCAGTGTCCAAGATGCAAGCAGTCACTGTGGTACCCTAACAGTTGAATGGTGGTGTCAAACGACACTAGGGTGTAGCGATGCCACGACAACGCGCGCGTGCTCCTGTTATCTCACAGCTAGAGCCATTTGAACGGGGTCGAATTGTTGGACTCCGCGAAGCTGGATGAATCTATCGACAAATTGCTGCACATCTTGAGCGCAAAGTATTGGTGGTGTGTCGGTGTTTTCAGAAATGGTCTATGGAACATTCTCACTCCCGTAGGCCAGGTTCTGGGCGACCACGTTCTACAGACGCACGTCTGGATCGACGCATTGTACGGGCATCAGTGAGTGCCCGAACAGCATCCAGGGAGGCGATACGGGCTCAGGTAGCACCTGGTGTGTCAGCACGGAATATTGGAAACCGTCTTGCAGCAGCAGGACTCAAATCATGTGTGCCCCTAGCCAAGGTACCTCTTACACCACAACACCGTCATACACGTCTCCTCTGGTGTCGAGAAAGGGCTCATTGGACAATGGAATGGCACTCTGTTGTCTTCAGTAATGAGAGTAAGTTCTCTCGCCTTTGGTGTTTATGCAGGGATGTGAAACCAGTGCCAGCTACATCCAGTAGGTAATTAACCCTGTGTTACTGCCATTTCTTCAACAGGAAGGTGATGTGCTGTTTCAACAGTTTCATACAGCTGCAGCAACGCAACGTGCGCTGCATGGTATACTACAACTGCCCTGGCCAGCACTGTCCGCTGATCTCTCTCCCATTGAAGATGTATGGGACATGATGGGAAAGAAAGTGACTGGGTCTCCACGGCCAACCACAACCATTGCCGAACTGCGACAACAGGTGCAAGATGCTTGGGACAGTGTATCACAGGATGCCATTCGTCACCCGTACGATGGTCTGCCTGCACGAATACATGCCTGTATTGCTGCCCAAGGGGGTTACACCAAATATTGATGCAACTATTGGGACATACCTCCTTGTGACATGTCTACGTCATTTGTACTAATTTTGTTATCATATGATACTATCATGACATATTACCGCTCACTTAACTCTGTATTAAATTTAAGCAATCCTTGATGGTGTTGCATATTTTTTTTTCCGCCAGCGTATATTATCCATTGTATCACGCAACGTATTACATCCACATGGTTTTCTCTACTCCCTTTCTTTTACATAACACACCAATCCCTCTTCTACAACAATCTATACATTTTTCCATACATTTGAAATATAAGTGCAACGTATAACATGCACACGGTTTTTCTACTCAGATTTTTACTAAACACAATCACTATCACACTCACTTTCACTACTTGTTCTTCGACGAACACTTTCTCATATGATTTCAAGCAAAAATGCGTATTACATTCGCACGGCTTCATCTACCAGCTTTTCTTCCTCTAATATTTGTTATCGTTCAACAGTGCTATTGCTTTTGTGTCGTTCCGGTGTTTAATAAAAAACAAAGTAGTTAAAAAAGTAAAGTTGTCACAACTGGTGCCAGGAGTGCGACGAAAACCATGACATGAAACAGTTGATGAAACAAGTGTTAGCTAAGATGGACATAACGGGAAATGAAATTAATTTCGGAACGCGGAGGATGGAAACAAATATGAAAGCCGAATTGAAAATTTTAAACTGCGGAATGGAAAATATGGAAACAAAAATGGAAGCTGAATTGAAAAATGAAGACTCCGGAATGGAAAAGATAAAAACTGGGATTCCGACATGAAGATGAGCTATCGGAGAATACTAACGAGCGACTGGCGGGGTTAAGGAAGCCATGGAAGAACTCGTCGGAAAGATGAAGGACCTTGGCCAACGTGCTAGCACCCTGGAAGATAGAGTCGACCGCAGTACGCAAGAACTGAACTCCATAGTGGAACAAATATTCGACGAAAATCTCAAACTAGGTGGATATCTATGAGGGAGGCCTATGTTCAGCAGTGGATGTTTTACGACTGAAATGATAATGCTTATGAAATATATATATATGTATATATATAATCATTTCACAAAAAAGGGAGGGAAAACGCCGAGCGAAGCTCGTTCGCCCTGGTACTACTACTTTAATACAACATGCATACCTCTTAGGACATTCGGTGGTGAAACTTCGAGCAGTGAACACCTAGAGCATCAAGAGAGATTCGTCGCAGCAAAGAAGCTGCCACCGCTGGATTACGGTTCGAGAATTGCCGTGGTGTATACCAAAGCTCTGCTAAAGCGCTTGCGCTAAGGCACACATTACAGTATAGACGAGTAGGGGAGTAAGGCCACAGCGAGCAATCCTTTTAGATTAGCTTAAGCGTCTCTCTGAGGTCCGGTTCTCTTGTCCCCGTGGTTTTAGCGCTCGCTAACTGCACTTTCTTCTCTCTTCCTCTTTCTCTATTTAGGTTTAAGGTCCCTCTAGGCACTTATCCCTTCCAACTTGCTTTTTTACCTCTTTTTTTTTTAAAAAAAAAAAGCTTTAATTTAAACTTCGCTATGGCTACGAATGGCAAAACCGCTTCGACTGCCAAACCTTCTGTCTCCTCAACCCAGACAAAACAACCAGGAGCAAAACCCCTCGAAACTTTTATCACCCTCTCCTTCCCGATCCAACACCCCCCCCCCCCCCCGTGCCTTCTCAACCTCCACCTCAGTCTCTCTCAAACCCTTTACCTGTGGCCAACCCTTCACTACCTTTTCCTTCCAGGCCCACTTCACCAAAACCAAGCACCTCGGCAAACACTACTAACTCTAGACTAGACACACACACACACACACACACACACACACACACACACACACCCTCCGAACAAGTCCAGGAGAAGAGAACTGACATAGTGCCCATATATGCCAGCAAAAGCCAGGCTGCAAAGTACTGCCCGCTATGTCATTAAAGGGTTGCACGCTGAGTTCTCCAGGGACGAGATTAAAGTAAAGTTGGCACTATGCGGGTTCCAGTCTATACGAGCCATTCAAATGAGAAGGTGCACTCGAGATAGGACCCCCCGCCCTGCCAATGTTCTTAATTGAACTGCAGGACACCCTAGAGAATAGGAAGATCCTAGATCTGAAATTCATGGCACACTTCCGAATTCACATAGAAGAGTATAGGACGGCCACAACACCCAAACAATGCTCACGGTGCCAGCAATTATTCTGGCACGTGAAAAGAGAATGTAGATCCCCTACCCCCATTTGCGCTAAATTCAAAGGTCCCTATTACTCAGACACATGCTCAATTCCACCTCTGGAACGACTGTGCGTGCTTTGTGGCGCTAAGGGCCATGGTGAAACCTGGTGGGGTTGTACCGCATGGTACGCAGCCTGTAATAAGATGGTGAAAACATTTACACTGGCACAGCCTCCCAGACCCCACAATGAGAGAACGCAACTTACTCCCAGGCTGTTGCACAAGCGGAGTGGTTCACTAGGAATAGCAAAGGCCGGTCGCGTCGACCCCCGACAGAAGAACCCTCCGTGCTTGGGCAACCTCGGGTCGCTCCCGAGGCCCGCCAAATCAGAAGCAAGTGACCCCCACGCCAAAGACAAGCTCCACACTCCCATGTAGGCCCATACCAGCCAGCTAGGCCTCACCCAGCTGCAAAGTCGCTCCAGTCCCGCAACAAGCAGGTACAGCGTAATCCTTCCGAAGCACTGAGCTCCCTAGTGAAAATACTAGGCATGTCAGCACACAAGGTGCCACTTCACCTAGGGGAAGACGACTTGCGATTTCTAAGTGCCCATATTACACAACCCAGGACAGACACACAGACTGCCCACCACATAGCACAACTGATTCACAGCATTCGCCAATACGGTGATAGGTAATTCCGACACAATTAGGATTATCACATGGAGCTGCAATGGTATTAGAAAAAGAACGAAAGAACTTGCAGATTTTCTCCAAACCTACTCGGTACAAAGTGCATTTCTAAATGAAACACATCTAAAGCAAAATCACCGTTTTTCCGTTCCCGGTCATCAAGTATATAGAAACGACCAAGGCCGTAGAGGGGGCAGCGCAGCTATAGTTATTCAGTCAAACATCAATCACTATAGGATTAACTCAACTAATTTAAATTGTGCAGAAACCACGGCTATAAAGCTCAACATCCACAACGCGGATATAGTTATAGCCACCGTCTACAATCCCTCGGTGGATATAGACACAGACGATGTCAACAAGATAATGAATCTAGGACCAAGAATACTTGCTACAGGAGATTATAATTGCAAGCACTACCTCTGGAATTACGTGAACCCTAACCCACAATGGACAAAATTACTTAAATTTATAAACAACACTAACTATCTAATTGCAGGCCCGGATGAACCAACGTTCACTCCTCATACGCCGGACGTCCTAGATATTGCCCTGTTATACAACATACCGTATAAAACCGACTTCAAAGTCCTACAGGAGCTCACATCGGACCACTTGCCGGTGTTAATTTCAATCAATGCTCCTATCGCGTTCAAACCAGCTACTCTAACCTTTAACTATAACCAAGTAGGCTGAGAAACATTTAAAGACACAGTAGACCACTACCTGCCAGAGCTGCAAGTAATTTCCGCAGCAGAGCAGGACGAGGCAATAAATAAACTGGAAACAGCAATAAATACATCCACCACAGCTTGCATACCCTTAAGGCAGCAGCAGGTTAGAAATGCTAGATTTCTCCACGACATAAAAGTACAAGCTCGAAAGAAAGCCAGAAAGAAAGAAAGAAAGAAAGAAAGAAAGAAAGAAAGAAAGAAAGAAAGCAAGAAAGAAAGAAAGAAAGTAAGAAAAGAAAAGAAAAGAAGAGACGAGACGAGACGAGACGAGACGAGACGAGACGAGAAGAAGAGAAGACGAGAAGACGAGAAGAAGAGAAGACGAGAAGAAGAGAAGAGAAGAGAAGAGAAGAGAAGAGAAGAGAAGAAGAGAAGAGAAGAGAAGAAGAGAAGAGAAGAAGAGAAGAGAAGAAGAGAAGAGAAGAAGAGAAGAAGAGAAGAGAAGAGAAGAGAAGAAGAGAAGAGAAGAGAAGAGAAGAGAAGAGAAGAGAAGAAGAGAAGAGAAGAAGAGAAGAGAAGAATAGAAGAGAAGAAGAGAAGAGAAGAAGAGAAGAGAAGAGAAGAAGAGAAGAGAAGAGAAGAAGAGAAGAGAAGAGAAGAAGAGAAGAGAAGAGAAGAAGAGAAGAGAAGAGAAGAGAAGAGAAGAGAAGAGAAGAGAAGAGAAGAGAAGAAGAGAAGAAGAGAAGAGAAGAAGAGAAGAGAAGAGAAGAAGAGAAGAGAAGAAGAGAAGAAGAGAAGAGAAGAAGAGAAGAGAAGAAGAGAAGAGAAGAAGAGAAGAGAAGAGAAGAGAAGAAGAGAAGAGAAGAAGAGAAGAGAAGAAGAGAAGAGAAGAAGAGAAGAGAAGAGAAGAAGAGAAGAGAAGAAGAGAAGAGAAGAAGAGAAGAGAAGAGAAGAAGAGAAGAGAAGAAGAGAAGAGAAGAAGAGAAGAGAAGAGAAGAAGAGAAGAGAAGAAGAGAAGAGAAAAAAGAAAGAAAGAAAAGAAACGTACTCCATCGAAGTAAATGCTGCAAAGCTAGGGATTTCGCTAATGAACGCGCTAGAACGTTCATCCAAAACCAATGGAACAACACATTGAAAAATCTAAATCCCAACAAAATGCAACATGCCAAATGGCGTAATGTCTTACGGGAACGCGTACTAATATCCCTCCCATTCAGTACAACGCAATAGCCGAAACACCCCAGGGAAAGGCCGAATCTTTTGCGGTTACTCCAGAAAATCTGTTCTCTCCCAACCCGGTAGTCGGGCAGAATGAATTCAAGGATCTCTTGAATGAGCATCATAATTTTAGGGTTGTAATTAATCTTTACTATTTTATTGGGTTTATATTTTACAACCCTTCAATTATATGAATATATTGAAGCACCATTTACATACATAACATTTGATTTGCACTCAAAAATATTGAATTGTCTATCTTCCTTAAAATATAAAATTTCAAAGGAAAGAAAATCTTATCATTAATTTCCACAATTAAAATTTTTTTAAACTGCCCTTTGCACGAGAAGTCGAAAATGAAGCCGAAATATTAGACCAAGCACAGACACATAGCAAACTGCGAAAGACTAACCCAGGCGAAATAGGCTGGATTATTACGCACCTGCCTACCAGAAAATCGCATGGACCAGACAAAATACCAAATGTAGTACTTAAAGATCACCCACACAGAGCTCTCAAGCTCTTAGCGGACATATTAAATTACACACTACAAAATGACAGATTTTCCTCCAAGTTGCAAAGAAGCCAAGTTACTATTGTTCGCAAAAGCGAACACAAGTCTAGCACTACCAATCAATTATAGGCCAATTAGCCTACTGAACACCATGAGCAAAGTGCTAGAAGAGTAATACTCAAAATAATCAACAAACACATTCATAAACACAACATACTGATACCCGAACAGTTCGGGTTCAGAGCAAAACACTCCACCACACTACAGCTTTTGCGAATGACTGAGCAAATCACCAATGGTTATAACACGAATAAATCAACAGGCGCCTTATATTTGGACATTTAGCGCGCCCTCGATAAAGTCTGACACGCATGACTAATTAGAAAACTAAGAAAATACGCTTTCCCTGATAGTGCTATAGCCCTAATTAGGGATTACCTCTCCAGTCGGCGCTTCCGCACCACGGTAGAGGAAGCAGTGTGGAGCGTAAAGCAAATTAGAGCCGGCGTTCCACAAGGAAGTCTGTTGGGACCGACACTATTCAACTTATACATTAATGACATGCCTAATCTACTAATAACGGGTAAATACATACATACAGACGGCACTGCATTAGTAACACAGCCTATCCAACCACATATTATCCATCAACGACTCCAGAAAGCCCTAAATACGCTTGAGCCCTGGTTCTCCAAAGGAGAATAAAAGTAAACGCAAGAAAAACTCAAGCAATAATTTTCACGAAAAGATTCCTGCACAGGAAAAACAAACGTGTCCTTCATCCGTTAACTTACCAAGGCGAAGGTGTCGACTGGAAGGACCAAGTGACCTACTTAGGTCTAATAATGGACCAAGTTCTCACTTGGAGTAAACACATCTCCAAGATCAGAGCCAAGGCAAATGCTCAGTGAAACAAACTTTACCCAATGATTAATATAAACAGCCAACTTAAAATAAACATGGGTCCTACTTTATATAAAATACTCCTAAGACCATAATCACATACGCAGCCCCGGTGTGGGGATATGCTGCAATAAGTCACTTACACAAGCTACAAACACTTCAAAACAGAACAATAAGGATAATAGCAAAACAACCACCGGTAGCACCGGAATGTATCTTACACAAGGAGCTAAAACTTCACACTATCAAAGAATTCATAAAAAAACCCAAGCTTTAACGTATACCAGCGAAGTGATAAAAACGGCAATGCCTTAATCCACGATTGGGCACGTACGAACCAGACCTCGACAAGTACAAAAGACTGCTGTCAATTTTCAACAGGTCCGTCGGCCTGAGGGATCCGGGAATTGACATACGAGAATATCTTCAAACACTAATAAGACTCCCATAGAAGCAACAACACTACCCATGACTTACGGCACGACTTGATGGGCAGTCTATCAAGTCCTTGCATGAGTCAAGGCGGCCCAGGGGGATGTAACCCCCACATTAATTTGACATTGGCAACGAACAATTGGATATAATTTTTCAAATAAAATCAGATTAGATCTAAGTTCAAATGAAATTCAATTAAAATTTAAGCACTAAACAAATAAGATACAGATAGCGCAGACAACACCACAAACTAAATCTAGACTAAGAATACCATTGACTGATGCAGCTATTTTTCGAAAATAAGGACAAATTACTTCGAACTTAGGGCTCACATAGACTAACGCATTCACATGCGCACAATATTACAATACAAGACGGCCTTCCTTATGGAGGACAGAACATTACCTAAGAACTAACTACTAAGGTTAAGTTTTTTCAATTTACTTATATGACTGTGTCATGTTTATGTTTCAGGACGCAACCAGCAGACTACGACAGCGTTTCCAACCGGAAACGACCCTAACTCCTCAACCAAATGCCACACCATGAATTGGCCAGGGCGTGAACAGAGCCTTGGTCATGTTTACGTCCTGTCATCTAATTTCATTCGGCTAAGGCCACACGCTCAGCCAACAAATGTTTTCCTATGACTCTGCAGGTGCGATTCACGGCACTGCCGGATACTCTTCCTTGAGTTTTGAATTCTCTCTGGTGGAGGTTTTTTAGTGGGCAGTACCTTCGGATGAAGCTCACAGTCCCCACTGTGCCTCCCAGTACAGTGAAACTCCATAAATTGACATTCCCTCCACTTAAAAAAAAAAGCTTAGGTGTTGTGATGCACACACACACGGATCCAAGAGAGATTTCGGAGACTCATTCGATACCAGGATAGTCATTTCTCAGAGTTGGTGAGAGAGTTGGAGTGAGCTGGTCAGACGGAGAGAGAGAGAGAGAGAGAGAGAGAGAGAGAGAGAGAGTGAGCGCGTGCGAATCGATAAGTGAGACGCTGAGTTAGTCCGCCCATCGACAAGTGCACCAGCGTCCCGCTGATTGCCGGCAAGTTTTTACTGCCAGTGGCGACCAAACCGTGCCGCTATATCTGTGTGGGTTACTATCACTCTATTATATCCATCTACACCCAGATGGGAAATAAAGTGTAGAACCAATTAAAGTCTGTGTACACCAAGACGGATGTGCTGTATATACGTGAAATAAGTATTCGTGACAATACCCAGTGTTTATAGTCCCCTCCCAGTTCAATAATGTTAAGTGTGTGTACAGTATTATTTTAGTCTTTGCCCCTCCCTGTGTACATAATTGTGTATCCTTTGTGTGATTAAGAGTTAAGTAACAGTGACAGTGACACTGTATAATTCAGTTAAGCTTCAAATGCTCGCGTGGGGCGCGCGGCTGTGTGCTATTCTAGCACGCACCGGGTAGCGTCCCCACGCTCACCAGATGCTCCTAGAAGCACTTGCGACCGGGAGCAGGGACAAAGGGGCAGATGGCGTCTACCTCATTCACTACTGTCGGTAGTGGAAGTAAGCGCCCGCGGCCAGAAGCAGTTCGATTCGACCGGGGATGTTGGTTCCCCCGCCCGGGTGTCAATACCGCAGTACCCAACCGCAACACGGCTTTGCCTGCGTGATGAGGGGTGATAGGTTATCTCTACAGGGATGTAATGTAAACTGGGAAACATTTTGTGGTGACAGAGGTATTTATAAGGACGGGATGGTTGCTTGTGAGGGATTGGTCCGCGAGCGGAAAGTGCCCACCCTCTGGCTGTTCTCCTTCAGCCAATCAGGTGGCGCACTCATCGTGATTGATGGAACTCGCTTCGTCCTCGTCTACTCTGGACCACTGGTGGAATGGCACAGGCACAGCAGGACCTCTCGGCAGGGAGCAGTAGCTACGAGCTATTCTAAAGAGCTTATCCAGGCCGGCGCGACAAGATCTTCAAGGGTGTTCTAAAAGTGACCTGGTAAGCAAGTTATAGAACACCCAACACTGAAGCAGTCAACAGGACCGAGGCAGCTTTCCCGGAGCTGCCCCAACACGGGATCGGCAGTGGGCATAGGCCCTCTACTAGCCTGTCTCGTGGAAGAGGCTCGTAGAGCTCTTCCACAATCCACCCAGGCAGAAGTGTCGGACGGAGGAGACTCGGTACCGACTGACGAGACCGCAGGCCCAGAAGGTCATAGCTAAGGATCCGGACTCAGGTCTGGACCCGGGGTTCGCCCCTCTAGGCGCGTCGAAAGGCGGCCGTCCCTCTGTGGGAAGCCGAATGGCACCTGCACAGACCAAAACTGACCAACCGAGTACCAGCACCATAAAGGTAAGACCTGACACGATGGTTTCATCACCCTCTACCTCGAACCCTTCACCCGGTCCCCGAATGAGCATCGCCAAGGCGAAAGCCAAGGCGCTTACCAGGACCAAGACCAGGCCGAAGGTCAAAAAGGCCGTGGGTCTTGTCAACCAAGGAACAGTCGTCCCTTTAACACCACCAGCTCCTGTCAACCCAACTCCAGCACTGCCGGACGACGATGGCTTTGTAGTGGTACAAAGCCGCAGGAAAAGGTCCTCTGGTTCAAACCCAGAGCGACCCGATCCTTCACCGGGACCTGCAGCGTCCCCCCAGAACAAAGCCGCACAAAAGGAAAAGGCGGGAAGAATCCCGCCAATTGTGTCTGACCCCTTCCCTAATCACATCAAAGTGATGAAGGATCTTAGGGCGAAGTTAATGGTGGAATTTCAGGCAACGCGGCATCCAGGGCGCGTTGTCATCCGAACCACTTCCCCTGAGTACCACGTGGCCGCAAGGGAAGTGCTGAAAGCGGGTGGAATTAAATTCCACACGTACTCGCTCCAGCGACCCCACGTGGGCCGCAGAGTCATTAGGGGTCTTGATTCGGAGACAGACCCCCAGGATATCCGTGCCAGCCTGATGGACGAACACGGAATCGGGCCGCGGTCCGTGGTGCAACTCACCATAACAAAAGAAAAGGAGGGGAAACACACCAAGGTGCCCCTACCACTATTTTTAGTAGTCATCGATAAATAAGGGGAGGGAACCTCTAAGATAGATCAGGTGACTCACTTGTATCATACGCGAGTTACGGTTGAGCCCTATCACGGCAGGGAGGGGCCGGCCTAGTGCCATAAGTGCCTGGGCTTCCACCACTCCAGTTTTGCCTGTGAGAGGGTACTCAAGTGTCTCCGTTGTGCGGGCGAGCACCTGGTGAAGGATTGCCCGACACCAATTGACAATAAAAGGTGAGCCAACTGCGATGGATGCCACATAGGCATCTATCGCGGGTGCCATAAGAGACTTGCAATAATACAAGGCAAACAGGGCAAGGCTGTCAGTGAAGTTAGACCGGGGGTCTCTTTCGCCAACGTTCTGGCGGGACACGAAAGTGCCCTCGCGCAGGCCGAGGCCACGGAAGTGGCCCCAAAAAGCCAGGTTGTCACTGTAACGACAACGCCAGTCCCGGAAAGCGTCACACCAAAGGTTGCTGATAAGGAGACTGCACAAACCACCAGCGTCGCTCCTAAGGAGAAACGTCCCCCCAAGGAGGGGAAGAAAAAGACCTCTGTGGCAAAAACCACAGAACAACCTGCAGTGGTGGAAGTTAGCAACAAAACTGTTGGGAAGCTTCCCTCACCACCAGCATCTACAGCTCCAGCTGCGTCAGCCAACCAGCGACAAGCACAGGCAACCAATGTTGGCCCGTCCTCCCGGACAGGCCCAGCCAATCTGGAGGCAGCAGTGCCACAACAGAACTATCAGCAATCAACCTTGGGTGACGCATTCGCTTCCGAGGACATGGCTGAGTTCATTCAGTTGGCAACCTGGTTTACCGACTTAGTACAGCGTTCCCTCCCAGTCCTACGACGCTGCAGGGAAGTCATAAACAACCCTGAGATTTCCGCTGTGAAGAAGCACCTTGCGGTGCTTCAAACGGCCCAGGAACTCTATTCCAACTCCACGAGCTCTTAATGGCGCATAGAACTGTGCGTTCATTTAGAGCTGCGTTCTGGAACGCAAATGGAGTTAGAGACCAGAGACCTGGCCTGTTGGAGTTCGTAGACAGTTACGGGATTGATATCCTGATGGTCTGTGAAACGCACTTGCACGTCGGTGCACAGTTTACCCTGCCAAGTTACGCTGCCCATTGGTCTGATCGGGTCGGCCGACAGGGCGGTGGTACTGCCATTTTCATAAAGAACCATCTCAGCCATACTCCTGTTACCATTCCTCCGCTACAACACCTGGAAGCAACCGCCATAAGGCTATTCTTAGGCGGGAACGACCTAGTGCTTGTGGCGGTGTATGACCCGCCGGATGGGCGCTTCCATGAAGCGGACATCACGGCACTCCTGAACCTACACCACAGGGTTTGCATTGCAGGCGACTTCAACGCAAAACACCCAAGCTGGCACAGCCGCACCCAGAACGTTAAGGGCCGGGGACTGTACCGTCTCATCAGCGGGAACCCCGCCCTTCACGCGCACGGGCCGAGAGGTCCAACTCACTACCCGGCACGCGGCGCCGCGGACATCATCGATTTCATGATCACCAAAAACATTCCATTTCACTTGTACCTCTCTGTGATTAACGCTCTGGACTCTGCTCACAACCCTGTTGTGGTCGACTCAGACGTTAATCTTACTGCGCTGGGAGTGCCGGACTGAGTGGAAGAAGTCGACTGGGACGCAGCCGTCCTAGCCCTTCAAAACTCCGTGGAAGCACGTCCTCGAATAGACTCGATAGAGGCTCTGGAGGAGGCAGCCGCGGGTTTTGTACCTCTGTCCTAAATGCGGTGCGTGCTCACACACACCATTCCTACCGATGCACCAAACCCGACATCTACCCCTGTTCCACTGAAACGCCTCATTCAAGCAAAGAATGCTATTAGAAGGCTATGGCAGAGATTTCGTCATCCTAGGATAGGAGTAATACAGGTAGTTCAAGTCCCTGGTGAGACGACTCCTAAGAAAACATAGGCAAGCAGCTTTGAAAAACACGCTGCGTCACGTAAACCTCCAGGAGAGGAAACCGTAGCGCATCGTCCAAGGCTTGCAGAAAGATAAATCTGTACACCAGCATCCTGTGCATAGCCCTCGGGGAAGACTTGTCGTTGAACCGAAGGAAAAAGCAGAGGTGCTAGCAGACTATCTGGAAACTCAATTCCAGCCCAGGGAAGATCCACAGAACGATGACCACACTGACCTCGTGGAACAGGCGGTAGAAGACTTCCTAGAAGTCGGACCCGCGGGCCACAGGAGTTCCACATCCCGATAGTTACCCCTCGCGAGGTAACTAACACCATGAAATCTTTAAAAGCCCGAAAATCCCCTGGATAGGACCGTGTAACAGCGGAAATGCTCCAGCACCTCCCCCTTAGAGCCGTGATTCACTTGACCCAAATTTACAATGCATGCCTCAGCATGCGTCATTTTCCAGTTGTCTGGAAACAGCCGCGCGTGGTGTGTGTTCTAAAGCAGGGCACAAATCCGGTCTTCCCTTCTAGTTACCGATCCATCAGTCTCCTACCAGGAAAGTGTTCGAGAAACTGTTCCTGTCCCGCCTCGGATCTCTATTGGAGGAAAAAGGTCTCCTACCGGAACACCAGTTTGGTTTCCGTTCTGGCCACTCCTCGACTGAGCAACTACTGCGTGTAGCCAAAAAGGCTTCCCTGGCTTACCAGGAGAGGACTAAAACGGTGACAGTGTTACTTGACGTGGAAAAGGCATTTTCTACCACTTGGCATGAGGGGCTTGTCTACAAGCTCATACAGCATGAAATCCCCCCTCCATACATTTTTTTGGTGGCTAGTTTCCTACAGGAACGTAGCTTCCGAGTGAAACTGGAGGTTTCATTCTCTAGAGAAAGGCCCATTAGCGCAGGAGTCCCCGAGGGCAGTGTACTGTCACCGGCACTTTTTGCAGCTTACATGGCCGATCTCCTCACGCAGCCAAACACACACGTCTGTCAGTATGCGGACGATCTCATGATCTGTGCTACTAACAAGAACTCGCGCTACAGCTACTGTCAAGTACAAGCCCATCTCTGTGCCATCAGTAGATGGTGCGAGAACTGGCGTATGTCTATAAACCCGGAGAAAAGCTCTTCGATTGTCCTGGCGAACACGTTGGCAAACCGGCTCCCGCGAGACCTCGTGCTTCGGCGCCGTCGGATCCCCTGGGTCACTACGGCGAAGTATTTTGGAGTCACGCTGGACCGGCGGCTGACGTATATACACCACGTCAGGGGTAAAATAGTACAAGGCCACGCTGCTCTCCGGCAGCTATACCCAATGCTCAGCTCCCAAACCATGCCCTTACGCCTGAAGCACCAACTGTATCGAGCGATTATCCCGCCTCTGGTTCTGTGCGGATGTGAGATCTGGGGAGTGGTGGCGAAGTCCACCTTCATCAGACTCCATACGTTGCACAACCGGACATTAAGGATGATCTATGATACTGACTGGAGATTTCCTGCCCATATCCTACACGAACATTCCGGCATCCCGTACATTGTCGACGTGATTAAAACTCGCGCTCGAACAATATACAACAAACTCCAGAATCACCCTATCACTCTGGTGAATACTCTAGGACAATACGACCAGAGACAGCCACGCCGACTACCATCCAAAAGATTACCAAAGGACATCTTAAGTCCGGCGGTTTAACTCTGAAGATGGCAAAGGCGAAAATACAACCTGTATTCGAAACAGAGAAAAACACCTTATTCAGTTCACCTCTCAGTGAGTGACTGACGGCCTGAAACCTGGTGGAGATTAGCGCGTCACCTGAGTGTCTGGAAACGACCAATCAGAAGCCACGCTCAGCCCCCTTGCGGACCAATCCCTTCCAACCAGCCATCCCGCCCCTATAAAAACCCCTGAACCCTAAAATTTTGTTCCCAGTAAGGAACACATACCAGTAGTAACACCCTCGTAACTATCACGCAGGTTAAGCCGTATGACGGGATCAGTTGCCAGCCAGTCGTCAGAGAGGTAACATCTACTCTCCAGCCGCCCGCCAGCCAGCCAGTGCGCCTGTTGATGCCGGCCGCTCTACCAGCCGAGGCGAAAACTTGACATCAGAGGGTAGCTGTGCCACCCTCAGTCTTATGCCAGATCAGGGCGATGCCCTCTACTGACCGTGAAGGATTTTACCTAGGAAGGGTAATGACGGTAGATTAGGTGGTAGTTTTTTATTTTGTCATGTCAGGGTTGTACGTATTTCAGTCTATTGTCCTAGGATTAGTCTCGGTCTTTTGTATGTTTCACCTGGGTCAAGGTCGTACTCGCCTAGACCGCGTATCATGGCATTGAAGTTGTTAGGGAGGTTCTGGTAGAATATGCGTGCCAGAGAGTGGGTGTATTCTTTGAGGGATGGAATGTTGAGGTCACGGCGAATGACATTATTGGGAATGTACCAGGGAGAAGCTGTGGCTATTCGGAGGAATCGGGATTGGAGAACTTCCAGGCGGTCTATGTGGGTTTTGGCTGCTACTCCCCATATGACACAGGCATAGTTGATGGCTGGACGTGGTAGTTGCTTGTAGAGGAGGAGTTTGGTTGTGATGGACATCACAGAGCGTCTATTGTACAGGGGATAAAGCATACTCATCCTTTTGTTGATTTTGTTGGCTACGAAGTTGATATGTTCCTTCCAGGTGAGTTTCATATCTAGTAGCACTCCTAGATACTTGATATAGGTTCTCCACTCAACTTCTGCACCGGCAAGACGTATGGGCGGAATGTCAGGGAAGGGGCGTCTACAGAATGTAATGGCCTGACTTTTTTGTGGATGGACTCGGAGGCGCCAACGTTGGAACCAGGTAGTGAGAAGTTCGGCGTATTGCTGGATTCTTCGGGCAGCCAACCGCGGTTGAGAAGAGGTAGAAGTGACTGCCGCATAGTCCGCGAACAGGTATAAGGAGCATCGTGGCAGGGAAGGAAGAGTATTGATATATAAAAGGAAGAGCGTGGGCCCAAGAACACTGCCCTGGGATACACCTGCTCTGATGGGACGCGGCCTGGAGGTTATCCCATCATGGGAGACAGCGAAGGTTCTATTTTGGAGATAAGAGTGGATTAGATGAATTAAGTAGGGAGGAGTTTGGTATTGGATCAGCCGGGAGAGTAAACCATCAGCCACACACTGTCTAAGGCCCTGGTGATGTCAAGGAAGAGTGCAGAGACGAAGTGCCTCCTGTTGAGTGCTGTGCCCTAAAACCAAATTGTTCCGGCCGCACCACGTGCTGGTTCTCGAGGATGGTTTGGAGCCTTGCTAGGATGATCTTCTCCATTAGCTCTCAGGTGTGGTGCCGTCTTTTCCTGATTTACAGGTGGTGATGATTTTTGCATGTTTCCAGACCTTAGGGAAGTAACCATGGTGGAGGATATGGTTGAATAAGAGGGTGAGGGTCTGTATCCATGGAACAGGTAGTGCCTTAAGGGCTGCATTAGCCAGGTTGTCAAAGCCGCGAGATTTGTAGGGTCGGAGAGATCGAATAAGGGCTTGTACTTCTGTCACGGTGGTGGGCGTTTGTAGCCTTGCTTCTCTCGGCTGAGTGAGATAGGCACTAACCTCCTGCACCACTGTGTGTGGGCAAGATCAGATGAGGCTGCAGGTGAGAAAGTCGTCTCCAGGTAGGCAGCATGGAGCTCCGCTTTTTCTTTGGCAGATTGGGCTAGGACCTGCCCCTGGCGCATGGGAGGATCTTTACGGGGAAGGTTGAGGAGTGTCTTTGTCATTTGCCATAGTGAGCTGTCTTCAGGTCTAAGGGAGCTGAGCCGTTCCTCCCAGACGGCGAAACTCGTGCAGGTCAGCGGGGGAGCGAATATGCTGGAACCGCCTTCGGCCTCGGTTCTTTTTTTTTGATGGAATCGCGAATGGCATGTGGTAGTGGGTCCAAGTGAAACCTACAAGGCCTTGTTGGTGGAGACGCTCTTGTCACTGCAGTGGTGATATGCCGGGTAAGGTGATCCACTAGAATATCGATGTCTTCTGGGCCTGTCCATTGGTGCCGGGGAGGCTGTATCTGCTCCATTATTTGGGAAAAAGCGCTCTAGTCGGTACTCCTAGGAGCTGGGAAAGCCCTTGGAGGCTTGCTGGTCAGAGTGCACGGAAAGGAGAGGATGACAGGGTAGTGATCAGATGACAGCGCTGGTACGGTAAAGAGGGTGAGGTGCGGCCGTAGGTTGCGAATGAGCGCAAGGTCCAGCCAATCTGGTGGTCGTCTGTTGCCATACTGTATGGTGGCCTTGTTCGGAACTTGGGCTAGAATACCTCTCGAAGCAATATAGTTACGTAATTCGTGACCGCGATGATTGGTGATGGAGGAGTTCCAATTGGAGTGCTTGGCGTTGTAGTCTCCAGCAGTGATCGTGGCAATCGTTGAGGTAAAGAGGGTGTCCAGTTCCGTGGCTAGTAACGGGCGCTTAGGTGGTGCGTACACTGAATATAGGGGTAATGGTCCTCGGTTGGTCTCCACCTGTAGCCTCCAGGTGGTTTGAGGTCGGGATATGCAGCTGGTGGTGAGCAAGGGAGCGAGGTATATAGATAGCTGTGCCCCCTCTGCCATCCGCTATGTCAGTTTGATATGACTGCATACCGGGCAGGCCGCATTTTTTGTGAGCTGACAGATGAGTCTCCTGTACCAGGAGGATGTTTACCTTCTGTACAGCGAGGAAGTTTGAGACTTCAGTGAGTTGTCTGTGGAGGCCATTTGCATTCCAGTAGCAAATCTTCAGTTGGTGGAAGGGGGTTTTCTTCGTCGGACGACTAGTAGTCATGGTTGACGCAGAAGGTGCAGACTGTCTGAATCAGGACCATCTCAGGGGTTGTTTGAGATGGCCGATTTAGGAGGGCCTCCATAAGGGCAGCGGCAAACTTGATCTGCAGGTGAGCTGGGATGCGATCAGTAACTTCACTGAAAGCAGCTATGTCGGCAACCGTGTTCGTCCCTGGCACTCCACCGGATGACCTGGAATGGGGACCAATGGGAGCTTTGGAAGGCGGTTGCCTCCGGATAGGTAGAGGACTGGGAGTGGCTTGGCGGAGCCGGTGGTTCAGGTTTTGGGGAATGGTAGATTGTGGCTGAGAGGATGCTGGTTTGTCTTGCTCGTCTGAGATGGTGGTGGCGGTGACATTAGGGGAGTTCGAGACCGCTGCGGGGTACGATTGAAAGCTTACCGAGGTTCGAGCTGGGAGCTCCGGGAAGCGAGCAACGTAGAAGGCTTCCTTGGGTAGGCCATGTGGATTGGGTACCCTCGGCGGGGCATTCACTGGGGAGCGTCTAGTGCCCTTCCTGCTGCATTCTAACTCATACCGGGCCTCCTGCCAGATAGGGCACTTGGCATAACGGCATGAGTGGTCTGCTCCACAATTGACGCATCTGGGTGTGGTCATTCCCACTTTAGTGCAGTTGTGGCGAAGATGACCAGCGGTACCACAGTGGGAGCATGCTGGTGGAAGCCTGCATGCGTCGGCACCATGGAAGAATTGCTGACAGTTGAGACATTGTTGTGGCCGCAAAGGAGGTTTGTAGGCCTCAACAGAGACGACAGCAGAGAATAGTTGGTTGATTTTGTAGATGTTTGAAGCCACTTCGGTTTTGTCCAGTGCTACCCCGAAGTGGGGTAAAGGGCCTTGGTTGGGGCCTCCGACAGTGCGTAGTTGGTTCATACTGGCCACTGGAAGGCCTCTAGTTAGGAGCTCCTGTTTCACCTCCTCCTCGGTGATGTACATGGGGGAGATCCTTGATCGTCACATGGAGTCGTTTCTCCTCTGGTAGAAGGGTGGCAACATATGAAATACTCTGTTGTTCCAGCTATCTTCGCATTTGGCGATGAGCCTCTGGGTCAGCAGGCAGGATGGCGACCGTGTTCCGCATGTTTTTCAGGGTATATGTGTCCTCCTCTACAGGGAATGAGGCGAGCTTTCTGCCATCCTCTGGTTGGCGCAGAAATATTGGAGGTGGTTTTGCAGCTCTCGGAGGAGCACCAGTATGCTCGGTTCTTTGGGAACGTCGCCTTGGTTGTCAATGCAGTCCATGGTTTCTGATACGGGATCCGTCGTAGAAGTACTGGCCAAAGCCTGAAACTGATTGGCTTTGGCCACGGGAGCGTACATTTTTCGGTGTCTGCCAAGGGGAGAGATGGAGATGGAGATGGAGATGACCGAGGAAGGTCGAAATGTTGCCTCCCTCGAGGTAGTAGGTCGTCATGTTTCCAAAATCGATGGTTAGGGGACTTGCCATAGTCGTCATAAAAAGTCAACGTGTGTAAAGTTTGGCGAGCGCTTGCTAGCACAGGTAGCAGAGGACCCGACCAAATGGTGCCGTACCAGTCTTGCGACTGATGGCTATGGCCTTGCTACCCTACCCGCCGGTAACGTTTGTCTCGTAAAGGAGTGCTAGAATAGCACAAAACTTGCGTGGTTGAGAGATCAATGTGAAGAAGAAATCACTTGACCAACTGGCGTGCTGATTATTATAGCCAATCACAAACTGGCGTTGAAATCTGATGTTTAGTCCAAGCGCCAATCAGCGCGAAGCAGGAGCACGAAAACAATCACGTACTGAGATCTCGATGTATGACGTAATCATCCAATGAGAAATCCGAAAAGTCCGAGAGAGAGGACTCTACCAGCAGCTTTTTTTTTTTTTTTTTTGTGTGTGGTGGGGAAAAAGGCTACATACGCCCTAACCGCATGCACGCATGCGAGTGTAAGACTCCTACCCGGGCTTCGAACCCGGGCAGCCTACTCACTAAAAAACCCCACCGGAAGAGTCCAGAGGTCGAAACCTCGGTGTTGCAGTACTGCAATAATGCACCTGCGCATTCAATGGTGACGATGGAAGCTGCTTGCCAGAGGTAGTAACAGCGTGGTGAAGCTGAAGGCCAGGAGACACTCATGGCCTAGGCCCTGAGAGCCCCCTGGTAGCAGTCATTGATGATAATGGTGAGTGGTGTGCTCGATTCTTGTGGTGAAATGAGATGGTCATGATTGGTGAATGAATGAAGATGACTGAATCCTGGAGTGAAGTGCATCACTCTGGATATGCCGTACACTTCATGGAACGACACAGCTCCGTGCAGGGGCGGCCATCATGGATATGGAAGCCCGCTGACTTGGCTCGTGAAGGTAGGAACTGTGGTGGTTGTTGACGAGTTGGTGGAGTCTCCTTAGTACGGGGAGTCTGTGTTGAGACCTCCCTTGTGGTGGTTGGGTTGGCAGTTGGGATCTCGAGCCGTCCAAGCGTCTGCTTAATTGGCTCGAGAGCCTCGGTGACGTTCCTTGAGATTGTGTCACTTGCTACGGCGGAGATTGTGGCGAGCGTTTCTTCAATAGTAGCCAGGCGGTAGCTGACATTCAGTAACTCCGCGTGGAGGTCCTGAATCGCATCCCGTAACTCCTGGCTGACTGCGGGGACTGGTGGTGCTGCCGGCGGTGTTGTAGTTACTGGAGCTGGTTGAGTTGTGCTGCTGATTTGTGGTGCTGGTCGTTGCTGCTCGCGTTGTTGTGTAGGTGTGCTGATGTGTTGTGAAGTTCGGCGTGGATGGAGAGGGCACTGTGCCTGGCCTGTATAATGGCCGAAGCCATTACAGGTGGCACAGTACCGGTGGCGGTGTCTCTGGTTGTGATCCTTACACAACGGTGTCAATGCCCGGTCACCGCAATAGTGGTACCGCGGGCTAGCAGAGCAGGTCTCGGCCTGATGGCCGAACTGGCAGCAGCGGCGACATAGGACCAGGCGATCCGTTCTACTGGCCTCAATGCGCAGGCGTTGCCCTAACAAGGGCAGCCCCGCCGTCAAGGTAGCTTCCCGGTCGGCCTGGTCCGCAAACTCCAGCCGTACCATCATGGTAGGGCCGCGATCGGTGTATATTCTCGTGGCCCTGACGCTGGACTGCCACGGTTGCCTAACGGCTGACAGCAGGTAGCGTCACGGAAAGTCCCGTGCAACTCCGCACACTACTGCACTATGCCGCCAGGAGGAAGCTGTGGGTGGCGGTGGCGGCGGCATCGGCGTTGGCTGGCGGTGCCGCGTTGGAGGTGGCGTGTGCCCTGGCTCCGCCGCGACTGCTCGTGGCGGAGGCTCAGCCACGACTGGTGAGACTGGGCGGCTGGCTGGGAGCGGCTGTCGCTCTGACTTGGCGCGCTCTGGCGGTGAGTCCGGCAGAGTTCTCTGCCGCGTGTCGACTCGTTCCAAGACCGAAGTCTTTTGCGCGGCTTTTGTGCTGGTCTTCGCCGTTTTCTTTTTAGCCATGTTGATGTTCTGGTTTTTTTTTTGTGGTGGGGAAATAGGCTACTTACGCCCTAACCGCAGGCACGCATGCGAGTGTAAGACTCCTACCCGGGCTTCGAACCCGGGCAGCCCACTCACTAAAAAAACCCCACCGGAAGAGTCCAGAGGTCGAAACCTCGGTGTTGCAGTACCGCAATAATACACCTGCGCATTCAGTGGTAATGATGGAAGCTGCTTGCCAGAGGCAGTAACAGCGTGGTGATGCTGAAGGCCAGGAGACACTCATGACCTAAGCCCTGAGAGCCCCCTGGTAGCAGTCACTGGTGATAATGGTGAGTGGTGTGCTCGATTCTTGTGGTGAAATGAGATGGTCATGATTGGTGAATGAATGAAGATGACTGAATCCTGGAGTGAAGTGGATTATTCTGGATATGCCGTACACTTCATGGAACAACATAGCTCGGAGCAGGGGCGGCCATCATGGATATGGAAGCCCGCTGACTTGGCTGTGGACGGTAGGAACTGCGGTGGTTGTTGTCGAGCTGGTGGTGGTTCCTTCGTACGGCGAGTCTGAGTGGCGACCTCCCTGGTGGTGGTCGGGTTGGCAGTTGGGATCTCGAGCCGCCTAAGCGTCTGCTTAATTGGCTCGAGAGCCTCGGCGACGTTCCTTGAGATGTGCCACTTGCTGCGGCGGAGATTGTGGCGAGTGTTTCTTCAATAGCAGCCAGGCGGGTGCTGACATTCAGTAGCTCCACGTGGAGGTCCTGAATCGCATCCCGTAACTCCTGGCTGACTGCGGGGACTGGTGGTGCTGCCGGCGGTGTTGTAGTCTGTGGAGCTGGTTGAGTTGTGTTGATGCTTCGTGGTGCTGGTCGTTGCTGCTCGCGATGTTCTGTGGAAGTGCTGGTCTGTTGTGAAGTTCCCCGTGGATGGAGAGGGCACTGTGCCTGGCCTGTATAATGGCCGAAGCCATTACAGGTGGCACAGTACCGGCGGCGGTGTCGCAGGTCGTGACCCTTGCAGTGCGCTGTCAATGCCCGGGCACCGCAATAGTGGCACCGCGGGCTGGCAGAGCAGGTCTCGGCCTGGTGGCCGAACTGGCAGCAGCGGCGACATGGGACCAGGCGATCCGTTCTGCTGGCCTCAATGCGCAGGCGTTGCCCTAACAAGGGGAGCCCCGCCGTCAAGGCAGCTTCCCGGTCGGCCTGGTCCACAAACTCTATCCGTACCATCATGGTAGGGCCGCGATCAGTATGAATTCTCGTGGCCCTGACACTGGACTGCCACAGTTGCCTGGCGGCTGACAGCAGGTAGCGGCACGGAAAGTCCCGTGGAACTCCGCACACTACTGCACTATGCCGCGAGGAGGAAGCTGTGGGTGGCGGGGGCGGCGGCGTCGTCTGGCGGTGATGGGTTGGCGGCGGCGTCGGCGTCGGCTGGCGGTACTGGGTTGGTGGCGGCGTGTGCGCTGGCTCTGCCGCGACTGCTCGTGGCGGAGACTCAGCCACGACTGGTGAGACTGGGCGGCTGGCTGAGAGCGGCTGTCGCTCTGACTTGGCGCGCTCTGGTGGTGAATCCGGCAAAGTTCTCGGTGGCGTGTCTGCTCGCGCCAAGACCGAAGTCTTTTGCGCGGGTTTTGTGCTGGCCTTCGCTGCTTTCTTTTTCCCCATGTTGACATTCTGTTGGAGCTGAAGATCAGGTTCTGGTTCAGCCGCTTCTTTTTTTTTTTTTTTTTTTGTGGTGGGGAAAAAGGCTACTTACGCCCTAACCGCATGGACGCATGCGAGTGTAAGACTCCTACCCGGGCTTCGAACCCGGGCAGCCTACTCACTAAAAAACCCGCTCTGCCAGCCCGCCAGCCGGACCCAGTTTTCCCGCGGGTACGGACATTCAGCCTTAGCCAGCCGCCGTGCCATTAGACCCTAGGCCATAGCTGTCCGCAGAGACACAGCCCATCATCAAATACCAGTTCCACCCTTGCACAGACTCGAGGCAACTGCTATAGCTACCACAATTAACAACAATCACATAATCATCGTCTCAGCGTACAACCCACCAGGCGACATAGTCACAGCAGACATTAACTCGCTCCTGCAGTTAAACCCAAGTGTTATAATAGCAGGCGATGCCAAACACCCACTATGGAACTCAACCAACATGAACGCGGCAGGCCAAACCCTATTACGCCATGAAAACAGATCTGATTATATAATACACGCACCCACAGAACCGACATACGTCCCGTTTCAGGCAAACCAAACGCCTGATATTCTAGACATAGTGCTAGAAAGGCAAGCCGTCGCCCGCGTCTCGCTCAAAGTTTTTAACGAGCTATCGTCAGACCATCTACTGGTCCTTATCAAACTTGAAGGCCCTCTCCGGAGTGTGCCACCCAGACCAAGGCGAAATTATAACAAAGCTAACTGGGACACCTTCTCAGAAACCGTAGATGCCCAAATGTCGGACATTAAAGTTGACTCAATTGAGGATATAGATGCTGCTACCGAAAAGGTGGAAAAAGCAATACAGTATGCCACAATGGTGGCAGTTCCACTACAGCGGCAAAAGAAAACAATTGTACGCCTGCCAACAGACATACAACGTCTTACTAAACAAAGAAATAGAACCAGGCGACAATGGCAACAGCACCGACATCCGACACTTCAGAACCAACTCAAAACACTGAACCAACAACTTCGCGAGCGAACATCCACTGTTATATCCACCCAGTGGAACGATACATTACAGTCACTAAATCCGGGTACCAACACAGTATGGAGAATAGCAAAATGTCTCACCAGAGACAAGATCTCCATTCCCCCTCTTCACGTAGGTCAACATATCGCAAACACGGATGAAGAGAAAGCAGAGGCACTGGCAGATGCACTAGAAAATACACTCAAACCAAACATAACGCCATCACTGCCAGTATTTGTAAACGAAACTGAAGCTGTAGTTCAAAACATACATGAAAGGCAAACGCACGACAGAATTAGAAAAACACATGCCTGCGAAATCAAATGGATCATCAGACATTTACCGAAAAGAAAAACACCAGGACCAGACAAAATCCCGAACATTGCGCTGCAACACTTACCGGCCAGCGCACTCGAAATACTAACGAAACTATTCAACCTCTGCCTTTTGCACGGCTGCTTCCCAAATAGGTGGAAAACAGCAAATGTGCTACACTTCCCGAAGAAAGGCAAAAATAATGCGAACCCACACAACTACAGACCTATTAGCCTGCTTAACACGATGAGCAAACTTCTTGAAAAAGTAATACTAAAACGTATTAATGCATTTATTATAAAACATAACATCTTAATTCCCGAACAATTTGGCTTCAGGGCCAACCACTCAACCACACTGCAACTCCTGCGTGCCACCGAATACATTACGAAAGGCTTCAATTTCAATAAGTCAACGGGAGCCGTCCTACTTGACATAGAACGTGCTTTCGACCGCGTGTGGCATGCAGGACTGATACGAAAAATGATAAACACTAAATTCCCGGACACAATGATTAAACTAACAGCGAACTATTTGCGCGGGCGATCTTTCTCCTCGCTAGCGAACGATGCAAAGTCCACACCCCGCCCAATTCTGGCGGGTGTCCCTCAGGGTAGTATACTCGGGCCGCTTTTATTTAATATCTATATAAACGACATCCCGAAAAGCGCGAACACAACATATCTCCTGTATGCTGACGACACGACGATTATGGCTCAGTCAGGTAAACCTGCATTCGTACACAGAAACCTCCAGACATCACTGGATCAGCTGGAGCCCTGGCTCGCCCAATGGCGAATAAAAGTCAATGCCACTAAGAGTAAAGCTATAATGTTCACAAAACGCAGAAAACACTTCCACCCGAGGCATGGACTGCAACCGCTAAAACTTTTTAACAATGATATCACCTGGTCCAATAAAGTAACGTACTTAGGTCTAGTGATGGATCCGGGACTCACCTGGCGCCCTCACATAGAGGAAGTGCGCAGAAAAGCCTATGCTCAATTGAGCATGCTGTATCCCTTAATCAACTACAGTAACGCCCTACAGCTCGACATGGGCCTAACACTTTATAAAATGCTTATACGGCCCATACTGACGTACGCGGCGCCGGTCTGGGGCTACGCGGCAAAAACACATATCAAAAGAATTCAACAACTACAAAATAAGATACTGCGTATAGTAGCAAAAGTCCCATACTTAGCACCATCCAAAAAACTGCACGAAGACCTACACATGCATACGATAGAACAATTTATTAAAAAACTAGCCTTCGACTTATACAATAAAATCCCATCACACCACAATACACTCATCACTACACTTGGACAATACGAAACAACCATCGACAAACACATGAGACCACTATCCCTTTTTGACAGAAACTTAACCAACCCAGACATAGACGACGCCATAAACGACTACCTTGACAACCTGATACATTAAGCTAATCCACCGACTTTGCCTTTATGTTACAGACATACCACGTGACGTCCATCTCCCACAGTGCCCTCCAAGACCTTGCGCTACCTAGCCAAGGCGGTCCCAGGGGAGAGGGCCCCCTCGGGAGTGGCACTGGCCCGCACCTGCACTTTAGGCAGACTGCCCGCCAAGTGTGCACTCCAGACGACCAGGCGACACCCGGAAACACAGAGAAAGAAAGGGGGAAAAAAAACACACACACAGACGCGGCACCCATCGAGGATGCCAAACACCGATGCGGCTCCCAATGTGGACGCCAAGCACAGACGGGGCTCCCACTAGGGACGCCTAACATAGAATAAGTAAAAGCACTATAAAGTTGTTATAAGTAAAACTACGACGAATTTCATTTTCACTGTCACCTCAATCTCCCCAGGCTGTAGCCAGGACTTGATCATGACTGCAGCCCGGGATTTCATCGTTGACGCGCTCGCACGCACTGCATGCCAGCATGAAACATTGCGTCACTGACCGGGGTGCAAATGCGGGACCCGACTATCATACCCATAATCATTCACCAAATTCTCCCCTGCAAGACAGGGCATCTCTTCTGTAATTACCAGCTGTTACTGCCCCGGCAGGCAGCTCTCATACATCACCATTGAACGCGCAGAAGCCCTTATACAGCTCTGCAATGAAATGTCTTCCGGTGGGGTTTTTTAGTGAGTAGGCTGCCCGGGTTCGAAGCCAGGGTAGGAGTCTTACACTCGCATGCACGCATGCGGTAAGGGCGTAAGTAGCCTTTTTCCCCACCACAAAAAAATAGACCCCCCCACTTTTCCTAGGTCACTTTTCTTAAGACGGAGGAGCAGCAATGGGGAAGAAGAAGACTCAACGCCGAACTTCAGCGCCAATCTCCGCCGCAACCGAGGCACCTCTGGGGGAGGCAGTGAGAGTGCCGGCCCCGGAGACCTCAATACCACGGCAACCTGCAACAGCTGAATCTACCGTCACCGAGGCACCTCTTGGGCAGGCAGTGAGTGTGCCGGCCCCGGCAACCTCAACACCACCGCAACTTGCAACAGCTCATTCCGCCGTCACCGAGGCACCTCTTAGGGAGGCAGTGAGAGTGCCGGCCCCGGAGCCCTCAACACCACGGCAACCTGCAACAGCTCAATCTACCGTCACCGAGGCACCTCTTGGGCAGGCAGTGAGAGTGCCGGCCCCGGCGACCTCAACACCACCGCAACCTGCATCAACTCAATCCGCCGTCACCGCACCTTGGGGGGAGGCAGTGAGAGTACCGATCCCCGAGATCTCGACACCACCTTCAGTTACAACACAACTACATGCATCGCCGACACCAACTGCTCCCTTTCCTGGGTGCAGTGTGGTGTTCCTTGGGATCCCCAGGGACATACCGGAAAGGCATGTCCTCACAGCAGCACAGCACGAGTGGTCATCTGTTTTGAGGGCCACTCGCATCATCAACAACCATGGACCGTCCACCCTCGTGCGAGTCGTTTTTGCCGACACCAGGGACAGCGAGGCAGCCTTGAATGGAGGACTTTTCCTGCTTGGGAGACGTCATCTTGCAGAGCCCAGCCGAGCCAATCGCCAAGTGCCCTGCCGACGTTGTTGTCGGTTTGGACACGACGCGACATCCTGCACCGCACCACCAAGGTGTCACTATTGTGGGGCTCGTCGCCTCACACAATGGTGTACTGCGCACGACTTGCGTCGACGTCGCCGGTACTGTGCTACCTGCAATGGCTCTGGCCATTACACAGGGCAAGCACAGTGCCCCTTCTATCCTCGGGCACTCAGCAGACATCCAGCACCAGTCATCGCAGCCTCTAAGCCCCATAATAGACCTGCACCTGCCAACGCAGACACAGCACCAACTCAACTTGATACTCCAACCCAGTCTACGCAGCAACCAAGAACGAACTTCTACTACGCCGCCGCCACCGCAGAATCACAACAGCCCAGCAAGGAGGTCCAGCATCTTCGTTCTGAGGTTTATAGCCTCAGTCAACGCCTGGGCACCATTGAGGTCTCACTTCAAGAACTCACCACCGCCGTCTCCTCTTTCATCAACACCACCACCAACACCATCTCCGAATTGAACTCAGAAGAATCCGTGAAAGCCCTACAAACAGAAGTCCGTACACTTCAACACCACCTCAACTCTCCAAGAACGACCACCAACAAGAGGCTTACTGGACTGAAACGTTTGCTCACTCACCACATCACCGGCTTCAACGCTGCAGCAAGGCTTCTTAACGAACTACGAGCTGCAGTGATTGAGTCGGACAACACGGAACTTCTTCAATCCCTCAGGGGTGAGCTTGCTCGACTTGAGGAAATTCCAGACCCGCCTACTCCTCCCACAACACACGAAGTAGGAACACAAGTGGAGGAACAGCTCTACAACTCTCAACCCCAAGAGACAAAACACCATCTCCAGTACCAACGCCAACTTCACCATCCACACACCGCAGCATATACGTCCAGTCCTCCTCAACAAGCTCCACCACCGCAACGAAGAGAACAGGAGTCTATCGGCTTCTACAACCATGGTCATGCACCTTGTGACGAGATGTGTGACTACATGCGCTGTAGCGGCAAAACACCAAATTTCCAATACAGACGTCCACCCAGATAATCCTGAATCGCCCAGACATCTTCCGCCGAACTCCCCGTGTGTGCCAGTCAGGGCCCCGGCCATGACTGTCACCCGGCCAGCCTTCACGTAACCGGTAATCGATTACCGGGCAAGTACCAAACTATCGAGGGTGCTCAGCGGAACCTCATCCCAACGCAACACTCCTCCCCAATCCTTCCCGTGAAATCCTTACATTCCGCACTTCCGGCGAAATAAGCCACTCTTTTTATCTCCAACTCTCTATCTGTCTCCCCTTTCAAAAAAAAAAAATAGACCCCCACCCCCACCCATGACCGCCAGCAAGGCACACACACCCACTTTCAACCTCCAAAACCAGCGATCCCACCTTCCCTAACTCCTGCCACACTGCAAAGAAACCTAACATTCCCACGAATGACCTGGGTCCAAGCGCGGCACGAGTGCATACACATACTCACGCTTCTGCTAACCCAGCCACACCTCACTCACGAGGTGCTCGCCACATACTCGGGCTTCTTTGCACTCTTCTCTGACCTTGATGCCTTCGCAATTGACTAAACTCCCCCTCCCCTAAACAGCTATTGCTTAATATCGATGACGACCATTGCAATGACACGGATAATGAATTGGAATGCACGTGGCATTTACCACCGTAAAAGACAACTCACGGACTTCCTACACACCCACAACATAGACATTGCACTAATCACAGAGACCCATCTAAACCACAAATCCAGGCTAAACATTGCTGGATACCAAACCTATAGAACTGACCGGGACAGACGTGGCGGAGGCACAGCCGTAATTATCAAACGTACCATAGAGCACGAACAAGCATTGCTACCCCCCCTAAGACGTATGGAGGCGACGGGCACGTATGTCAAAATTAATAATACTCGCGCATTCATTGTTGCTGCGTATAATCCCCGGGCGAACTAAACACACATGACCTGGACGACCTGTTCCAACTAAGCAACCCCATCCTAATCGCCGGAGACCTGAACGCCAAGCACCCGCTCTGGAATTGCCGCACAGGCAATCCAGCTGGCTTACAACTCCTTAGGCATGAGAACAACTCCAATTATGTCATATACGCACCAAGCGAGCACACATACATACCCACACAGTGTAACCACCAGCCTGACATCCTCGATATCACCTTAGTACGACAACTACACCTCCGGGTCACGCTTAAAGTAATCAACGCCCTGTCCTCAGACCACCTACCTGTTCTAATCAACCTAGAAGGCTCTCCGGCACCTTCCTTGCAACCCCTCAGACGCAACTACAACAAAGCAAACTGGGCAACCTTTAACCAGATTGTATCGGCTGAAATCCACAACACGCCAATCACGTCATGCAACGAGCTAGAACAAGCAGTAGCAAACCTTGAAAATACAATACAATATGCCATTTCTACATCGGTCCCCATTCATGCACGTAACCGCGGCCCTCAAACCATGCCTACCGACCTCAAAGACCTAGCAAGAATCCGCAATAAAGCCCGCCGCAAATGGCAACATACGAGACGCCCTCAAGCCCTACAACAGCTGCGTGAACTTAACTTACACATCCGAAAACGCACTGCCGACTTCCTTACCTCCCAATGGGAAAGGACAGTCGCTGATCTAGACACGGACCGCACATCACTCTGGCGCATTGCGAAATGCCTAACACGCGAACCCACCTCCATTCCGCCCCTACACATCAACCAACGTATAGCCACATCCGACACCGAAAAAGCTGAAGCATTCGCAGATGAGCTGGAACGCACACTAACACCGAACCTTACACCAAGTTTACCACAATTTACTGCTGAGACCGAAACTCTAACTAATAACATATACTTATCCACAACTCACAACCAAGTCAGAAAAAACTCACCATCTGAGGCTACGTGGATCATTAGGCATCTCCCAAAAAAGAAATCGCCCGGACCTGACACCATACCCAACATAGCACTTAAAAACTTACCTCCCGACGCCATTAACCGACTGACAGAAATATTCAACTATACCCTTAGAAGCGGCACCTTTCCACAGCGCTGGAAGAAGGCCAAAGTCCTCCACTTCCCCAAACAAGGCAAAGACCACGCCAACCCAGCCAACTACAGACCCATCAGCCTACTGAACTCACTCAGTAAGGTGCTAGAGAAAATAATACTTAAAAGACTAAACGCACATCTAATCAAACACGGCATCATCATTCAAGAACAGTTCGGTTTTCGAGCCAAGCACTCGACCACACTCCAACTACTCCGTATCACCGAGCACATAACCCGCGGATTTAACATAAATAAAACCACGGGGGTCCTGTTCCTGGACATTGAACGTACCTTCGACCGGGTATGGCACCCAGGACTCCTACGCAAACTAATGTCTCTAAATGTGCAAGACACCATGGTAAAGCTCATCGCAAACTACTTAAGTGACCGCCAGTTGAGCTCCGCAGTAAACAATGCACTCTCCTCTCCACGTATTATGAAAGCAGGGGTCCCCCAAGGCAGTTTATTGGGGCCCACACTCTTCAACATTTATATCAACGACATACCAAAACCCACAAACACATCACTTTACTTGTATGCAGACGACACGGCTATCGCAGCTCAGTCAGGCAACCCTAGATTTGTACGCCACAGGCTACAAACGTCACTCACCAACTTGGAAGACTGGCTCGCCAAATGGCGAATCAGAGTCAACCAAGCCAAATGCCATGCAGTAATATTCACTAAGCGCCAAACACATAGAAGCACTGCACGTAGACTCCCTCCTTTAACTCTGTTTGGTGAAAACATTAACTGGACTAACCAGACCACCTATCTCGGGCTCACGATGGACCAAGGCCTCACTTGGCACACACACATCCAAAATTGCCGGCGCAAGGCGCAAGTACAAGTAAGGAGACTCTACCCCCTCCTTCGCACAGGATCACATATCTCCCCGAAACTAGGACTTACCCTATATAAAACACTAATCCGACCGATACTGACATACGCAGCCCCGGTCTGGGGATACGCCGCCTCCACCCACATTAAGCTCCTAAAATCCTTTCAGAACCGGATCCTAAGGATAATCACTGGCGTACCCAGACGGGCGCCGGCCTACAAACTGCACGAAGAACTGCAATTGCACACAATTGAAGAATTCATTAAAAACCTTGCCTCCGACCTCTATGCCAAAAATTCCCGCCACCATAACCCACTCATTGCCAACCTCGGCACATATCATCTTGAACTGTTGTTGTTGTTTTCTAGTGCCTTGCATCTGGCAATGAAGCCATTAGCATTCGTGCTTTCCAATACTTTTGAACTGTAGTTTCTTCTGATCTTAATGCTTCACAGGTCTTCAAGTGTTCTGCATTCATTTCTGCTGGATCGTTACACAGGACACATATTGGTGAGGCTGAGATACCAATTCTGTAGAGATGACTTGCTAAGCAGTCATGATTTGTCAATAGTCGGAAGGCTGCAACAGCTGTTTTCCTTGGTCTCTGGGGGATTATATCTGGATTGGAAAGTAGTGTAATCCATTTTTTATCTTTGGCATTTGTTTCTATTTCTTGTAGATATGAATGACAAAAAATTTTAATGATCAAGCGTTTTATTGAGGAATATGAGAAATTGAATTTAGAATTTTGTTTTATTGTTGTGCCTTTCTTTGCAAGTGAGTCTGCAGCTTCGTTCCCCATGACTCCACAGTGTGCTGGAATCCATTGGAGATGAACAGTCTTATTAACTTTTTGGAGTTGTGTTAACATTTTGTAGCATTCTCTAATTTTTGTTGACTTCTTTGTAGTATTTGAACATATTCCCTGAATTGCAGCTTTAGAATCTGAAAGAATTACTACCTTGTTAAATTTATTTAAGGGAAGATTTAATAATTGTCGGAGAGCAATGTATATAGCCTCTATTTCTCCATCATAATTTGTTGTGTCTCTGCCAACAGAATGATAAAAGGAAAAATGTGAACACGTAACTCCAGCTCCAGTAAGGTTTTCCTTCGAGGATCCATCAGTATATATGTGCAGCCATTCTTCTGTGGGATACCTAGTATTAATTGTTTCCAGAGCTAGAAGTTTTTGTATTTCTTTTGGTGTGTCTGATTTACTTATTTCCTCTATTAATTCCAAATTGAAGGTAGGTTGCAATAATTCCAATGGATTTTCTCTTATAAGTAGATTTTCTCTGGTGTTAGGAATGTTCAATTTGGATTTAACCTGTGTTACCTTTTCTAGGAAACTACTATGAGTTTTAAGGATTGAAGGGGGGAGGTTCTTTTCTGTCCATTTAGAGTTTGGCAGTCGTAACATTTTCTCGTGTTGGAGCAATGCTTGTTCTTCTATTTTTGTTGTTATTGATGGGGTCCGTGTTAAGGCAATCTTTAACTAACCAAACACAAAACGCCACGCCATCTTTTTGAACGTTCTCTAAACAATACAGATACCATAGATGCCAGAGCCCACCTATTCAATATTCTGAATCACAACTAGCCACTTAAAACCTTCTGCCAACAGAGGAGGACCGTAAACGCCCGGACCACATCCACTTTCTCTCAAGATCAGGTATACAGGATACTCCCAAGCCCACAACAGGTACGTAACACTCCCTAAACCTGCCCCCACCACTGCATTCCTTTATATGCTGATAACCATTTCATAGCTTGTAAGCACGTACATTACTAACCCCCTTAAATTAGCACTGCTGTAACACCCTATAGCACATAACGCCAGCTACTCCTTACTAACAAGCTTTCCCTCCCTGGGTGCTGCACAGACCTCGGTATGTGTTGACTCCCAGGATACAATATCACGCGCTCGCATGCACCGCATGCCAGCTAGGTACTAACCATTACTAACCGGGGTGCTATCGCGGAACCCGACCTAACTGCATGTATCGCTACACTAACAAGCACCCTGTCTTTCTCTGCCTTGCATGTTTAGTTTACTAACCGCATGTGCATGGGGAGACGATGTAGCCTCTGAGGATGATCGTCACCAGGGCTGGCGGGTGTGGGGCCAGCCTTTAAAAAAAAAAAAAAAAAAAAAAAAACTCAACTTGATCGGCGGCAGCTGCTTTGAAGAGCCCTCCAAGCTTGCTTAAAAGCGTGAAGAAGGGATTCCGAGTAATCTTCCAGTCCAGCGAGCGTAGTGCGCAGGCCGCCACTCACGCTCCCAGACGCCCGGCGATTGCAGCTTCAGTTCCCGCCAGCTAGAACCCGCCTGTGCAGGCACACTAACAGCTTAGCTGGGTAGAAGTACAAGTCTGTAGCCAACAGTCACCTGACTGGAATCTAGGCGCCTTAGGGCAGGACCTCTGTACTTCGGGCTTTTTAGCACCCACTAACTGCTCTTTCTCTTCTACTCAACTATTTTCCTCTTTACTATTTAGTTTTTAAGCTCCCCGTTAGGTCCCCTCTAGGCTTTACTTCTTCTTCTTTTCCTAAACTCTTCCGAGGTCAAGTTAGGGATTGTTAGGGCATATAGTTTATTTATTTACTGTTCTCCACTCTATAACTTCCATCTCTCCATCCCAGTATGACCAAGTCCAAGAAGTCCTCAGTGAAGCGATCTCCTGGCGAGATGCGCACGACCCGTGGAAGGGTCACTAAGCGACAATTGGACGTTGGTGGCCCCTCAGCCGCTGAATCTCCCCCACCTATCCCCATCCCTACTTCCCACCCAGTGACACCGTCCGTGATCCCCCCAGTCGCAGCCCAGGCGGTAAACGGCCCTGCCGCAACGCCTGAGTTCGGCCGGACTCCCACACCGAATCCGTCTGCCCTGAATACCCCCCTTCCTAGATCCCGCTCCTCTTCCGCCGCGTCAGTCCCCTCTCTGCCCCCTACTCCGCCTCCTCTCGTCTCCCCTCCTGGCTCTAACCACTCCACACCACCACCTCAGTCAAACCAACAACCTGCTCCCTTGGCCCCTTCCGTAAGCCCCGTAGCCGGCCCCTCCTCCAGACCAGACCCGGTTGCGGTTCCTGCCCCTACTGCCCCCCCCCAAGCACCCAGGATGCAAGCGCCAATCTACGTCTCTAAACACCACGTCACGCTGTTTCAGACCCTGCAAGAGTTTGACTCCCAATATGCCAATGAAGGCTACACAGTGACCAGGGCCCCGCTGTCGCGGGACTTCCTGGTGCGCATGTCGTCCCCCGTGGACTATGCACACATGTGTGCCTTTTTGCGGCAGAAGGGACTCATCATTCAGCTCACGAGGCAGCAGGACGAGCAGCAATCCTTCCGTGCCGTGATAAAGCACGTTTACTATGATGGGGCGGAGGAGGCCATTAAGGCTGAGTTGCGTGCCGCGCACTTTTCAGTGCTGCGTGTAACGCAACTTAGGCGTTACGACCAGGCCAGAACACCTCTTCCGTTCTATCTGGTGGACCTGGCGACGGCGGACGACCTGGACCGACTAAGGCAGGTTGAATGTATACTCCACTTTCGAGTGAAGGTGGAGATGTACAGGCGACCGGTCATACCGGTCCAGTGTAGTAAGTGCCAACAGCTCAGGCACACAGAGGCGAGTTGCTCGGCCACGGTTAGGGTGTGCTCCAAGTGCACCGGTGACCACGATTCTCGTGGCTGCGATGTTCCGCCCCCCCTGAGAACGTGCGCGCTATGCCTGTGCCAGGGCCACGGGGCCAGGTACCGGGCTTGCCCCGAATACCAGCGCCATGTGGCGGCGGCACGTACCCTCCAGGGGACTGGCTCCACCAGTGCCAAGTGTGGCTGAGGTTGTGGCACAAGCTACGGTCGCTGAGGAACCGTCAAGTTCCAGGATGCCCCGCCAGCCCCGTGGAGTGCCGCGCATGGCACAGAGGGACCGGCCAGATCAACAGAGACGACCCCGAGAGACCCGAGACCCACGACTACACCACCAGAGACAAATGTACCGGCGCGTCCTTAGCACCGGCATGGAAGACGGCGACCTGAGGGAGACAGCGGGGCACATCCTCGGGTTGCTGATGGAAGCGGAATTGTTGGAGGTCCGCTCCATACTAGCGTCGTATAGAGACTTCTTCCAGCTGCTGGTGACACCTGGTTTCATCTAAGTATCAAGATGGACTATAAAAACTATTTAAACATCATGACATGGAACGCTAGGGGACTTAGACGCAAAAAGACAGAGTTCAAGGAATTCCTCTCCCGTAACAATATTCATATAGCCCTTATCACAGAAACTCTCCTCAAAGACAACCATAGATTCAACATCCCCGGATACACGACACACCGAACAGACAGAGACGGGCGCGGGGGTGGCACCGCGGTCATTATTAAACACGATATACAACACGACCTGGGCCCCCCTGCGCAACTCCAAAATTTGGAAACCACCAGCGTACTAATTACACTCGACAACAACAAAGTGCTCATAACGGCGGCCTATGCCCCCTCCAGGTACTTTAATAACATCCGATATAACGGACTTAACGCAGCAGCACAATAGGGCCCTAATTGCCGGTGATCTCAATGCGAAACACCAAATTTGGGGATGCAACGAGACAAATAAAGAGGGACGAGCTTTATTACACCTCGAAAACAACTCGGACCTCTTAATCCATACTCCAGAGGAACATACTTACGTTCCATATTGCAGGACACAAAGATCTGACGTGCTAGATCTAGCCCTGTCCAAAAACATAACACGCAGAACACATCTCAAAGTTATGAATGAGCTGTCATCCGACCATCTGCCCCTCATAATTACACTAGAGGGCAATGCAGCTCTAATCCCGCCAATTATACGCCCAAACTATAACAGAGCGAACTGGGACAAATTTGCAGACACTGTAAGCAAAAACTTGCCCACTGTCCCATTAAACACTAACGAAAGCACCAACGAAGCGGTCATCCAATTGGAAAAGGCCATAAAAATAGCCACAGCTGCCTCTGTTTCTATGAGCCGGCCTATGCAACATCAATCTAAACTCCCACAAGACATAACCTCTCTAACAGCCGAAAGGAACAGAGTCAGACGCAAATGGCAAAAAACGCGGCACTTAACACACCTCGAGTACGTTAAACACCTAAATAGCATAGTAAGCGAAAGGATCGCAAATCACGTCTCGAGGTAATGGCAGAACACACTGGAGAATCTCGATTATGAACGAGATTCAGTGCGGAAAGTAGCTCGCTGCCTAACACGCGATAAAGTGCAAATCCCTCCACTCCATACAAATCAAAACATAGCGACCACCGATAAAGAAAAAGCAAATGCACTCGCGGATGCACTTCAAGAAACATTAACCCCAAACACCACCCCCTCTTGCCCACAATTCACCGCCGAAACCGAAGAAGAAACGCGCGAATATAAAGACCAAATAACTCACAATAAAATAAGAAAAACATGTCCCAGCGAAATTAAATGGCTCATTAAACATTTACCGAAACGAAAGGCCCCTGGGCCAGACAGCATCCCGGCGGTAGCCTTAGCCAACCTACCCGAAGATGTCATCAAACTACTATCCAAAATCTTCAATTATGTGCTAGAGAAAGGGTACTACCCTGACAGATGGAAGTCAGCTATAGTCGTACACTTTCCCAAGAAGGGCAAAGACCTCTCGAACCCACAGAGCTACAGACCAATTAGTCTACTAAGCATACTGGGAAAACTACTCGAAAAAGTAATACTAAAACGCCTAAATGCACAACTAATCAAACAAAACATAACTATAAATGAACAATTCGGATTCCGCGCTCGCCATTCCACAACCCTGCAACTACTGAGAGCCACAGAACACATCACGCATGGATTCAACTTCCGAAAATCGACAGGCGCACTCCTACTTGATGTAGAACGCGCGTTCGACAGAGTTTGGCACGCGGGCCTGCTCAAGAAGCTCAAAACACTAAATATACACGACTCTCTAATTAAACTAATCGCAAACTATCTACACAATCGGACATTCCAGTCCAGAGTTAACAACCACCTCTCTTCCCCCCGCCCTATAAAAGCGGGAGTCCCACAAGGAAGTATATTGGGGCCGATTATCTTTAATATAACAATGAACGATATCCCGAAAGCACACAACACGAACTTATTCATCTATGCAGATGACACGGCAATCGTAGCGCAATCGGGGAAAGTCGAGTTAATACACAGGAGGCTACAAAACGCCCTTAACGAGCTACAGGATTGGTTCACCAAATGGAGAATTAAGATGAATGCCAAGAAAACGCAGGCTATCATATTCACCAAAAGAGTCAACCATAGACTAGGAAAACACCGGCTTCCACCACTCACCATATTTGGAGAGAATATTGAGTGGAAAAACACAGTCACCTGGTTAGGGCTTAAAATTGACCAGGGACTCACATGGAAGCAGCATATATTCCAAATAAGGGGAAAAGCGAACGCCCAATTAGGCAAACTATATCCCCTTATAAACATGAACTCGCAACTAAAACTCAAAATGGGATTAACATTATATAAGACGCTTATCCGCCCTATACTCACCTACGCTGCTCCGGTTTGGGGATATGCCGCAAAAACACATATTATGCGCCTACAAAGGCTACAAAATAAAATACTGCGACTGGTAGCAAAAGTGCCTTACACTGCACCAGCGGACTTACTGCACGACGAATTAAAAATGCGCACGATAGAGCAATTGATTAAAAAGCTCTCACACGATACGTATAAACACTTGCATAAACATCACAACCCTTTAGTAACGAACCTCGGTAACTATACTATGGAAATTTATAAACACGCTAGACCGCTAGCGCTTTTCGACAGAAATTTAAGCACGCCGAGAGACTGACGGACCTGATCTTCAGCTCCAACAGAACGTCAACATGGGGAAAAAGAAAACAGCGAAGACCAGCACAAAACCCGCGCAAAAGACTTCGGTCTTGGCGCTAGTAGACACGCCGCAGAGAACTTCGCCGGACTCACCGCCAGAGCGCGCCAAGTCAGAGCGACAGCCGCTCTCAGCCAGCCGCCAAGTCTCACCAGTCGTGGCTGAGTCTCCGCCACGAGCAGTCGCGGCAGAGCCAGCGCACACGCCGCCGCCAACCCAGCACCGCCAGCCGACGGCGACACCGCCGCCAACCCAACACCGCCAGCCGACGCCGCCACCGCCACCCACAGCTTCCTCCTGGCGGCATAGTGCAGTAGTGTGCGGAGTTCCACGGGACTTTCCGTGCCGCTACCTGCTGTCAGCCGCTAGGCAACTGTGGCAATCCAGTGTCAGGGCCACGAGAATTCATACAGATCGCGGCCCTACCATGATGGTTCGACTAGAGTTTGCGGACCAGGCTGAGCGGAAAGCTGCCTTGATGGCGGGGCTGCCCTTGTTAGGGCAATGCCTGCGCATTTAGGCCAGTAGAACCGATCGCCTGGTCCCATGTCGCCCCTGCTGCCAGTTCGGCTACCAGGTCGAGACCTGCTCTGCCAGCCCGCGGTGCCACTATTGCGGTGCCCGGGCATTGACAGCGCAGTGCAAGGGTCACGACCTGCGACACCGCCGCCGGTACTGTGCTTCCTGTAATGGCTTCGGCCATTATACAGGTCAGGCACAGTGCCCTCTCCATCCGCGCCGAACTTCACAACAGATCAACACAACAACGACCAGCACCACAAATCAGCAGCACCAGTCAATCAGCTGCAGGAACTACACCACCACCGGCAGCACCACCAGTCCCCGCAGTCAGCCAGGAGCTACGGGATGCGATCCAGGACCTCCACGCGGAGGTACTGAATGTTAACGCCCGCCTGGCTGCGATTGAAGAATCGCTCGCCACAATCTCCGCCGCAGCAAGTGGCACCATCACGAGGAACGTCACCGAGGCGCTCGAGCCAATTAAGCAGACGCTTGGATGGCTCGAGATCCCGACTGCCAACCCGACCACCACCAGGGACGTCTCAACACAGACTCGCCGCACCAAGGAGACACCACCAGCTCGACTACAACAACCACCGCAGTTCCTACCTTCACGAGCCAAGGCAGCGGGCTTCCACATTCACGATGGCTACCCCTGCTCGGAGTTGTGTCGCTCCATGAAGTGTACGGCGTATCCGGATTGATCCACTTCACTCCAGGACTCAGCCATCATCATTCATTCACCCATCATGATCATTTCATTTCACCACACGAATCAGAGCACACCACTCACCATTATCACCAATGACTGCTACCAGGGGGCTCTCATGGCTTAGGTCATGAGTGTCTCCTGGCCTTCAGCATCAACACGCTGTTACTGCCTCTGGCAAGCAGCTTCCATCGTCACCATAGAATGCGCAGGTGCATTATTGCGGTACTGCAACACCGAGGTTTTGACCTCTGGACTCTTCCGGTGGGGTTTTTTAGTGAGTAGGCTGCCCGGGTTCGAAGCCCGGGTAGGAGTCTTACACTCGCATGCGTGCATGCGGTTAGGGCGTAAGTAGCCTTTTTCCCCACCACAAAAAGGAGAGAACTTCGAGATCGTCTGCAGCTGCTTTGAAGAGCTCTACAAGCTTTGGGAAAGCGAGAAGCAGGGAATCCGAGCGAACTTCAGAAAACGCAGTGCGCAGACCGCCACTCGCGCTCTAAGTCACCCGGGGATCACCGCTGCAACTCCCGCTTGCCGGCAGCTGCAACAACGCTACAAGACAGGTAACTATAAACAAGCAGGATAGACGAGGGATAGCACGACCACAGCCAACAGTCTCTGACTGGTACCAAGGCGCCTTAACCGTTCAGGTCCTCTGCTAGCCACGCTTTTTAGCACTCGCTAGCTGCCTCTTTCTCTCCATCTATCGCTATTTTCCTCTTTCTCTATTAGTTTTTAAGCTCCCCGGTTAGGCCCCCACTAGACTTTAACTCTCTTCTCTGTTCCTCTTCCCAGGTTAATCTTAAGCTAACTGCCCTTAAGGCACTTCACAAGAGCTAGACCTAGTTGTAACCTACCTGCTATCTGTCTTTTAAAGACCGAAGCAGGCCAAATAAATAAATAAGACCGTCCCTCTTTTAAACACCCAACTAAACTCTCACTTCACACTCATTCAGGGAACCCCAGGTAATCGGAGACATGGGTAAAGTAGGCAAAACTCTCACTCTCTCTCCCTCGTCTCTCTCCAAACCAAATAAGCCGGTCAGAGCCACCACACTTATCACCACCAAAACAAAAACACTCAAACACACCACCCCAACAACACCAAAAAGACCACACACACGCTCACATAAAAAGACTACACCACCACCACCACAAACAAACACACCAACCACATCAGATACAAACATGCCAACACTAAACACAAACACTGACAACAAAAGCACACCTAGCACAAGCACACAAAACACAGACACACCAAAACAAACCACAAACACAAACACACCAAGCACACCAAACACGCCCAGTACACCAAGCACACTGAACAACTCAAGCACATCAAATACACCAATCACAGACACGCCAAAAACAAACACACCAAACACTGACACAGGAGACAAGCCACAACAAACACTGGAAGAGGACACAAACACAAAGAACACAAAAACACCCACACAAAAACACCCACACATACACCAGACTCTGAAATCGTGCTTCCTACACCACCCCCTCCAGTACAATCACCCATCCAGGACACCTACGCTGACGTCACCACAAGACCACCCACCCCCAAAACAAACAGCTACACGGAGTATAGGGCCAATCTCGCGCCTTTGTATCTCCACAAAAGCCAGGCAACACACATACACACAATCACCAGCAAATTTGACACAAAATACAAACCTACACACAAGTACACAATACACCGCGCAAATCGCTCCGGTGACTTAGCTCTAAAAATATTCAGCCTGAGTGACTACCATAATATGGTGGAACACCTCAGGAATGAGGGCGCACAGTGTTATCTCCTCCAACACCCAGAAGCTAGAACAGTTAGGTTTGTCATAAAAGGTCTGTGCGTCCCGTTCACCGGAGAACACACAAAATCAGTACTGGCACAACAGAATTTTGAGGCCATTAGGGCAGTGCAAATGCACTCACTAGGAAGGAATAGGCACCCCCTCCCAATGTTCCTAGTGGAAATGGAGGACACCCAGGAAATTAGGAAGATACTCGGCCTCAAATATTTGGCCCACTTTAGAGTCAGAGTTGAAGAGTACCACTCTGCTCCAGAGCCCAAGCAGTGCCGACGCTGTCAGCAGCTATGACACTACTACAGAGAATGTCAGGCCCCCTCACAAGTTTGCGCCAAATGTACAGGCCCCTACCCCTCCTACACCTGCAAAGTGCCCACAGAGTAACGCCTGTGCGCCCTATGTGGCCAGAAAGGTCATGGAGCAACTTGGCGCGGTTGCCCCAAATACCTCTCTGCACCGGAACGCGCAAGGCCCAGGGCACAGCCAGGGAACCCCAAACCCAGGAATGAACAGACAAAATTACCCCAGGCTGGCCCGTCATCAGCAGAAGGGCAATGGTTTACTCAGGACCGCAGAGGCAGAACCCGCCCAGCCCCCGCCCCTTCTGCAGCACTGACCAAGCAGGTCGCTCCTGCCCAAGTCACGGCACCCACAAAGCGACACTCCCCAACACAACACAAACACAACACCCAACAAACCACAAAGACACACAAAACCGCTCCCACACAAACAACCACACACCAGGCAACACACGTAAGGGACCAAGCTTTTTGGTCCCAAAGTCGCAAACCCCTCGCGATGCATTTGAAAATGGCCTTGCACTAGCCGACTTCCTCGTAAAGTTGGGCTACCCAAAACTGGAATTAGGCTGGAACTCGTTCCTCCAGCACGCAAAGTGACTCCTGGAGCAAATAAACACCAACTGCGACCCACTTTTCCTCTTTGACCACGTCACGCATTTCCTGGGAATTCTCGCACACTTCACTTGTTATGAGTAACACACCCACCGTAAATATCATATACTGGAATTGCAATAACCTCAAAAGGAAGCGCAAGGAGTTTATGGAATTCCTCCAAAGGAATTCAATCCAAATAGTGCTAATTAACGAAACCCACCTGGGACCTGTAGATCGCTTCTCAGTCCCAGGATACTCAGTATACCGAACAGATAGAAATAGGAGAGGCGGAGGGACAGCCGTAGTTATTCAAAATTCAGTACAACACCACCAGGCGTTTGTCCCCCAACTAAACCGAATAGAAGCTACCGCGGTTAGTGTAAAGCTTCTTAATACCGAAGTTACATTTATTGCGGCATATAATCCACCCTGCGATATTGACACGGACGACATTGAGACACTATTGCGTATGGCCCAAAAAGTAGTAATAGCAGGGGACTTGAACGCGAAACATTTCCTCTGCAATTGCGTAGCTGCAAACAAGGCGGGCAATAAACTACTAGCATACATCAACAGACACAACATACTTCTAACTGGCCCTGAAGAGCCGACATTCATACCAAGAGTACATACACACAGACCAGATATACTAGACATTGCTCTCCTCAAGGGCATTACACACAACACAAACACACACGTAATTAACGAATTAAACTCAGATCACCTCCCAGTGTTACTAGAAGTTGAGGCCCCAATCACTTTTAAATCGGAACCTCCAAGACCCAATATCAGACAAGCAGACTGGGAGTCCTTCGAAAACACACTACAAAACATTATACACGTACACACGATCGAGACACATGAAAAACAAGACGAAGCTATTGAGCATATCGTAGAATCAATTAAGCTCGCTACCGAACAACACATCCCAATCAGATATCCTATAACTTCCACACAAAGATTTCCACACGACACTAAACAAGCCATTCAAGACAGAAATCGCGCGAGGCGTAAATGGCAAAAATCGCGTAACTTAATAGACCGTAATGCGTACACGGAACCTAGCATTCAAGCGAACGAACGAATACGAGAATACACAACAAATCAGTGGCACGATGTGTTAAGTAACATCAACCCACAAAACCATACAATCTGGAAAATAGCCAGAAACCTAACTCGTACGTACACACATGTCCCTCCCCTCCACACGCCTAACGGAATAGCGGAAACTCCCCGAACCAAAGCCGAAGCATTTGCAGACAACCTAGAGGCGACATTTGAAACGAATGCCTTTCCGTCAGACCAAGCATTTGTGGACGAAACGGAAGCAATGGTCGTGAATATCGGCAGAACACCAACGCATAATAAGACGCGAAAAACGAATGCGGGTGAGATCAAATGGATCATTAAACACCTGCCCTCTAGGAAGGCCCCGGGGTCAGACCAAATTCCAAATATAGTACTAAAACATCTGCCAGCCAAAGCACTGAAGCTACTGGCAGATATATTTAACTATACAATTGAAAAGGGCAGATTCCCTCCACAGTGGAAAGAGGCCAAAATTCTCATGTTCCCTAAACCGAGAAAGAGCCAATCACAGCCTAAAAACTATAGGCCAATCAGCCTCCTCAGCACTATGAGCAAGGTTTTAGAGAAAATAATAATCAAAAGACTTACGAACCACATAATCAAAAATAACTTAGTAATTAACGAACAATTCGGATTCTGGGCACAACACTCGACAACACTACAACTATTGCGAATGACGGAATCCATCACGCGAGGATTCAACGAAAACCGATCCACAGGGGCCATCTTCTTGGATATTGAACGGGCCTTCGATCGCGTGTGGCACGCTGGTCTACTCAGAAAGCTCATATCACTGGAATTCGCGGACTCTATGATAGCCATAATAAAGGACTATCTATCTCACCGAACGTCCCGCACCGCAGTCGAAACAAGTATATCGGCCGTGACTCTGAGGTTGTAATATTCGTTGCGATGTATTTGGTTTCGCGTACGCTGCCATTTGCGCCTGGCCCTGTTTCGGTCCTGCATTGCCTGTCTTACAGCCCGAGGGAACTGTGTGGTTGCCCTATTCGTTGGCCTAGTTAAGGGAACATGTTTTTCGGTCGCATGGTGAATAGTTCTGGTGATTATTTCTACGGCTTGCTCTTGAGTGTCTTGTGAGCTAATGACAGGGTTGTTTTGTTCGAGTTGCGTTTCAACTAACGCTTCGAACTCGGGCCAGTTGGCGTGTTTGTAGTTGCGCCTAGGCTGTTCTGGTTTGAACATTACGGGCGCCGCGACCTCCATTATTACCGGCAAATGGTCTGATGTGAGGTCGTTTAGTACCGTAGTTTCGGTGTCATATGGTATTCCCTTTAGTAGGGCGATATCGAGGATGTCGGGCATATGATTGGCCGCTCGCGTGATAAAATTCGGCTCTACTAGGCCCGTTAGGAGGATGTTTGCCCGGTTGATAAAATTTAGTAGTTGTGTACCTGGGCATTCACTGTTTGACAGTTCCATAGGTTATGCTTGGCATTGAAGTCGCCAGCCGCAATTACCTTGGTGTCCATTCGCATTATTTTGTCGACATCCTAAATATCAATATTCAGTGGAGGGTTGTATACGGTTACTACCGTTACAGCGGCGCGGTGCAATTGCACATTTACCGCTGTGGCCTCCAACCGGTTTAATTCTGGCACTTGTTTCTGGTGGTGCTTGATAGTATTCAGTACTATTACTGCCGTGCCTCCGCCTCTTCTATTTCGGTCATTGCGGTATATACTGTAACCCGGAATGGAGAAGCGGTCCATTGGTCCTAAATGTGTTTCGTTTAGAAGCGCAATTTGGATCGAGTTTCTTATCAGGAAGTCCGTTAATTCCTGACGTTTTCGTCTGATATTGTTGCAGTTCCAGTATAATACGTTTACTGTAGATGTACTATCCATTACTGGTTGTGGGATGAAAGTACAAGGAGATATCTGGCAAGATAGTTAAAGAGGTAAAGTGGGTCTGCGTCTTGGTGTGTGATTAACTCCAGCAGCCATTTTGTGTGTTTAAGGAAGTTTTCGTAACTTACTTCCCTGGAGACTCCTAGTGAAGCCAGGAGCTCCCTCAAGGCCATTCCATTTACAAAAGCTTCGCGGGTGGTGAGCACTACTGGAGAGAAAATTGAATCCTCCAGCGGTGTAGGGGGTGCTTGTGTGTGTGTGTGTTGGTTGTTGTGTGTTGTTTCTGTCCCTAGTGAGTGGGGTGCGCTCTGGTGTAGCCATGGTCTGACCGGTGGTGACTCGGTCATCCCTGGCAGTAGAAGGGCGGGTTTCGGGGGCTGACCTGTTGCGGCCGCGACGGTCCTGGATGAACCACCCTTCGTTATTGGTGGGAACAGCCTGAGTTGTGTTTTGCTGTCTCTGAGGTTGGGGACGGGGGGCCCTATATGGCTGTTGCCTTGGCCTTGAGTTTAGTGCCAGCTGGTAGACTGGGCCACCGCGCCATGTTGCCCCGTGGCCTGTGTGGTTACACAGTGCGCACAGTCGTTCCTGAGGAGGAACTCTACATAGATAAGAGGGGTGAGGGCCTTTGCATTTGGCGCATACATTAATTGGGGCCTGACACTCTAAATGGGTATGGAACAGTTGCTGGCACTTTCTGCATTGTTTTGGTGCTGGAGTCGTCCTATAATCCTCGACTTTAACCCTAAAATGCGCTAAGTACTTGAGGTCTCTAATCTTTCTGTTAGCTGGGGTGTCTGCAAGTTCTACATATTAGGTACATGGGGAGGAGGGCACGTGTCCTGTCACGCTTGTGTATTTGAACAGCCCTGATGACCTCAAGGTTGAGGGTGGCCAGTTCTAATTTAATGTGTTACCCGGATACTTCGGCATATACTCCTTTTACTACAAATCTAAGGGTCTTTTCTGTGGGCTCTGACATTAGGTGGAAATGTATATGCCGGCTTTTGAGGTGTTCTACAAAAGCATTGTAATCCCTCCTCGAGAACAGCTTGACTTCATAGTCTCCGGAGGCCGGCGCAAATCTAACTGTGTATTTGTATAAGTATTTGTGTGTTGTATCAAAGCTATGGGTAATTGTGTGTATTGGTGTTGTCTGGCGCTTTTGCACGAAGATTGGTGCCAAATCGGACCTGAACTCCGTGAATGTGTTGGTGTGGGTGGAACTTGCGCTAGCCTGTGCCTGTGTCTGTGCCGCTTGGGCGTAGGTCTCAGGTATCGGAGAGTGTGCTTTAGGGGTGGGAGATGGTCTCATGTCCGATAGGTCGATGAGGTCTTGAGGTGGTGTATGTGGAGATGGTTGTGTAGGTGTGCGTGTGTGTGTTGTCTGTGCTTGTGTACATGTGTGTGTAGGTAGCGTTGGTGTGTGCATGGGTGTAGTTTGTGTTTGTGTGTGTGAAGGTGTAGTTTGTGTTTGTGCGCGTGTAGGCTTTGTTTGTGTACGTGAGCGTGTAGGCTGTGTTTGTGTGTGAGTAGACTGTGTGTGAGTGGGTGTAGGCTGTGTTTGTATGTGTATGGGTGTGGTCTGTATTGGCGTGTGTGTAGGCTGTGTTTGTGTGAGTGTAAGCTGTTTTTGTGTGCATGAGCGTGTAGGCTGTGTCTGTGTGAGTGTAGGTTGTTTGTGTGAGTGTGTTTGTGCGTGTGTGGTTGACGCTTGTGTAAGAGTGGGTGTGGGTATGCGTGTCCGTGTAAGTGTTCGACTGGGTGTGTTGGCGTCAGTGAGAGGGGGTTGATTGTGAGTTGTTGCCTGAGTTGGTGTAGGTATGAGTGGAAGTGTGGGGTTGCGTGTTGGTGTTGTGTCTTGTGTGGGCATGTTCATAAGGTCCAACTCAGGAGCTCTGCTACGCTGTGATCACGGGCATGGTCGTGTGTTTGTGGCTGATGATGATGATGATGATGATGATGATGATGATGATGATGATGATGATGTGGGCGTGGGTGTTGATGGTTTGTTTGTCTTTGGTCATTTTCAGTGCCTTAGCCGTTACCGGCTTTTTCGTAGATGTTAGGGATGAGGGGGAGAGTCAAACAGTCTTCTTCACCATTGCCAGATATTTTCTGTTCTAGTGTTTTAGTGATCAGTTGGAGGGGCTGAATTAAAGAACCTAACGAGTAGTGAGTATTAAAGGAATGAAAACCTGACGGGGACCTAACTGGGTGGAACTTTAGTAAATGGTGAGTGGTTTTAAGTGTGTTTTTAAGAGGGGGACGGTCTTGTTTATTTAACCTGCTTCTGGTCTTTATAAAGACAGATAGCGGGTAGGTTTTAACTTTACTAGCTCTCTCGAGGTGCCTCGGGGGCAGTCATCTTAAAATTAGCCTAAGAAGAGGAAAAGAGAAGAGTGTAAAAAGCCTAGTGGGGGCCTAACCGGGGAAACAAGAACTAGAGAGAAAGAGGAAAATATAGTTGAAGAAAAAGAGGCAGCTAGCGAGTGCCAAAAAGCGTGGCTAGCAGAGGACCTGAACCGGTTAGGGTGCCTAGGTACCAGTCAGAGATTGTTGGCTGTGGTCTTGCTATCCCTCGTCTATCCTGCTTGTTTATAGTTACCTGTCCTGGAGCGGGTCGTTGCGGCTGCCGGCAATCGGGAGTTGGAGCGGTGATCCCCGGGAGACTTTGAGCGCGAGTGGTGGCCTGCGCACTGCGTTTTCTGAAGTTCGCTCGGATTCCCTGCTTCTCGCTTTACCTAAGCTTGGAGGGCTCTTGGAATACTCTCCACACTCTTTACGTAGTGGGTCACTGAGGGGTTATCCTCCCTATGGGAGGCGCCCTCTGACTCTTGCCATTCCGGGATTACTCCCTTGCTGGCTTTAGGGTGGGTGATTAAATGAAGACGGTGGTTAGATGGTGGGAAAATTGGAGTTTGGGAGATATTTTTTTAAAGTAGTAGTAGAAGATCTGTTGGTGATGGAATGATTTAGTCAGTTATCATAGGCAATTTATGGTTGTGTCAGTACAAGCCTTGGTCGTTTGTAAGTCTCCCGGGGGTGTATATCATATTCCCCGAGGCCTCGGATAAGGTGGTTAAAGCTATGGGGAAGACTGGCGTAGAATTTGTTGGATAGATGCTTGATGTAGTCAATTAGGGTAGGGAAGGAGAGGTCAGTATGAATGTTTTCGTTGGGAATGTACCAATCAGCGGCTATGGATGTGCGTAAGTAGCGGTTTTGCAGTACTTGTAGCGGTTTGAGGTTGATCTTGGCTGCTGCTCCCCAGACTGGACAGGCATAAGTGAGTGCAGGTCGGACAACCTGCTTGTAAACCAGGAGTTTGCTCTTCAGGGACATGGGGGACTTCTTGTTGTACAATGGGTACAACAAGGCCATACGTCTGCTGATTTTTGAGGCCAGTTTAGCGATGTGGGGCTTCCATGTAAGGTGCATGTCCAGTTGGATGCCTAGATAAGTGGCTTCTGTAGACCAGGGGATGTTCTCTCCGCTCTCGTTTTTTTTTTTTTTTTTTTTTTTTTTTTTTTTTTTTTAAGTGGTGGGGTAAAATCTTGTTGCGAGACCCTATGGCACTGTGGGAGTCGCCATTGAAGATGGCCATACCCACTAAAAAAACCCATCCACCGGATTAGGAAGGTGAAAGCCTGCTGCGGTACCGTCTGTAGCACCCGCGCATTCAGTGGTGAAAGATAGAGCTGGCTCGCATAGCGTAACCAGAAGGAGAAGGTTAGGAGCTTGGAGACGAGCTTAACCGAAGCCCAGCATGCCCCCTAGCGGAGTCATGGATGGTTTAGAAGGAGTCATTTCTGATTGTTGTCAGGAATCAGGGTGCTATGTTGCTTGGCGTGTATACGCCGCGTTTGTTCGTGCGCCTCAGAAGTCTGGGAGCGTGTCGATACCCTGCATGCTGGATCCCTGAAACAATCTAAATATACATGTACATGCACTAAGGAAAAAGAAAGCGCGTACAATTAGTCTCTTAGATTAATGGTAATTAGCGCGCTAGTGGCGTCGTCAGTCTACAGTAAATTATAATTGTTACGCTCCACCATACGGCGTCGTCTGCAATTCATACTTAAGAGTGTCGATATACCATTCGGCATCGTCAATTAGGTTAGTGCATGTCCGTTGTATCGCCTATTCGTCTTGAGTGCACACTTGGCGGGCAGTCTGCCTGAAATGCAGGTGCGAGGCAGTGCCACTCCCGATGGGCCCTCATCCCCCTGGGTCCGCCTTATAAATAAGGACTTGAGGGTTATCTGACAAGAGAAAGTGTGTGTAGGTATGAATGTCTGTGTGTCTGTGTGTGAGAGAGAGAGAGAGAGAGTGATGCACTGTTCACATGTGAATAACATCGGGGTAATTTACTAGATTGTCCAGATATTGCTGCATGTCAACATCTGGCTCCCCGAGACCAATAGTTCTCTGGAATAGAGATAGTGGCCTTGCATGTTTGTCGTGCGTTGTATCATAAGTTCCCAGGTTTTGAATTAATTCGTTGTGGTTTTTGATTTTCTTATCAAGTAAGTTACAGGTGAGCCTTTTTATGAATTGTTCAATGGAATGAACTTTTAGCTTCTCGTGTAATTGGAGCGTTAGAGCTACTTCGGGTAGTCTCGCGATTATTCGGAGTACTCTATTCTGCATCGTTTGCAGTCTCTTTATGTGTGCTTGCGCTGCATGTCCCCATACGGGTGCAGCGTATGTTAGTATGGGCCGGATTAGAGTGTTATAAAGTTTTGTGCCCATCTCGAACTTTAGAGTACTGTTTGTGTTGATTATTGGGTATAGCTTGTTGAGTTGTGCATTGGTTTTGGCTCTTACGGTGTCTACGTACTGTTTCCACGTAAGGCCCTGGTCCATCGTTACACCTAAGTAGGTGATGGTTTTGCTGTTCCATTGGATTGGCTCTTGTCCAAGCGTTAGTGGCTGAAGGCCGTGTTTACCATGACGGTGCTTAATTCGCTTGGTGAATACAATTGCCTGGCTTTTTCTGGTATTTACCTTTATGCGCCATTTCGTGAGCCATGGCTCTAAATCATTTAGAGCATTTTGTAGCCTGGTGCATATAATCCTCGGCATGGTTGATTGTGTGACTAGCGCTGTGTCATCCGCATATAGATATCGGTCTACTCTTATCGTCTCTGGTAAATAATTTATGTAAATATTAAAGAGGGTGGGCCCCAATAAACTCCCTTGTGGGACCCCTGCCTTGATTGGCCGTCGCGTTGATGTCTCTGTTTCGACTGCCGTGCGGAACGTTCGGTGAGATAGATAGTCCTTTATTATGGCTATTATAGAGTGCGTGAATTCCAGTGATATGAGCTTTCTGAGTAGACCAGCGTGCCACACGCGATCGAAGGCCCGTTCAATATCCAGGAAGATGGCCCCTGTGGATCTGTTTTCGTTGAATCCTCGCGTGATGGATTCCGTCATTCGCAATACTTGTAGTGTTGTCGAGTGTTGTGCCCGGAATCCGAATTGTTCGTTAATTACTAAGTTATTTTTCATTATGTGGTTCGTAACTCTTTTGAGTATTATTTTCTCTAAAACCTTGCTCATAGTGCTGAGGAGGCTGATTGGCCTATAGTTTTCAGGCTGTGATTTGCTCTTTCTCGGTTTAGGGAACATGAGAATTTTGGCCTCTTTCCACTGTGGAGGGAATCTGCCCTTTTCAATTGTATAGTTAAATATATCTGCCAGTAGCTTCAGTGCTTTGGCTGGCAGATGTTTTAGTACTATATTTGGAATTTGGTCTGGCCCTGGGGCCTTCCTTGAGGGCAGGTGTTTAATGATCCATTTGATCTCACCCGCATTCGTTTTTCGCGTCTTATTATGCGTTGGTGTTCTGCCGATATTCACGACCATTGCTTCCGTTTCGTTCACAAATGCTTGGTCTGACGGAAAGGCATTCGGTTCAAATGTTGCCTCTAGGGTGTCTGCAAATGCTTCGGCTTTGGCTCGGGGAGTTTCCGCTATTCCGTTAGGCGTGTGGAGGGGAGGGACATTTGTGTACGTACGCGTTAGGTTTCTGGCTATTTTCCAGATTGTACGGCTTTGTGGGTCGATGTTATTTAATACGTCGTGCCATTGATTCGTTGTGTATTCTCGTATTCGTTCGTTCGCTTGAATGCCTAGATCCATGTACGCATTACGGCCTATTAAGTTACTCGATTTTTGGCATTTACGCCTCGCGATTTCTGTCTTGAATTGCTTGTCTAGTGTCGCGTGGAAGTCTTTGTGTAGAAGTTATAGGATATCTGACTGGGATGTGTTGTTCGGTAGCGAGCTTAATTGATTCTACGATATGCTCAATAGCTTCGTCTTGTTTTTCATGTGTTTCGATTGTGTGTTCGTGCATAATGTTTTGTAGTGTGTTTTCGAAGGACTCCTAGTCTGCTTGTCTGTAATTGGGTCTTGGTGGTTCCGGTTTAAAAGTAATTGGGGCTTCAATTTCTAATAACACTGGGAGGTGATCTGAGTTTAACTCGTTAATTACGCGTGTGTTTGTGTTGTGTGTAATGCCCTTGAGGAGAGCAATGTCGAGTATATCTGGTCTGTGTGTATGTACTCTTGGTATGAATGTCGGCTCTTCAGGGCCAGTTAGAAGTATGTTGTGTCTGTTAATGTATGCTAGTAGTTTATTGCTTGCCTTGTTTGTAGCTACGCAATTGCAGAGGAAATGTTTCGCGTTCAAGTCCCCTACTATTACCACTTTTTGGGCCATACGCAATAGTGTCTCAATATCGTCCGTGTCAATATCACAGGGTGGATTATATGCCGCAATAAATGTAACTTCGGTATTAAGAAGCTTTACCCTAACCGCGGTAGCTTCTATTCGGCTTAGTTGGGGGACAAACGCCTGGTGGTGTTGTACTGAATTTTGAATAACTACGGCTGTCCCTCCAACTCCCCTATTTCCATCTGTTCGGTATACTGAGTATCCTGGGACTGAGAAGCGATCCACAGGTCCCAGGTGGGTTTCGTTAATTAGCGCTATTTGGATTGAATTCCTTTGGAGGAATTCCGCAAACTCCTTGCGCTTCCTTTTGAGGTTATTACAATTCCAGTAAATGATATTTACGGTGGGTGTGTTACTCATAACAAGTGAACTGTGCGAGAATTCCCAGGAAATGTGTGACATGGTCAAAGGGGAAAAGTGGGTCGCTGTTGGTGTTTATTTGCTCCAGGAGTCACTTTGCGTGCTGGCGGAACGAGTTCCAGCCTAATTCCAGTTTTGGAACACTCTTAAGTATGAATTGCAGACGACGCCGTATGGTGGATCGTAACAATTATAATTTACTGTAGACTGACGACGCCACTAGCGCGCTAATTACCATTAATCTAAGAGACTAATTGTACGCACTTTCTTTTTTCTTAGTGCATGTACATGTATATTTAGATTGCTTCAGGGATCCAGCATGCAGGGTATCGACACGCTCCCAGACTTCTGAGGCGCACGAACAAACGCGGCGTATACACGCCAAGCAACATAGCACCCTGATTCCTGACAACAATCAGAAATGACTCCTTCTAAACCATCCATGACTCCCCTAGGGGGCAAGCTGGGCTTCGGTTAAGCTCGTCTCCAAGCTCCTAACCTTCTCCTTCTGGTTACGCTATGCGAGCCAGCTCTATCTTTCACCACTGAATGCGCGGGTGCTACAGACGGTACCGCAGCAGGCTTTCACCTTCCTAATCCGGTGGATGGGTTTTTTTAGTGGGTATGGCCATCTTCAATGGCGACTCCCACAGTACCATAGGGTCTCGCAACAAGATTTTACCCCACCACTTAAAAAAAAAAAAAAAAAAAAAAAAAACGAGAGAGGAGAGAACATCCCCTGGTCTACAGAAGCCACTTATCTAGGCATCCAACTGGACATGCACCTTACATGGAAGCCCCACATCGCTAAACTGGCCTCATAAATCAGCAGACGTATGGCCTTGTTGTACCCATTGTACAACAAGAAGTCCCCCATGTCCCTGAAGAGCAAACTCCTGGTTTACAAGCAGGTTGTCCGACCTGCACTCACTTATGCCTGTCCAGTCTGGGGAGCAGCAGCCAAGACCAACCTCAAACCGCTACAAGTACTGCAAAACCGCTACTTACGCACATCCATAGCCGCTGATTGGTACATTCCCAACGAAAACATTCATACTGACCTCTCCTTCCCTACCCTAATTGACTACATCAAGCATCTATCCAAGAAATTCTACGCCAGTCTTCCCCATAGCTTTAACCACCTTATCCGAGGCCTCGGGGAATATGATATACACCCCCGGGAGACTTACAAACGACCAAGGCTTGTACTGACACAACCATAAATTGCCTATGATAACTGACTAAATCATTCCATCACCAACAGATCTTCTACTACTACTTTAAAAAAATATCTCCCAAACTCCAATTTTCCCACCATCTAACCACCATCTTCATTTAATCACCCACCCTAAAGCCAGCAAGGGAGTAATCCCGGAATGGCAAGAGTCAGAGGGCGCCTCCCATAGGGAGGATAACCCCTCAGTGACCCACTACGTAAAGAGAGCGGAGAGAACTCCAAGAGCCCTCCAAGCTTAGGTAAAGCGAGAAGCAGGGAATCCGAGCGAACTTCAGAAAACGCAGTGCGCAGGCCACCACTCGCGCTCAAAGTCGCCCGGGGATCACCGCTCCAACTCCCGATTGCCGGCAGCCGCAACGACCCGCTCCAGGACAGGTAACTATAAACAAGCAGGATAGACGAGGGATAGCAAGGACACAGCCAACAGTCTCTGACTGGTACCTAGGCGCCCTAACCGGTTCAGGTCCTCTGCTAGCCACGCTTTTTAGCACTCGCTAGCTGCCTCTTTTTCTTCAACTATATTTTCCTCTTTCTCTCTAGTTCTTGTTTCCCCGGTTAGGCCCCCACTAGGCTTTTTACACTCTTCTCTTTTCCTCTTCTTAGGCTAATTTTAAGATGACTGCCCCCGAGGCCCCTCGAGAGAGCTAGTAAAGTTAAAACCTACCCGCTATCTGTCTTTATAAAGACCAGAAGCAGGTTAAATAAACAAGATCGTCCCCCTCTTAAAAACACACTTAAAACCACTCACCATTTACTAAAGTTCCACCCAGTTAGGTCCCCGTCAGGTTTTCATTCCTTTAATACTCACTACTCGTTAGGTTCTTTAATTCAGCCCCTCCAACTGATCACTAAAACACTAGAACAGAAAATATCTGGCAATGGTGAAGAAGACTGTTTGACTCTCCCCCTCATCCCTAACATCTACGAAAAAGCCGGTAACGGCTAAGGCACTGAAAATGACCAAAGACAAACAAACCATCAACACCCACGCCCACATCATCATCATCATCATCATCATCATCAGCCACAAACACACGACCATGCCCGTGATCACAGCGTAGCAGAGCTCCTGAGTTGGACCTTATGAACATGCCCACACAAGACACAACACCAACACGCAACCCCACACTTCCACTCATACCTACACCAACTCAGGCAACAACTCACAATCAACCCCCTCTCACTGACGCCAACACACCCAATCGAACACTTACACGGACACGCATACCCACACCCACTCTTACACAAGCGTCAACCACACACGCACAAACACACTCACACAAACAACCTACACTCACACAGACACAGCCCACACGCTCATGCACACAAAAACAGCTTACACTCACACAAACACAGCCTACACACACGCCAATACAGACCACACCCATACACATACAAACACAGCCTACACCCACTCACACTCAGTCTACTCACACACAAACACAGCCTACACGCTCACGTACACAAACAAAGCCTACACGCGCACAAACACAAACTACACCTTCACACACACAAACACAAACTACACCCATGCACACACCAACGCTACCTACACACACATGTACACAAGCACAGACAACACACACACGCACACCTACACAACCATCTCCACATACACCACCTCAAGACCTCATCGACCTATCGGACATGAGACCATCTTCCACCCCTAAAGCACACTCTCCGATACCTGAGACCTACGCCCAAGTGGCACAGACACAGGCACAGGCTAGCGCAAGTTCTACCCACACCAACACATTCACGGAGTTCAGGTCCGATTTGGCACCAATCTTCGTGCAAAAGCGCCAGACAACACCAATACACACAATTACCCATAGCTTTGATACAACACACAAATACTTATACAAATACACAGTTAGATTCGCGCCGGCCTCCGGAGACTATGAAGTCAAGCTGTTCTCGAGGAGGGATTACAATGCTTTTGTAGAACACCTCAAAAGCCGGCATATACATTTCCACCTAATGTCAGAGCCCACAGAAAAGACCCTTAGATTTGTAGTAAAAGGAGTATATGCCGAAGTATCCGGGTAACACATTAAATTAGAACTGGCCACCCTCAACCTTGAGGTCATCAGGGCTGTTCAAATGCACAAGCGTGACAGGACACGTGCCCTCCTCCCCATGTACCTAATACAGTCGCCGCAATTGAAATCTTTACATTGTTAGTGCAAGAAAAATCTTTACGTACACAATGTACTCAGTGTGTTCTTCTCCCGCCACTATACAAAGGAGTGGGCGGAGCTGTAAATCACGTAATTCTTAAGTGCACAGTAGCAGCTTGCTTCTATTAGCAAGCCAGATCTCAGTCAGTCTCTGTACAGAGTGTTCTCTTTCCCGTTTGTAGTTGTTATTAAGTTTTTAACCTGGGTGCCATTTTTAAAGCTGTGTATTTCTCATTATAATACAAATAATGGGATGCAAGAAGCTCACTTCTGAGGAGAAGACTCGTGCTTTAACTCTATTGGAAGTATGTACATCTGTGATTCGTGTAGCTGCCAATCTAAAGGTTTCAACACAAACTATTTATGACCTAAAAACAGCAGCAGCATCTTTTCCACCTGGCACCACACCAAGACAAAAAATGGGCTCAGGTGGTAAAAGAAAGACTTCAACAAGAACTGATGACCTACTGAAACGCGAAGTGATGGCTGATCCATGGATTACAGTGGCAGGGTTAAAGAAGAAACACCCAGACCTTCTCAACAATGTTGCAATAAGGACCATTCAGCATCAGCTCAAAAAGACTCAGGTTTACCAAATCAGTGTGCAGCCAAGAAGCCTCTTCTGACTGAAGCGATGAAGAAGAAAAGGATAAATGTTTGCATGACGTATCACCACTGGACATCAGAGGACTGGCGCAAAGTAATGTTTTCTGATGAAAGCACTTTCAAACTGGTCAGAGGAAAGTCCAAAATGGTGAGGAGGCCAACAAATGTGTCACGATATGATCCAAAGTTTACTGTCAAAGCTGTTAAACGTTTAGAAAGTGTGATGGTATGGGGTGCTTTTAGTGGCAATTATGGTAGAGGTGGCTTGTACTTTCTCCCATAGAATATCACAATGAAGGGAAGTAACTATTTAGAAGTGTTACAACAGCATTTGGTCACATTTTGGCCGATTCACCATTGCCAGTACTTCATGCATGACAGTGCCCCTACACATAGGACAAAGATGGTTCAGAAGTTCCTGAAAGATAATAATATACCTGTATTTGAATGACCTGGTAACTCTCCTGACCTAAATCCGATAGAAAATGCTTAGAATGAAATGAAAAATAAAATTGAAGAGCTGTAACCATCAAGTATTAAGGAGCTACAGGAAGTGTTGAAGAAGTTGTGGGTGGAAATGGACAAAAAATATTTTGAATATCTAGCAGACTCAATGCCTAGGAGACTCCTGAAAGTGATAAAAGTTAAGGAAAATATGACCAAGAACTAATTGTACGCAGAAGTTAAAAATAAAACCATGTAAAGTCAGTACTTGTTGTTTTTATTACCTTGTAAAGATTTCCATTGCGGCGACTGTAGAACTTGCAGACACCCCAGCTAACAGAAAGATTAGAGACCTCAAGTACTTAGCGCATTTTAGGGTTAAAGTCGAGGATTATAGGACGACTCCAGCACCAAAACAATGCAGAAAGTGCCAGCAACTGTTCCATACCCATTTAGAGTGTCAGGCCCCAATTAATGTATGCGCCAAATGCAAAGGCCCTCACCCCTCTTATCTATGTAGAGTTCCTCCTCAGGAACGACTGTGCGCACTGTGTAACCACACAGGCCACGGGGCAACATGGCGCGGTTGCCCAGTCTACCAGCTGGCACTAAACTCAAGGCCAAGGGAACAGCCATATAGGGCCCCCCGTCCCCAACCTCAGAGACAGCAAAACACAACTCAGGCTGTTCCCACCAATAACGAAGGGTGGTTCATCCAGGACCGTCGCGGCCGCAACAGGTCAGCCCCCGAAACCCGCCCTTCTACTGCCAGGGATGACCGAGTCACCACCGGTCAGACCATGGCTACACCAGAGCGCACCCCACTCACTAGGGACAGAAACAACACACAACAACCAACACACACACACACACAAGCACCCCCTACACCGCTGGAGGATTCAATTTTCTCTCCAGTAGTGCTCACCACCCGCGAAGCTTTTGTAAATGGAATGGCCTTGAGGGAGCTCCTGGCTTCACTAGGAGTCTCCAGGGAAGTAAGTTACGAAAACTTCCTTAAACACACAAAATGGCTGCTGGAGTTAATCACACACCAAGACGCAGACCCACTTTACCTCTTTAACTATCTTGCCAGATATCTCCTTGTACTTTCATCCCACAACCAGTAATGGATAGTACATCTACAGTAAACGTATTATACTGGAACTGCAACAGTATCAGACGAAAACGTCAGGAATTAACGGACTTCCTGATAAGAAACTCGATCCAAATTGCGCTTCTAAACGAAACACATTTAGGACCAATGGACCGCTTCTCCATTCCGGGTTACAGTATATACCGCAATGACCGAAATAGAAGAGGCGGAGGCACGGCAGTAATAGTACTGAATACTATCAAGCACCACCAGAAACAAGTGCCAGAATTAAACCGGTTGGAGGCCACAGCGGTAAATGTGCAATTGCACCGCGCCGCTGTAACGGTAGTAGCCGTATACAACCCTCCACTGAATATTGATATTTAGGATGTCGACAAAATAATGCGAATGGACACCAAGGTAATTGCGGCTGGCGACTTCAATGCCAAGCATAACCTATGGAACTGTCAAACAGCGAATGCCCAGGTACACAACTACTAAATTTTATCAACCGGGCAAACATCCTCCTAACGGGCCTAGTAGAGCCTAATTTTATCCCGCGAGCGTCCAATCATATGCCCGACATCCTCGATATCGCCCTACTAAAGGGAATACCATATGACACCGAAACTACGGTACTAAACGACCTCACATCAGACCATTTGCCGGTAATAATGGAGGTCGCGGCGCCCGTAATGTTCAAACCAGAACAGCCTAGGCGCAACTACAAACACACCAACTGGCCCGAGTTCGAAGCGTTAGTTGAAACGCAACTCGAACAAAACAACCCTGTCATTAGCTCACAAGACACTCAAGAGCAAGCCGTAGAAATAATCACCAGAACTATTCACCATGCGACCGAAAAACATGTTCCCTTAACTAGGCCAACGAATAGGGCAACCACACAGTTCCCTCGGGCTGTAAGACAGGCAATGCAGGACCGAAACAGGGCCAGGCGCAAATGGTAGCGTACGCGAAACCAAATACATCGCAACGAATATGACAACCTCAGAGTCACGGCCGATATACTTGTTTCGACTGCGGTGCGGGACGTTCGGTGAGATAGATAGTCCTTTATTATGGCTATCATAGAGTCCGCGAATTCCAGTGATATGAGCTTTCTGAGTAGACCAGCGTGCCACACGCGATCGAAGGCCCGTTCAATATCCAAGAAGATAGCCCCTGTGGATCGGTTTTCGTTGAATCCTCGCGTGATGGATTCCGTCATTCGCAATAGTTGTAGTGTTGTCGAGTGTTGTGCCCAGAATCCGAATTGTTCGTTAATTACTAAGTTATTTTTGCTTATGTGGTTCGTAAGTCTTTTGAGTATTATTTTCTCTAAAACTTTGCTCATAATGCTGAGGAGGCTGATTGGCCTATAGTTTTTAGGCTGTGATTGGCTCTTTCTCGGTTTAGGGAACATGAGAATTTTGGCCTCTTTCCACTGTGGAGGGAATCTGCCCTTTTCAATTGTATAGTTAAATATATCTGCCAGTAGCTTCAGTGCTTTGGCTGGCAGATGTTTTAGTACTATATTTGGAATTTGGTCTGGCCCCGGGGCCTTCCTAGAGGGCAGGTGTTTAATGATCCATTTGATCTCACCCGCATTCGTTTTTCGCGTCTTATTATGCGTTGGTGTTCTGCCGATATTCACGACCATTGCTTCCGTTTCGTCCACAAATGCTTGGTCTGACGGAAAGGCATTCGTTTCAAATGTCGCCTCTAGGTTGTCTGCAAATGCTTCGGCTTTGGCTCGGGGAGCATGCTTCTGCATGGGGCTCAGGTTAGGGCTTTCATACTGCAGCTTGAATTTCCGAAGTGCAGGCAAGATTCGGTTTATGATGCTGTTAAACCACAGGGTTAGGTCCTGAAATTTCTCCAGGTCCGCCTGCGAGAGCATTTCCCCTAATGCAGGGGTGGTCATAAGTACAGCGGGTACCACAGGTACCACCTGTGGAACGGCTGTAACAGCAGTATCCCTTGGTGCCAGAGCTGCCTCAGTGGACTGCTCTGCCGGCGCCTTGGGTGGCTGTTGAGGAGATGTTTTCACTCTCTCCGCGGATTGACGCTTGCTCTTGTTTTTCCTTCGCCGCTTAGGTTTAGGAGGAGCATTGGCCACAACAGACTTCTCTGTATGGCCTGGAGGTGGTGCCGCAACTTCAGTCGTGGCAGAAGCAGGTACTACTGTCTGGGCCTTGGCCTGGGCCAGTGTCTTTTCTGCCCTATTAAGGGCGTGTGGGAAGGAGACGCCGGGGCGGACCTCTGCCGCTTCCGAGCGTCCATTGCGACGGCTGTCTATGATTTTCAGGCGCGTCTCACATCCTTTGTAGACACTGCAGTGCGCGCATTTGCAGTTGACACATTCCCTGTCCGTGTCCGGCTTAGGGCAGTCCTGCACTCTGTGGGTTCCACCACACCGCAGACATGCAAGCGGACGCTCACATGCCATGCTGGAATGATGAAATCCCAGGCAATTGCGACACTGCGCGGGACCTTCCTTGCCGTAAAAACGTTCCACCTTTACGGCAGTGTAGATCAAGTGACGCACAGTGTCGATTGGCTGGACTTGTTGGTCGCGCACTTTGTCCACCACGACCAGAAACAGTGGCATGGCCACCTTTTCAGACCCGCTGTCGGAGACAATAGTCTTCTTCAACTGGGCCACTGATGCAGTAATGTTATATTCTTCGAGGAGTGCCAGCCTGACATCCTCGGTAGAGCAGTCAGAGGCAAGGCCTCTGATTATTCGCCTTTCCACGTGAGGACGTGTGGGTGAATAACTGTAAAACGGGATATTCAATTCCCGTAGTACAGCCTTGGCTGCTTCAAAATCCTCAAGTGAGGAGGTCTTGATATTGAGCTTTCGTGGCTTCCTAATTGCCTCAAAGCGCCCTTTCAGGCGCGAAGCTAGGAGCCGCATGGTTTTTGTATGCTCCTTAAAAGCATCCGCTACTATTGGCGGTATTTTCTCCCCCCCCCTTGGTTGGGGTTGGGTTGTACCCTGTGGTTGTTGCTGCTGAGAGCCCGTGGAGTTATGCCTGTTCCGGCGTCCCTTCACCACAGTGAAGCCCTCGGTGTCAGTGTCCATATCTGCCTCTGAGTCAGAGGAAGAGAGAGGATGATAGGAAACCAGTGGTGGTGACTCCCTATCAATGACCTGTCGCGGGACAGAGCACTTGCGCTTTTTACGCGCAAGGTGGTACCGCCTCGGGAACAGAGGTAGATGATGATGTTGTTGGTCCTGCACCAATGTCGGTCGGCACGGTTGCCTTCCGGCTGCTTGCAGAGGACCGGACCCCCTCCTTAGAGGAGGAGGCGCCTGGGCAAGCCATTACGGCTTGAGGTGTTGGACCAGAGGTCCTTACCTTTGGCTGCAGCCTTGCAAGCCCGCAGTCTCGTGGTCCGTCAGTCAGTTTGTCTGTGTCGGGAATCAAGATGATGGGAGAGGAGGAGTATAATTACCTGGCTCACCCTATGCACCAGCACGCACCCCTCCGAGAGTAAGATTGATGTTAAAGAAGCACTATCGAGGATTGATGTGACACTCTACGGTTTGCTGTCAAACCTCTTGCAGCGTGCCTCGGAACTGTGCTGTCGCCTGGCTATGTAGTTCTTCTTTGCTCCACCACGTCACTGCAGTCGTTCTCCTGCTGCCCCTTTGGTGAGAAGTACAAGCACTCGTAGCTCCAGTACAGAACCTCCTAAATACCGGACCTGACGCTGTGATTCAAGATGGCGGCCTATGTGGTGGGCACTACTTATAAACAACTCGTCTACAGGCTACGATTTCAACGCAGTAAAATAAAAATGTTGTGTAATAACACGCCTATTTTGTGAATATGGGCTGTGTTACACACAAAAACACTGTCTTAAATATAACCTCAAGTAAACAAAAAGGGATGGCATTTAATATTAAACGATAACCCATGGGCAATGAAATATATAACCTTAAATATCATACATGCAATCTACAAGTTTACATGCCATTATGTAACTGCATTACACACTCAAATTACAAAAAAGATAGACAAAACTGCAAGCAGCATGTTATTTAAATAAAACAGAAGTGTTGACATTGAGTTGACTCAATTATTAATCATTGTTTACACTGTTTTTCACATTGTACAATGTACATAATGTTATATACCTACACAAAACATACTATACTGGATGGCTGATATACAAATGCTGCCATTTAGGATAATTAACTACCTACTAAATTCAAAAGCCTTAGGGTGGAAATTTGCTTTTACTATTACTGAAAACTTGATTACTCAGTTTGCAACAACATATTACTCAGCACTTCATGACACTTTATTTTACAGGGGGAATCCACAAAACCAGATGAAATATTAAAAATAATAACCGTAAACAGCACTGTAAATGAAATATATGAAATACGTAATCTTAAATCAGCATTGTAAAGCAACATTGTGTTAGGTTAGGTTAGTGTATGTATATGAGTGGGGTGACAGGATCCTGTGTTATCGAAATGTTTACAATTTGGGCAGTGTTTATGCAATCATTTCAACGTAAATGCATTAATCAATCATTGTAGCATATATATTACACTCGTTTATACACATTTATTAGCTAAATATCCGCCGCATAAGCGAAATAAAACCACTTCATCGCACGTACGAAATTTTCTCATAAATAAAACACGAAGCTTGTGCGCACAATAAAACTTACAAGATCGTAATCAGCAATAAAAGCTGTATCCATTGCACTATGTTTCATTCGTTTTCTCGAGCGGCCGATTTTGTAAATATTTACCAAACTTTGCTATAGTCTACAGTTTTACATACAGCAACATAACACATTTCTTCTAAACTACAGCTACACATTTAAATTACAAAGACAAAGATAATGTATAAATACAAGCAGCATACTACTTACATGAAACAAACTGTTGGTGTTGCAGGTGCCACTAATTGAGTTCACTCGAAATTATTGTCTTTCACTATTCAACATGTTATATATACACAAAAATGGCAAACCGTCCAGCCTAAGCGTAAGAGAAATACACCCTCTCCAGTCGTTACCACTGCTCCTGTGGCCACAGCCAATCAATTTCAGGTTGTGGCCACTACTTCTACGACGGAGCCCATATCAGAAACCATGGACTTTATTGACAACCAATGCGCCGTTCGGTAGGAGCCTGAGCATGCTAGCGCCCCTCCAAGAGCAGCCAAACCACCTCCAATATTTCTGCGCCAACCAGAGGATGGTAGAAAACTCACCTCATTCCCTGGACAGGAGGGCACCTATACTCTAAAAAACATGCGGAACACGGTCACTATCCTCCCTGCTGACCCAGAGGCTCATCGCCGAATGCGAAGATGGCTGGAGCAACAGAATATTTCTTACGTTGCCGCTCTTCTACCAGAGGAGAAACGGCTCCATCTGACGATTAAGGATCTCCCCCAATACATCACCGAGGAGGAGGTGAAACAGGAGCTCCTAACTAGAGGCCTGCCAGTGGCAAGTGGCAATCAACTACGCACTGTCCGAGGCCTCAGCTCAGGCTCTCTACCCCACTTTAGGGTAGTCCTGGACAAAACTGAAGTTGCATCAAACATCTACCAAATCAACAGACTATTCTCTGCTGTCGTCTCTGTTGAGGCCTACAAACCTCCTTTGCGGCCACAACAATGTCTCAACTGTCAGCAATTCTTCCATGGTGCCGACGCATGCAGGCTTCCACCAGCATGCTCCCACTGTGGTACCACTGGTCATCTTCGCCACAACTGCACTAAAGTGGGAATGACCACGCCCAGATGCGTCAATTGTGGAGCAGCTCACTCGTGCCGTTATGCCAAGTGCCCTATCTGGCAGGAGGCCCGGTATGAGTTAGAATGCAGCAGAGAGGGAACAAGGCGCTCCTCAGTGAATGCCCCGCCGAGGGTACCCAATCCACATTGCATACCCAGGGAAGCCTTTTACGGAGCACGCTGCGCGGGGCTTCCAGCTCGCACTCCGGTAAGCTTTCCGACGTACTCCGCAGCAGTCTCGCACTCTAATGTCAGCGCAACCACCATTCCAGACAAGCAAGACAAATCAGCACCCTCCCAGCCCCAACCCTTTTCTAGTCCGCCATCAAAAACTTCGACACCTACCATGCCCCAACACCTGAACCAGCGGCTCCGTCAAGACACTCCCAGTCCCCTACCAATCCGGAGGCAACCACCTTCCAAAGCTCCCATTGGTCCACATTCCAGGCCATCCGGTGGAGTGTAAGGGACGAATGCGGTCGCCGACATAGCCGCATTCAGTGAAGTTACTGACCGCATTGCAGCTCACCTGCAGATCAAGTTTTCCGCTGCACTTATGGAGGCCCTTCTAAACCGGCCATCTCAAGCAACTCCTGAGATGGTCCTGATTCAGACAGTCTTCACCTTCTGCGTCAGTAATGACTACTAGTCGTCCGACTACGAAAATCCCCTACAACCAACTGAAGAATTGCTATTGGAATGCAAATGGCCTCCACAGACAACTCACTGAAGTCTCTAACTTCCTCGCTGTCCAGAAAGTAAACATCCTCCTAGTACAGGAGACTCATCTGTCACCTCACAAAAATGCGACGTGCCTGGTATGCAGTCATATCGAACTGACAGAGCGGATGGCAGAGGGGGCACATCTATCTATATAGATCGCTCCCTTGCTCACCACCAGCTACACATCCCAACCTCAAACCACCTGGAGGTTACAGGTATAGCAGTGGAGACAACCAGAGGACCATTACACTTATATTCAGTGTACGCACCACCTAAGCGCCCGTTACTAGACACGGAACTGGACACCCTCTTTGCCTCACCGGCTGCCACGATCGCTACTGGAGACTTCAACGCCAAGCACTCCAACTGGAACTCCTCCATCACCAATCATCGCGATCGCCAATTATACAATTTTATTGCATCGAGAGGTATTCTCGCCCAACCTCCCAACCAGGCCACCATACAGTATGGCGACAGACGACCACCAGATTGGCTGGACCTTGCGCTCATTCGCAACCTGCGGCCGCACCTCCCATTCTTTACCCTGCCAGCGCTCTCATCCGACCACTACCACGTCATTCTCTCCTTTCCGTGCAGTTTGACCAGGAAGCCTCCAAGGGCTTTCCCAGCTCCTAGGAGTACCGCCTGGAGCGCATTTTCCAAGATAATGGAGGAGCTACAGCCTCCCGGCACAAATGCACAGGCCCAGAAGACATCGACATTCTAGTGGATCACATTACCAGGCATATCACAACTGTAGTGACACGGGCGTCTCCAGCAACAAAGCTATGCAGATTTCATTTAGACCCACTACCACCGGCCATCCGAGATTCAATCAAGCAAAAGAACAGAGCCAGAAGGCGGTTCCTGCATACTCGCTCCCCAGCTGATCTGCGCGAGTTTCGCCGTTTCCAGGAGATTCTCAAACTTGAACTCAGAGACTACAGGAATGAATGCTGGGAGGAACGGATCAGCACTCTTAGACCTGAAGACAGCTCATTATGGCAATTGACAAAGACACTCCTCAACCTTCCCCGTAAAGATCCTCTAATGCGCCAAGGGCAGGTCTTAGCCCAATCTGCTAAGAATGGAGCTCCACCTACCTGGAGACGACTTTCTCAGCTGCAGACACACCTGATCTTGATCACATTCAATCCGTGGTGTAGGAGGTTCGGACCAATCTCACTCAGCCGAGAGAAGAAGGTCTACAAACGCCCACCACCGTGACAGAAGTGCAAGGCCTTATACGATCTCTTCAACCCTACAAATCTCGCGGCTTTGACAACCTGGCTAATGCAGCTCTAAAGGCGCTACCTGTTCCTTGGATACGGACCCTTACCACCTTATTCAGAGATATCCTCCACCACGGTTACTTCCCTAAGGTCTGGAAACATGCAAAAATAGTCACCATCTGTAAACCAGGTAAAGACGGCACTACACCTGAGAGCTATAGGCCTATTAGCCCACTCTCCTCCATTAGTAAGCTAATGGAAAAGATCATCCTAACAAGGCTACAAACCGTCCTCGTAAACCATCACGTGGTGCGGCCGGAACAATTTGGTTTTAGGGCACAGCACTCTACACAACACCAGCTACTTAGGCTGGTAGATGAAGTGTACACGGCTTTCAACAGAAGGCACTTCGTCTCTGTACTCTTCCTCGACATCACCAGGGCCTTCGACAGCGTATGGCATGAAGGTTTACTCTCCCGGCTGATCCAATATTAAACCCACCCTACTTAATTCATCTAATCCACTCTTATCTCCACAATAGAACCTTCGCTGTATCCCACGTTGTGATAACCTCCAGGCCGCGTCCCATCAGAGCAGATGTACCCCAGGGCAGCGTCCCATCAGAGCAGCTGTACCCCAGGGCAGCATTCTCAGGCCCACGCTCTTCCTTTTATACATTAATACTCTTCCTTCCCTGTCACGATGCTCGTTATAGCTGTTCGCAGACGTTACGGCAGTCACTTCTACTTAATCTCAGCCCTGGATGGCTGCCCGCAGAATCAAGCAATACGCCGACCTCCTTACTACCTGGTTCCAACGATGGCGCCTCCAAGTCCATCCGCAAAAAAGTCAGACCATTACATTCTGTAGACGCCCCTTGGCCGACATTCCGCCCATATGTGTTGCCGGTGCATAGGTCGAATGGAGTAACTATATTAAGTATCTAGGCGTACTGCTTGATATGAAATTAACCTGCAAGGAACATATCCACTTCGTGGCTAACAAAATCAACAAAAGGATGGGCATGCTTTATCCCCTGTACAACAGGCGTTGTGTGATGTCCATCACAACCAAGCTCCTCCTCTATAAGCAAATACTCCGTCCAGCTATCCCATGCCTGTGTCATATGGGGAGTATCAGCCAATAACCACACACACCGTCTGGAAGTTCTTCAATAACGATTCCTCAGAATAGCCAAAGCTTCACCTTGGTACATACCCAATAACGTCATTCGCCGTGACCTCAGCATTCCATCCCTCAAAGACTATATCCACTCTCTGGCACGCACCTTCTAACAGAACCTCCCTAACAAATTTAATGCCATGATACGCGGTCTAGGCGAGTATGACCTAGACCCAGGAGAAAAATACAAACGACCGCGACTAGTCCTAGGACAATAGCCTAAAACACATACAGCACTGAAATGATTAAAAAAAAACTACCACCTATTTTACCGTCATTACCCTTCCTAGCTAAAATCCTTTACGGTCAGTAGAGGGCATAGCCCTGATCTGGCATAAGACTGAGGCTGGCAAAGCTAACCCTCTGATGTCAAGTCGTCGCCTGCCCAAGCTCAAAAAGGAAGTGGAGGACATACAGAGCGAATATCATCAAAAGGTCGATCACTCAGGAGATTCGTGACATCAGCGTAGCAACGGCAGGTCGACTCTCTCCGCCTCTCTTCTGGTAGCAGCAGCCAGCAGGACCTCTCGGCCAGACAGACAGCAAGGAGCAACCGACGAGTCAACATCTCACCGCTCTCGGCCATCTACACAGCACGGCACGGCGCCATCTTCGGCTACCTATTTTCCTTTTCAGCCGTTGCGAAGTTCTTCGAGACCTTCAAGATCTTCACCGGCCCTGCTCTCTCTCTACCCACATAGCCCACCCAACCTGAATTCCTTAACCACCCATCCCGTAGACAGGTTTTACGCTCTTTGGGTCCTAGACCTTGCCAAAGGGACTGCAAGGCTCTGTGGTTTCAACGGAACCACACTATCGGTAGCCTTCTAAAAGGTAAGAGCAACAAACCGCGCTTTTTAGGAGCTACTCCTTCTTACCGTTTAACTTACCTGTCGCCATGCCCAAATACCAAGGGCGGCCGATACTCCCTACAAAACCCCCTCCCGACCCTGACACTGAAACCGCTACCACGTCCGGACATACACATACGCAAAGACAGACTACACGCATCACCCGGTCCCACAACCACAACATCAGCAGCAGCTCTAGCGACTCCTCGACACTTAATACAAGCACAGAATCAATCACCAGCGCCTCACGCAGTAAACAACCGCCCAGACCCAACGCACCAGCAGTACCACATGGCCACTTCTACCTGTATATCCTCAACTGCGAACCTGAGAAGCAAAACGCCTGGCTGATAAAATCTCTTATGGAAAAACATCAGCAACCAGCAGAATCCCTTTTCCGAGTACAACGTTTATACAGACCCAGAAACACGCTCGCTCTGATTTTTAAGCACCAACAAGCAGCCACAACTTTCTCCCAAGGAATCCCTCCTCATCATTTTGGAAAACTAGCCAGATACTCGACCAACATGGAAACCCCCCAGGACACTGAAAAAGCCCAGGAAAACAATAACAGCAGTTTTAAGGGGAATCCCACATGATATACCGGACGAGGTCATTCTCGCCGGTATTCAGGAAGATTACCCCAACATAAACCGGGTATCCTGAATAATCAGCCGTGACAAGCCCACACCCCTAGTGCACGGATGCCGCCACCATCACCACCATCATACACCACGGGGCGATAATCGAAAAGCAGGTTTTTCGAGCTGAACCATCCCGCCACACTGAGCGACACATCCCATGTCGCCAGTGCCAACAGTATGGACATCAGAGGGAAAACTGCCCAGAACAAACCCCAACTTGCTTCCACTGCGGGCACAAGTCCCAAACACAAAAATGCAAACATATTAAGCACGCTGCACCATACTGCGCTACCTGCGAAAGGCTCGGGCATTTCACCGGACAAGTTAAATGCCCCAAATATCCCAGGACACCACCAACAAAAACAACACAAATCGCGGAAACGCACATTTCCTCCCATAACCTGCCAACTCCCCCCCAGCCGAAACAAAGCACAAGGTGGACAACGGTAAATTTCCCCAATATACCAGCAGCCAAAAAGGAACTGTCAGCTAAGGAAACAACCGGCACACTCAAACAAGTGATCGAGCATTCTAGCGAGCAGATACAAGACTTGCAAAGTCAGATCACCAACATACAACAAAAAATATTGGCATACATCAAGGAAGTCACACAAACAATCATAACACAAATAATGTCCACCATCATCCCAGCACTTTATGACTCCACACCACCAAATCAACGGGCAAGACTGCTACAGAACATCAAAACCACTGCGCAGAAAACACTCAAGAAATCCATAGACACAGCAAAATTGGGAAACCAACTCGCCATTTTCATACATGACATCAAGCAATAGAACAAACAAACACCACACAAGAAATAAAACACAAACAGAAATGGCGGGAATCACAGCACACAACCAAGTAAAACACAACATCAAATTACTCCATATTAGCATCAATGGAATAACCAGCAAAAGGCAGCAATTACAGGATCTCCTAACACACCACTGTGCAGGCGTAATAACCGTGAACGAGACGAAATTAAACAAGCGAAGAAATTTCACCTTCCAACCCCTCACGGTGTTCAGAAAGGACAGACCACAGGGGACTGGAGGCGAAGTGATGGTGCTTGTTATGAGCGAATTAAGCACGACACAAGTAGCCACACCCCAAACCTTTCAGGAACTTGAGTTCTTATTAATCCAAATCACCGTCAACAGAACAAAACTACACATCGCCACAGTTTATGTTCCCCCAGATAAAGATTTCCCCAGCACTTTAATAAACTACCTACATGACAATTACAGACATCTCACCATAGCAGCCGACCTCAATGCAAACCACAAAGAACTTCTTGATGAACATACAAACAGACATGGGAAAGAACTAATGAAACTACTGAAAAACACAGAGCTGAAACTTATCCTTACACCAGGCCCTACACGAATAGGACAAGGCTCCCAGAAAAACAGCTCACCGGACAAGATAATCACATCAAAACAAACCTATTCGTTAGTGCAAGACATCACATCGGACGCACCACCCTACACAGACCACATGCCGGTTATAGTCACTTTGAAAACCGGTCCGTGGAATACGCAAACATTCAAAAAACTAACAGTAAAGAACTACGAGAACGCCGATTGGGAACTGTTCACAAAAACAGCATCCAGACTAACTAGAAACATACGACGCACCACACCAACGACGACACACGACATAGACCAGCAGGCGCAGACACTGACCAATATAATAATAGAAGCACACACCACAGCAATCCCCACCAAGACAGTCCACATAAACCCATACAGCAGACCACTCCCCAAAGAAATAATATGCCTAATTAAAAAGAAGAGAAAAGCCCATCGGAACTATTTAAAGACGCACAACCCAGCTGACAAAACAATACTAAACAAAACACAAGAAGAAGTAAAACAAGCCATACAACAACACAACAGACAACACTGGGACAGAAAGCTACAAGAAATAAAACAATCACATAAACGAGACCCAGCAAAGTTCTGGAAATTAATTAAAAGTACCCGGGGAAAAACTGCACCCAACTATCCCATCAAAAAAGACGGAAATACCGTCACTGATACGCATGAAAAACTCGGAATTTTCCGAGCACACTACGATGAAGTTTTCTAAACACCACACAGCCCGGACTTCAATAAACAGTATTATACAAGAATAAACTACGACGTCCAGCTACAACACAAACTATACACCCCACAACTAGACATTGAAAACCTAAACCCGGATGACGAAGCAGAAGCACCCCTAACCACTGACGACATACTAACAACATTTAAAAGCACCAAAAATACAGCTCCCGGACCAGACAACATCACCTATCAGATGATAAAAAACCTGCCAATAGAAACTCTACAGATACTTACAAACATATACAACGACATGCTACAGTACACCCCACAAACTGGAAAATTGCCCACATCCTACTGTTCCAGAAACCCGGAAAAGATCACACAGACCACCGCAACTTCAGGCCGATATCGCTGACATCAACCCTCTCCAAAACATTCGAGAGGGTAATGGTAAAACGACTGACCAAGATCTGTAATGACAAACACCTCCTCCCAATGGCGCAAGCAGGATACCGCAGCGACATCACCATCCAGGATCAACTGGTTCGGGTGCTGTCGCAATTCAAAAATAGTTATAACATAAGATACGCAACGGTCGCAGCGTTTCTAGACGTCAAATCGGCGTTCGACAAATGCTGGACCAATGGTATCCTATACAAACTCACAGACTTCAAGATACATCCCAGAATAACGCGATGGATCCCCAGTTTCTTAACAGATAGAACGGCAAACATTAAAATGGAAAACACCCTATCCAGACCCTTAGCACTACAAGCAGGCACACCTCAGGGGACCGCCATATCAGACCTCCTCTATATCATCTACACAGCGGACACACCCCAGCCAATTCACCCCAGCATACAATTTGCCCAGTACGCTGATGATACCGCGTACTGGTGCACAAGCCCTCGAACAGACCAGGCAAGACATAAACTGGAACTACAACTGAAAACCTATCTGGACTGGACCAAAAAATGGCGCATGACCATAAATACCAAAAAATCACAATCCATTCTCATCAGGAAGAAGAGAAAGTACTTGCACAATAACCTCACCCTCAAGTTTAACAAAGCCACCATTAGGTGCGCCAAATCCGTCAAATACCTAGGCGTAGAAATTAACACGAAACTAACAGTCAAACCGCACTATAAAACCCTCCTAAGTAAAACAAGAGCCATACATTCCAACCTCACGTTCCTTGCCAGGCTGCATAAAACAGGACTTAGCACACACATACTGACAAAACCCTACAAATGTCTCATACGTCCATGCCTGACATATGGAGCAGTTGCCCTAATGCCACTTATAACCCAACCAACCATGGCTAGAATTCAAGCCTTTGAACGTAGATGTATACGTACTGCCAACAAACTCTTCCAAAATTTCAAAAACACGCTGATACATGAATACGCAAAAACACTTCCCATTGATAAACACATCGCAAACCTGATGCTCAACTATATAGAAAACGCCCATACAAGACCCTACAGAAGAACACTGATACGCACCGCCCAAACCATGAAATCACTCCCACCAGAGCAACAGGAAAATCCACCACTGCTAACCCTAATTAACATACACGACAGACATCAAGAACAACAGAAACAGCAAGTAGAGCAATACTTACAAGCACTAATAAACATTTAATCACCCTCCCGCAACAAGAAAACAAAAACCACAAACATTAAAAATTACAGAGCTGAGGTGCAGCAACGAGCAAACAAAACACGACTCACCGGAAAAAACGTCTTCGGGTAGAAGAAGAGACGGCGGCAGGTTGTGAGACCCGGGCCTTTACCAACACACTTTTTAATACTGTAAATGTGTAAATATGATATCAATTAATAACATATATAATAAAATATATATATATATATATATATATATATATATATATATATATATATATATATATATATATATATATATATATATATATATATATGTACAAAATATACAAGAAAAAACAAACAAACAAAAAATAGATACAAAAAAAACTACAAAAAATATATATGCACAATAATAAACACACAAAACATTTACACATATTAATCTAATATAAATTTGTTAAACACATACTCATGACAATCTGCCTTACGCACACGACGAAATATCTCCGCGCACGAAACAAGACAAAAAAAAATTTTATACTAGGCTGAAGAGAGTTAAACCCTAAAAAGCCCGGGTATGGTTTTTTACCATACCCAAATTCCAATTTTTATTATTTATTTATTACAGACCGAACAAAAAGGGTTGCCACTTCTCTTAAGGCTCCTACAAGGTTCAACGTTCGACATGTAGCCCTGCAGGCAAGAGTTCAGTGGACGTGATTGTTTTCGTGCTCCTGCTGCGCGCTGATTAGCGCTTGGACTACACTGCAGATTTCAACACCAGTATGTGATTGGCTATTATAATCAGCACGCCAATTGGTCAAGAGATTTCTTCTTCGCATTGACCTCTCAACCAGGCAAGTTTTGTGCTTTTCTAGCACTTCTTTACGTGAAAAACGTTACCGGCGGGTAGGGTAGCAAGGCCATAGCCATCAGTCGCAAGACTGGTACGGCGCCATTTGGTCCGGCCCTCTGCTACCTGTGCTAGCAAGCGCTCGCCAAACTTTACACACGTTGACTTTTATGACAACCATGGCAAGTCCCCTAACCAACGATTTTGGCAACATGACGACCTACTACTTCAAGGGAGGCAACATTTCGACTTTCCTCGGTCAAGATCTCATCAAGGAACCATCTCTCCCCTTGGCAGACACCGAAAGATGTACGCTGCTCAATGAACACAAGGCTAGGCAAGCTTACATTGCCCAAGCCGACTCTCAGCCCCTAGAACTGCTTCCAAACGAGAACGTACCACGATCAGACGTCACAAGGCTCTACCGTACGATGGCCGCACATAAAGCGCGAGTTGATACCACCAATACTTTCCTCTTGCACCATGAGCAAGCGGTTTCTACACAAAAATGGCAAACCGTCCAGTCTAAGCGAAAGAGAAATACACCCTCTCCTGTCGTTGCCACTGCTCCTGTGGCCACAGCCAATCTATTTCAGGCTTTGGCCACTACTTCTAGGACGGAGCCCATATCAGAAACCATGGACTGTATTGACAACCAAGGCGACGTTCCAAAGGAGCCTGAGCATGCCAGCGCACCTCCGAGAGCAGTCAAACCACCTCCAATATTTCTGCGCCAACCAGAGGATGGTAGAAAACTCACCTCATTTCCTGGACAGGAGGGCACTTGTACTCTAAAAAAACATGCGGATCACGGTCGCCATCCTCCCTGCTGACCCAGAGGCTCATCGCCAAATGCGAAGATGGCTGGGGCAACAGAATATTTCTTACGTTGCCACTCTTCTACCAGAGGAGAAACGACTTCACGTGACGATTAAGGATCTCCCCCAATACATCACCGAGAAGGAGCTGAAACAGGATCTCCTAACTAGAGGCCTTCCAGTGGCAAGTGTCAATCAACTACGCACTGTCCGAGGCCCCAACCCAGGCCCTCTACCCCACTTTAGGTTAGCCCTGGACAAAACTGAAATTGCATCAAACATCTACCAAATCAACAGACTATTCTCTGCTGTCGTCTCTGTTGAGGCCTACAAACCTCCTTTTGGCCCACAACAATGTCTCAACTGTTAGCAATTCTTCCATGGTGCCGACGCATGCAGACTTCCACCAGTATGCTCTCACTATGGTACCCCTGGTCATCTTCGCCACAACTGCGCCAAAGTGGGAACGACCAAACGTAAATGCGCCAGTTGTGGAGCCGATCACTAATGCCGTTATGTCAAGAGCCCTATCTGGCAGGAGGCCCGGTATGAGTTAGAATGCAGCAGGAAGGGAACTAGGTGCTCCCCAGTGAATGCCCCGCCGAGGGTACCCAATCCACATGGCATACCCAAGTAAGCCTTTTACGGCGCTCGCTTCCCGCGGCTTCCAGCTCGAACTGCGGTAAGCTTTCCGTCGTACTCCGCAGCAGTCTCGCACTATAATGTCACCCCAACCACCATCCCAGACGAGCAAGACAAATCAGCATCCTCTCAGCCTCAACCCTGTTCAAATGCGCCATCATAAACTCCGACACCTACCATGCCCCAACACCTGAACGAGCGGCTCCGTCAAGCCACTCCCAGTCCTCTACCAATCCGGAGGCAACCACCTTCCAAAGCTCCCATTGGTCCACATTCCAGGCCATCCGGTGGAGTGCAAGGGATGAATGCGGTCGCCGACATAGCCGCATTCAGTGAAGTTACTGACCGCATTCCAGCTCACCTACAGATCAAGTTTGCCACTGTCCTTATGGAGGCCCTTCTAAACCGGCCATCTCAAACAACCTCTGAGATGGTCCTGATTCAGACAGTCTTCACCTTATGCGTCAATAATGGCTACTAATCATCCGACTAGGAAAATCCCCACAACCAACTGAAGATTTGCTATTGGAATGCAAATGGCCTCCACAGACAACTCACTGAAGTCTTGAACTTCCTCGCTTTCCAGAAAGTAAACATCCTCCTAGTACAGGAGATTCATCTGTCACTTCACAAAAAATGCGGCCTGCCTGGTATGCAGTTATATCGAACTGACAGAGCGGATGGCAGAGGGGGCACATCTATCTATATAGATCGCTCCCTTGCTCACCACCAGCTACACATCCCAACCTCAAACCACCTGGAGGTTACAGGTATAGCAGTGGAGACAACCAGAGGACCATTACACTTATATTCAGTGTACGCACCACCTAAGCGCCCGTTACTAGACACGGAACTGGACACCCTCTTTGCCTCACCGGCTGCCACGATCGCTGGTGGAGACTTCAACGCCAAGCACTCCAACAGGAACTCCTCCATCACCAATTATCGCGATCCCCAATTATACAACTTAATTGCATCGAGAGGTATTCTGGCCCAAGCTCCGAACCAGGCCACCATACAGTATGGCGACAGACGACCACCAGATTGGCTGGACCTTGCGCTCATTCACAACCTGCGGCCGCACCTCACACTCTTTACCGTACCAGCGCTCTCATCCGACCACTACCCCGTCATTCTCTCCTTTCCGTGCAGTCTGACCAGCAAGCCCCCAAGGGCTTTCCCAGCTCCTAGGAGTACCGACTGGAGCGTATTTTCCAAGATAATGGAGGAGCTACAGCCTCCTCGGCACCAATGCACAGGCCCAGAAGACATCGGCATTCTAGTGGATCACATTACCAGGCATATCACAACTGTAGTGACACGGGCGTCTCCATCAACAAAGCTCTTCAGGTTTCATTTGGACCCACTACCACAGGCCATCCGAGATTCAATCAAGCAAAAGAACAGAGCCAGAAGCCGGTTCCTGTATACTCGCTCCCCAGCCGATCTGCGCGAACTTGAACTCAGAGACTACAGGAATGAATGCTGGAAGGAACGGATCAGCACTCTTAGACCTGAAGATAGCTCATTATGGCAAATGAAAAAGACACTCCTCAACCTTCCCCGTAAACATCCTCTAATGCGCCAAGGGCAGGTCTTAGCCCAATCTGCTAAGCATGGAGCGCCATGCCGCCTACCTGGAGACGACTTTCTCAGCTGCAGACACACCTGATCTTGATCACATTCAATCCGTGGTGCAGGAGGTTTGGACCTATCTCACTCAGCCGAGAGAAGAAAGGCTACAAACGCCCACCACCGTGACAGAAGTGCAAGGCCTTAAACGATCTCTTCGACCCTACAAATCTCGCGGCTTTGACAACCTGGCTAATGCCAGGCGCTACCTGTTCCTTAAATTCAGAATCTCACCAACTTATTCAATGATATCCTCCACCACGGTTACTTCCCTAAGGTCTGGAAAAATGCAAAAATAATCACCATCTGTAAACCAGGAAAAGACGGCACCACACATGAGAGTTACAGGCTCATTAGCCTACTTTCCTCTATTAGTAAACTAATGAAGAAGATCATTCTAACGAGGCTACAAACCGTCCTCGAGAACCATCACGTGGTGCGGCGGGAACAATTTGGTTTTAGGGCACAGCACTCTACACAACACCAGGTACTTAGGCTGGTAGATGAAGTGGACATGACTTTCAACAGGAGGCACTTCGTCTCTGCCCTCTTCCTCGACATCACCAGGGCCTTCGACAGCGTATGGCATGAAGGTTTACTCTCCCGGCTGATCCAATAACAAACCCCTTCCTACTTAATTCATCTAATCCACTCTTATCTCCACGATAGAACCTTCGCTGTATCCCACGATGGAATAACCTCTAAGCCGCGTCCCATCATAGCAGGTGTACCCCAGGGCAGCGTTCTTGGGCCCACGCTCTTGCTTTTATACATCAATACTCTTCCTTCCCTGCCACCATGCTCGTTATACCTGTTCGCGGACGATACGGCAGTCACTTCTACATCATCTCAATCCTGGATGGCTGCCCGCAGAATCCGGCAATACGCCGACCTCCTCACTACCTGGCTCCAACGATGGCGCCTCCGAGTCCATCCGCAAAAAAAGCCAGGCCATTATATTCTGCAGATGTCCCTTGGCTGACATTCCGCCAATACGTCTTGCTGATGCGGAGGTCGAGTGGAGAACCTACATTAAGTATCGAGGTGTGCTGCTAGGCATGAAATTAACCTGGAACGAACATATCCACTTCGTGGCTACCAAAATCAACAAAAGGATGGGCATGCTTTATCTCATATACAACAGGCGCTCTGTGATGTCCATCACAACCAAACTCCTCCTCTATAAGCAAATTCTACGTCCCGCCATCACACATCCCTGTGTCATATGGGGAGTAGCAGCCAATACCTACATAGACCGTCTTGAAGTTCTTCAATCACGATTCCTCAGAATAGCCTCTCTTGAGGTAGTAGTTCGTCATGTTACCAAAATCGTTGGTTAGGGGCTTGCTATGGTCGTCATAAAAGTCAACGTGGGTAATGTTTGGCGAGCGCTTGCTAGCACAGGTAGCAGAGGGCCGGACCAAATAGCGCCGTACCAGTCTTGCGACTGATGGCTATGGCCTTGCTACCCTACCCGCCGGTAACTTTTTCACGTAAAGAAGCACAAATGTTGTCTGGTTGACAGGTCAATGTGATGAAGAAATCTCTTGACCAATTGGCGTGTTGATTATAATAGCCAATCACCAACTGGCGTTGAAATCTGCAGTGTAGTCCAAACGCCAATCAGCGCGCAGCAGGAGCACGAAAACAATCACGTCCACTGAACTCTTGTCTGCAGCGCTACACGTCGAACGTTGAAATGTGCTGGCTGAGAGCGGCGCGCAAGCGTCCATATTTATAGACTCCGCCACCTCAGCCTCGGCGGCACTAGTCCAGCCCTCTACACCCTAATTGGCGGACGACATGGACCAGCGTCACCTAAAACTGGAGGAAGAGCGTAAGGCGCGAAGCGTCGAGAAGCTGAAAAAGGAAGTGGAGAACATTCAGACCGAAGTAACTTACTATAGTAATATACTGGCCAAACTGGACGCGGACTCTACACGGTTCAACAAATTCACACAGGACCTCGCGTTCTTTTACAAGGGCTACGGGATCAAGAAAAGGGAACTGGTCAAACAGAGTGAGGGGTGGAAAACTGCAGCGCCGAAGAAAAAGCGCACAAGAGACAGCGGTCGGGAAAGCGATTCCGATAGCGAACGTCCCGGCCAGTCTTCCACCAACAAAAGACAACCAAGGCAGTCTACACCGCCCCACCCCCTCACTCTTCGCAACTCGTTCGCACCACTCCAAGTAACAGAACGCGAGAAGACGGAGTACCCATCACTACCCACCACTACATAGAATCCTTTCCCACAATTCCATAAACCAAAGCCCCCACAACACCAGAAGACCCCAACAAAAACCCGCTCCACTCCCCTCCCACATCCAGCAATGCCACGTACTTCTTCCTCTTCAACAACAACAGAAACACCCACCACACAAACAACTGAGAATCAAAAACCGCCCAGAATAGTCATCCCAGATGTCCGCCAGGCGGTCAAAGTCCTCCAGACCCTGAAGAGCTCTCTTCCCAACGGCTCCTACAAGCTCCATACTACGAGGGACTGCCTAAAGCTTTTCCTCCAGAGGAAACAGGACGCCACCCCTACAATGTAGCTCCTGACAAACGCCGGTGTGAAGAACTTCAGCGTCACACCTAGAAGCGACCAACCTCTGCGACATGTTATAAAACGCCTACCTGCTGGCCTACAGGTGGACTTTTTCAAAGAGGACTTGGAGCAGAAGGGCTACACCAGCGTACAAGTCCGACAAATGGTTTCCCGCGGCAGGCCTCTACGAAACTTCCAGGTAAGCTTATCTAGAACCACAGATAACCAAAAGCTTTTACAGGAATAAGAGGTGTGCCACATGATGGTCGCCGTGGAGGTCCGTAAAACCTCCCAAAACATCACAGAGTGCTATAACTGCCAGCAATTAGGGCACAATTTCAAAATGTGCAATATGACCTCCCGGTGCGTCCTTTGCGGTGACCTCCACCGCCTACCTGACTGCCCAACAAAGACCAAGCAGGACGTTGTACGCCACTGTGCCCACTGTGGGGAGGGGCATCCTGCCAGCTATAGGGGGTGTGAGACATTTAAGATGGAACGTCACCGCCGTCAACTAGCAGCCGCAGCCAGGAACTCTCCTGGTACTCAACCAGGGCCACGCCCCATCCTCTACCCAGCCCTGGTCAGAAGCGGCACCTCCTTTGCAGGAGCCGCCGGAGGGCAAAATGCACCTGTGCAACCGCAGAATGGTCCCCCTCCACAACCCCAGCCCTCAAAGGCGCCCACCAACGACCTGGGGGATTTAAGAGAAATTTTCAGGCTGTTCAAGGACTTCAACCTCCCGGCGCTGCTAACAAAGTTGCAGCCCATAATCGCAAGATTAAAAAACTGCAACAGTACCATGGAGAAGTTGGGAGCCATCATATGTTTGGTAACCACTCTCTTCGAGTAAATGGCAACTTCAAGGGGAGGCATAACTTTAACTCGCGCAATCCTGTGGAATGCAGATGGCATCCACAGGAAGCAACATGAACTTGAAAATTACCTGCGGCGTAACAAAATTGATGTCGCATTCATTTGCGAAACAAAATTACAACGAGAGCACACTTTCAAGCTCCAGGGGTATCTAATCTTTCGGAACGACAGAATTGGCAGACAGGGGGGAGGGACTGCTATTTTGCTCAGAAACACTATTGCTCATGCTTCTGTTACGCTACCTGCAATGGCAGCGTTAGAGTACACAGCTCTCAAAACACGTGTAAATAGTCAAACGGTGATGCTGGTAGCGCTTTATCATCCCCCCAACTCCACAGGTTTCATACATGACCTCGAACAGATCCTCGCTTTAGAGGAGCACGTTATAATTGCAGGAGATTTCAATACCCGGCACCCCTGGTGGTTTTCTCGGCGAGCAAACGGAGCTTGAAATCTCCTGGTTGAACTTATAACGGATAATGACGACATAGAGGTACACCTTCCCCCAGATCCCACATTTTGGCACAGATCGGGGCACTTTGATCCCAAAATTCTGGACTTCGTATTAACAAAAAATGCGACACGTTTAATTAACTTTACAGTGTATCACAGCCTGGACTCCGACCACCTTCCTGTGCATTTCGACTTAGAGGGTGGCATTTCAGCCGGTGCCTCTGGCCCTCGAAGGAGGGATGAGACCGACTGCAATAAGTTCACCATGGAAATGCACAGGATGGCGCAACCCAGTCTGTTATACTATAGCGAGGCACACATAGATGTCGCCATTGAAAACTTTACTGCCTCGGTAACCACAGCCAAGAGAAGCGCTACCACATACACCACAAGACCACCCGGTTTTTTCACGTACCCCGAGGTAGAGCAACTCATTGCGCGGAGACGACGCTGGACAAGACTATGGTGGTATACCCATCAGCCTGAATACAAAATGCTAGCGAAATGGCTACGCAACATCATCCGGCATGAAATTAGACTTAATAAAATTGAACAGTGGGAAAACAAAATGCTGAGTACCACCCATTCGGACTCTTCCGTATGGAAATTATTAAAGGCATAAGGTCTCCACGAGCGTCAACTCCACAACTGAGGCGCTGCACACTCATGGTGGTCTGCACTTCTACGCACTAAAGAAGAGGCTCCTTTTTAAGCTAGGGGAAGGCTGGCAATGTCTCTCAAAAGTATATAGGGGCCGCATTACGCACAGCTGTTCAGTGAACTTTATTCACCCTTTCGATGGAAGTGTGGTAGAAGCAAGAGGGAGTGCCAGAGAGACCAAATGCAGGAAATAAGCACACGCGGTCTATAGTTCGTTCTGGTGTAACGGGAAGTGTTCTGGATTAGTAATACAGAGGTTGAGCGTAAGTGGAAACAGTATTTGCTTGAAACGTTTGCAAAATTCTATTTAGAAGCTTGGCATTATCTCTCACCCACACCATCAGCCAAATGACGTCAATATAAATCATATAAAAAGAGCATTATTATTATTACTATTATTATCATCATCATCACGTGAGGGGCTCTCAACAAGGCCATCTTTATCTAACAGGTCTGTATACGGAAAGAGATTACGTTATTGACGTCATCACGGGAGGCTTATATTTATCACCTATTTGTCTATTACGGGAATGCAACACATCAGTACGTGGTTGGAGCGCTAAGAAGTTGCTTGTGCCTTACAACGTGTCAGTAAACAATTAAGTGAGCGACAAATTAAATTACAAAGTGGTGTAGTTTTCAGTACAAAATGCCTAGGAAATGTTGTGTGCCGGGTTATACCTCAAGCTATAAAACAAGTTGAGGCGATATTGTTTGGAAGAAGCCTCCTAAAATATTTAAAATGTGTGTTTACAGTGGTGGCAGTAAAAGCCCCCTAAAATTTTGAACTGATGTTACAGTGGGCTCGTCCGATATGACACAATGTTGGAGGACGTTAATTTAAAAAAAAATAAAAAAAAAATAAAAAAAAAGTTACAGTGGGCAATGATGTAGATATTCAATTGTCTTGTTCATGTGTTATCTGGATTGGCGTCGCGTCTGATACACCTAGTTCGGGTAAAAACTGTAATATTACGGCATATACGCCATAATATACAAATAGTCATGTGTAGCAGTAGGAAGGAATTACTCTTCACACCAGAGATATATTATTTTACGACGCGGGTCACAATATAAAGAACTTATAGAACATAGAATGGTGCGTGGTCCGTGGCATCGACGGGTGAACTCCGTACGTAGGAAAGGACGCCAATCCATTGCATCGAAATGTACATTCTCGTGTGAGAGTAAAAATAAACTAATTCAACAAATTAAATGTGAACTATAATTAATCAAACCGTGTGTTGTCCCGCACCACTCCCTAGATGTGAACATTTAACCGGACTACAGAGAAAAGAAAGAGTCGTTCATGCTCACCGCTATGTTAGCCCGGCAAGGAAGGATTGACGCCCCCCCCCCACCTACGCCAATCAGCAAATGGTAACCTCAGATCTCAGTGAGGTAAGCTTCCCGTAAGAAGAAGAAGGAGCGTTACAAATTGGAAACTACCTGGTCAACAGTGCACCGATTCACATCGTTACAAAGTGTAGAAAAGTATGTTACAGTGTTTTCGTTTCCAAAGGATCCACACAGGAGACAACAGTGGGTACGTGCTATTCACAGAGATATTTATGAACCAGGCGTGGTATGTATTAAACATTTTTCTGAACAGCACATAGTGAAGGAATTTACTGCTACGCGCAATGATGGAAGCGTTTTGTAGCACCCAGAACAACTCCTAAACTTACTGAAAATCCATAGCAATTCGTAAATGACTCGAAGATGACAAAATTGTTGATTTTCAGATCTTTGAAAACAGAATTAGTGACATGAAATTAGAGGGATTCACCGTCATCATAAAAGAAAGCGATGTAATTTTTTGAAAATTGATACTGAAGAAATTCCTAAAATTGTAGCAGTATTAAAAATTAATCCCAATATGATTATTTAGGTTCTATAGGATAAAATTGTAATACTCAATAGTAAGTTTAAATGGATTCTCGGTTAACAAATGATATTGGATAAATGGCCTAAATGTGATGCCCTTTTGGTTCACAATAGCAAGTGAACAAACAGAACATAAACTACTTCAGGCTGCCAACATTTTAAAGGAATGTTGGGAGGACATGAATGAAGATCCCACAGAATATCTAAAACCTAATTTCCTAGAAGAGCAGGTAAAACTGGTCAGTCAAAGGTAAATTAAATATACGCCCGATACCCTGTTATGGGCGTTGTTCTTGTTATAGAAGAGTAGAATAATAGTATGAATGCATATATTGGTAATGGAAATATAATTGTTATAGAAGAGTAGAATAATAGTATGAATTCATATATTGGTAATGGAAATATAATATGTGAGAAATAGTTTTAAGCAGACGTATTCTACAGAAGTTGGAAATACTGGTATATGTGACTGTCTGGAAGTTGACCTTCAACCCCAAGTGGGACCCGAGGAAGGGCGTAGCATTCCCAGACGCCTGTCACATAACAGTTTATGGTTATTAGGGATAGTGTGCTTACCCAGAGAATATTGTGGAACGATATATAAGCCTTAGTCACCATGGAAGGGATGTCTTTTGACCCGCCATTGTCAACGAGTCCACATCGGATGGTGTAACCTCTACCCATATTCCTTTAAGCTTGTTCCGTACTGTTTGTAAATAAATCCTTTAACACCAATTGTTGTGTGATTTCGAGTGGAATATCCAGGAAACCTCACCTATTTGCTCCCGCTCGGCACTCAACCAGACAATCCCATCACACCTCACCTACTGGCAGGTGCCAGGTGCGAGAAGGATACAACATAAATTCTGGTGTCAGGTGTTTGGGTTTCCTGTGATCAAATCCAGCTACGAGTAAAATCACCATCGCCAAGGACCAAGAAGAAGGCAGCAGCGAAGGCAACACGCTCAACGCCCGAGAATCCTAGGAAGCAGAGACAGCAGCTCTGTGCAACTTCTGCACAATTCCGGAGATTCGAGGTTCGAGGCTCGAGGTGGTAGCAGCAGCCCACTGCGTGCAGTCCCAGATCCGTGAGGAAGACGGCAACCTACCCAGTACTGCGGTGACACTACCCTTGCTGTTACTGGTGGAAGGCCGTGTGCAGACTGTACGGTTTGAAGGTCCGAGGTTCGAGGCGACAGCAGCGGCCTACGGCGAGCAGTTAAAGGTTCGAGGTGACTGATACGGCTTACGGCGAGTAGTTCGAGGTTCGAGGATCGAGAGGTCCAACCACGAGACGAGGAACGTCGAGCGCTGAAACGGCGCAATAGCTGGAGGACCAGGGATCGAGGATAGTTGGCGACGCGTCTGAACCTGGTGAACGGGACAGACAAGGTTGCGGACCGCAACAGACGATACAGCTCGTCCACTGAAGGCGTAGAGGTGAGTCCTTGCTACTACTATATGTAAAATGGCAGTGGATAGTAGAAGTAGCTGTTATATGTTACCCCACGAGGCTCTTAAACTAGTATCTTCTTTTAATGGGGAAAAGAATGAAGTTACGCAGTTTATCGTAGATGCGGATACTGCATGTGAAATGATAAGTCCTGAGAGATTAAATGTATTCTTTAAGTTGTTGCTTACTAGAATAAAAGGGGAACCCAGGATGGCAATTATCCATAGAAAACTAGAATCGTGGGAGGAGGTTAAGGAATATTTATGGCATTCCTATGTTGAGAAGAGAACTCTTGATTATTATAGCACTCAACTTTTTGCTGCTAAACAGGAAAAATCCGAGTCAATAAGTGGTTGGATTAACTGTATACAAAGGTTAACAGCAGAGTTTAGAGAATCAGCGTTAGAAAAGTGTAAGGAAACTGAGAGGGAAGGAATACTGGCAATTACAGATAAGTTGAGAAATATCTGTTTTATACAAGGTTTGGCTGATGATAGAATTCAGACCATTGTTCGCAGCCGGGGGCTGGAACAGGAATTCCAAGAGGTATGCAAAACCTCGTTGGACGAAGAAAGTGCCATTATTTCCAAACGAGAAAGATATTCTAGAGTAGAACAAGTGAAATGCAATAAATGTGGCAGGGTTGGCCATATCGCTAGCAAATGTCATGTAAATGTTAAGAAAGAGTACAGTAAGGCAATTAATAGTGTTTCCACTGTAAATAAGGGAAAGTCGAGCATAGTAACTTGCTTTAATTGTGGTAAGGTCGGACACTTTGCTAGAAATTGTAGGAGTCCTAGGAAAAATAAGCAGAATGAAAAGGATGACAGAACTAAGAAGTCAGAAGATGATAGAACAGTAGAATCTGTTGCTCATATTGGAGTAATTTCTAAAACAAAGCATGAGTTCGTAAGAATTAGTTCTCCTGCTAGTAAGAAAGGTGAATTTGTGATGTTAGTGGATTCAGGGTCAGATATGTCGTTGCTTAAAACCCCTTCAGTTGTAGGAAAACTTATTTTTGATCCGGAAAAGAAAATGGTTGCAAAAAGCGCAAGCGGATCGTTGATAGAAACGTATGGGGCGCTAAATACCGAGGTTCATATAGGGAATAATGTTGTGAAGTACGATTTTCAGTTAGTGAAAGATCAAGTAGATATTCCCTGTGATGAAATTCTTGGAAGAGATTTCTTGGAGGCCACGAAAGCTACGCTAAATTACAAAGATTTAGAGCTGAGTGTTGTCGGGGAACGACTTAAACTATTAACCAAGGGCGCTATGGAGTCAGTTAGGACAACTAAGCTTCCGGGGAGGTCAGAGGTCATGGTTGAAATCCCTATAGAGAATGTTGAGCTGAAGGAGGGGTTGATAGAAAAATGCGAAGTACAATCAGGTGTTTATTTGGCAGATTCGGTTGTAACTGTTAGGAATGGAAGTGCTGTAACTAGCATGCTAAATACCAATGATGAGGAAGTTGAACTTAGGGTGACTCCGGTTAAATTGGAGGCAGTTATTAATGAAAATAATTGCGAAAAGCTGTGCACTATTACTAACACCCCACAGGCAGCTAATAGAGAAACAGAGGTAATGGCTCAGTTGAGGCTTGAGCACCTCAACGAGGAAGAAAGGGGGGTGATTAGGGAAACATGCAGGTTGTATCAGGATATATTTTATTTGCCGGAGGATAGTTTGAGTTCCACTAGTGCAGTAGAACATGCTATTATAATGGAACCAAATATAGAACCGATTCATGTAAAGCCTTATAGACTACCCGAGGCACACAAACAGGAAGTAGAAAAGCAGGTGCAAAAATTATTGCAGGATGGTATAATTGAAGAGAGCAATTCGCCTTGGAATAGTCCCTTACTAGTAGTAAAAAAGAAAATGGATGCAAGTGGCATCCAGAAATTTCGACTTGTAGTCGATTTCAGGAAAATAAATGAAAAGACAGTAGGAAATGCTTACCCACTTCCAGATATTACGGAAACCCTAGATCAGTTGGGGAATTCCAGATATTTCTCTTGCATAGATTTGGCAATGGGATATCATCAGATACCCATGAAGGCAGAAGATAAGGAGAAAACAGCGTTTTCGACAAAACATGGTCATTGGCAGTACGTGAGAATGCCATTTGGCTTAAAGACCGCCCCAGCCACATTTCAGAAAATGATGAACACGGTGCTGGCGGGTTTATCGCCATCCAGGTGCTTTGTTTTCCTGGACGACGTAGTTATCTATGCAGGATCGCTTAAGGAGCATGATCAAAAATTGAGGGAGGTATTTCAGAGGTTTAGAAGGTACAACCTAAAACTGCAACCGGAAAAATGTGAATTTTTGAGAAAAGAGGTTAGCTACCTTGGTCATGTAATTTCGGATAATGGGGTACAACCCGACCCAAAAAAAGTGGAAGCAGTAGCAAATTATCCCATACCTAAAGGACTGACTGAATTAAGAGCGTTTCTGGGTTTAGTTGGCTATTATCGCCGATTCATTCGTAACTTTAGCAAAATAGCCGCACCTTTGCATTTGTTGCTAAAAAATAACGCGAAGTTCACCTGGGGGGATGATCAACAGATAGCCTTTGATACTTTGAAGCAAAAGTTGTTGTCAAAACCTATATTGCAATATCCAGATTTCTCAAGGGAATTTATTTTGACAACAGACGCCAGTCAGGATGGACTAGGGGCATTATTGTCGCAAGGCCCGATAGGTAGGGATTTGCCAGTAGCGTTTGCAAGTAGAACTCTGAATAAGGCAGAAAAACAGTACAGCACCATTGAAAAGGAGCTGTTGGCAATAGTATGGGCTTGTAAGCACTTTAGGCCTTATCTACTAGGGAAAATATTTATTATTGTAACTGATCATAGGCCACTTAAATGGATAATGAGTGTCAAGGAACCGGGTTCGAGACTACTCAGATGGCGAATCAAATTGGAAGAATACGATTACCAGATTGTTTACAAAAAAGGGCCGTTGAACGGAAATGCCGATGCTCTTTCTCGCATTAGAGTTATGGCGGTTGCAGAAGAAGGGAGGATAACGGAGGAACAAAAAGAGGGGATACTACAGGAGGCACACGACAGTCCTACGGGTGGTCACAGGGGTGTCACAAAAACCTACTGGGCGATCAGGAAGATTTATCAATGGCCAGATATGAAAAAGGACATTGAGTATTATATAAATAAATGCGAGAGTTGTGAAAAGAATAAGCTTTTGCGGCCTAGGAAACGAGCACCCATGGAAATAAGTACCACAGCAAAATCTCCTTTCGAAAAATTATCTCTCGATATAGTGGGTCCCTTAACGGTGACGAATAAGGGGAACAAGTATATCTTGACCTGCCAAGATGAACTTACCAAATATATGGTGGCCGTGCCTCTAGAAAAACACGATGCGTTGACGGTTGCTAAGGAGTTCGTGGAAAACATTATTTTACGTTACGGAATTCTATTAAAGGTGTTAACAGTTCAGGGTTCGGAATTCTTAAGTGATTTGTTCAAGAATGTCTGCAAGCTAATGAGAATAACCAAGTTGCAGACTACAGCTTTTCACCCACAGGCAAACGGTGGATTGGAGAGAAGTCACCGTGTTCTGGCTGAATATTTGCGGCATTATGTGGGGAAGGATCAAACAGACTGGGATGAATGGGTGAAGTTTGCTGTATTTGTATACAATACCACTGTGCATTCATCCACTGGTTATACACCTTTTGAGCTTTTGTTTGGATATGAGTGTAGGACACCCCTAACACTAAAAAAGGAACCAGAGATTAATTATTCCTATGATGACTATGTGAGTGAATTGAAAAGTAGGCTACAAAGTGCTCACGAGGTGGCTAGAGATAATCTAATTACAAGGAAATATAAGAGCAAGGAATACTATGATCATCACAGTGAGGAAATTAAATACGAGGTAGGGCAAAAGGTGTTACTAAAAGATGAGACGGTCCGTAGAGGCAGATCAGGTAAAATTTCTAGCCAATGGATAGGCCCATATGTAATAGTGGCAGTTAACGGAGTAAAGGTAACACTGAAGAGAAGGAAAAGGTTGCAAAAGGTACATGTGAACCGGATTAAACCTTTTTATTAAGGTGAGGTTAGCCTTGGATAATTAGCGATACCTATTTATTTTTAGATGACCTGGTGCCTAGGATTGGGAGAAGCCCATCCAGAAGTGGTGAAGTTCGAAACTCCGCCTGGTCTATACTATGAGAGTAAGGGTACCGCCCAGCTGTACAATAGTGTATGGAAGATAATTGTGTATGTAGATTTAGGTAATTTAGAGTACCAGGTAGATACTACAGAAAGTTATATAAAGCATACTTTGAGTGCATGCGAGCACGTTTCCTTGCAGAAATGGCCAGGGTGTACAAACTTTAAGAATAAAGTACAGGCTAAATTAGGCAAGTTAAGAAGAACCGAAGGGTTATTGAGGGAAATTACAGGTCGTCAGGAGACGCGTACAAGGAGAGGTGTAATCGATGTAGGAGGGCAGCTTTTGAAAATATTGTTTGGCACATTAGATAATGATGACGCGGAATATTATAATCAGCAAATACAGCATGTGGAGGAAAATGAAAAAGGCATTACAAATTTGTTGAAGGAACAAGTCTCTGTAGTAAAGGTTTCTTTAGGTTTGTTCAATGATTCACTTATTAATTTGGCTTTCAATGAGAAGGTATTGGAAGAGAATTTAGTTAGAATTCAAGACTTCCTAAACAAAAGCCAGCAGCAAGAAGTTAAGATGCTTGATGATCTACAAATGAAAATGACGGTTAGTAATCACTTACTTAGTTTAAATAATGCCATGGAAACCTTATTTCGCAATTGTGATATACTAATAGATGGTATATTAAATGCTCAAAAGGGACTTATTCATCCACAGGTAGTAGCTCCTTCGGAATTACAGCATGTTTTAGAGAAAGGTGTTGCAAATTTGCCCTTAGGTACCTCCCTGCCATTTGCAGTAAGCAAGGATTCGCTTCATTTGTTAATTGCTATGTGTGATGTAGCTGTATTTGTAAAGGATGAAAAACTCACATTTGTACTATTTTTACCTTTAGTGTCACAAGGTGTTTATAATGTGTATCGACTTATACCAGTGCCTGTGCTCATTGAACAAGGGAAATATGTGTTTGTGGACGTTCATGAAGATCTTCTGTTTATTGATAAGAGCAGACAATATTATTTTTGTGAGTTCTTTGTCTTTGTTGGAAAAATGTAAAGCATTGGGAGATTCAAAATATGTATGTAAACAAACCCTTCCACTTAAGTTAGCCCACTATCATGATGATTGTGTTGTGAAAATGCTACAAAAACTTCGTAGATTACCTTCTACATGTGAAAAGAGGCTTATTGAATTACGCGAATCACTATGGACACCTTTAGCAAATAATGAATGGTTGTATTTTGTACCATCTGTAGAAAGTGTTACTATTTCATGTCCTGAGGAATAACCAAGAGATGTTATTTTAGAAGGGTATGGCAAACTTAAGCTTAGTTCAGGTTGTAAGGGGTATGGTAAATCTTTTGTAATTCAGGCAGAAGTTGTAATGTCCCAGGGTAATTTTAGTAATCTTGATGTGTTGTCCTCAATTAACATAGATATTGATTGCTGTGCAGAATTAGTAGGAAAGTTAAAAAGAAATGAGTTAAAGCTGAACACAACTTTCAAACAAGTGATAACACATTTTGATGAGTTATAAACTCTCTCAAGTGAAAGAGATGATTCAAATGCAAGAGTGGCCAACTTCATTCACTGTAACACAGGCCCGATATTCCGTAATTGTTTATATTATTATTGGTATTTTGGCACTATATTTTTGTTATAAAGTGTTTAGCTGTTACAAGAATAGATGTGTTCGGAGATTTAAAGTCCCAGCTATTGACTCAGGTGGCTCAGGTAATATAGTGCAT